>JAVIAB010000046.1:60454950-61654950 GCA_032433765.1 Megaustenia siamemsis
CAATATCAATGATGGTGAGGAGTAGATGCGGGCCTACGTCATTCAGGGGGACATTCTTGTGTATTGTTCACACTCGACAGGAAATATAGCGAACAGAACTTAGTCGTGGTCAATGCGGAGGTCAACAGTTTCATCTTGAATAACAAATGAGAAATATGTAGTCAACTATACAGACGGATCTGTAATACAACACCAAAGGAGTGCATGGGCATTTACAGCACGTTTGCAGAATAGTCAAGGAAGACAGTGAGCATATGTTATGACCACGAGTAGCATGACGATGGAGGTGATGGAAGTGACCAAGGCATTCATCTAGTTAGAGTCACAAGACTACACCTGTGCCGGTATACTGAGTGATTCAATGAGCATGATAAGAATAGTGGAGGCGGGATCTGTATGTATGCAATGGGTAGTGTCATTGCAGAGATAAAAAATGCTTACGGTCACCTTTGTCTGCATCCCAGGACAAGCGGGAGTGTGGGGGAATGAAAGAGCGAACAGGTTGGCTAACTGTGCTATAGTTGAGGATAATCAACCAATGGATCAGGCGGACATCATCAATGCCCTCAGGGAAGCGAGAAGGACAGAGGACTTTGACAACATGAGTCCGACTTTGACAACATGAGTCCACGTCACTCCTTCAGATGAAAGAGATGGGAGTTAATATGGACACAGCTAAAAATGAGAAACTTAGTGGGCGTGTAGGGAGCCACGATAACTCAGTGGTTAGTGAACTGGACTACAAAGGACAAGAGGTAGGGTTCGATCCCAACCGACGGCTTCCGGTTCACCCAGCCTTTAATGGGTACTGGATTTTTTACTGGGAAAGTGAAAACAGGATGGGGTAATACTGACCACATTACCCAAAATCATGTGCCGAAGGTATGTAAAATGTATGGTCACTATCACCATATTCCCTATATGTCCCTTGGTGTAACGGGGGTACTTAACTAACTTAACTTAGTGGGCATGTAAGAAGACTAATCATCCAACACAGAACTGGAATCGTTGGTCGCTGGACACTGTAAGACTTGCTGATGAGAGGATCTGAGCACCTATGGACATGTTCTGGGTGCAATGATGATGACCCGCAAATAACCAAATTTCTCTCCATTCCTTCTTATTTATGGGAAACAAAATGGTTGCACTTTGTACAGAAAAAGCCATAACATGGAACAAAATAGGTAGAAAAGAAAACTAAAAGTGATTTATATTGACTGGCATGAAAGAAGAGAATAGGTACTTACACCACAGAATCGTTGTACCAAGGGACCTGTATGGTCAGACCTGAGTAAAGAGCCAAGTAATCATCCTCACAGTTAGTGCCATCTGTTGGTGTGTCCATGAAAGCGATTTTCCAAAACAGAGTCCTTGTACTGGAGGAGTGACATACCAGGTACACGTTGCTGCACTCAACTGATGATTTGGATATCCCGGGCTGGTGAACAGTCCAGCTGGAATATATGTCACGTTTGCCTCCACATCCAACTCCTGAAATTACAAACAAATACTCTTGATTATTGTTGTTCTAATGCCATAGAAATGTGGTTTTACAGAAGATGTTGAGAATACCATGGACAGCTAAGAAGAGTAATGAAAACGTTCTGAAAGAGGCCAAAGCAAATAAAAGACAGCTAATTTCCAATATCAGGAAGAAACAATCATCATTTTTTGGCCATGTAATGAGAAGAGAACAACTGGAATATATTGTAACAACTGGGAAAATTGAGGGACGAAGAGGATAGAGGAAAGCAAAAAGAAAAGATACCAGACAGCTTAAGAGAATGGCTTGGCAGAAGGTCAACAACAGAAATGATAAATAACTGTCGTGATCGAAAGTTGTGGAGAGACACGATCACCTATGCCAGCAGGCTTGGTACTTGACGATGATGAATGCCACAGAGCAGGGCCTTATCTCTCAGACCAGGAAGGTAAAGTGGCAGGCTGCAATGTTTTCTTCATTTTCCAGGTTATGCTGGAGAAGTTGGGAGATTTTCCTTCCTAGACATACTACAGAACTACAACATATATTTCAGAATATCCTGCCACTGCAGAGACTATGATATTTCACTTATCTGTTCTGTTGTAGACTGTTATGGGGTGGGGGTGGAGGGTCCAACTAGGGTGTGAAGTGAGATCTTAGACAGTTTTGTGGTTTCAATCTTTACACTCTCTTCATCTACTACATTAGTCATAATACTATTATAAATGTGCTGTATAGATGCATATCTTCTTGAAACCTGTTTTAAACACTAGCAGTCACATAATACTATTATAAATGTGCTGTATAGATGCATATCTTCTTGAAACCTGTTTTTAAACAACTAGCAGTCACATAATACTAAGTATTGTTCTATATTTATTGAGTTCATGGCACAAAAATACTAAATCACTAATTGAAACTGCTAACACCTGGAGAATAAACCTCTTGAGATCTTACTAGACTTTGAAATGAAGTCCACTAAAATAGCAATTAATGTAGACACTGAGATCTAGACACTAACATATATGGCCCTTTTGTCTTGCCAGATGGTCTAGTGGAGGGTATTGTGTATATTTTTTAGGTTTTGTTTTTGTCAAACAGCTTCTCTAGTGGCTAATTCTACCAATGTTTGACAAACACACGCTGTCACATAATGAACAAGTCAGGCCCTCTGATCCACAGGGTTTTCCATCTTTTTCATGAGTGTTTTCTCTTCTATGTTTTGCCTTAGCACAGTCTCAAATGATGTAATACTGTTCCTTATACATGCTCTCTATGATGTGCGATTACTTGCCAGATGTTCCCAGTCATTTTTCACATAAGAAGTCTTTCAGAGATGATTTGCAGATATCTCTATATCGTAGTTTAGGTCTGCCGATTTGTCTTTTCCGCGTATTAGTTCACCATATATTATTTGCCTATGAATGCGCTTTTCTTCCATTCATTAGACATGCCCCAGCCATCTTTGTCTTCAACTTTTGAGCATCGACATGATTGTTGGAGTCTTAGCACGTTGCAGGACAGTAAAGTTGGTTATTTTATCCTGCCATTTGATGTGCATTATTTTCCGGAGACATCGCATGTGGAAGACATTTAGTCTTTTTTCCTGGTTTGAGTATGTTGTCCAGGTTTCAGATCCATATAATAGTGTGCTAAGCACACAAGTTAGATATATTAAGAGTTTAGTCTTCAGTGTTAGTTTTGTGTTATTTCAGGCCCTCTCTGTGAGTTTGCCGCAGGTTGTAGCTGCCTTACCAATTCAACTGTTTATTTCTTCATCAAGAGAGATGGTTTGCGTAATTGTGGATCCAAGATATGTAAATTTCTGAACTGATCCTAGCGGACAATCTTTAAGAGTAATTAATATAGGTTTTGTCACCTTGACTAAGTATTACTGTCTTCTGAGCATTAATTGGCAGTGAAAAAAGGTCACATGCTTTGTCCAGGTTGTTGATCAGCGATTGTAGGGTGGCTTCATTACAAGCGACTAGGGCTGCATCATCAGCAAATAAGAATTCTTTAAGTAGGGCAACATTTGTTTTGGTTTTCACTCTTAGTCGTGCTAAGTTGAACAGTCTGATCTTGTGCGAATGTAAATATCTCCTGAGCTGTTTTCGAAGGCGTAATTTAGGAGGGCAGCAAAAAATATACCAAAAAGGGTGGGGCCGAGGACACATCCCTGTTTCACTCGGTTGTTGACTTTTAAACTCTCTGATGTACTCCCTTCAAAGTAGATTTTACCATTAATGTATTTATGGAAGGACATATCAGACTAAGTAATTTAGGAGGGCAGCCTATGCCTTCTAACACCTGTAGAGTTCATCTCTGTTTACTGAGTCGAAGGCCTTGTTAGATCCACAAAGGCAATATAGAGTGGCATATTTTGTTCTCAACATTTTTCTTGCAGTTGTCTAAGTGTGAAAATCATGTCTATGGTTGATCTCCCGGCTCTGAAGCTGCATTGAGACTCGGGAAGAACACGTTCTGCAAGTCTATGCAGGCATTTTAGTATGACTCTAGCAAAAGCCTTGCCGGCTGTGCTAAGGAGAGAAATGCCTCTTTAATTATTGCAATCGCCCCTGTCTCCTTTGTTTTTATGTGCAGCGTAATGAACTTAGCATTTCTCATATCATGAGGTATTTCTCCTTGTCTCCAGCATTTGATTAGCAGTTTGTATAGATGTGGAAGTCGTATGTTTAAGTTTTCCTTTAGTACATCTGTGGGAATGTTGTCATTTCCTGCAGCTTTTCCTCTTGAGAGGGCATTTATAGCATCAGCAAGTTCGTTCATAGTAGGCTCAACGTCCAGCTCAGACATTGTAGGACATTTAGGTATTGACTGTGCTAGAACTGTGCTTGCTGGTCTGTCCTCATGGTATAGGTTGGAGTAGTGTTCTAGAGCTGTGCTTGCTGGTCTGTCCTCATGGTATAGGTTGGAGTAATGTTCTAGAGCTGTGCTTGCTGGTCTGTCCTCATGGTATAGGTTGGAGTAGTGTTCTAGAGCTGTGCTTGCTGGTCTGTCCTCATGGTATAGGTTGGAGTAGTGTTCAACCTATCTTTCCATTTGTCGTCCCTTGTCAGTAGTAGGTTCTCCAAACTTGGATTTTAGTTTGGTTATTTTTGGTCCAAGTGCCTTTTTTATATTGTCGTGCATGGTTTTTGAGTCGCCCCTGTCTGAGGCTTTCTGTATTTCAAAGCATAGACCGTTCCAGTATTCATTTGTGCATCTTCTTGCTTCGCGTTTAAGAGTGGCCTGTGCATGTTTCAACTGATCCTTGGTGATTTGATTGGGTTATTTTTGAAGTTCAGTAGTGCCTTTTTTTATTAGCTATTAGTGGGTCTAGTCTTGCTACATTTTTTCGACCCAGTCGTTCTTTGAGAACCTTTTTTGGCCATAGATAGATAGAGCACAATTATAGATGTGTGTTTTCAGAGAGTACCAGTTGACATCCACACTTGATGAATCTTGTGCATCTTCTACGAGTTCTTCAAACTTAGATCTAAAAATGTCTTTGTTTGATGAGATTTTAGTAGCTGTAATGTTGATCTTGGCTGCTGGAGGCTCTCTTGATTTGTAAATACGACTGCTTCTAGCTTTAATCTTATTGATGATGAGAGCGTGGTCTGTATTGCAGTCTGCGCTGTGATATGTTCGTGTTATTCTGATGTTATTTAAAGACTGCCTACGTGTAAGAACTAGGTCTAGTTGGTGCCAGTGACCACGTCTAGCATGACACCATGTTACTTTACGTTTGTGTTTACATTAAAGTAGGTATTAGTTAAGCATAGATGAGTCTCTGACGATTTTCGTTGATGATGCCATGATGACCTAGGCATGTTGGCCAAGATTGTTGATCAGATCCTGTGCGTGCATTGAAATCACCGAGTATATATAATAGCTCTTCTTTTGGAAGTGAGTCAATGATCATTTGAAGTTGTTGGTAGAAGTTGTCTTTCTCTTCGTCTGGTGCAGCCAACGTTGGTGCTTAGGCACTAATGATATTTATTAATCCTCTCTTTGTATGCAGCTGAAGTATCATTGAGCGTTTGGACAACTCCTTTTGTCGTGGTTATGGAGTTTATATGTTTGTCATGTACAGCGAAGCCTACTCCATGTAGATGTGGCTTCTCGACACTTAGACCTTGCCAGAAAAAAGTATAATTTTTTTCCGTTACAGAGCCACAGTCTGAAAGTCTTGTTTTTTGTAGGGTAGCAATATCGACATGTAGCTTATTTAGTTCTGTATCTATGAGGGCTGTTGCTATAATTTACCCTTCATTCAGTGTGTTTGCTTTAGCAAGTCCTGGGCACAAGGTCCTTACGTTCCATGTGCCAAGTTTGGTGCTTTCTTCCTCATTTCACTCTGCCTACTCTGCCTGGGCACAGAATATGGAGACAGTGCTTTACCCAGTTGCACTATCCCCCTCTCGACTTCGTTTCAAGGATTTCGAAGGAGGGGCAAAGTCCATACATTCGGAATTGAAAGAAGGTGCAGGGGATGGCAGAAAGATGGAACTCTGGGTGTACTCCCATAACCTTCGATTCTAACTAGAATCTAGTCCACAAGGTAGTGGAGGGTTTTGTGGTCGAAGTTTCCCTTCTTCTAGACAGGTTGCCAGGAGACACGAACAATCCCTTAGGAATCTTCATATTGAGGTGTGTGCCTTGGAGCTATTCCACTCTCTGCATCACTCTGAGAATATCTTGGCCGCAGTTCTTCAATCAGGTTTCATTACAGCATCAATACCTCTCAGCCAAGTTATCCGGATAATAGTTCTAAAATATTTCATATGTACTATTCTTATATCTCTTGGTGTCTATTTTATGAGTCAAATCTTCTTCTTTTCTCTTTTCACTGATACCTAAAAGGTGTCGTGGTTTTTATCATTTGTCGTTCTTGAGTTGCTCGAATTGTCTGAATTAGTGATTTTCCTTTGTTGTTACATGTCTCTGTCACTGCATCTATCCATCTTCTTCTTTTCTCTTTTCACTGATACCTAAAAGGTTGTCATGGTTTTTATCATTTGTCGTTCTTGAGTTGCTCGAATTGTCTGAATTAGTGATTTTCCTTTGTTGTTACATGTCTCTGTCACTGCATCTATCCATCTTCTTCTGGGTCTTCCTCTTGGTCTTTTTCCATGCATTCTCGAGAAAAACGCTCTTGATGGTGATTGGTGAGGATTCATTCTGACCAGGTGGCCAAACCATTTAAGCTGTTGTTGTTCTATATATTTTTGGCAGGGTTTTGTTCCTACCATTTTTCTTATGGTTTCATTTGGTATTATATCTCTTCTTGTGTTGAATATATGAGTCAAATAACAAAACAAATATTCATACTTTACCATTGTCACCTTATAGATGTTAATATTTGGCCATATTCATGATCACACTTTACATTTTATTTTCATGTATCCATGTTTAACCCCTTTTATGCCAATGAAGAGTACACTTGTGCATATAATCCTTCATCAGGATACCAGGGATGAGTGAACTTGAATACCCCTAGAACATTATCAGTCCATTATTAAGGGATGTAACCAATACTTAAGGCCTTTTCTTGGTTATATCCGTTCTATCGGTTTTATTTTCAAGCTTTTTCATCTGTATTCAGGAATATTGAATAAATATTGATTTTTAAGACCTGACCGGCATTTGAACTTTAAAAAACAAAAATCACTTCGGTGAAAAGCGACCATTATTTTTTGCTGATGATTGTCATTAAATAATGAGGAAAAGAACAAGTGTTTTATGATTTTGATAGTAAGGAAATGGATTGGAATGCTCTGATGATGTGTATATGCCCTCAGAAGAGAAATTTAACATTGCAGACACGGATAATGATAGCGATTATGCCATCAGTAGGCCTCATTTTTACTACTGTTTCGTCAAGTTCTAGAGTCACAGCAGTGACTGTCAGTAGCATCAGCTGTTGGCATACAACCTAGCACCTCTAGACATGGAACTACTGTTGGGGCAGATACAGTCTACTAGTTCTAGCACTGGAATAATTCCCTCAACAGGTTGTAGTAGACAAAGTCTTCATGGAGTTGATCATGAGGTGGTAGGAGTGGAAGGGGGCATGGCCGAGCAACACAACATGTACCTTCTCATGTGATTGAAGGGGTTTTTAAGAGCAAATATATTGTAAAAAAATAAAACAGTAAATAAAAGTTTATATTTTGTTAAACATATTTTGTCTTTGTTGCAACTTTTTCAGACATAAGTAGCAGACATAATAATACAAACTTTCAAAGGTTTTCAATTTTTCCTCAGGATAAAATTTTTTTATTTATTTACTTATTTCAATATCATCACACACACACATAATGTTTACATATTCAAATTCCTCATCCATTTTGCTTCAACAACTTAGATAAATTAAGCATTAGCATTTAATTATTATTAAGCAATTTAGCGTCTAGGGGAGACATAATTTGCGTTCTTTTGCTCCTCTGTTTGCTTCTGCTGCTGTTATGTTTCCTAGTGCTTTTAATATTCCATCAATCCATCTTTTTTGTGGTCAACCCTTGGGTCTGGTATTCTCTCAATGTTAATTAAGGGCACATTGTGTTGTATTTTGATCATTCTGCCTTGTCACATGGCCAAACCATTTTATATGTTGTTTCGTTATATGTTCTATAGCGACGGCTATTTTAGCTTTTTCTCAGTTCTTCATTTCGGATCTTGTCTCTCAGGTGTTTCCTGTCATTTGTCTAACACATTTCATCTCAGTAGAGGTTATTTTTCTTATTGTTCTTGTATCTAGGGTCCAGGACAGGCATTGGTAGCACAATGTTGGGATGAAGATTGTATTGTGCAGTGCCTGTTTTGCCTCTAGAGTTATTTCCTTGTTGGACAATAGTGGTGATAGCTGTCTAACGATTGGGCAAGCTTTACTGCATTTTGAGTTCATCTCTGCTGTTTGTAATTTGTCATTTGTCACTAGACTTCCTAGGTATTTGAATTTCTCTACTTGTTTTAGTTGTCTGCCTTCTATAGTTATGTTGATGTTCTGTTTATCTCTGGCGACATTCATAACTTCTGTTTTGTTGATGTTGATTTTCATGTTGTATTTTGTACCTGTGCTGTTGAGTTTATTTAAGTGTTCTTGTAGGTCTTTATTTTTCAATGTTTTAGTGCCTGATCATCTACAAATAAAAGCTTGTTGATCTCCTCTGTCTCTGATGGGTTGGCTAGCTTGTATATATAGTCCATATATGTGCAGTGAAACACAAGAATGAAAAGTATCAACTGTGGCAGAAGACAAAAACAACGGAGACTACAATCACTATAGCAAAGCCAGAAATGATAGCAAAAAGATCGCAGAGCAAGCATAGGCAGACTCGTGGAAAGCATTTGGTGAAGAATTAGCAAAAACATGTAGAGCAGGACTAAGAGAATTTTTCAAAAGTGTAAAAGCAATGAGAGTTAACCCAACCGATATAATAATCGACAAGAACGGTAGACCAATCAGCAGCAGGAAAAACATAATCAGATGGAGAGAATGCTTTAAGGAACTATTAAATCAGGGAAATACAACTGGAAATACAGAGTTTAAACAAAGGCAGTATGATGAATCGTTTCCGGTTGTTTCCAAAATGGTGGAATATTTTTCTCCGGCTTGGTATTTAACCGTTGATCAGAGGTTTAACAAGCCGCTATCGTTAAAAACGATGTTAATGAAATGAAACCATGTTTTTGGGCATATAAGTGTTGGTTTGTCCCTGACATTGATGTGGCACTGTTTGTTTTGTCCCTGGGAAGGGATATGATACTTTATCCCTTGTTCATCCAGGTCACCTGTTTACACATCACACTGGTCTGGTCAAGATTATTCTGAGAGCCAGTTGTTGGGGAGTGCTGCACACACTCAGAAAGTGTTACTGCATGGGGCAAAGATGGACAGAGGTTTGAGGGTGTTTTTTACTTCCTTAAGCTTGGGGCAAGCACATTCTACCACAGACATTAACTTTCCTCTCAGGACGAAGATGGCATTTAGGGCAGAAGTCATAGCTCTCCACAATTGACGATTTGCTGCTAGTTCATGCAGATTTTGGTTGTTACCCTAGTAATTGTTCATGTTATTCTCTTGGTCTTCCTTGTTTTCTTTTACCAGATGGTTTCCATGTGTATACTTGATGGGGAAGTCTTTCTTTCATTTTCAGCCTATGACCGATGTATTTCCATCACCTTATATTTATAAAATATCTTTAAAAGAAAACTGCTAGAACAAAAATTCAGATAGGAGAAGTGTATCTTGGTCTACGCCCTATGGGCCGGCTACGGCTCGAAAGGTCAATAGATAGATAGATAGATAGTATGATGAACAGGAATTGAATATACTTAGATACATAATAAAACCTCAATTAAGTAATAAGTAATAATCAATTCAGATTCAGAAAAGGCAAAAGCTGTACTGATACTATATTTACATTGAGACAACTATGTGAAAAACATAATAGAATATGACAGAAACCTAAATATAGTGTTTATAGATCAGGAAAAAAGCGTTTGACCGTGTGGACAGGAACAAACTTTGGCAAGCTTTAGAAACCTACGGATAGCAGGACAACTACTAGATAATATAATGGCATTATATAAAAACAGTCAAAGTGCCATTAGAACATCGGAAGGTCTGTCAGAATGGTTTCAGGTTACAACAGGTTTAAGACAAGGATGAGTCCTCTCACCACTCCTCCTCATCATATATATGGACAAAATAAATCAAGAAACAACAAACAATAAGGAAAAATCAAATAATAATATAGAGGCAGAAAATTCCAACATCAACGAGCTACTATTCGCAGATGACCAATGCCTAATATATGAGGATGAAAACCTGCTACAACAGCATTTAACATCTCTAGATAAAAGCTGCACAAACTACAATATGAAAATTAACACTACAAAAACAGAGGCTATAAGAATAAGCAAATTAAGACACCTATTAAACATTAAGATCAAAGATAAAGAAATAAAACAAGTAGAGGAATTCAAGTATTTAGGCACAATGTTCACAGAAGATGGAAAACTAGACAGAGAAATTGGCATGAGAATACAAAAATCAAATGCTGTCACATACCAGCTTTTACCATTGCTAAGACATCCACACATTTCTATGCCAGCTAAACAACAAATGATAAATAGCATCTTCATACCAACTTTGTGCTATGAAAGTCAAACATGGACCCTTTCTAAATCACATTTAAGAAAGATCAATACATGTGAGATGCGATGCTTGAGAAAAGTAACAAACAACACAAGAAGAGATAGAATACCAAATGAAACCATAAGAAAAATGGTAGGAACAAAACCCTGCCAAGAATATATAAAACAACAACTTAAATGGTTTGGCCACCTGGTCAGAATGAATCCTCACCAATCACCATCAGGGACGTTCTTCTCTAGAACGCATGGAAAAAGACCAAGAGGAAGACCCAGAAGAAGATGGATAAATGCAGTGATAGAGACATGTAACAACAAAGGAAAATCCCTAATTCAGACAGTTCGAGCAGCTCAAGAACGACAATTGATACAAACCACGACACCTTTTAGGTATCAGTGAAAAGAGAAAAGAAGAAAGAAGATTGATTCGTCTCTTATCTGTTCTTTTGAAATGTATTCTTTTCAATTTATGTTTGAGATCTTACGAAGTTTTGTTCGTTTAGTGAAAATAATATAGATATTTTAGGCATATCAGAGACAAGATGGAAAGAATGTGGGTACATTGAAGACGAAAAATATACATTATATACTCAGGAAACACAACAGAACATCAAAGGGGGGGGTAGGAATACTGATAAAAAGAGAGCTACAAAAAATATAAGTACCCACTGGACATACATTGATAAGATTATACTACTCAAATTGAAAGCAAAACCATTCGACATAGCAATAATACAGACATATGCACCTACTCAAGACTACACAGATGAACAAATAGAAGCATACTATGAAGACCTAAATAAAGTTATGTATCTTATGTATCAAGTAAAATCTTCAGACATCTTGATTGTAATGGGTGTCATGAACGCTAAAGTAGGAAAAGGTAGATATAAGACCATTATAGGAAATCATGGTTTAGGAAAAAGAAATGACAGAGGAGAAAGATTAATACAATTCTGTGAATAAAACAGGCTGATAATATGTAACACCTACTTTGAGCAAGAGCAAAGGTAACTATACACATGGAAAGCCCTGGAGATAAGAAGAGGAATCAAATAGATTACATAATGATAAAAGAAAGGTTCCGTAACAGCGTAAAGAATGCCAAAACCTACCCAGGAGCAGATATTAATTCAGATCACAATCCTGTAATGATTAAAATGAAAATCAAACTAAAGAGAAACAAGCAAAAATCTAATTCATCAACAAATCCACTCGATATAACCACTTTAAATCAAAAAGATATTAAAGATACCTATACAATACAAGTAAAGAAACACATACCAGAAGCTACTAGAGGAAGGAATTGAACAATACAGAAGAGAAAATCCTGATGAAAAAGTAACAACCAAATGGCAATGTATAAAGAAAAGCATACAAAAAGCCTGCGACATCTTACCGAAAAGAGAAAAGAACAAAAAACAAAAATGGATAACTAACACCATCTTAGAAAGAATGGAAGAAAGGAGACAAGCGAAGAACACTGCCCAATACAATAAAATAGATTATGAAATACGCAAAATGTGCAAAAAGGCAAAAGAAGACTGACTCAGCCAAAAATTTATAGAAATAGAAACTATTGAAAGCAAACAAGACTTAAGAGGAATGCACACAGAAATAAAGAGAATGACTAATAAAAATAAAAAGCCACAGAAGGTGGATGCATTGCAGACAAAAAAGGAAAAATGCTAACAGACAATAAGGATATCATAGACAGATGGCAGGAATATATAACAGAACTATTTCATGATCAAAGGACAAGAAACCAGTTATAAAATGTACAAGGGAATAATAGAACAAAGAAGTATGTGTTAGCACTCGGAAAAATTGACAGACACAAACAACAATAGAAAAAAACGAAGAACAATATATGGTCCGAAGTGGGATCGAACCCGTACTCAGTGGCACCGCGCCTTGCCACGAGAAGCCGAACGCTTGGCACACTACCACGCAGCCAACTAAAAATTGGCTATTGCAGTAGTGTCTTACACGATGACGTTCTCAATGACTATAGCATAGGGTAACGATCACAGACCGGAAATAAATTGTATATTTGTACTTTCCTATTAATGCAAGTATCTCCCAGTAGGGCTGAATACTTGTGTTGTAGACAAACATTTATTGGACGAAACAGCACGAATAGTAGTTCCCAGTGTTTATATACTGGGTACAAATAATAATACATAAATATTATTATATGGGGAACTTCCGAGGCGATAATAGGGAATAATAGAACAAAGAAGTATGTGTTAGCACTCGGAAAAATTGACAGACAAACAACAATAGAAAAAAAACGAAGAACAATATATGGTCCGAAGTGGGATCGAACCCGTACTCAGTGGCACCGCGCCTTGCCACGAGAAGCCGAACGCTTGGCACACTACCACGCAGCCAACTAAAAATTGGCTATTGCAGTAGTGTCTTACACGATGACGTTCTCAATGACTATAGCATAGGGTAACGATCACAGACCGAAATAAATTGTATATTTGTACTTTCCTATTAATGCAAGTATCTCCCAGTAGGGCTGAATACTTGTGTTGTAGACAAACATTTATTGGACGAAACAGCACGAATAGTAGTTCCCAGTGTTTATATACTGGGTACAAATAATAATACATAAATATTATTATATGGGGAACTCCGAGGCGATAATAGGGAATAATAGAACAAAGAAGTATGTGTTAGCACTCGGAAAAATTGACAGACAAACAACAATAGAAAAAAACGAAGAACAATATATGGTCCGAAGTGGGATCGAACCCGTACTCAGTGGCACCGCGCCTTGCCACGAGAAGCCGAACGCTTGGCACACTACCACGCAGCCAACTAAAAATTGGCTATTGCAGTAGTGTCTTACACGATGACGTTCTCAATGACTATAGCATAGGGTAACGATCACAGACCGGAAATAAATTGTATATTTGTACTTTCCTATTAATGCAAGTATCTCCCAGTAGGGCTGAATACTTGTGTTGTAGACAAACATTTATTGGACGAAACAGCACGAATAGTAGTTCCCAGTGTTTATATACTGGGTACAAATAATAATACATAAATATTATTATATGGGGAACTTCCGAGGCGATAATAGGGAATAATAGAACAAAGAAGTATGTGTTAGCACTCGGAAAAATTGACAGACAAACAACAATAGAAAAAAACGAAGAACAATATATGGTCCGAAGTGGGATCGAACCCGTACTCAGTGGCACCGCGCCTTGCCACGAGAAGCCGAACGCTTGGCACACTACCACGCAGCCAACTAAAAATTGGCTATTGCAGTAGTGTCTTACACGATGACGTTCTCAATGACTATAGCATAGGGTAACGATCACAGACCGGAAATAAATTGTATATTTGTACTTTCCTATTAATGCAAGTATCTCCCAGTAGGGCTGAATACTTGTGTTGTAGACAAACATTTATTGGACGAAACAGCACGAATAGTAGTTCCAGTGTTTATATACTGGGTACAAATAATAATACATAAATATTATTATATGGGGAACTTCCGAGGCGATAATAGGGAATAATAGAACAAAGAAGTATGTGTTAGCACTCGGAAAAATTGACAGACAAACAACAATAGAAAAAAACGAAGAACAATATATGGTCCGAAGTGGGATCGAACCCGTACTCAGTGGCACCGCGCCTTGCCACGAGAAGCCGAACGCTTGGCACACTACCACGCAATGTCAATTTTTCCGAGTGCTAACACATACTTCTTTGTTCTATTATTCCCTATTATCGCCTCGGAAGTTCCCCATATAATAATATTTATGTATTATTATTTGTACCCAGTATATAAACACTGGGAACTACTATTCGTGCTGTTTCGTCCAATAAATGTTTGTCTACAACACAAGTATTCAGCCCTACTGGGAGATACTTGCATTAATAGGAAAGTACAAATATACAATTTATTTCCGGTCTGTGATCGTTACCCTATGCTATAGTCATTGAGAACGTCATCGTGTAAGACACTACTGCAATAGCCAATTTTTAGTTGGCTGCGTGGTAGTGTGCCAAGCGTTCGGCTTCTCGTGGCAAGGCGCGGTGCCACTGAGTACGGGTTCGATCCCACTTCGGACCATATATTGTTCTTCGTTTTTTTCTATTGTTGTTTGTCTGTCAATTTTTCCGAGTGCTAACACATACTTCTTTGTTCTATTATTCCCTATTATCGCCTCGGAAGTTCCCCATATAATAATATTTATGTATTATTATTTGTACCCAGTATATAAACACTGGGAACTACTATTCGTGCTGTTTCGTCCAATAAATGTTTGTCTACAACACAAGTATTCAGCCCTACTGGGAGATACTTGCATTAATAGGAAAGTACAAATATACAATTTATTTCCGGTCTGTGATCGTTACCCTATGCTATAGTCATTGAGAACGTCATCGTGTAAGACACTACTGCAATAGCCAATTTTTAGTTGGCTGCGTGGTAGTGTGCCAAGCGTTCGGCTTCTCGTGGCAAGGCGCGGTGCCACTGAGTACGGGTTCGATCCCACTTCGGACCATATATTGTTCTTCGTTTTTTTCTATTGTTGTTTGTCTGTCAATTTTTCCGAGTGCTAACACATACTTCTTTGTTCTATTATTCCCTATTATCGCCTCGGAAGTTCCCCATATAATAATATTTATGTATTATTATTTGTACCCAGTATATAAACACTGGGAACTACTATTCGTGCTGTTTCGTCCTATAAATGTTTGTCTACAACACAAGTATTCAGCCCTACTGGGAGATACTTGCATTAATAGGAAAGTACAAATATACAATTTATTTCCGGTCTGTGATCGTTACCCTATGCTATAGTCATTGAGAACGTCATCGTGTAAGACACTACTGCAATAGCCAATTTTTAGTTGGCTGCGTGGTAGTGTGCCAAGCGTTCGGCTTCTCGTGGCAAGGCGCGGTGCCACTGAGTACGGGTTCGATCCCACTTCGGACCATATATTGTTCTTCGTTTTTTTCTATTGTTGTTTGTCTGTCAATTTTTCCGAGTGCTAACACATACTTCTTTGTTCTATTATTCCCTATTATCGCCTCGGAAGTTCCCCATATAATAATATTTATGTATTATTATTTGTACCCAGTATATAAACACTGGGAACTACTATTCGTGCTGTTTCGTCCAATAAATGTTTGTCTACAACACAAGTATTCAGCCCTACTGGGAGATACTTGCATTAATAGGAAAGTACAAATATACAATTTATTTCCGGTCTGTGATCGTTACCCTATGCTATAGTCATTGAGAACGTCATCGTGTAAGACACTACTGCAATAGCCAATTTTTAGTTGGCTGCGTGGTAGTGTGCCAAGCGTTCGGCTTCTCGTGGCAAGGCGCGGTGCCACTGAGTACGGGTTCGATCCCACTTCGGACCATATATTGTTCTTCGTTTTTTTCTATTGTTGTTTGTCTGTCAATTTTTCCGAGTGCTAACACATACTTCTTTGTTCTATTATTCCCTATTATCGCCTCGGAAGTTCCCCATATAATAATATTTATGTATTATTATTTGTACCCAGTATATAAACACTGGGAACTACTATTCGTGCTGTTTCGTCCTATAAATGTTTGTCTACAACACAAGTATTCAGCCCTACTGGGAGATACTTGCATTAATAGGAAAGTACAAATATACAATTTATTTCCGGTCTGTGATCGTTACCCTATGCTATAGTCATTGAGAACGTCATCGTGTAAGACACTACTGCAATAGCCAATTTTTAGTTGGCTGCGTGGTAGTGTGCCAAGCGTTCGGCTTCTCGTGGCAAGGCGCGGTGCCACTGAGTACGGGTTCGATCCCACTTCGGACCATATATTGTTCTTCGTTTTTTTCTATTGTTGTTTGTCTGTCAATTTTTCCGAGTGCTAACACATACTTCTTTGTTCTATTATTCCCTATTATCGCCTCGGAAGTTCCCCATATAATAATATTTATGTATTATTATTTGTACCCAGTATATAAACACTGGGAACTACTATTCGTGCTGTTTCGTCCAATAAATGTTTGTCTACAACACAAGTATTCAGCCCTACTGGGAGATACTTGCATTAATAGGAAAGTACAAATATACAATTTATTTCCGGTCTGTGATCGTTACCCTATGCTATAGTCATTGAGAACGTCATCGTGTAAGACACTACTGCAATAGCCAATTTTTAGTTGGCTGCGTGGTAGTGTGCCAAGCGTTCGGCTTCTCGTGGCAAGGCGCGGTGCCACTGAGTACGGGTTCGATCCCACTTCGGACCATATATTGTTCTTCGTTTTTTTCTATTGTTGTTTGTCTGTCAATTTTTCCGAGTGCTAACACATACTTCTTTGTTCTATTATTCCCTATTATCGCCTCGGAAGTTCCCCATATAATAATATTTATGTATTATTATTTGTACCCAGTATATAAACACTAGGAACTACTATTCGTGCTGTTTCGTCCAATAAATGTTTGTCTACAACACAAGTATTCAGCCCTACTGGGAGATACTTGCATTAATAGGAAAGTACAAATATACAATTTATTTCCGGTCTGTGATCGTTACCCTATGCTATAGTCATTGAGAACGTCATCGTGTAAGACACTACTGCAATAGCCAATTTTTAGTTGGCTGCGTGGTAGTGTGCCAAGCGTTCGGCTTCTCGTGGCAAGGCGCGGTGCCACTGAGTACGGGTTCGATCCCACTTCGGACCATATATTGTTCTTCGTTTTTTTCTATTGTTGTTTGTCTGTCAATTTTTCCGAGTGCTAACACATACTTCTTTGTTCTATTATTCCCTATTATCGCCTCGGAAGTTCCCCATATAATAATATTTATGTATTATTATTTGTACCCAGTATATAAACACTGGGAACTACTATTCGTGCTGTTTCGTCCAATAAATGTTTGTCTACAACACAAGTATTCAGCCCTACTGGGAGATACTTGCATTAATAGGAAAGTACAAATATACAATTTATTTCCGGTCTGTGATCGTTACCCTATGCTATAGTCATTGAGAACGTCATCGTGTAAGACACTACTGCAATAGCCAATTTTTAGTTGGCTGCGTGGTAGTGTGCCAAGCGTTCGGCTTCTCGTGGCAAGGCGCGGTGCCACTGAGTACGGGTTCGATCCCACTTCGGACCATATATTGTTCTTCGTTTTTTTTCTATTGTTGTTTGTCTGTCAATTTTTCCGAGTGCTAACACATACTTCTTTGTTCTATTATTCCCTATTATCGCCTCGGAAGTTCCCCATATAATAATATTTATGTATTATTATTTGTACCCAGTATATAAACACTGGGAACTACTATTCGTGCTGTTTCGTCCAATAAATGTTTGTCTACAACACAAGTATTCAGCCCTACTGGGAGATACTTGCATTAATAGGAAAGTACAAATATACAATTTATTTCCGGTCTGTGATCGTTACCCTATGCTATAGTCATTGAGAACGTCATCGTGTAAGACACTACTGCAATAGCCAATTTTTAGTTGGCTGCGTGGTAGTGTGCCAAGCGTTCGGCTTCTCGTGGCAAGGCGCGGTGCCACTGAGTACGGGTTCGATCCCACTTCGGACCATATATTGTTCTTCGTTTTTTTCTATTGTTGTTTGTCTGTCAATTTTTCCGAGTGCTAACACATACTTCTTTGTTCTATTATTCCCTATTATCGCCTCGGAAGTTCCCCATATAATAATATTTATGTATTATTATTTGTACCCAGTATATAAACACTGGGAACTACTATTCGTGCTGTTTCGTCCAATAAATGTTTGTCTACAACACAAGTATTCAGCCCTACTGGGAGATACTTGCATTAATAGGAAAGTACAAATATACAATTTATTTCCGGTCTGTGATCGTTACCCTATGCTATAGTCATTGAGAACGTCATCGTGTAAGACACTACTGCAATAGCCAATTTTTAGTTGGCTGCGTGGTAGTGTGCCAAGCGTTCGGCTTCTCGTGGCAAGGCGCGGTGCCACTGAGTACGGGTTCGATCCCACTTCGGACCATATATTGTTCTTCGTTTTTTTCTATTGTTGTTTGTCTGTCAATTTTTCCGAGTGCTAACACATACTTCTTTGTTCTATTATTCCCTATTATCGCCTCGGAAGTTCCCCATATAATAATATTTATGTATTATTATTTGTACCCAGTATATAAACACTGGGAACTACTATTCGTGCTGTTTCGTCCAATAAATGTTTGTCTACAACACAAGTATTCAGCCCTACTGGGAGATACTTGCATTAATAGGAAAGTACAAATATACAATTTATTTCCGGTCTGTGATCGTTACCCTATGCTATAGTCATTGAGAACGTCATCGTGTAAGACACTACTGCAATAGCCAATTTTTAGTTGGCTGCGTGGTAGTGTGCCAAGCGTTCGGCTTCTCGTGGCAAGGCGCGGTGCCACTGAGTACGGGTTCGATCCCACTTCGGACCATATATTGTTCTTCGTTTTTTCTATTGTTGTTTGTCTGTCAATTTTTCCGAGTGCTAACACATACTTCTTTGTTCTATTATTCCCTATTATCGCCTCGGAAGTTCCCCATATAATAATATTTATGTATTATTATTTGTACCCAGTATATAAACACTGGGAACTACTATTCGTGCTGTTTCGTCCAATAAATGTTTGTCTACAACACAAGTATTCAGCCCTACTGGAGATACTTGCATTAATAGGAAAGTACAAATATACAATTTATTTCCGGTCTGTGATCGTTACCCTATGCTATAGTCATTGAGAACGTCATCGTGTAAGACACTACTGCAATAGCCAATTTTTAGTTGGCTGCGTGGTAGTGTGCCAAGCGTTCGGCTTCTCGTGGCAAGGCGCGGTGCCACTGAGTACGGGTTCGATCCCACTTCGGACCATATATTGTTCTTCGTTTTTTTCTATTGTTGTTTGTCTGTCAATTTTTCCGAGTGCTAACACATACTTCTTTGTTCTATTATTCCCTATTATCGCCTCGGAAGTTCCCCATATAATAATATTTATGTATTATTATTTGTACCCAGTATATAAACACTGGGAACTACTATTCGTGCTGTTTCGTCCAATAAATGTTTGTCTACAACACAAGTATTCAGCCCTACTGGGAGATACTTGCATTAATAGGAAAGTACAAATATACAATTTATTTCCGGTCTGTGATCGTTACCCTATGCTATAGTCATTGAGAACGTCATCGTGTAAGACACTACTGCAATAGCCAATTTTTAGTTGGCTGCGTGGTAGTGTGCCAAGCGTTCGGCTTCTCGTGGCAAGGCGCGGTGCCACTGAGTACGGGTTCGATCCCACTTCGGACCATATATTGTTCTTCGTTTTTTTCTATTGTTGTTTGTCTGTCAATTTTTCCGAGTGCTAACACATACTTCTTTGTTCTATTATTCCCTATTATCGCCTCGGAAGTTCCCCATATAATAATATTTATGTATTATTATTTGTACCCAGTATATAAACACTGGGAACTACTATTCGTGCTGTTTCGTCCAATAAATGTTTGTCTACAACACAAGTATTCAGCCCTACTGGGAGATACTTGCATTAATAGGAAAGTACAAATATACAATTTATTTCCGGTCTGTGATCGTTACCCTATGCTATAGTCATTGAGAACGTCATCGTGTAAGACACTACTGCAATAGCCAATTTTTAGTTGGCTGCGTGGTAGTGTGCCAAGCGTTCGGCTTCTCGTGGCAAGGCGCGGTGCCACTGAGTACGGGTTCGATCCCACTTCGGACCATATATTGTTCTTCGTTTTTTTCTATTGTTGTTTGTCTGTCAATTTTTCCGAGTGCTAACACATACTTCTTTGTTCTATTATTCCCTATTATCGCCTCGGAAGTTCCCCATATAATAATATTTATGTATTATTATTTGTACCCAGTATATAAACACTGGGAACTACTATTCGTGCTGTTTCGTCCAATAAATGTTTGTCTACAACACAAGTATTCAGCCCTACTGGGAGATACTTGCATTAATAGGAAAGTACAAATATACAATTTATTTCCGGTCTGTGATCGTTACCCTATGCTATAGTCATTGAGAACGTCATCGTGTAAGACACTACTGCAATAGCCAATTTTTAGTTGGCTGCGTGGTAGTGTGCCAAGCGTTCGGCTTCTCGTGGCAAGGCGCGGTGCCACTGAGTACGGGTTCGATCCCACTTCGGACCATATATTGTTCTTCGTTTTTTTCTATTGTTGTTTGTCTGTCAATTTTTCCGAGTGCTAACACATACTTCTTTGTTCTATTATTCCCTATTATCGCCTCGGAAGTTCCCCATATAATAATATTTATGTATTATTATTTGTACCCAGTATATAAACACTGGGAACTACTATTCGTGCTGTTTCGTCCAATAAATGTTTGTCTACAACACAAGTATTCAGCCCTACTGGGAGATACTTGCATTAATAGGAAAGTACAAATATACAATTTATTTCCGGTCTGTGATCGTTACCCTATGCTATAGTCATTGAGAACGTCATCGTGTAAGACACTACTGCAATAGCCAATTTTTAGTTGGCTGCGTGGTAGTGTGCCAAGCGTTCGGCTTCTCGTGGCAAGGCGCGGTGCCACTGAGTAC
The DNA here is from genome assembly GCA_032433765.1 of Megaustenia siamemsis. NCBI lineage: Eukaryota > Metazoa > Mollusca > Gastropoda > Stylommatophora > Ariophantidae > Megaustenia > Megaustenia siamemsis. Next base: position 60,476,211 of record JAVIAB010000046.1, read on the forward strand.
GGGTTCGATCCCACTTCGGACCATATATTGTTCTTCGTTTTTTTCTATTGTTGTTTGTCTGTCAATTTTTCCGAGTGCTAACACATACTTCTTTGTTCTATTATTCCCTATTATCGCCTCGGAAGTTCCCCATATAATAATATTTATGTATTATTATTTGTACCCAGTATATAAACACTGGGAACTACTATTCGTGCTGTTTCGTCCAATAAATGTTTGTCTACAACACAAGTATTCAGCCCTACTGGGAGATACTTGCATTAATAGGAAAGTACAAATATACAATTTATTTCCGGTCTGTGATCGTTACCCTATGCTATAGTCATTGAGAACGTCATCGTGTAAGACACTACTGCAATAGCCAATTTTTAGTTGGCTGCGTGGTAGTGTGCCAAGCGTTCGGCTTCTCGTGGCAAGGCGCGGTGCCACTGAGTACGGGTTCGATCCCACTTCGGACCATATATTGTTCTTCGTTTTTTTCTATTGTTGTTTGTCTGTCAATTTTTCCGAGTGCTAACACATACTTCTTTGTTCTATTATTCCCTATTATCGCCTCGGAAGTTCCCCATATAATAATATTTATGTATTATTATTTGTACCCAGTATATAAACACTGGGAACTACTATTCGTGCTGTTTCGTCCAATAAATGTTTGTCTACAACACAAGTATTCAGCCCTACTGGGAGATACTTGCATTAATAGGAAAGTACAAATATACAATTTATTTCCGGTCTGTGATCGTTACCCTATGCTATAGTCATTGAGAACGTCATCGTGTAAGACACTACTGCAATAGCCAATTTTTAGTTGGCTGCGTGGTAGTGTGCCAAGCGTTCGGCTTCTCGTGGCAAGGCGCGGTGCCACTGAGTACGGGTTCGATCCCACTTCGGACCATATATTGTTCTTCGTTTTTTTCTATTGTTGTTTGTCTGTCAATTTTTCCGAGTGCTAACACATACTTCTTTGTTCTATTATTCCCTATTATCGCCTCGGAAGTTCCCCATATAATAATATTTATGTATTATTATTTGTACCCAGTATATAAAATGTACATCAGGCTATAAAATCTTAAGATATGAGGTTGAAAAAGCTATGAAAACAATGAAAAAGGGAAAAGCAGTAGGACCTGAAAGCATACAGATAGAGATGATACAGGCACTAGAAGATTTTGGCATTGAAGTGATTACTGACATATGCAACGACATATACCATACAGGATACATACCAAATGAACTAAAAACATCAACTTTCATTGCATTGCCTAAAAAGAATGGTACAGTTGAATGCAGTGACTTTAGAACAATAAGCCTAATGAGCCATGTTACAAAAATCTTGCTAAAAGTTATACAAGGAAGGATTCAGAATAAAATCAATACTGAATTAGATGAGCAGCAATTTGGATTTAGGAAAAATAGCGGGACTAAAGAAGCCATATTCTGCATGAGAACATTAATCGAAAAGTACACAGAAGTAAACAAACCAATATATGCCTGCTTCATAGACTACACCAAAGCTTCTGTTTGAGTACACCACAAACAACTTATAGAATGCCTAAAAGAGATACATCTAGATGACATGTACATACGACTAATATGCAATCTATACTGGCAGCAAACAGCAATAATAAAATATAACAAAGAGAACTCTACACCCATTGATATAAAAAGAGGAGTAAGACAAGGATGCATCCTATCACCAAGCTTGTTCAATCTATACACTGAGCAAATCTTTAAAAACATCATAGAGATGCCAGGCCTACAAATTAATGGAAAGATAATCAATAACCTAAGATATGCTGACGATACTGTACTACTAGCAGAAAATCATAAAGATCTACAACAATTACTTAATGAAATAAACATAGTAAGTAAAGTACCCCCCGTCACGCCAAGTGGCGTATAGGGAAATATGGTGTTAGTGACCCTATATTTTACAGACCTTCAGCACATGATTTTTGGGGTAATGTGGTCGGTATTACGCCCGTGCTGCTTTACTTTCCCAGAAAAAATCCGGTACCCATTTTAAGGCTGGGTAACCCGGAGCCGTCGGTTGGGATCGAACCCTACCCCTTGTCCGTAGTAGTCCAGTTCACTAACCACTGAGCTATCGCGGCTCCCACTAATTTTTAGGGAATTAGTAAAACCCAGGTGTCCTCGCCAGGGTACGAACCCCGGCTGTTGCCGTGGTAAGCCAACCGCCTATCGATTGCGCTAACCGGACACCCAATGAAATAAACATGACAAGCATAAAATATGGACTAGATATGAATATCAAAAAGACTAAAACTATGATCATAAACAAAGAAAATACTCAAAACCCACAAGTGGATATCAAAATCGATGGAATAGACCTGGAGACAGTTCAGAACTATAACTACCTTGGACATACTATAACCAGTGATGGAAAATGTACAACTGAAATAAACAAAAGAATAGGAATGGCAAAAAGTAATTTTAATGTCATGAAGAACATACTAACATCAAAACAAATAACACCAGGGCTAAAACTAAGAATGGCAAAATGTTACATCTTCTCAATATTCCTATATGCTGCTGAAACATGGACATTAGACAAGAAAACAGAACAGAGAATTGAAGCATTTGAAATGTGGATATATAGAAGAATAGGTAGAATTGGATGGAAGGAAAAGAAAACAAATGATGAAGTCTTAAAACAACTAAAAATGAAAAGAGAACTACTGGACACAATTAGAACAAGACAAATGCGATTCTTGGGCCATGTTAAAAGACACAACAGCCTACTAAAAGTAATCTTGGAGGGGAAAATACACTGTAAAAGAGGCAGAGGCAGACCAAGACTAACATGGATGAGTAACATCAAAAGATGGACAAATCAGCCTATGACAACCTGTACCATCAAAGCAAGAGACAGAGCTGAATGGTGCTCCTTGGTAGCCAACCTTCGTTGTGGAGACGGCATGTGATGATGATGATGAGTGAAAATTATTTTCCGGAGACGAGGTGCCTCACAGCAACAGAGCTGGAAGTTGTCAGTGACTCACAGCTGATGACTTGTACCAGGAATGGTGAACCAGAACCATACTTCACCTCTTGGTGGTGTCTCTAGAAATAGACTAACCAGGTCCAGTCTGGCCAAGCAAGTAGGAATTGAAAAGGAAAGGCAGCCCGGTGCTCAAAAATATCATGCTGCAGTTGAATGTTTTGTGTCTAATGGCATTAATATATTAGTTTACTGCAAACCATAACACAATATATTTACACCCATGTAAAGTCCCTCTAAGGACTGATAACAAAGAGGATTATCCATTTCTTTAGTAGTCAACGAGTGAATGCAAGAAAGAGATATTCTTTTTTTGCAATTTTACAGATTACTGTGTAGGAATATTCTTTGTTGCTTGTAAAATGACAAATTACTGTGTAAAATTCTATTTTTTTCATTGTGAAGTTATTTCCTGTTAAGCTAGAACTTATTCTGCAGAGCTACAACTTACCCTGCGTAGATGATATGAATGTAATATCATATCCAGGATACTGTATGGAGTAATCAGTCATAAGCTCAAGAGTTGCCACATTGCTACTCATGAAGATTGGACTTGGAATTGTGTCCCCACATTGCTTTCCAATTGAGCTATTGTGGATCTGAAATGCAAAATCAGGTAATGAACAGAAACCAAAAATCATGATATGGGAAAACATGATATGGAAACATGATGAGAAAACATGACAAGGAGAAACATGATAAGGAGAAACATGATAAGGGAGAACATGAGAAGCAGACACATGATAAGAAAATGCTTGTTAAGGTGACATTAGATAAGAAGATACATGAAAAAATATAGAGTAAGACAAGAGAAGATAATATATGATGAGATAACACCAGACAAGATGACAGATGATATGTTCTACAAACCTCCAGATAATCAAAGCCACAAACATAATGGGATTCAAAATGGAAACTCCTGAAGTAAAAAGCCAGTGTTGTGTTTTCAGGGGAGGTCACTCGGATGAAGCAATGCAAATTTATTGGGGTGTTATTAGGATATCTTGGACTTGTTATCCTCCCACTAGGCATACTGATATTATGATTACAGTCTGGAAAGAAGATTTCATATGAGAAATGCATGTAAATCTCTTAATTAACAATATACAGTCAGAGCTGTTCTATTCTTTGAAGAACAAAACAAATGTAATAAATGGCAAACTGTTACAATATATCATATTAATCAACAAAGAAGAAACTAAATAACATGAAAGTAACAATAATATTAAATATCTTAATACTTGAATAATAAACCTGTGTGTACACAGAAGTAAACAAACCAATAGGCCTACTTCATAGACTACACCAAAGCTTTTTTGATAAAATAGTACAATACAAACAGCAATAATAAAATATAAAGAGACATCTACACCCATTGATATAAAAAGAGGAGTAAGACAGGGAAGTATGTTATTACCAAGCTTATTCAATCTATAGGAGCCAGTAGTGGGGTGTGATGTACACTCCAAGGTATGGTGACAGCTTTACAAAAAAGGAACAACAAAATACTGACGTTTCAGCCTATGGCCTTCTTCAGAAGACGGGGACAATGGCAACAAACGGTGAGGCACAAATATCTATAGCTACATGTTGGATGATAAAGTTAGAGAGAGGTGAACAGAGGGATAAGAGATGGGATGGTGAGATGAGAAATAGATGTGTCACATGTTGGAGGATAGGTGAGGTGTAGATATAAAATTGTCTTCTTTTAACTTTTTAGCTCCCAGTGGAGCATAGGTCTTCAACAAACATTTTCCAAGTCGTTCTGTCTCTTGCCATTCTTTTAAGATCATTCCATGTCTTCCCCATCATCTTCTTCTCTGCTTCTCTCTGTCTTCTCCAAGAATTCCTTGGTCTTCCTCTTTGTCTTTTCCCCTGGGGATTCCAAGAAAGGGCCTGTTGTGTAATACTCTCAGTTGACTTCCGTAGTGTGTGTCCTATCCAGCGCCATCGTCTTCGCTGTATCTCTTTATCCACTGATATTTGACTGGTACATTTCCTTAATTCTATGTTAGTGATTTTGTCCTGCCATTTCCATCCTTTTATTCTGCGTAAGCATCCATTAATGAAAGTCTGTATCTTCATGATTGTCAATTTTGTTGTTCTCCATCTTTCACAACCGTATAATAGGACCAACTTAACATTTGAGTTGAAAATTTTTATTTTTGTATTTAACCTAATTTCTTTGGATTTCCATATGTTTCCCAGTGCAATGAAAGCTCCTCTTGCTTTTGATATCCTTATTTTGGTATCATTTTCTGTTCCTCCCTCTTTATCTATATTACTGCCCAGATACATGTAAGATTGTACGTCTAGTAGAGGTATTTTTCCTAGTTTTATTTGGTTATTGCCAACTGTATTAATTCTCATAATGTTAGTCTTATCTCTATTAATCTTCAGTCCTAGCTGTTGTGATCTCTCATCAAGTATGCTCATTTTATCCTGCATCTGTTGATGGCTATGTGATAAGATAGCTATGTCATCAGCAAAGTCTAAATCATCAAGTTGTTTGGTCGGTGACCACTGGATCCAATTTCTATGGTTTTGAGTCATTTTCATAATCCAATCTATGGCCAGTAGAAAGAGAAATGGAGACAGAAGGCATCCCTGCCTTACTCCTGTTCTTATTTCAAATGCTTTTGTAAGCTGTCCTTCATGCACCACACTACATTTAGTTCCTTCATACATTGTTTTTATCAGGTTAATAAACTTTATGGGGATTCCATAATGACTCAGCAACTTCCAAAGCATTCTTCTGTCTAAACTAGCAAATGCCTTTTAGTAATCTATGAATCCAATATAAAGTGGGGATTTTAGTTCTAAACTTTGTTCAACTATTATACGTAGAGTAGTTATTTGATCAGCACATGATCTGTTCTTCCTAAAACCTGCGTGTTCATCTCTCAAATGTTTCTCTATGGCCTCTTTTAGTCTCTCCAGAATGATTATGCTTAATATTTTTCCTGGCACTGATAGTAGCATAACTCCCCTATAATTTGTGCACTCCTGTAAACTTCCTTTCTTTGGTAGTTTGATCATATAACCTTCTTTCCAGTCTTTAGATATTTCTTCCCTCTTCCAAATTTTATCTAGTAGATTATGTAACATCTTGGTAGAGGTGTTAATATCTGCTTTGATGGCTTCCAAAGGAATTTCATCTGGTTCTGTGGATTTACCATTTTTTAACAGTTTGATGGCTTTCATTATTTCTTCTTTACTTGGTTTTCCACAGTTAACGTGTAACTCTTTTTCTGCTGGTAGAATATCTGGAGGATTATTTGAACTGGGTCTGTTCAAAAGTTCTTCAAAATGCTCTTTCCATCTTTCCATTTGTTCCCTTATATTACTAAGCAGATTTCCTTTCTTATCTTTAATAAAGGCATTGATCTGTTTGTATTTTCCACCTAATTTCTTTGTGCTGTTGTATAGTTCTTTCATATTCCCTTTATTTGCTGCTTCTTCTGCCTCTTTAGCTAGTTCATCTATGTATTTCCTCTTATCACTTTTAATGCATCTTCTCACTTCTTTGTTCACCTCTGTGTAAGCTTCCTTTGTCTTGGCTTTATTACTCCTCGTTTTGCTTTTATTTATGTCTGCTTTCTTGTTCTTTCTTTCCTTAATTTCATCCAGGGTCTCTGCTGTCATCCATGCCTTATTCTGGCGTTCTCTTTTCCCCAGTGTTTCTTCGCATGTCTTTTTCCATATATCTTTTACCTGTTTCCAATGATCTTCAATATTTGTTGTATTTTCTAGTTGTTGGAGGACTTGGTATTTGTTTGATATTGTGACTGCAAATTTATCTTTAATTCCTTGTTCTTTAAGAAACCCTACATTGAAAGACTTTCTACTCTTATTCGCTGTAGTATACCTTTTTAATTTAATTTTAAGTTTGCTATCAAAAGATGATGATCAGAAGCTACATCTGCCCCTCTATATACTTTTATATCCTGTAAGGATGACTTAAAATGATTATTAATACATATGTGATCAATTTGATTTTCCGTTCTATGATCTGGTGACACCCATGTAGCTTTGTGTATTCTTTTATGTTTGAATATTGTTCCTCATAGGCTCACTTGATTAGAGAGCGCAGAAATTCACAAATATCTCTCCATTCATGTTTATATCTCCAAGTCCATGTTTTCCCATAATCTCTTTGAAGCCTCTGTTATCTGATCCTACTTTAGCATTTAGGTCTCCCATCAAGATTATAATATCCTTGGCTCGTCTTGCATCCATCTGACATTGTAGCTGTTTGTAGAAATCATCTTTAACTAAATCATCCCTATTGTTGGTTGGTGCATAGCGTTGGATAATGTGTAATTTTATTTTGTTTTTGGTTGTTTTAAATGTTGCTCTCATTAGTCTTGGTCCTACTGCTTCCCATTCTATTAGTGCCTTCTGTGCATTCCTTGATAGCATTATAGCTACCCCTTCACTATGTTGTGCTCCAGGTTCCTGGTGTACTGATGATAAAATCATCTGTCCTGTATTTAATTTTATTCTTTCCGTTCCTAGCCATCTTGTTTCACACATTCCGGGGAATATCTATCTTGTAGTTTGTCATTTCTGCTGCTACCTGAGCAGCTTTTCCATGTTCGTTTAGGGTACGTAAATTCCAGGTGCCAATTCTGGAGGATTTCCTGGTAGACAAAGGGTGATTCAGCAACCCGGACTCCTATATATATGATATAAAATTGTAAGTATAAAGAAATAATGTAGAACTGAAAAATAAAAAATATATTATTATATTAAAAATTACCAAGGATTAGCAGCTGCTGCGGGTGAGAGAATGTTCCCAAATGATATGTAGAGACAAGCCACATGGGAAATCAGTCACTTGTTAAGATTAAAGAGGTGATGAGTCTGAGGGCAGTCAGGTGAGACCCAGACCAGAGGTTGTAAAAGTGACCAGACACCGCAGAGTAAATCCCAGGGGCCATAGGTGATAAATAGGTAAAAAGAGGAACAGGTGTGAGTCGAGACACGCCAGCCAGACAAGGTCTGGGAACAAAGGTGGGTGATAGATGAGGCAGTAGTACAATACAATAGCCTGAGGGAGACATGTAAGGATTTGGGGGCCAACATCAGATATGGGGAGGGAAAAAGGGAGAAGGGTCAAAGTTAAGTCGCCTAATCAAGGGATTGGAAAATTGGAAAACTGAAGGAGGATAACCTAGGTAGAGATAAATAGGGAAGTTATGGAAATAAAGTTGGAGAGTAGCTGTAGACAAGCTGCTAAAAAAACACCAGAGAAATGGTGCACAAGAAGATAATAGAGAAGTAATTACTATGAGTAGATAAAGGGAGGTGGTATACTAGGAATAGATGTACTAGAAGTAGATAAATAGAGAAATGGTGTATCAAAAGTAGAAACATAGAGAAGTGATTAATGGAGATGTGGTGAACTAGAAGTAGATTGATAGTGAAGGGGTATGTAAGATATAAAGTAATAGAGAAGTGATGTACTAGAAGTTAATTAATGGAGAGGTGGTGAGCTAGAAGTAGATTGATAGTGAAGGTGTATGTAAGATGTAAAGTAATAGAGAAGTGATGTACTAGAAGTGGATTAATGGAAATGTGGTGAGCTAGAAGTAGATTGATAGTGAAGGGGTATGTAAGATGTAAAGTAATAGAGAAGTGATGTACTAGAAGTTAGTACATAGTGAGGTGATATACTGGAAGTAGAAAAGTAGAGAAATGGTGTATTAGAAGTTGATATACAGAGAGGTAGTGTACAAGGAGTTGATGAATAGACAGGTGGTGTCCTAGAAGAAGATTCATAGTTGATATTGGGAAAAGTGGTGTACATTGATGGATAGACATAGAGAAGTTAAAAAAAAAAAAAAAAAACCCCGTCACGCCAAGTGGCGTATAGGGAATATGGTGTTAGTGACCATAAATTTTACAGACCTTCGGCACATGATTTTTTTGGGTAATGTGGTCGGTATTATGCCCGTGCTGCTTTACTTTCCCAGGAAAAAATCCGGTACCCATTAAAGGCTGGATGAACTGGAAGCCGTCAGTTGGGATCGAACCTACCTCATCACTGAGCTTTCGCGGCTCCCACATAGAGAAGTGGTTACTACTATCAATGGATAGAAAGAGAAGGGGTGTACTAGAAGTAGATCAACAGAGAAGTTGTGTGTTAGAAGTAAATATATATGTAACGGAGAAATGGTGCACCAGAATAAGAGAAGTAGTGTACTAGGAGTAGTGTATACTAAGAGTAGATATCGAGAGAAATGGTATACTAGGAAAGGATGTACTAGATGTGGATTAATAAAGAAGGGGTGTACTAGACATTGAATGTAGGAGAAGTGGTGTATTAGAAGTTAGTGCATAGAGAAGTTGCATAGAGAAGTGGTGTACTGGAAGTGGGAAAATAAAGAAATGTTAGAGAAATAGTGTACCTGAAGTAGATATATAGAGAAGTGGTGTAATAAAAGTTGATAAATGGAGAAGGGGTGTGCAGGATGTAAGGCAATAGAGACGTAGTGTACTAGAAATTGGTGCATAGCGAGATGGTGTACTGGAAGTTGAAAAATAAAGAAATGGTGTATTCAAAGTAGATATATAAAGAAGCCACGTACTAGGTAAATAAGGAGGTGGTGTACTAGAAGTACATTAATTGAGAAGTGGTGTACTCTGAATTGATTGATAGAGAAGTGGTGTCTTAGACGTAGATTAAAATATAAATGGTGTACTCCGATTTGATTGATAGAGAAGTGGTGTCCTAGAAGTGGATTAAGATAGAAGTGGTGTACTAGAGTTGGTATGTGGAGAGAAGTGGTATACTGGATGGACAGTAATGGAGAAGTAATTACTATAAGTGGCTTAGAAAGAGAACGGGTGCATTAGGAGTAGATAATAGAGAAGTGGTGTATTGGAAGTTAATATAGAGAGGGGTAACTGAGAAAGGGTTCATCAGAAGTGAATAGTAGAGAAGTGATAAACAAGGAGTGGATATAAAGAGAGGTGGTATACTAGGAGTGGATATAAATAGAGGTGGTATACTGGGAGTGGGTGTACGAGAAGTAGATGAATATGGAAGGGGTGTCATATACATTGAGTCTAGGAAAAGTGGCGTACTAGAAGTAGTGCATAGAGAAGTGGCATATTAGAAGTTGGAAATGGAAAAATGGTGTGACTGAGGTAGATATATAGAGAAGTGGTGTACTAAAAGTAGACGAATAGGGAAGGGGTGTCATAGATGTTGAGTCTAGGTGTACTAGAAGTAGTGCATAGAAAAGTGGTATATTAGAAGTTGGAAATGGAAAAATGGTGTGACTGAAGTAGATATCTAGAGAAGTGGTGTACTAAAGGTAGATAGATGGAGAGGTGGTGAACCAGAAATGGATTAATAGAGAAGGGGTATATAAGGTGTGAAAAGTTGTGGAAATCAAAACTCATCAGCACAAACACAAAACTTAGACTATTCAAATCAAGTGTACTATCAACCCTTACGTATGCATGTGAGAGCTGGTAAACAACAAGAGACATAGAAACAAAGTTGAACACATTCAAAAATAGATGTCTAAGGAAAATACTTGGTATAGTGTGGTACAAATTCAAAACAAATGAGGAAATGAGAAAAATCGACAATCAACCACTAATATCTTCGGTAATCAAGAAAAGACGATGATCATATGTTGGACATGTGATGAGAAGAGATAATAACCGAATAACAAAGCAAGCCCTCATGTGGGAAACAACAGGTAAGAGGAAAAGAGGAAGACCCAGAGAGACACTGAAAAGAAGATTGATGAGAGAGGCAAGAGTATCAGGAATCGGCTCCCTCAATGAGATAGAGTTGCTTGCACAGAACAGAGATAAATGACGAGATTTGATAAAATATCTTTACAAGAATTGAAAACTGCTAGAACAAAAATTTAGATAAAAGAAGGGGTATCTGGGTCTATGTTCTATGGGCTGGCTATGGCTTGAAAGGTCAATAGATAGATAGAATGATAAATTATAGTCTCAGCATTCTGCAAGCATGCCAGAACTAATTAGTGACCTGAATAAGTGGGCACATACTCAGAGGGGCACAAATTCTCATGGACACAACAGGTCCAATGATTGGTCAGAAGCAACACATGACAATGTGAATAAATTAAGGAGGCATAAAGAGCACAGTCAGAGATTCTATAGACGGTTGTGAAAGTCTTAGTCTGATAGGATGTCATTCTAAGATGGGATTTTACCTATTTTCCTAGTCAAATATTGCAGATACTGGAATAACTGATGTCAGAATGTGATTAGCTAGGCATTTTGCTATAAATGGATTAGTTAGACAATTCTACAGTGCTTGCAGTATCTTGAAGATATTAGAATAGAATTTCTGAGACAATGGAGATAGAATTCTAATCATGAAAGACACGGCAAGACGATGTGGACATAATATTATCATCCTCATCTGAATCAACTAACAACAAATGTTAAAAGTAGAGGGCAAAATGAATTATGTTGTTCAGATAATTATAAAGAAGTTGTTATCAAGTAATGTTAAGCTGAGTGTCAATGAATGCTGATATTACCCAACGGATCCAATCCAATCAATAAACAGCATCTACTAAGTCAGTCTTGATGTTATACCTCAATACCTGTCAATTCTGTTATATTGAGTGTGTTGAGGGTCACACAACAGTTTACATTTAAATTAACCCCATCACTACCAGTCTTTTAATTTAAAATGTTCCACCCGGTACTGGGTCAAAATTAAGGCCAATAACATGTATTTTTAGATAGGTATATTGCTGGACCTACTGCACCTAGATGCTTTATTTATGGAAAAAAAAAATATAGTAAAAAATGGTTTGGTTAAAGCTTTATGTAATAAGTGATGACACAAATTAGAACGACATTTCGGCTCAAATAGGCCTTCAGCAGTAACAAACATACAACACACACACACAGATACTTATTTAAAATAAACAAATAATACAGAAATAATTTCAAACTAGAATAAGAAACAAAAATAAAATGTATTCCCTGTTTACTGCACTGTGGCCAGAAGGAAAATGAACGTAAGTGCACACAGGGTATGAGTGCATGCACCCAAATGAAAATGTGTGCACACAGCATGCATCACCAGAAGTTCCCACACACAGGTCTGTGTGCATACACAAAGCACAAAGAACAGAGCAGAATAATACAGGGTACCAGAGAGGAGGAAAGATTGAGATGTTGTAGAGTGGGGTAAGAGATATAGGGGACAATTGAAATATTGCGGTGTGGTCTAGTAGAGGAGATATGTGAATAGCTTTATAAATGATAAAATGCATTATTTATATAAGTTTGTTGAAGCAAAATGAATGAGGAATTTAAAAATGTAATCATTATGTGAGTGTGATGATTTAGAAATAAGTAAATTTAAAAAATGTTTTTTTTTTTTATTTTTCATTGAAAAATTTCATTGAAAATCTTTGGAAGTTTTTGTCGGTCTATATGTTACTAAGTCTAAAAATAGTTACATCAAAAGAATAATTTAACAAATACTAAACATATTTAGTAATTTATTATCTTTATTTACTGTTCTATTTATTACATTGTTATTCCAATTGGTTCAATTTTATACAGTACAGTTCAAGCAGGGTACCAAATTCCACCTGATGCCATTATTTTGAGAAAATTCAGGTCAAGCCATCAAAATCACTACTTACTACTTTTTTCCAAATACAGCTGAAAGACACAAATACTAAAATCGATAGAAGGGAAATAATCAAGAAAAGTCTTGGCAATAACTATTGGTTACATCCCTTACTAAATGGACAAAATGTTCTAAAGAGATGATGTGTGTACTCGTCTCAGGTACACAGCTCAAATGTTTGATGGGCAATTGTACTCAGTGTTGGGAGGGAAGGGGTTTCCTCTTACTTTCAAATAATACCTACAAATCATACAACACTACATCAATGTTCACAAGGCATCCCCCTATAAACTGTAACTGTATCATTTGTTCTATGTTTATCTGTTCACACTAAGTCATTCTTCTTATTCTGTAGGGGATCACAACAACAGTAACAATTACCAAGGAAATCTTGTGACTGTCCAGGACATGGATAAAAAAAAAACTCAATTTGAAATGGTACTAAACAAATTTATAATGAAATACTATCAAAGTTAGAAAATTAAGCGGCATAGGAGAAAAGAGTTGAGGACTTGCAACAGAACCTGGTATTGTTTATTCTGCCTGCCAGAATTAACATTCATATATTGACAAGCAGAATCAGCAATGATGGCAAAACACTATCCAGTGGCAGTTACAGAAAAACAACAGCTTTCTTCAAATCATCTGTATGATTACCATAAGCAAATCGTTTGGTCAACTATGATGAATCCAAATCCACCATCAAAGGTCAGTGTCATGAAAAATGGAAACAAGAATACCCAAAGTATAATGAGAGTGTTGGATATCTCTAACTATCAAGTAGGGATCAAGACACCATACATTGTCTAGGCACTGGTCACAATAGAATGAGAAACCACATGTTCACCAAACTCAAAATAGTAACTACCAGTCACTGCCACTGTACCTTGGATAACATGACAACAAAACATGTTCTCCAGGACTGCCCCCAGTACACAGGCCTGAGGAGGACAATGTGGCCCACACCCTCCTCCTGGAAGAGAAACTATATGGGCCACCCAAATCACTGAAACAGACAGCAGCCATGTTCATAAGAGAGTCTGGAATCCTAGTCTGAATGAGCTATGATCGACGAAGAAGAAAAATCATCGGTACATTAACACAAAGATGTATGCACAATAGGGTTGGAAGGGGCATACTGGATTGTCAACAGGTATGACAATATCTGTATAACAAGGTCCTAGGTTTGAATCTTGCCACATGCTGGTGGAATTTTTCTCTGAATCCTTGTTTATTTGTGATCTTTCTGGCCCCAATATTAATGGTTTATTTATGATCTTTTCTGTCCCAATATTCATGGTATATTTATGATCTTTTCTGTCCCAATATTCATGGTATATTTGTGATCTTTTCTGTCCCAATATTCATTGTATATTTGTGATCTTTTCTGTCCCAATATTCATGGTTTATTTGTGATCTTTTCTGTCCCAATATTCATTGTATATTTGTGATCTTTTCTGTCCCAATATTCATTGTATATTTGTGATCTTTTCTGTCCCAATATTCATTGTATATTTGTGATCTTTTCTGTCCAAATGTTCATGGTTTATTTGTGATCTTTTCTGTCCCAATATTCATGGTATATTTGTGATCTTTTCTGTCCAAATGTTCATGGTTTATTTGTGATCTTTTCTGCCCCAATATTCATGGTATTTTGGTGATCTTTTCTGCCCCAATATTCATGGTATTTTTGTGATCTTTTCTGTCCCAATATTCATGGTATTTTGGTGATCTTTTCTGCCCCAATATTCATGGTATTTTTGTGATCTTTTCTGTCCCAATATTCATGGTTTATTTGTGATCTTTCCTGCCTGAATATTCATGGTTTATTTCTGATCTTTTCTGTCCCAATATTCAAGGTTTATTTGTGATCTTTTCTGTCCCAATATTCAAGGTTTATTTGCGATCTTTTCTGTCCCAATATTCAAGGTTTATTTGTGATCTTTTCTGTCCCAATATTCATGGTTTATTTGTTATCTTTTCTGTCCCAATATTCATGGTTTATTTGTGATCTTTTCTGCCCCAATATTCATGGTTTATTTGTGATCTTTTCTGCCCCAATATTCATGGTTTATTTGTGATCTTTTCTGTCCCAATATTCAAGGTTTATTTGTGATCTTTTCTGTCCCAATATTCATGGTTTATTTGTGATCTTTCCTGCCTGAATATTCATGGTTTATTTGTGATCTTTTCTGTCCCAATATTCATGGTTTATTTGTGATCTTTTCTGCCCCAATATTCAAGGTTTATTTGTGATCTTTTCTGTCCCAATATTCAAGGTTTATTTGTGATCTTTTCTGTCCCAATATTCAAGGTTTATTTGTGATCTTTTCTGTCCCAATATTCATGGTATATTTGTGATCTTTTCTGTCCCAATATTCATGGTATATTTGTGATCTTTTCTGTTCTTGATAGTGCTACTGAGTTTCATACATATGAACTGAAACAATCTTCAGTGCTCTTTCTTGCATTTTAACAGAAATATATATATTGTCCATTTTAGCTGAAAAAAAAAATGCTAGACTCTACATGTCCAACAACTTTACTATTAAGTATCAGATTTGGATGAAGACCTATGGATCCGTGTGTACACAGATGGATCAGCACAGAGTGCAGTCAAGAATGGGGGAGCTGGTGCATATATAGAGTACCCAAATAACACTAGGGATATGAATAAAATAGCAACAGGGAAATATTGTCACAATTATGATGCAGAAATACAAGCAATAAAGTTGGCAATAGAAAAACTGCTGAACAGTAATCTTAACCGACAGCCTGTAGTGTTTTTGATAGATGCAAGATCAGTACTCCAGGCACTACAATCCAGAAAATTACCACATCTGCAAACCTTATTGACTGAACTTTGCAAGCACCACAAGGTTGCCCTACAGTGGATCCCATTTCACTGTGGAATACCAGGAAATGAAATAGCAGATCAGTTGGCAAAGGAAGGTTCAACAGGCACACAACTAGATACACCAGTTACATACCATCATAAGAAACAGATAAACAAATCAATCAGAGGACCACAAGCCCCAAATCAGGATGCCTTTCATAATATGAATAGATGTGAACAAGTTATCATTATACGCCTCAGAACAGGACACAATCGACTCCACAAATGTCATATGTATACAAAATTCAAGATCGGCACCTCAACTACTTGTACATGTGGACAGGTGCCCCAGACTGCTGAACACATACTTCAAGACTGCACTGAATATATTAGACTGAGGAAAATCCATTGGCCCATAGATACAACACTACAGACAAAACTATATGGGCCACTGCAAAAATTACAAAAGACAGTAAAATTTATACAGGAAACGACATTGCAGATATAGACAATATTTCAGGTGAACGAAAGATAGATAGCACCAGACTTTACAGATGTCACTGTATCACGCCATATGTTCTAGTTTTAGGTTTCTCAACCTTGGCAAGGGCGTTGATTCTTCTTGTTGGTTCTGGCCTCAATCTGCTTTTTAAGTGTTTTTTTCTAGGTTGGCCTTTTTTGTGTTTCCCATTTGAGGGCTTGCTCTGAGATTTTCTTGTTGTCTGTTATCATCACATGACCAACATAAGCCCACTAGTCTTGATTTCATTATTCACACATCACAACAAAATATATGCAAACTGACAAATAATTTGGGATGTAAGTTTGTAGAACTAGACCAAATAATTACCTGCGATTTGATATGTCAGCTGAAATCCTCGGCCAGATGGTGGATTTTTCAAGTGATATATGACCCTTGCATTCTGTCCTTTGGAGTCAAAATGATGAGGCCTGAATTCACCACAGCTAGTTACTTCTTGTCCACTGTCACCCTGGGAAAGTTCACATGTTACATTTCATTTTCAAATAATTCTATCAAAATATGGATCATTTCTGCAGTCATGGAAGCAGATATTATATGCAAATAGAAAAAAGTCAAGCTCAAGGTTTATTTAATTCATAGCAATGCTGTCATTGGGAAGAGGGATGCTGGGTCTCCACTTGGGCACATTTTTTGTGGGGGGTAAACTTAATGATCCTGTGTGTTACTGGGGCCTCATTATGAGGAAAGTAGATAATAGTGACAAGGAAATTGATCGATGGCTTGACAAGTTGTCATTGTAAAATGTATTGCTACTAAAACAGAGACATAGATTTTAGAAGTAGTGAATCTCTGCAATATGTGCCATTTTGGCATGCAAAGTTTATGTTTTTGAGATTGTGCTTCTGCCCTATGTGCTGTCTTCAGCTCGAAAGGACAATAGGCAGACAGGTAGGCAGACAGTCAGACAGACAGATAGAAATTGAAAGGACAATAGATAAATAAATTAATGCCCAATGTTCCTGAATGCCCATTTCTTCCAGCTAATCATTAGTTGCAGAAAGTGTTTCAAACTTGTGTGTGTTCAACATGTGAAGACAGCCACTACCATTAGCTAATTGCCAATACACCAATGTGATATATTGACTAATATATTCATATATATAAACACAAAATTAATTTGGAATATGTCAAAATCTGCACACACATGTTTAGAGCAACTGTCTTGTATGCTTCAAGTCCTCTAATGAACTCCCCAGACCTCAAAGCTCTGCCATTTCAGCAGACAGTGTCTTCCCTATAAAACAAACATAATTTCACATTCTGCCATCTAGGGCACTTATCTATTCCAATAACTTGAAGGCTTCTGTGACTGTGTCTTCTCAGATTGCTGTTCTCAGTTGTAATTTTTACATGACACACAAGAGTAAATGTCATCAAGGCTTACAGCTGCCATTGTCTGCTGCTTATAATATCTTAAATCTTATGAACTTTCATGATGATCTTTTGAAGTTAGGCATAACAAGAGATAATTACAAATAGACAAAATATTACCAATATCACATTGTATCTATTTCTCTAATTTTGCTTTGTTTTTTGTTGTTGTTTTTTATCTAGTTTATATTTCCCACAGAAGGCTTACTAGAACTGACCAAAAACTACAGACTAGAAATGAGAAGAATGACCATGGAAGCAATATATTAGAATTGATTCAAAACTAGAGAGTAGAAATGACATGAATGACAAAGGAAGCAATATATTAGAATTGATTCAAAACTAGAGAGTAGAAATGACAGGAATGGCAGAGAAAGCAATATATTATAATTGATTCAAAACTAGAGAGTAGAAATGACATGAATGACAAAGGAAGCAATATATTAGAATTGATTCAAAACTAGAGAGTAGAAATGACAGGAATGACCAAGGAAGCAATATATTAGAATTTATTGAAAACTAGAGAGTAGAAATGACAGGAATGGCAGAGAAAGCAATATATTAGAATTGATTCAAATATAGAGAGTAGAAATGACAGGAATGACTAAGGAAGCAATATATTAGAATTTATTGAAAACTAGAGAGTAGAAATGACAGGAATGGCAGAGAAAGCAATATATTAGAATTGATTCAAATACAGAGAGTAGAAATGACAGGAATGACAAAGGAAGCAATATATTAGAATTGATTCAAATATAGAGAGTAGAAATGACAGGAATGACAAAGGAAGCAATATATTAGAATTGATTCAAATATAGAGAGTAGAAATGACAGGAATGACCAAGGAGCAATATATTAGAATTGATTCAAAACTAGAGAGTAGAAATGACAGGAATGACAAAGGAAGCAATATATTAGAATTGATTCAAATATAGATAGTAGAAATGACAGGAATGACAAAGAAAGCATAATATATTAGAATTGATTCAAATATAGAGAGTAGAAATGACAGGAATGACAAAGAAAGCAATATATTAGAATTGATTCAAAGCTCATCATCATCATCATCGCATGCCATCTCCACAACGAAGGTTGGCTACCATGGAGCACCGTTCAGCTCTGTCTCTTGCTTTGATGGTGCAGGTTGTCATAGGCTGATTTGTCCATCTTTTGATGTTACTCATCCATGTTAGTCTTGGTCTGCCTCTGCCTCTTTTACAGTGTATTTTCCCCTCCAAGATTACTTTTAGTAGGCTGTTGTGTCTTTTAACATGGCCGAAAAATCGCATTTGTCTTGTTTGAATTGTGCTTAGTAGTTCTCTTTTCATTTTCAGTTGTTTTAAAACTTCATCGTTTGTTTTCTTTTCCTTCCATCCAATTCTACCTATTTTTCTATATATCCACATTTCAAAGGCTTCAATTCTCTGTTCTGTTTTCTCATCTAATGACTATGTTTCTGCACCATATAGGAATATTGAGAAGATGTAACATTTTGCTATTCTTAGTTTTAGCCCTGGTGTTATTTGTTTTGATGCTGGTATGTTTTTCATGACATTTAAATTACTTTTTGCCATTCCTATTCTTTTGTTTATTTCAGTTGTACATTTTCCATCACTGGTTATAGTATGTCCAAGGTAGTTGTAGTTCTGAACTGTCTCCAGGTCAATTCCTTCAATTTTGATATCCACTTGTGGGTTTTGAGTATTTTCTTTGTTTATGATCATAGTTTTAGTCTTTTTGATATCCATATCTAGTCCATATTTTTTGATTATCATTTTTATTGCATTAAGTAATTGTTGTAGATCTTTAGGATTTTCTGCTAGTAGTACAGTATCATCAGTATATCTTAGGTTATTGATTATCTTTCCATTAATTTGTAGGCCTGGCATCTCTATGATGTTTTTCAAAATTTACTCAGTGTATAGATTGAACAAGCTTGGTGATAGGATGCATCCCTGTCTTACTCCTCTTTTTATCAATGGGTGTAGAGTTCTCTTTGTTATATTTTATTATTGCTGTTTGCTCCCAGTATAGATTGCATATAAGTCGCATGTCCATGTCATCTAGGCATATATTGGTTTGTTTACTTCTGTGTATTTTTCGATTAATGTTCTCATGCAGAATATGGCTTCTTTTGTCCCGCTATTTTCCTAAATCCAAATTGCTGCTCATCTAATTCAGTATTGATTTTATTCAGAATCCTTCCTTGTATAACTTTTAGCAAGATTTTTGTAACATGGCTCATTAGGCTTATTGTTCTAAAGTCACTGTATTCAAATGCACCATTCTTTTTAGGCAATGCAATGAATGTTGATGTTTTTAGTTCATTTGGTATGTATCCTGTGTGGTATATGTCATTGCATATGTCTGTAATCACTTTAGTGCCAAAATCCACTAGTGCCTGTATCATCTCTATCTGTATTCTGTCAGGTGCTGCTGCTTTTCCCATTTTCATTGTTTTTATAGCTTTTTCCACCTCAGATTTTACAATTTTATAGCCTGATGTACATTTTATAACTGGTTTCTTGTCCCTTTGATCATGAAATAGTTATGTTATATATTCCTGCCATCTATCTATAATATCTTTATTGTCTGTTAGCATTTTTCCTTTTTTATTTTTATTAGTCATTCTTTTTATTTCTGTGTGCATTCCTCTTAAGTCTTGTTTGCTTTCCATAGTTTCTATTTCTATACATTTTTGGCTGAGCCAGTCTTCTTTTGCCTTTTTGCGTATTTCATTATCTATTTTATTGTACTGGGCACTGTTCTTCGCTTGCCTCCTTTCTTCCATTTCTTCTAAGATGGTGTTAGTTATACATTTTTGTTTTTTGTTCTTTTCTCTTTTGGATAAGGTGTCGCAGGTTTCTTGTACGTTTTTCTTAATGCATTGCCATTTGGTTGTGACTTTTTCATCAGGATTTTCTCTTCTGTATTGTTCAATTCCTTCTTCTAGCAGCTTCTGGTATGTGTTCTTTACTTGTATTGTATAGGTATCTTTAATATCTTTTTGATTTAAAGCTGTTATATCTAGTGGTATTGTTGATGAATTAGACTTTTGCTTGTTTCTCTTTAGTTTGATTTTCATTTTAATCATTACAGGATTGTGATCTAAATTAATATCCGCTCTGGGTAGGTTTTGGCATTCTTTACGCTGTTACGGAACCTTTCTTTTATCATTATGTAATCTATTTGATTCCTCTTCTTATCTCCAGGGCTTTTCCATGTGTATAGTTTTCTTTTCTCTTGCTCAAAGTAGGTGTTACATATTATCGGCCTGTTTTCTTCACATAATTGTATTAATCTTTCTCCTCTGTCATTTCTTTTTCCTAAACCATGATTTCCTATAATTGTCTTATATCTACCTTTTCCTACTTTAGCGTTCATGTCACCCATTACAATCAAGATGTCTGAAGATTTCACTTGCTTCATAACTTTATTTAGGTCTTCATAGTATGCCTCTATTTGTTCATCTGTGTAGTCTTGAGTAGGTGCATATGTCTGTATTATTGCTATGTCGAATGGTTTTGCTTTCAACTTGAGTAGTATAATCCTATCATTGTATGTCCAGTGGGTA
Organism: Megaustenia siamemsis; assembly: GCA_032433765.1. Taxonomy (NCBI): domain Eukaryota; kingdom Metazoa; phylum Mollusca; class Gastropoda; order Stylommatophora; family Ariophantidae; genus Megaustenia; species Megaustenia siamemsis. The sequence goes on from JAVIAB010000046.1 coordinate 60,497,210, forward strand.
CTTATATATTTTTGTAGCTCTCTTTTTAACAGTATTCCTACCCCCTTTGATGTTCTGTTGTGTTTCCTGATTATATAAATGTATATTTTTTGTCCTCTATGTACCCACATTCTTTCCATCTTGTCTCTGATATGCCTAAAATATCTATATTTATTTTTTCTGCTTCTTGAATCAGATTTTCCAAATTCCTTTCTTGATATAGAGTCTTAACATTCCAAGTACTTATTTTAAGATTTTTCCTCCGACATAGGTTCAAATTCTTCTCCATGGCTTCCTCTGGACTAGTACGTGATGAGGCTCCAATCTCTTTCACGGATTCAAAACTAGAGAGCAGAAATGACAGGAATGACCAAGGAAGCAATATATTAGAATAGATTATAAACTAGAGAGCAGAAATGACAGGAATGACAAAGGAAGCAATATATTAGAATTGATTCAAACCTAGAGAGCAGAAATGACAGGAATGACAAAGAAAGCAATATATTAGAATTGATTTAAAACTAGAGAGCAGGAATGACAGAGAAAGCAATATATTAGAATTGATTCAAACCTAGAGAGCAGAAATGACAGGAATGACAAAGAAAGCAATATATTAGAATTGATTCAAACCTAGAGAGCAGAAATGACAGGAATGACAGAGAAAGCAATATATTAGAATTGATTCAAACCTAGAAAGCAGAAATGACAGGAATGACAAAGAAAGCAATATATTAGAATTGATTCAAACCTAGAAAGCAGAAATGACAGGAATGACAAAGAAAGCAATATATTAGAATTGATTATAAACTATAGTAGAAATGAGAAGCATCAGGATCAATAATTAGGATGAGAAGGTGAGCATGGAGTCTGATGATGGTAAAACATGAGGTAAGTACAAGAAATCAACAGCTCTTTATGAACATAAAACCAACCAGCAGTGATCTGACCTTATCTAAATATGAACATGTGTTTCTGTCATATCAACTGCTGACTCATTTCACAAATGTCAAAAAGTATTACCACAATATCAACTGCTGACTCATTTCACAAATGTCAAAAAGTATTACCACCATATCAACTGCTGACTCATTTCACAAATGTCAAAAAGTATTACCACCATATCAACTGCTGACTCATTTCACAAATGTCAAAAAGTATTACCCACCATATCAAATGCTGACTCATTTCACAAATGTCAAAAAGTATTATCACCATTTCAAAGTGCTGACTCATTTGACATTTCCTAAAATTGTACTCACCATTGGCTCATCCTTGAACATTAGATATTCATTCTCACAGTTGGTGGAGTTTTGTAGCTGAAAATCTGTGACTGTGATTCTAACATTTTGGTCTGGGTCCAGTGAATCAATGAACCAAGAACAATGGACTGGATCTACTGTAGAATTTGGATAGGTTGGTGAGGTAAGTGTTTGTGGAGTGTTTGTGGCATTGTAGGCTCCACCACAGCGACCTGAAAGAAATATCAAGATATTTTTTTTTATTGACAAAAAAATTATACAGTTATACTAAAGCAAAAAATAGCAAAAGTAAGTTTGTTAAAAAATAATTACAATGTAGAAACTTAATGGGAATTTTAGCAATAAACTACATGACTTTGAATAAACTACTAAACTTTGAGATGTCACACAGTGCTACCAGTGCACCTTGCCATAAGTCCCCTCTGTGAGATGTCACACAGTGCTACCAGTGCACCTTGCCATAAGTCCCCTCTGTGAGATGTCACACAGTGCTACCAGTGCACCTTGCCATAAGTCCCCTCTGTGAGATGTCACACAGTGCTACCAGTGTACCTTGACATGAGTCCCCTCTGTGAGATGTCACACAGTGCTAACAGTGCACCTTGCCATGAGTCTCCTCTGTGAGATGTCACACAGTGCTACCAGTGCACCTTGACATGAGTCCCCTCTGTGAGATGTCACACAGTGCTAACAGTGCACCTTGACATGAGTCCCCTCTGTGAGATGTCACACAGTGCTAACAGTGCACCTTGACATGAGTCCCCTCTGTGAGATGTCACACAGTGCTAACAGTGCACCTTGACATGAGTCCCCTCTGTGAGATGTCACACAGTGCTACCAGTGCACCTTGCCATGAGTACACTCTATCAGATGACACACAGTATTAACAGTGCACCTTGCCATGAGTCTTCTCTGTCAGATGTCACACAGTGCTAACAGTGTACTTTGCCTTGAGTCCTCTCTATCAGTTGACACAGTGCACCTTGCCATGAGTCCCCTCTATTAGATGACACACAGTATTAACAGTGCACCTTGCCATGAGTCCCCTCTGTCAGATGTCACACAGTGCTAACAGTACCTTGCCATGAGTCCCCTCTATCAGATGACACAGTGCTAACAGTGTACCTTGCCATGAGTTCCCTCTGTCAGATGTCACACTGTGCTAACAGTGTACCTTGCCATGAGTCCCCTCTATCAGATGACACAGTGCTAACAGTGTACCTTGCCATGAGTCTTCTCTGTCAGATGTCACACAGTGCTTGCTGTGTACCTTGGCTTGAGTCATTCTGAGTGAGCTCTTCAAATTCATCAAAAGTGCCAATACCTCTATTTCAGCTTTCTTATTAGATTTCTTCTCTGAATCATGCCTTGTTCTTTTCCCTGTTATTTCCTAGAAGCATACTTCCACAATTTGTGACTTTTTGGTTACTGCTCACCATCACACAGCCAACACGTGATCATCTTTGATTCCTGATCATTGGTGACGCTGTTGGTTGAATTTTTAATGTCCTAATTCTGCTTAATGGGTTTACATTTACTGTGACTTTGCGAAATGAGATACAGTGGAGATATATTCTGATGAACATAAATAATCTATTCTGGAGGTACTGAACACCAAAGAGGAGTAGGTATCATCTTGGATGAAGAAAGAGCAGGAACAGTGAAAGGCTTTTACCCAATATCTGACAGAGTCCTTTTAGTGAAATTGAATGGAAAGTCAGTAGATATAAATCTTATACAAGTTTATGCACCAACAGCAGTCAGTCTAGAGGAAACGATTGATAAATTTTACGACCAGTTAAATAAGGCACTTCGTGAATGCAAACCACATGAAAACACCATAGTTCTAGGGGATCTTAATGGAAAAGTAGGGAAGGAAAGAGTTGAGGAAGTAGTTGGTCATTATGGTTTAGGCAAGATGAATGAAAGAGGTGAGAAACTTATTGACTAGGCAAGAACAAACGACATGATGATAAGAAACACCTGGTTTAAGCAGCATTAAAAGACGTCTGTGGACATGGAAAAGCCCAGGAGACAACGCACATAATCAAATTGATTACATAATGATAAGCAATAGATTTAGAAATAGTCTGGTGTGTATGAAAACTAGACCAGGGGCAGATTGCAATAGTGATCATGTACCAGTTGTGAGAAAGCTTAGAGTAAAATTAAAAACAATAAAACAAGCCTCAGTTTACTTCAAGTTAAAATTTAGATTTACTCAAATCAGACAAGAAGTTGCAAGACAAATATAAAATCACAATTCAGAACCAGTACAATGCAATAGAGAAGATACAAAGCATTGATGGGCAGTGGTTAATGTTAACAGAATCAATGCAACAAACATGAAAAGAGTTCATACCACCAGTGAGGACAGATTCTAGAAAGAAATGGATGACAGATGACATTTTGCAGCTAATAACTAATGGATATAAGAAGAAGAAATAAAGAAAATAAAGATGAATATAAGAGATTAAATAAAGAAATTGTAATAAAATGCAATGGAGCAAAGGAAGCATGGCTAAAAGAAAGATGCAAAGAGATTTAAATGCAACAAAAAGGAGATGCCAAAGCTATATACAAACAAATTGAAGAATTAACAGGAAGAAAAATGCAATAAAAAATTGGATGTTTAAGATCAAAGGAAGGAGAACTGTTGATTGAACAAGAAAGCGTAAGGGAACGATGGACAGAATATATTAAAGATCTTTATAATGATGAACGAACGGAAGTAAATATTAAAGATAATGGAGAAGGCCAAAAAATACTCAAAGAAGAAGTGGAAGATGCCTTGCGCAATTATGGAAGCAGGAAAAGCTCATGGACCAGATAATATAACTAAAGAAGAGATTGAATCCATGAGTGATTCTGAAATAGAAATAATAACAAAAATATTTAATGATATCTACAACAGCAGATATATACCAGACGACATGCTCAAATCAATATTCATTGCCCTAACAAAGAAATCTGGTGCGAATGAATGCGATGATCATCGCACAATTAACCTTATGAGTTACATAAAAAAAAAGTAAAGTAAAGTACCCCCCGTCACGCCAAGTGGCGTATAGGGAAATATGGTGTTAGTGACCCTATATTTTACAGACCTTCAGCACATGATTTTTGGGGTAATGTAGTCGGTATTACGCCCGTGCTGTTTTACTTTCCCAGAAAAAATCCGGTACCCATTTAAGGCTGGGTGAACCCGGAGCCGTCGGTTGGGATCGAACCCTACCCCTTGTCCGTAGTAGTCCAGTTCACTAACCACTGAGCTATCGCGGCTCCTACTAATTTTTAGGGAATTAGGAAAACCCAGGTGTCCTCGCCAGGGTACGAACCCCGGCTGTTGCCGTGGTAAGCCAACCGCCTATCGATTGCGCTAACCGGACACCCTTATGAGTTACATGACTAAGATATTACTAAGAATCATCATGCAAAGAGTGTGAAACAAAATAAGTCCATAAATTAGTGATGAACAGTGTGGTTTTGTTAGAGATAAAGGTGCAAGCAATGCCATTTATATCATAAGATTTTTAGTAGTAAAAGGGCCAAACAGGTGAAAGCAGATCTATATCTATGTTTCATAGATTATACTAAAGCATTTTACAAAGTAAAGCATCAAGAAATAATCAAAATTTTAGAAAGCATAAAAATAGACAGCAAAGATCTAGGAATAATAAAGAACATGTACTGGCAACAAACAGCGGCCATAAGAACTGGAAACCAATTGGGAATGTTTCAACAAATAAAACAGGGTGTTAGGCAAGGTTGTGTGCTGTCACCAGATTTGTTTAATATTTATAGTGGGATTATTTTAAAATCCATAAGGAGCATGCCTGGAATAATAATTGGAGGTCATAATATAAATAATCTAAGGTATGCTAATGGTAGGGAGCCACGATAGCTCAGTGGTTAGTGAACTGGACTACCACGGACAAGGGGTAGGGTTCGATCCCAACCGACGGCTCCGGGTTCACCCAGCCTTAAATGGGTACCGGATTTTTTTCTGGGAAAGTAAAGCAGCATGGGCGTAATACTGACCACATTACCCCAAAAAATCATGTGCTGAAGGTCTGTAAAATATAGGGTCACTAACACCATATTTCCCTATACGCCACTTGGCGTGACGGGGGGTACTTTACTTATGCTGATGGTACCGTCTTAATCGTTAAGAGTGAAAATGAGGTACAAGAAATGTTGGACATTATAGTGAAATAAAGCAAATAAAGGACTAAGACTTAATAGCAAAAAGACAGAAGTAATGGTAGCAACAAAGAAAAAGACATCACCTCAGTGCAAAATAAAGACAAGTGAAACAATATTAAAACAGGTAAATGAATTTAAATATTTGGGAACTTTATTAACCTCAGACGGAAGATGTACAACAGAGGTGAGATGCAGAATGGCTCAGGCAAAAGTAGCTTTCCCAAAAATGAGGAAGATACTGTGCAATCAATTAATGACAATAGAAACAAGAAAAAGAGTTCTTAAATGTTATGTAGAGCCAGCCTTAACATATGGATGTGAATCACGGACAATAGGACAACGGACAAGAAAATCACTGGAGTCTGTAGAAATGTGGTTTTACAGAAGAATGTAGAGAATACCATGGACAGCTAAGAAGAGCAATGAAAACATCCTGAAAGAGGTCAAAGAAAAGAGAGAGCTAATTTCCAATATTAGGAAGAAACAATCATCATTTTTTGGCTATGTAATGATAAGAGAACAACTGGAATATATTGAAACAACTGGGAAAATTGTGGTACGAAGAGATAGAGGGAAGCAAAGAGAAAAAATACCAGACAGTTTAAGAGAATGGCTTGACAGAAGGTCAACAACAGAAATGATAAATAACTGTCGTGATCGAAAGTTGTGGAGAGACATGATCACCAACGTCAGCAGGCTTGGTACTTGATGATGATGAATTCTGCACTAGTTATGAATTTTTGGATAAAGGATTCAATAGATACAGTAATGCGTGAAGAACAGGCTGGGTTTAGAAAAGGGACAAGCTGCCTTGACCACATTTTCACTCTACGACTTATATTGGAGGAACCTGAAGATTAGTACAGATATAGAGCATCCATTGCACCACGTCCTCAACCCAGAGAAAGGTACCAGGCTAAAAAGAGGCAAATCATGGGTGGGCCGAGCAGAAGATATCATCAAACAGGTCTGTGGGCTTACCAATATCAGCGCTGGTGAGGAGTGGATACCGGTGCCTACGTCATTCAAGGGGACTTTCTCATGTATTGTCACACTCGACAGGAAAAGTAGGGAACAGAACCCGGTCGTGGTTAATGCTGAGGTCAACAGTCTCATCTGCGATAACACCGATGAGAAAGATGCAGTCATCTATACAGACGGATCTGTAAGACGACACAAAAGAAGTGCATGGGCATTTACAGCACGCTCGGCAGGCAAAATAGCCAAGGAAGACAGTGGTGCATACACCATGACCACGAGTAGGATGACAATGGAGGTGATGGCAGTGACCAAGGCATTCAAATGGTTAGAGTCACAAGACTACATCCACGCATGTATACTGAGTGATTCGATGAGCATGATAAAAAAAGTGGAGGCGGGCTTTGTACGCATGCAATGGGTAGAGTCGTTGCAGAAATAAAAAAAACGTAAGGTCACCTTTGTCTATGTCCCAGGACACGCAGGAGTACGGGGAAATGAGAGAGCGGACAGGTTGGCTAGCTGTGCTGTCGTTGAGGACGGGCAACTGATGGATCGGGCGGACATCATCAATGCACCCCGAGATGTGGGAAGAGCACAGGACTTCGACAAACACAGATCAACGTAACTTCTTCGGATGATGGAAATGGGAGTTAAGATGGGCACAGCCAGAAATGAGAAACTTGGTGGCCGTGTAAGAAGACTTATCAACCAACATAGAACTGGAGTCGTCAGTCGCTGGACACTGGGGGAATTGCTGAGAAGGGGATCTGAGCACCTATGGACATGTTCGGAGTGCAATGATGATGACCCGCAAATAACTCAATTGGAGGAACACATTGAAAAGCAAAAACCTTTTGTACTTAACTTCATTGACTTCAAAAAGCATTTGATAGTATTCATAGAGATTCTTTGTGGAAAATTCTGAAGCAATATGGCTTACCATAAAAAAACATAAATATTATCAAAGACATGTATGATGGTTACACATGTGCAGTTCGAACAGAGGAAGGACTGAGCAAATGTTTCCCAATAGAAACTGGGGTTAAACAGGGATGTATTTTATCGCCCTTGTTATTTGGAATTGTTATGGACTTCATAATGAAGAAATGCTGCACTGGTAATAAAGGCATCGAATGGATACAAGGAGACCATTTGGAGGACCTCGACTTTGCTGATGACATAGCTCTCATCAGCAGTCAGATAAAAACGATGCAGGAAAACACAAATGAACTATCATCAACAGCCAGCAAAATTGGGCTTGAGATCAATCATGAAAAGACTAAAGTCATGAAAAGTTTAATTCCAACAGATCACAAAATATACTTGGAAAACAAACCAGCAGAAGAGATAGACCACTTTATCTATCTTGGAAGTCACATTGATTGAGAAGGGGATACAAGTAAAGAAATTAGAATCAGAATAGCTAAAGCAGCAATGTCTTTCAGAAGCCTTGAAAATTTGTGGAAATCGAAACTCATCAGTGCGAACACAAAACTTAGACTATTCAAATCAAATGTACTATCAACCCTTATGTATGCGTGTGAAAGCTGGAAAACAACAAGAGATATAGAAACAAAGTTGAACGCATTCAAAAATAAATGTCTAAGAAAAATACTTGGCATAGTGTGGAGCGAATTCAAAACAAACGAGGAAATTAGAGAAATCACCAATCAACCACTAATATCTTCAGTAATAAAGAAAAGACGATGGTCATGTGTTGGACATGTGATGAGAAGAGATAATAACCGAATAGCAAAGCAAGCCCTCATATGGGAAACAACAGGTAAGAAAAAAGAGGAAGACCCAGGGATACACTGAGAAGAACATTGATGAGAGAGGCAAGAGCAGCAGGAATCGGCTCCCTCAATGAGATAGAGCAGCTTGCACAGAACAGAGACAAATGGCAAGATTTGATAAAATATCTTTAAAAGAAAACTACTAGGACAAAAAATCAGATAGGAGAAGGAGTATCTTGGTCTACGCCCTATGGGCCGGCTACGGCTCAAAAGGTCAATAGATAGATAGATATGAATTTTTGGAGACAGGGACTGGACATTATTAAAGTCAAGGTCAGAGCACTGTATTTTTAGATGGTTGCTGAGAGACCAGAGAAGAATGGCTAAAAATAGATCATATGTCATGGTCACAAGTGGGTGTGAAAATTATTATAGACATAGGGCAGATGCTAAGCCACCAACAAAAATGTGTGAAAAGGAGATACTTAGACCCGTGACTAAGAGGAACAAGACACTTAGCACAGAGAACCAGAGAGAGTGAGGCCAGGTAACGCCGAGAGGGCCAAGTGCCCAAGTAACCTCAGATGGAGCAAATGGCTCACACTTCTGAAGGACATATCTGCCAGAGATGGCAAAGCTAAGTCAGCCAGAGACAAGAAATGCTCGCTCACAAAGAAGCGGAATGCTTCAAGACTGAAACTCTCACTTAGTAAGTTGAGAGAGAAATCTGCTGAAATGGTAAAGGAGCTAAGTCAACCAGAGACAAGAGCTTAGAAAAGCAATTGACACAAGATGAGTGGCGTAACAAGCTGAAATGGTGATAGCTAAGTCGACTGGAAACAAATAAATGCCTGGAGAGGGAAATACACTCTTAAGCACACGGAGAGAAAGACAGAACCAATGAGCTAGAGTAAGAATTTTCACGTGAACAGCTTCACTGATGACAGGATTACATTTCAGATTCCGAGATGTATGTTAAGCACAGATCACTAGTTTTGTGAGATATGAACTATTTAAGTTGTGTACATAGATACATTTATGTTTAGAATAGGCACAGGCTCACTAGGAGTGTGAGCTGTGAGCTATTCTAAGTTTGTGTACATAGATACATTTATGTTTAGAATAGGCACAGGCTCACTAGGAGTGTGAGCTGTGAACTATTCTAAGTTTGTGTACATAGATACATTTGTGATTAGAGTAGGCACAGGCTCACTAGAAGTGTGAGCTGTGAACTATTCTGAGTTTGTGTACATAGATACATTTGTGATTAGAGTAGGCACAGGCTCACTAGGAGTGTGAACTGTGAACTATTCTGAGTTTGTGTACATAGATACATTTGTGATTAGAGTAGGCACAGGCTCACTAGGAGTGTGAGCTGTGAACTATCTTGAGTTTGTGTACATAGATACATTTGTGATTAGTGATTATGCAGCTGTTTCAGACCGCCAAGTAGCTGTGACTTGTGTATTCCAAATGAACTTTATAATAAACAGAAGTTGGTGTGTTATTACACCTTATGCCTTGTACATTATATATATATATATATACACACACACACATATATTGTAGACATGATGTTTATATAAAATGATGTTTATATAAAATGATGTTTATATAAAATGATGTTTATATAAAATGATGTTTATATAAAATGATGTTTATATAAAATGATGTTTATATAAAATGATGTTTATATAAAATGATGTTTATATAAAGAAGTGTTCAGGAGGGCAAGAGTGTCTAACCATACTAATATTAACACTACAAGAAACACAACTCCAGGTTATTCACCAAGGCCACTATCAAGAGAGAAGTAATTCATCAAATCCACTTTATGATCATGAACTCAAAAGATAAAGAGATAACAGAAAATAAACCAAGTAAACAACTATCACCATCAGCATCAAATATCTAGGTTCAATTTGGTACCAATCAATCTTTTTTCTTTCATCTGTTCCACTTATATAAATTTCTTTTCTTACACAAATGTTTTCTAAAACATCTAAGTTACTTTATATTTCTTTCATTGATTTTCAACTGTCACATACCTAGGTAAGAGGAATAATGTATATGAGTAGAATATTCTAATTTTTGACTTTATGCTTATGATTTTGGACTTCCATAATCTGGGTAGTAATATAGACAAAGAGGGAAGAGCAGAGGATGACACCAAAATAAGGATATCAAAAGCAAGAGGAGCATTCGTTGCACTGGGAAACATATGGAAGTCCAAAGAAATTAGGTTAAATACAAAAAATTAAGATTTTCAACTCAAATGTTAAGTCAGTTTTTATTTATTATATGGCTGTGAAACATGGAGAACAACACAAATGACAATCATAAAGATACAGACATTCATTAATAGATGCTTAGGCAGAATAAAAGGATGGAAATGGCAGGACAAAATCACTAACATAGAATTATGGAAATGTACCAGTCAAATACCTTTGGTTAAAGAAATACAGCAAAGACAATGAGGCTGGATAGGACACACACTGTGGAAACCAAATGAGAGTATTACAAACAGACCCTTTTCTGGAACCCCCAAGGAAAAAATCAAAGAGAAAGACCAAGATATTCTTGGAGAAGACAAATGGAAGCCGAGACGAAGATGATGGGAAAGACACGGGAATGATCTTAAAAGAATGGCAAGAAACAGAACAGCTTGGAAAGTGTTTATTGAAGACCTATGCTCCACAGACCTATTCAAGATAGAAGAATATACATTTCTTTTCTTAAACAAAATGTTTTCATATGCATCTTAGTTACTCTATATTTTTTTCATTGAACTTTCACATACCTAGGTAAGATTGAATAATCTATTTGAGTAGAATATTCTAATTTTCACTTTTATAATTGTGATTTTGGGTTTCCATAATTTCTCAATGTTTCAGAAAGTCAATGCTGCCTTTGTTTCTCTGGTTTTGACCTCCCTTCTTGATCTATAAAATTTCTCAGACATTCACACTAATTTAAATTTTCACTATTTCCAAAATTAGTATACTTTTTCTTTTTGTGTAACTAGAATTTTAATTACTGTCATATGTTCTTAACTGACATCAGGTTTTAATTTCTGAAAGTTTTTTTTGCAAGGTGCACAAGGCTGATTTCAGTTGCATACTCTTAACTGCATAGTGCTCCACTTTCAATTGTATTCATGTAGTTCGTACAGAAGAGGGAATGAGTGATTAGTGTCAAAATGAAACAGGAGTCAAAGAGGGATGTACACTATCACCATTGTTATTTGAAATTACCATTGATTATATAATGAGTAACACCAGTGTGCTGTCAGGCCCAAAAGAGAAGTAAAGAATTCTAGCGCAGTTCCCTACCAGGCATGTTTATAAAAGGTGACAAAGGAGGGCTGGACATGGGACTGGCTATCCAACTTTAAAGAAATAAGTTACAAAAGCTTCACAAACATGGACAAGTCAAAGAAAAGAAAAAATATCAAACAAATATCAAGTCCTCCAACAACTAGAAAATACAATAAATATAGAAGATCATTGGAAACAGGTAAAGGATATAAGGACGGAGACGCGTGAAGAAACCCTGGGGAAAAGAGAACACTAGAATAAGGCATGGATGACAGCAGAGACCCTGGAGAAAATTAAAGAAAGGAAGAATAGAAAGCAGCCATAAAAGCAAAATGAGAAGTATTAAAGCCAAGACACAGGAAACTTACATAGAGGTGAACAAAGAAGTGAGAAGATGCATTAAAAGGGATAAGAGGAATTACTCTTGAACAGATCCGGCCAAAATAACCCTCCGGAGAAATACTAACAGCAGAAGAAGAGTTACACATTAAGCCAACCAAGAGTATTACACAACAGGCCTATTTTTTAAATCACCAAGGAAAAAGACAAATATGTAGACCAAAATATTCTTGGAGAGGACAGATGGAAGCCAAGATGAAGATGATGGGAAGACATGGAATGATCTTAAAAGAATGGCAAGAAACAAAATGGCTTGGAAAGTGTCGAAGACCTGTGCTCCACAGGGAGCTGAAAGGTAGAAGAAAGAAGTGCCAGGAAAAATACAAAGCAAAATGATTCTGGAGAGACTAAAGAGGCAACAGAGAAAAATTTTAGAGATGAAAAGCAGGTTTTAGGGAAAACAGATCATGCACTAATCAAATAACTACTTTACTTATACTAGTAGAAAAAAGCTTAGCACTACAGGCCAAACTCTATATTGGATTCATAGATTACGAAAAAGCACTTGATGGTTTAGACAGAGGAATGCTTTGGAAGTTACTGAGTGATTATGGAATCTCCATAAAGTATATTAATCTGGTAAGAACAATGTATAGAGTAAGAAATGGAGTGTTGTGCACGAAGGGTAGTTTACAGAATCATCTGAAATAAGAATACGAGTAAGGCGGGGATGACTTCTGTAATGTTGTATAGACTAGGAAAGAATAGGTCCCATAATGAAAGATAGAGATATAGCGTGGATCAGATAGCTTAGTAGTTTTTATCTTATCTTATCTTATCTTACCTTATCTTACCTTATCTATCTGTCTGTTATCTTATCTTATCTGTCAGCCCACCAGAACAACCCGCCCACCCACCCACCCACCCACTTACCCATCCATCCATCCATATATTGACCTTTCGAGCTGTGGCCAGTACATAGAGCATAAACTCAGATACTATAACTCTTTTTATCTAAATTTCTTTCTAGCAGTCTTAATCCTTGCAAAAAACATTTATAAAATCTCACCACCTGTCTGTGTTGTGTGCAAGCATTTCAATCTCATTAAGGGAGCCGATTCTTGCTGCTTTTGATTCCCTGTTCAAAGTTCTTCTCATTGTTTCTCTGGGTCAGCCTCTATTCCTCCTACCTGTTGTTTCCTACATGAGGGCTTACTTCTTTATTCGGTTATTATTTCTTCTCATCACAAGTCCAACATATGACCATCATCTGTTCTTGATTACTGAAGATATTAGTGGTTGATTGGTGATTTCTCTAATTTCCTCGTTTGTTTTGAAATTGTTCCATGCTATACCAAGTATTTTTCTTTGATATTTAATTTCAAATGTGTTCAACTTTGTTTCTATGTCTCTTGTTGTTTTCCAGTTCTCACATGCATATGTAAGGGTTGATAGTACATTTGATTTGAATAGTCTAAGTTTTGTGTTTGCGCTGATGAGTTTTGATTTCCACAAATTTTCAAGGCTTCTGAAAGACATTGCTGCTTTAGCTATTCTGATTCTAATTTCCTTACTTGTATCCCCTTCCTAATCAATGTGACTTCCAAGATAGATAAAGTGATCGATCTCTTCTACTGGTTTGTTTTCCATGTATATTCTGTCATCTGTTGGAATTAAGCGTTTCAAGACTTTTGTCTTTTCATGATTGATCTCAAGCCCAATTTTGCTGACTATTGATGATAGATAGTTCAATTGTGTTTTCCTGCATCATTTTTATCTGACTGCTGATGAGAACTATGTCATCAGCAAAGTCGAGGTCCTCCAAATGGTCTCCTTGCATCCATTCGATGCCTTTGTTACCAGTGCAGCTTTTCTTCATTATGAAGTCCATAACAACTTCATATAACAAGGATGATAAAATACATCCTCGTTTAACCCCAGTTTCTACTGGAAAACATTTGCTCAGTCCCTTCTCCATACAAACTGCACATGTGTAGCCATCATACATGTCTTTGATAATATTTATGATTTTCTGAACTACCTTGATTATATTTTCTACAGCTGGCTAAACATGTTCCTTTTCTGGGCTACCTTGTTTATGTTTCCTCATAACAGGCTAAACATATTCCTATTTAATTTTATTAGTTGCCTTATCCTATTCATAATAATTATGACTTGACGCTTCTTAGAGACCTAGAGTTGTATCTTAATGGTGATAAACATAGACACGATCTGGAAACTATCACAAGAACTACTATTCAGATGATAAAAGACAAATTATAGAACATGACTGGTAGTATTCTCAGACAAGATCTAAAGCCATCACAAGAACCACAACTCAGATGGTAAAAGACAGATTATAGAACATGACTGGTAGTATTCTCAGACAAATTCTAAAGTCATCACATGAACCACACAACTCAGATGATAAAAGACAAATTATAGAACATGACTGGTAGTATTCTCAGACAAGATCTAAAGCCATCACAAGAACCACAACTCAGATGGTAAAAGACAGGTTATAGAACATGACTGGTAGTATTCTCAGACAAATTCTAAAGTCATCACATGAACCACACAACTCAGATGATAAAAGACAGGTTATAGAACATGACTGGTTGTATTCTCAGACAAGATCTAAAGCCATCACAAGAACCACAACTCAGATGGTAAAAGACAGATTATAGAACATGACTGGTAGTATTCTCAGACAAGATCTAAAGCCATCACAAGAACCACAACTCAGATGGTAAAAGACAGGTTATAGAACATGACTGGTAGTATTCTCAGACAAGATCTAAAGCCATCACTAGAACCACAACTCAGATGGTAAAAGACAGGTTATAGAACATGACTGGTAGTATTCTCAGACAAGATCTAAAGCCATCACAAGAACCACAACTCAGATGGTAAAAGACAGATTATAGAACATGACTGGTAGTATTCTCAGACAAGATCTAAAGCCATCACAAGAACCACAACTCAGATGGTAAAAGACAGGTTATAGAACATGACTGGTAGTATTCTCAGACAAGATCTAAAGCCATCACAAGAACCACAACTCAGATGGTAAAAGACAGGTTATAGAACATGACTGGTAGTATTCTCAGACAAGATCTAAAGTCAGCACATGAACCACACAACTCAGATGATAAAAGACAGGTTATAGAACATGACTGGTAGTATTCTCAGACAAGATCTAAAGTCAGCACATGAACCACACAACTCAGATGATAAAAGACAGGTTATAGAACATGACTGGTAGTATTCTCAGACAAGATCTAAAGCCATCACAAGAACCACAACTCAGATGGTAAAAGACAGATTATAGAACATGACTGGTTGTATTCTCAGACAAATTCTAAAGTCATCACATGAACCACACAACTCAGATGATAAAAGACAAATTATAGAACAGCACTGGTAGTATTCTCAGACAAGATCTAAAGCCATCACAAGAACCACAACTCAGATGGTAAAAGACAGATTATAGAACATGACTGGTAGTATTCTCAGACAAGATCTAAAGCCATCACAAGAACCACAACTCAGATGGTAAAAGACAGATTATAGAACATGACTGGTTGTATTCTCAGACAAGATCTAAAGCCATCACAAGAACCACAACTCAGATGGTAAAAGACAGATTATAGAACATGACTGGTTGTATTCTCAGACAAGATCTAAAGCCATCACAAGAACCACAACTCAGATGGTAAAAGACAGATTATAGAACATGACTGGTTGTATTCTCAGACAAGATCTAAAGCCATCACAAGAACCACAACTCAGATGGTAAAAGACAGGTTATAGAACATGACTGGTTGTATTCTCAGACAAGATCTAAAGCCATCACAAGAACCACACAACTCAGATGGTAAAAGACAGATTATAGAACATGACTGGTTGTATTCTCAGACAAGATCTAAAGCCAACACAAGAACCACCTTCCAGTGAAGTCCAGAGGGAAAGCAACCAAAGACAAGCTGCTGGAGTGTGGCAGTGGCTGCAGAATATTTAACTCTTACTGTACTGGCACAAAATCCTCATTTTTACAGGGCATTTTTTAAGAAAAAATAATTAGGACATGACTGCATATCTTAATATCATAATTTTTCAACCTCAAACATTACTATGATGTATTTTATATTTAGATCGTTTCCGGTTGTTTCCAAAATGGAGGAATTATTTTTCTCCGGATTTGTATAGAACCGTTGATCAGAGGTTTAACAAGCCGCTATCGTAAAAACGATGTTAATGAAACACGATGGTCATATGTTGGACATGTAATGAGAAGAGATAATAACTGAATAGCAAAGCAAGCCCTCATGTGGGAAACAACAGGTAAGAGAAAAAGAGGAAGACCCAGGGAGACACTGAGAAGAACATTGATGAGAGAGGCAAGAGCAGCAGGATTCAGTTCCCTCAATGAGATAGAGCAGCTTGCACAGAACAGAGACAAATGGCGAGATTTTATAAAATATCTTTAAAAAAAAACTGCTAGAACAAAAATTCAGATAGGAGAAGGAGTATCTTGGTCTACGCCCTATGGACTGGCTACGGCTCAAAAGGTCAATAGATAGATAGATAGATTTTATATTAAAATTTTGTAGAATTTAATTAATTTTTTATAAAACATATTTACAAATATATTTTTTCAAGAAAAGTGCTAAAAGTAACTGGAAAAACTCAATAAAGGAAAAAAAAAATAATATTGATGGACCATAAAGACAAAAACTGCAATTGAAATAATATTTATAAATTTATGCGTGTCAGTAACACTGTAAATGTTGTTTATTATAAAATATATTCACTTTTACACAGAGTTGTAGAGTTTGAATTGTTTATGCTTTAAATTTAAAATGATGTTATTTTTTAAAATTGTTATGATCTGTGTCAATTTCAGCAAGAAAATAATTAAAACAATAAGAGAGTTATTGAATTATTTGCAGGTCATCATCATTGCACTCCGAACATGTCTATAGGTGCTCAGATCCCCTCCTCTGCAAGTCCCTCAGTGTCCAGTCACTAACGACTCCAGTTCTATGTTGGTTGATTAGTCTTCTTACACGCCCACTAAGTTTCTCATTTCTGGCTGTGCCCATCTTAACTCCCATCTCCATCATCCAAAGAGGTGAAGTGGATTTGTGTTTGTCGAAGTACTGTGCTCGTCCCACATCTCGGAGGGCATTGATGATGTCCACCTGATCCATTGGTTGCCCGTCCTCAACGACAGTGCAGCTAGCCAACCTGTCCACTCTTTCATTTCCTCGTACTCCCGCACATCCAGGGACATAGACAAAGGTGACCTTACGTATTTTGGATTTCTGTAATGACTCTACCCATTGCATGCGTACAGAGCCCGCCTCCAATGTTTTTATCATGCTCATCGAATCACTCAGTATACATGGTTATTGGTTATGGAAGGCATCGGTATCACAGCAAACGAATTAAAATCCATAATTGCTCAACCGCCCGTGCCAGTGGAATCATCCGAATTACCAACTCATCTCCCAAACAAAGAAAGGCAACTGTAGTCCCCATCGTAGCAGTCTCAGCACACGCCAAAAGACATAAGGCGAAACCGCGCAGAAAGTGAACACAGCCAACTGTTCCCTGTCATACGATATCATCATTCATCGTAAACAAGCGGGATATCAAAGCAGGATCAAAACGGATGAGACACACAGCTCACGGTGTGCACAGAGCACTTAACTCAGTAGCTCCTGCAACAAGCCAGACTTGGAATATGAGGAAACTGCAAGAAGGAATACTTTTCAGACATAGCCTTCAATGGTTCCTGCCGCCTATTCACCATATACCATGGGAGTTCACGTCCTCCCGAAAATGATGATCGTCATAGCACTTGATGATGTTAGGCCGTCATAGATGACTCCAATTCCAAACATATAGACACACAGTGGTGGTAAGTTATCATTTCCAATCCAAAAGAAGCCACATGACCTGTAGTTAGTAAAACCACAGAGAGAATATGATTTGTGACCTTCACTGATTCACTCTTAGATGTGAATGTGTAGTTTACACAAGAGGAGAAGTTTTCAACTACAGTGATTCCATTTAAGGCAATTCTGGGATAGCAAGGCAAGTCTCCTTTATAGCAGCAGAACTTGATGTTCTCTGCTCCCTTCTTGTAGCTGCTGTCACACGATTCTGATGTCTCATTAACTTGGACATCATTCAAGAACAATGTCAGATTAACATTCCATAGATATGGCTCTGCTGATGAAATGCTTGGTGCAACAGTTGTATCAATCATACTGGAGGCTCCTGGTCTGTGGTCATTAATATCACAGACGGCACATGATGTTGTTATATTCAGTATTTCTTTCTGGGGTGTAAATATGTGGCACACACATGGAGAGTGGTTTGTGGTCACAGTAATCCCATTAAAGGCAATTCTAGGGTAGCATGGCATAGCTGTTTCAGAACAGCACAATCCTATGATGTTTTCTGTGTTCGCTATAAAGCTGCTGCTGCTACACAATCCCGACCAATTTTAGGTGTGGACATTATTCACTTGCAATGACAAAACTGCTTTGTTTACATCATAAACCTCTGGAAGCGAATCATTTATGGGACTAATAGTACAATTTATTCTTCCATCGGGGATATCTGCATTGAGTCCCCAAAAAAAGGTCTTTGGTTAAAAAGCACATATGCTTTTGAGTTAAACACAAAATGAGCCCACTTCATAGATTCAAAAAGATCCTTGCCAATGCCATCCATTTGCACAAGTTAGGTCCTTAGCTACCAATGTCAAAAATGTTTGAAACGAAGCCATCGAATTAACGACTTTATCTACAGCGAAGGTTAACGAACTGTGAACAAACATTTATGTTCAAACCCTTGAAAACATTTTCAAAAATCTGCCAACTCGCAGCAATAACATATATCGTGTTGTTCAATGTAAACATTGCTTGGTCCATAGCTCGAATATAAATAATCTGCCATTTTGGTATACATTTTCAGTATACATACGTGGGTGTAGTCTTGTGACTCTAACCATTTGAATGCCTTGGTCACTGCCATCATTTCCATTTTCATGCTACTCGTGATCATGACGTAAGCACCACTGTCTTCTTTTACTATTCTGCCTGCCAAGTGTGCTGTAAATGCCCATGCACTTCTTTGGTGTCATATTACAGATCCATCCGTATAGATGACTGCATCTTTCTCATTAGTGTTATCGCAGATGAGACAGTTGATCTCCACATTAACCACGACCGAGTTCTGTTCCCTACTTTACCTGTCAAGTGTGACAATACACGAGAAAGTCACTTGAATGACGTAGGCACCAGTATTCACTCCTCGCCAACAAATAAGAGAGTTCTCACCATAATGTCACACAGTATCTCTTAAAATCAAAATATTACACTGATGTATCATATATAAAAATATGTAGAATTAAACGTTAATAATCTTATAAAAAAGAATTTACAATATTATTTTTTGTCAGATAAGTTAAGTAACAATGTTCATGATTGATCTGCTATTTCTCGAGCTAGAAGAAGGAATGGGCAACATCCCTTACCTCAGATGCCAATATATATTCTGATGATCAATATGAGTGGTAGTCTCCTTCAGTCATAGTTGACAATGGATTTTTCAGCGCCCCTAGAAATGTTATTTTTTCTTTTCTTTCCTTTCGCCATGTATTCTCTTTCTCTATGAATCTGTCTGCTTCTTGTTTGAGGTGAACCTTTAGAGTGTGTTTCCCAAGATTGCAGTCTGTAGCTATGTCTTCCCAGGCTACAGGGTTTATGTTCAGAGTCTTAATGTCATGTTTACACATGTCTACAAATCAAAGTTTTGGTTGCCCCCTAGTTCTTTTACCATCTGCCAGTTGTCCATACAGTATAATTTTTTGGTATACAGCCATCTTTCATACAGTGTATGTGGCCAAGCCAACATAACCTATGTTGTTTGAGCAGCGTGTAGATATTCAGGAGGCCTGTGCAAGTCATGACCTCAACATTTATCACTTTATCATTCCAGGTGATACCAAGAATACGGCACAGACAACACATATGGAATGCATTTAGCCTTCTCTCTTGCTTTACATAGGGTGTCCAAGATTCACTGCCATACAGGAGGATACTAATTATGCAGACATTGTACACTGCTGCCTTTGTTTTAATTGTCAGTTTGCTGATTTGCCAGCCACGCCTAGAAAGACGGGCAAAGGTGGTAACAGCTTTACCAATGTGGGTGTCAATTTCAGTATCTAGAGATAGTCTGTTGCTGATGATGGACCCCAGGTAGTTAAACTGTCGCACAACATAAAGTTTGTAGTAGTTGATAGAGATTGCAGGGTGTTGCTTCGACGTCCTGACCGAGTATGTTAGTTTTCTGCAAACTTATTGTTAGACTGAAGTCTCTGCTGAAAATGCAAAAAGCGATGTACCATGCTCTGGAGTTCTTCCTGACTTTGCATGACAAGTGCAGCGTCGTCAGCAAATAACAGATCTCTAATAGAGATATGTCTGACCTTAGATCTTGCCTTTAGTCTTGCGAGATTGAACAACTGACCACCATATCTAGTATACAGACAGACTCCTTCATTCGCATTTGAGAATGCATGTTTTAATAGAACAGCGAAGAAGATTCCAAATAGATTTGATCAATATTATCACTCATTGAAAAATCTGAATCCAAACTTTGATCCATGTGGTGGATAAAAACATCTTCTACATTTGTTACAGTAATCCAGGACGGAATTAACTGCAAGGCTTGTTAGGCCGTAAATCATTACTACATTAATACAGTTACATTAATAAGGAAGCCATTTTCTTATCAGTGAAAATTCAATCACTTGGAATAACATGCGGCTGAAACTGATTAAGAAACACAATGAAACTGCTTCTATAGTCCGTTCAGATTCGTTTGCCTAGACATTAATTTATTTTTTTCAAAAACTTATTGTTCATTTGCATTGATCTTTTGAAGTTAGGTTTAGAATACTAATGTCGCTATAAAAATATTTTTTTATCAAAGAAATGTGATCCAGTTTCAAAGATGCCTTATTTAACCTATATTAAAAAAAAGTTAATCGATATTATAAACACCGGCGGGATTATGTAGATGCTTACATCTCACAGCTGATTCTTTAACATATAGGCATGACCTTCACGGCTGAATGCGCACCGTCCTAAAATAGTTATGTTTCCACTATAAATTTTTATAAAGAAATGTTACATATGAAATTTCCCGTTTAGCACAAAATGACATTTTAGCCGAAACCGGAAATTATGTGACGTCAAAATCACGGCCGTAGACTCGAGTTCGAGTCATAATTCAGAGGCAAATCTCAATATTTACAGAAATGAGGCGGCACTATCCATATTATCTTCTGCAAGTCTATGTGAGAATGAATATAAAGGCAAAATATTTTACTGAGCATAACATTGCTATAAAGATTTATCAATACTTCTGCAGAGAGCGTAAAAAGGGACATCTTTATTGTTCTTTATCAAACCCTGAGAAGAGAACAATGCATATTTTAGGTTTGTGTAAACGTTCATTTGATCGAATAGTTAAAGGAAGCGGATATTTATTGCCAACAAATGCAAGAAAGCAAGGAAGGAAAGAAACGTTAGACAGTTTTGATAAGGACCTAGTAAAAAGAGAAATCTGTCGAATGTTTGATATAAACGAAGAAGTGACACTTAGAAAGTTGAAGCTTTGGCTGAAAACTAACAACGACATTGAAATATCAAAAACTTCATTATGGAAAATATTAAGAAGTGCAGGCTTCACCTTTAGAAAGTATGCTGGTGGAAAAAACATTATTTGTGAGAAGCCACATCTAGTAGCTCTTAGAAGCAAGTATTTACGTGAAGTGAAGGAAATGCGCGAAAATGATTATGATATTGTTTATTTAGATGAAACTTGGATCAACGCTCATCATACAAATGAAAAGGAATGGCAGTTAGCAGATGGAAGTATTAAAAGATCAGTACCAAGCAGTAAAGGGCAACGTTTGATAGTTGCACATGCAGGTAGCAGACATAATGGGTTGTTGCAGAATGCTCATCTCGTTTTCATTTCAAAATCCATAGACAATAGAGACTACCACTCCAAAATGAATGGGCACATATTTAAAGACTGGATCGAGAAAAGTATCCTTCCAATATTAGATCGACCTTCTTGTCTGATAATGGACAATGCTTCATACCATAACGTAGTTAACGTAGAAGATAGAATCCCAACATCATCAAGTACAAAAGATGCAATCAAAACGTGGCTCATAAAAGAACACATACAAGTTAACGACAGCTACTTGAAACCCGAATTGCTTAGCCTTGTAAAACAGACACAACGTACAAAGATATTTAAAATAGACAAGTTAATTCAAGAACATGGCCATAGATGTTTGAGACTACCTCCATATCATGCACACTTAAATCCTATAGAACTAGTTTGGACAAAAGTTAAAGGACACGTAGCATATACAAATAAAACTTTCAAATTATGCGATGTTGAGACACTTACAAATCAGGCTCTATCAAATATAAATAAAGACAACTGGGTAAAATGTGAGGATCATGTGTTACGACAAGAAGAGGAATATTGGAAAAAGGATGGTTTGTTGTTTGTTCAGCCGAAAGCAGTAATCGACCTATTTGACTCGTCTGATTCTGAATGATCATTACTCTGATTAAGTCTACAGATAAATAGTTTGATTTGCAAAATTTCCTAGTTGATTTGTTAAACAGTTTATTGTTCAAGACCACCCAAGCAATCAAAAATATGTTATAAGCAAACCAACAACCATTACTTTGAATGGAAGCCTGCTTGAGTCAGTACAGAAGTTCAGCTATTTTGGATCCACTATTACAGCCACACTTTCCTTAGATGAGGAACTAAATGTACGTATTTGAAAGGCAGCGACAACATTTGGCAAACTCACACCAAGAGCATGGAACTATATCAAATTGACTCTACGAACAAAAGTTCTATATATAATTTAAAATTTGTATACTTGCCACCAAGTAAAATTTTATGGACACGCCTATGGGTCATCGTTGCACTAGATTACTGTAAAACATTTTGATTAGGGTCAAAATAATAGTTACATGGGCAAAGATCAAAGGAATTCGCCGCTTTAAGAAAACCGTTATAGCTAGACATCGAGTAACACATATGTTCTCGTGACATGGACATTTTAACACCGTATGCCAAAAATCATGTGAAATCATCAAGAACTTTTTGAATTATAAATCATAACATCTCGGCAAACGAATCTGAACGGACTATAATAACACTGGCTTGAATGAGTTACAAAAGTCAACATTCAGAATAGGATTTCAAAAAGGTGGATTGGATGAAATACAAATTTTTGTTATTACACTCCAAAATTAAAGACAACTAACAAGCAGCTTTTATTAGCTGGGCCATAACTGAATTGTACACTTTTCCAAGCCATTATTAGACAAGCTGGATAGAAATAGTTAAATGTTACTTAATAATATTGTCTAAATTTGCTTTGTCTACTGCTCTTGTTAAGATTCTACATTTGTATAAGTGATCCATTAGAATTTTCATCACTGAAAGATGTTTAATATTTGTAATCATTTTTCACATATGAGGGATAATCTATACACTATCTTCTCTGTTTGATAACCAAGATAAATGAGCTGTCATCTTGATATTGATCAGTCAGTCTGCTCAAGTGTTGTGGTAGTTGAATGGACTCAGTATGACAAGATTGCTGTTCTAGAAAAGACAACTTTTACAACAAGTTATTGCTGACTGTCTGTGGACTGGACCACACAGTGAAAAACACTATGCAACTAAATCCACTAAAAAATGAAGTATACCTTGGCTTTTGTTCATGTGCTGTACTCAGGGAAGTTAAAAAGCTGCAGATTTGTTTTGTTTTGTTTTGAGGTGGGAACTTGGTACTTATGAGCTGAACAAGACAAATATATTGAGATCTGTCTATTATTACCATGTACATTTCTTTTTAGGCTGCATCTGGTGGGCTAATGTTTGCTGAACAAATACATTCTAATGTTAAAAGTTCCCTAGAAAGTTAAAATGATCTATAATGACATTCTGAAAGAGGCCAACACAAAATGAGAGCTCCTAAAAAATATCAAAAAAGAAACAATCAACATTTTTCAGACACAGTATGATAAGAAGAAAGTTGGAATACTTGGTAACATCTGGAAAAATACTGAAAAAGATAGATCGTGGATGACAAAAAGAGGATACTAGACAGTTTGATGTCATGACATGGAAAACAGTCAACAACAGAATCAATATGATGCATTGTGAATAGAAGATTGTTGAAGGACATGATCACCTGTGCCAACTGGTATGGAGCATGATGATATGAAATACAATCCTGATAATTTAACTTAGACAAGTGACTGATAACTTTAACTTTATTTAGACAAGTGACTGATAATTTAACTTAGACAAGTGACTTATAACTGTAACTTTACTTAGACAAGTGACTGATATTTTAACTTAGAGAAGTGCTTGATAACTTAACTTAGACAAGTGATTGATAACTTAGATTAGACAAGTGACTGATAATTTAACTTAGACAAGTGACTGATAATTTTATTTTGACAAGTGACTTATAACTTTAACTTTACTTAAACAAGTGACTGATAATTTTACTTTGACAAGTGACTGATGATTTAACTTTAGACAACTGACTGATAATTTAACTTAGACAAGTGTCTGATAATTTTTCTTTGACAAGTGACTGATAATTTAACTTAGACAAGTGACTGATGATTTAACTGAGACAAGTGACTGATAATTTAACTTAGACAAGTGACTGATGATTTAACTGAGACAAGTGACTGATAATTTAACTTAGACAAGTGATTGATGATTTAACTCAAATGTGACTGATAATTTAACTTTAGACAACTGACTGATAATTTAACTTTAGACAACTGACTGATAATTTAACTTTAGACAACTGACTGATAATTTAACTTTGACAATTCCATGTTCAGCAACTAAGATCTAGTTTGAACTGTTAGAAAGGCTACAATGCTAAAACAACTTTCAGTGAAAGCTTTTCTAATGCTTCATCTCTTAAAGCAAGGCTTGTCTGTACTAAAATAAATAGTTGTTCAGGGAGATCTACTTAGAATAGACTATTACTTGTTGAAAATAAATGAAAATGCTACAAACTTGGTGACTGAGCAAAAGTGGCATTGAACCCAGCATTAGATACAGCACCATCTGTGTGGAACACAACAAACAGGGAATTGCTTGATGATAATATTGGTGACTGATGAAAGCTTTGGCCACATAAGTTCTCTAACTGGCGATCACTCTTTGATGTTCCATCATAAATCTGAAGCAGAAAAATATCCACACACACATCTTAGCAAACAATTTATAACTATAATCAGACTCAGAAATGCTAATATTGAAACACAACTTAGCAACCAACTTTTTTACTATAATCAAACTCAGAAATATCAACCCTGACAATATAAACTATAAACATATATGTCACAGTATTACTGATTTGTATAAACTATGCTCGTTTTAATACAAACATATTATAATGAGCATTTGTTTTAGATTAATAAAGTGATTTATACTTCAGTTCATTCCACTGTGAGCCACTGTACCCAAAGAAAGAGTTGTTGTTATACTGAATTTAGTTAATGGTTCTTTGATTCCATCTCTTTCTGTTTTCCTGTTGCAGCCTGATATTCTCATGTGATACACCCTCTTATGCATATTATTTAGGTTTCATTCTGGTCACTCTGTCCACACTAGTGAATTCTTTGTTGTTCAATTTGTTCAATATTTGTCTGATGCCTTTTAAATACTGTATTAATGACTTTATTCTCTCTTCCCAATATCCCTCCCTCATCTCA
The DNA here is from genome assembly GCA_032433765.1 of Megaustenia siamemsis. Lineage (NCBI taxonomy): Eukaryota > Metazoa > Mollusca > Gastropoda > Stylommatophora > Ariophantidae > Megaustenia > Megaustenia siamemsis. The sequence goes on from JAVIAB010000046.1 coordinate 60,522,907, forward strand.
ATCATCAGTTTTACTACAACCTTGCATGACTTTGCATCCATCTCCACATGTTTTAAGTTCTTTAATATTCTCTTTACCTGTGTTATAAAGTGAGAAAATGGGACTTAAATTTAAATGAAAAAATAATCAATGTGACTTAAATTTTAAAGAAAAAAAAACCCAAAGTATTGATGATATCAAAATAAAAGATTGCACTGAAGTCTACTGCCATATGCTTCAGACATATTCAAATGAAACCCATAACAGTGACTTTATTACAAACATCTATAAGGTGCACAAGCAGGTCTGGCAGAATTAAATAAAACAATTGTTAAGAATGCTATGTCTCTACATCAACAGCAGCTGCACAGTCAGAACAGCAGCAGGCTATACAGATCATTTCAAAGTTAGATCAGGTGTAAGACAGGGCTGCATACTATCCCCTTACAGTTTATTACAAACATGGACTATATATATACAAGTTAGCTAAGCCATCAGAGACAGAGGAGATCAACAAGCTTTTATTTGCAGATGATCAGGCACTAATACATGAAACAATAGAAGATCTACATGAACACTTAAATAAACTCAACAGCACAGGCACGAAATACAACATGAAAATCAACTTCAACATAACAGAAGTTATGAATGTATCCAAAAATAAACAAAACATCAACATAACTATTGAAGGCAGGCAACTAAAACAAATAGAGGAATTCAAATATCTAGAGTAAGTCTAGTGACAAACGACAATTCACAAACAGCAGAAATAGACTCAAGATGCATCAAAGCTTGTCAAATCATTGGACAACTATTACCACTATTGTCCAACAAGGAAATAACTCTAAAGACAAAATGGGCACCGTACAATACAATCCTTATCTCAACGTTGTGCTACCAGTGCCAGATCTGGATCCTAGATGGAAGAACAATAAGAAAATAACCTCTACTGAGATGAAATGTGTCAGATGAATGTGAATGACAGGAAACAGTCTGAGAGATAAGATCAGAAATGAAGAACTGAGAAAAAAGCTAGAAATAGCCCCTGCCATAGAATATATGTTCCATGTGTTACCGGGGCCTCATTATGAGGGAGGTAAAGAATAGTGACACTGTGACCTTCCAGGCATGTCGTAAGAGGTGACTAAGGAGGTTGATCGATGGCTTGACAAGCTGTCATTGTAAAAAGTATTGTTATGGAAACAGCGCCATATATTTTAGAGCAGTGATCTCTGCAATATGTGCCACTTCGGCATGCAAAGTTTCTGTTTTTAAGATTGTGGTTCTGCCCTATGTGCCGTCTTCGGCTCGAAAGGACAATAGATAGAATATATAAAGAAGCTCAGATAAAATGGTTTGGTCACGTGACAAGGCAGAGTAATCAAAACACAACACAACGAGCCCTCATTAAATGTTGTGAGAATACCAGACCCAAGGGTCAACCATGAAAAAGTTGGATCACAGGAATATTAGAAGCACTAGGAAACATAACAGCAGCAGAGGCGAACAGAAGAGCAAAAGACCCCAAATTATATCTCCCTTGATACTGAAAGGTAAATGAGGAAGGAAAGAAGAGGAAGAATTGTTATGAAGCAAGTAGTCACAAGGGTAATTTTCAAAAAGTCACCATATGAAAGTATACAGAAGCATTTCACTATTTGGGTAGATGGCGGATGCCGCCAAAGAAAAAGACTTTTGTTCCTCAATGAACAACTTTGTCACCGAGGCCATGATGTCTGCATCAGTCGAATTGTTGCCCCTTTAGAGATTTGTTTAAGGGTGAGAACAAATGAAAGTCACATGGCGACATATTGGGGCTGTGTTGTTGAACTTCCCAGTTTCCTTGCTAACACTTCCTGCACAATGTTCACAGCATGTGGAAGAGGTTGTCTAGTGTTTTTGTAGTAGCTAACATTGAGAATCACACCAGCCTCTTTAAAGTCTGCCAAGAGAAGTCTTTCAAGGTCAAAAATTGTAGACAGATTCCATATCACACTGGCCATTTTTCCAATGGTCTGCAGCAAAACCAATGAATGTTATGCAAAGAATGAACACATACAAATTGCACACTGGTGTGTGCTTATTATGTCAGATGTAACACATCATCCTATGTTTGGTCACTTGGCATAGCTTGGGCAGATTTCATTTGAACACACCCCATATATGCCTAGATTATGACACCTATCTTGTGAATCACGTCTGTCAAAACACCTTTGCAAAAATGATGCAATAAATGTTACATTTGGAGTTCCAAAAATAGCATTTTCTTAGAACTTTTGATACACAGCTGTGTGCTTACATAATGAGACACAGGAATCGGATGCAGTAATCATTACCTAGCATACGTTTGGTTTATGGCCTGAAATTTGATTGCATGGCGCAGTGGCTACCAGAGGTGTTATGTCTTTTATTCATATGCTGGCTGTCAGTCCATCATTCCAGCCGTATGTTCGGCTTCCTCTTGATGTTCTTCACTGCCTATCCTGTGTTACATCAGTTTCTTTCTTGCCAACAGACAAAGAAATTTCCTTCATTATAAGTACAAACAAAGAAGGGGGTTGGGGAGGGAATTTCTTGAAAATTTGAGAAATTTATAAAAACAAAAATACAGCATTCTTAGAAACAACTTTGTATTTTTTTTTACGAAGCACACATCGTATTTGGGGAAAAAAAAATCCATCAACAAATCCAACACTTAGGGTTCACCAAAAGCAATAATTAGGAAGGTATATGGAGAGGAGACATTTTTGATGCAGAAACTGTTGAATTATAAAATTTGGATTTTGAGCTTGTAAATTTTATAAACATGTTGTAATTTCATCATCATCAAGTACTGGGCCTGCTGGAGTAGGTGATTGGGTCTTTCCACAACTTTCGATCTTGATAGCTACTTACCAATTTTGTTGTTGACCTTCCACCAAGCCAATCTCTTAAGCTGTCTGGTTGTGTCTTATTTCTTTGCTTCCCTCTATTTATTCATTCCTCAATTTCCTCAGTTGTTACAATATATTCCAACTGTTCTCTTCTCATTGCATGGCCAAAAGATGATTATTACTCTTCTTAGCTGTCCATAGTATTCTCAACATTCTTCTGTAAACAAAATATTGAGCTTAATGGAACTAAATAACTAATTTGATGTTTATTTAATTTAAACTAATTTGTTTTTTATTTGCAAGTAATATTTCATGTTAATGGCATTAAAACACAAACCTTTAGTGAATCTGATTCACAATTTTCACTTGTCTGAATATCCATTCCAGAAATGGTCAGTGTCACAACATAGTTTATATCTGTGGGATAACAAATACAATCCAAGCTGAAATGTTTCATATAAACGATTGTCCAACAGTTTCTCCAACAATTTAAAATCATGATAAAAGCACTGTGTAGAATGTCTGCCCTATGTGCTGTCTTTGACTTGAAAGAATAGACTAGATAGAGAGACAGACATATAGATGAAAGCACACTTCAGGGATATTAAAATTGTACAAAAAAGACAAATGAAAAAAAAAAACAGTTGTGAAGAAAATAAAAAACTTAATAAGCAATTAGTGCTTTACAAATAAATAAAATACAATGTCAGAATATATGTTTAAAAAAGTCTGCTTACAATTTTATTAAAATGGTATATCTTAAAATAGTAACAAAACATAGTTAAATAGTCATGATGATGACTATTATCTAGCATGCCCCTGATTGAAGTTAACTCCCTTGACTGTAGTCTTTAGTTCAGACTGGTGTCAACGCAGTCGGGGCATTCCCATATCCACTGTGCCATCCGTTCAACCAACCATCAAAGTGTTCGTCTACTGATTGTTCCTGTCCTGCATTATTTGACCATGTTCTTTTCTGCTGAGGAAGCTTTTCCTGTTTTCCCCCTATGTGACACATGTATTCTACCATTCTTTTGACATGTGGATTATCCTCAGCTTCCTTGTCACCATCCTGAGAGAGGCTTTCTTTTAAAGCAATGCCATACATGTGAATTTTTAAGGTTTCTTGTGCAATGGCAGACCCAGCCAACCTGTCAGCTATCTCTATGTCATGAACACCAACCAGCGTGACAAGGGTAATATATCAAAGTTATGCTGCTAATATGAGTCATCTCAAGTAGGGGCGCCCACTCCTTGCGGAGTGTGTTCTTGTCAATCCAGCAAAGCATATGAGTCAGTCAAGATGGTCAATTGTGTTGTTTGTCTCTTAGCCAGTCATGTGATAGCTTCTGTCACAGCCTTACTTCTCCGTGTATGTGCTGGAGGTAGTAAACATGTAGGCTCCTGCATCTTTCTCTATCAACTTTCCATTAGACTACACAACAAAACCTCAACCGCTCCACACAGCCCTTGTGACCGAGCCATCAGTGTGGATGATTGGGTCTTGAGGTTGGAAGTAAAGCTGCAGTACCTCCTGGATATCCCTGTACTCAATCACATCATTTCCTGTTCAAGTGTATGGTGATCTTGGCTAGCCCATGTCTGTCATGCATATCTATCCAATCCCATGACTGCTACTCTTAAGTCCCCTTTTCTCTAGGCCTTATTTTATGTTACCACAATATTTCATTGTCCTTGTTTTGTTTTTTTTATGTTCTTTCACAACTGGCTTATCCAGAATATTAAGATGTTACAAAATAGACATGTTTGTTCTTTTCTCTGACGATGGCATTCTGAGATTTCTCTGAAACACTTGTATGCAAATATGTTTATAGATGTTTCAGCAGAACTGAACAAGGTCCACAATTTAGAGCCATATGTTGCTATTGGGAAAAAAAATAGGCTCTGAAAAACCTAAGTTCTGCTGCTATATCTGTTCCTTGCGATAATGTGTGCAAATTGTTGTGTTTTATTCATAGCTATGCTCAGTCTTCTTTTGATCTCCTTTGTAGTCATTCTGTTGTTTGTTAATAATGAGCCAAAATATTCAACACTTTAAAAAAAAAAAAAAACCATTTCCAACTTTTGTCCATTAATATTTATAACTGCTTCTATATCTGATGTACAAATTCAAGTCTTGGTTAATTAAGATATATATCTTGTTTTCACTATTACTTTGAACTGATGCCAACAACAATTTCTCATTGTCAATTGGTGAGATGGATACAAGTGTCTTGGTAATAAGTAAAAGTTAATTTTATACAACAAAAAACAGATGACCTTATCATCACTGTATATTTCTGAAATCTTGAGTTAATACAAATATGCCCATGACTTATTTCATTTGTGCCAGGTCTACTTAGCTTAGGTGATCAAATCTCTCCACAAATGTCTGTCTATATAACTGTTTATAAAATCTGATATAGCTTTCCTACTATTCCATTCTCTTAAAATGTTATGTTTTCTCTCTGTTTCCATCTATCTTTTCTTGACTAAATACTTCCAGCTGTCAGAATGTTTCAGCTGTTTCCATCCATTACATGCCTAGAGAGTAATGTTCATTTACTCCTAATGTTAGTATTAAGCTTCCTTTTTCTTTCCCTTGGGATCTTCTAAAACATCTTTATTATTTTAATTATCAATAGAACACTGAACATTTTCCTCTAAAACAAATATTTATGGCTTTGTCCAGCATTCACAAGCATATATTCCTTTGTTTGTATTTCAGTGTCAAAGTGAGATATAGTTTGTGCTCTTTAGCTCTTCTGTTGCCCTCTCCTGCTGCTATATTTCTAATATTTCATCACTCCATCTTTTTCACTGAGGTTGGCCTGGTGTTTTTGTAGCATTTATTTAAGGCTATTTGTGATTAATTTTTATATAGATGCCAAAACCATTTCATCTATTGTTTCTTTATGTACCAATGGCAGAAATTATTCTTATCTTTTTTCTTAGTTCTTCACTTGTGATCTTATCTTCTCATGCCTAATTGTCTATGAATAGAAGCTTGTTAATCTCCTCTGTCTCAGATGGAATGGCTACCTTGCATGTGTAGCCCAAACAATACAGGTTCTTTGACTATAAAATTAAAACAACATAATAGGTAAATCCATAATCCCTGCCACAGTACATCCCTCAACATGTTACAACAAACAATACCATTTCTAAGTTGCTTTAAGAGTCCTCTTTATACCCTTGCAAAGCAATCTTGTCAAGCCTCTCTCCATCTGACTTACTCTTGTTCTAGTCTGGCCATCTTTATTATTTTGTTATCACAGTGTTAGGAAGATAACGAGAGATAAGAACATTTCCAAAAACTGAGGACTTGTCTTCTCTTCTTGTCCTTGATCAAACATAACAAACCAGCCAGTGAGTGGTTGATACAATCTTGTCAAGTCTCTCTCCATCTGACTTACTCTTGTTCTAGTCTGGCCATCTTTATTATTTTGTTATCACAGTGTTAGGAAGATAACGAGAGATAAGAACATTTCCAAAAACTGAGGACTTGTCTTCTCTTCTTGTCCTTGATCAAACATAACAAACCAGCCAGTGAGTGATTGATAATTTGCATTTAAGCAAAATCTTTTATGAATTTCCCACAAGATTGTATAAAATGACTAAACATGTTGATGTTTTCTTTTCCTACTGTTATTTTCATTAATCACATCTGTATAGTCTTGGCTTCAATTCTGAGTTGCTCTGGGCAGATAACAGACATTGTTTCGATCGAGAAAGTTACTTTTGCTTTGTTCATCCTTATGTAGATATCTTTCAGTCATCCCCATCTAGTGTTACTACAAGTCCCAGGTATGTTAATGTGTTTCTTTATTCTAAACTGTTGCAGCATACAACGTGCTTATTACATCATTTGTACAAATTAATCATATAAAACATCTTGCTGGTAAATTCTAGATTTATTTCTCCTGAGATTCTTTGACATTAAACATCTGCTTACCAACATAAATCAACCATTCACAGTGCAGGGAGTCTTCATACAGCCCATCACCATTTCCATCCACTGATCTGATAATTCCGTCAGGCTGCCGAAGTATTCCACCACAACCTTGTTGTGGGCCTTCACAAAATAAAACAAAAATGTCACCTCTGTGGTCGAACAGGAGGTTTTTGTGAGGGGTTATGAAAAAGGCTGAATGACATATTATGTTTAAAAGAGATATTTTTGTGAGGAGAGTAGTTGTTGGGTAAATACAGATGATGAAGGGGAGTAGTTGTTGGGTAAAAACAGATGATGAAGGGGAGTAGTTGTTGGGTAAATACAGATTATGAAGGGGAGTGGTTGTTGGGTAAATACAGATGATGAAGGGGAGTAGTTGTTTGGTAAATACAGATGATGAAGGGGAGTGGTTGTTGGGTAAATACAGATGATGAAGGGGAGTTGTTGTTGGGTAAATACAGATGATGAAGGGAAGTAGTTGTTGGGTAAACACAGATGATGAAGGTGAGTAGTTGTTGGGTATACACAGATGATGAAGGGGATTAGTTGTTGTGTAAACATAGATGATGAAGGGGAGTAGTTGGGTAAACACAGATGATGAAGGGGAGTAGTTGTTGGGTAAACACAGATGATGAAGGGGAGTAAATGTTGGGTAAATACAGTTCATGAAGGTGAGTAGTTGTTGTGTAAATACAGATGATGAAGGTGAGTATATGTTGGGTAAACACAGATGATGAAGGTGAGTAGTTGTTGAGTAAACACAGATGATGAAGGTGAGTAGTTGTTGGGTAAATACAGATGATGAAGGGAAGTAGTTGTTGGGTAAACACAGATGATGAAGGTGAGTAGTTGTTGGGTATACACAGATGATGAAGGGGATTAGTTGTTGTGTAAACATAGATGATGAAGGAGAGTAGTTGGGTAAACGCAGATGATGAAGGGGAGTAGTTGGGTAAACACAGATGATGAAGGTGAGAAGTTGTTGGATAAATACAGATGATGAAGAGGAGTAGTTGTTGGGTAAATACAGATGATGAAGGGGAGTAGTTGTTGGGTAAATACAGATGATGAAGGTGAGTAGTTGTTGGATAAATACAGGTGATGAAGGTGAGTAGTTGTTGGATAAATACAGATGATGAAGGTGAGTAGTTGTTGGATAAATACAGATGATGAAGGGGAGTAGTTGTTGGATAAATACAGATGATCAAGGGGAGTAGTTGGGTAAACACAGATGATGAAGGGGAGTAGTAGGGTAAACACAGATGATGAAGGTGAGTAGTTGTTGGGTAAACACAGATGATGAAGGTGAGTAGTTGTTGGATAAATACAGATGATGAAGGTGATTAGTTGTTGGGTAAACACAGATGATGAAGGGGAGTAGTTGTTGGATAAATACAGATGATGAAGGGGAGTAGTTGTTGGATAAATACAGATGATCAAGGGGAGTAGTTGGGTAAACACAGATGATGAAGGGGAGTAGTAGGGTAAACACAGATGATGAAGGTGAGTAGTTGTTGGGTAAACACAGATGATGAAGGTGAGTAGTTGTTGGATAAATACAGATGATGAAGGTGATTAGTTGTTGGGTAAACACAGATGATGAAGGGGAGTAGTTGTTGGGTAAATACAGATGTTGAAGCTGAGTAGTTGTTGGGTAAATACTGATGATGAAGGTGAGTAGTTGTTGTGTAAACAGAGATGATGAATGGGGGTAGTTGTTGTGTAAACAGAAAAGATCAAGGTGAGTAGTTGTTGGATAAATACAGATGATGAAGGTGAGTAGTTGTGTAAACAGAGATGATAAAGGTGAGTAGATGATGAAGGTGAGTAGTTGTATAAACAGAGATGATGAAGGTGAGTAATTGTTGGATAAACACAGATGATGAAGGGGAATAGTTGTTGGATAAACACAGATGATGAAGGGGAGTAGTTGTTGAGTAAACATAGATGATGAAGGTGAGTAGATGATGAAGGTGAGTAGTTGTATAAACAGAGATGATGAAGGTGAGTAGTTGTTGGATAAACACAGATGATGAAGGGGAATAGTTGTTGGGTAAACACAGATGATGAAGGGGAGTAGTTGTTTGGTAAACACAGATGATGAAGGGGAGTAGTTGTTGGGTAAATATATATGATGAATGAGAGCAGTTGTTGGGTAAATACAGATGATGAAGGGAAGTAGTTGTTGGGTAAACGCAGATGATGAAGGGGAGTAGTTGTTGGGTAAATACAGATGATCAAGGGGAGTAGTTGTTGGGTAAATGCAGTTGATGAAGGGGAGTAGTTGTTGGGTAAACACAGATGATGAAGGGGAGTAGTTGTTGGGTAAACACAAATGATGAAGCGGAGTAGTCGTTGTGTAAACAGAGATGATGAAGGTGAGTAGATGATGAAGGTGAGTAGTTGTATAAACAGAGATGATGAAGATGAGTAGTTGTTGGATAAACACAGATGATGAAGGGGAATAGTTGTTGGGTAAACACAGATGATGAAGGGGAGTAAATGTTGGGTAAATATAGATGATGAATGAGAGCAGTTGTTGGGTAAATACAGATGATGAAGGGGAGTAGTTGTTGGGTAAACGCAGATGATGAAGGGGAGTAGTTGTTGGGTAAACACAGATGATGAAGGGGAGTAGTTGTTGGGTAAACGCAGATGATGAAGCGGAGTAGTTGTTGGGTAAACACAGATGATGAAGCGGAGTAATTGTTGGGTAAACACAGATGATGAAGGTGAGTAGTTGTTGGGTAAACACAGATGATGAAGGTGAGTAGTTGTTGGGTAAACGTAAATGATGATTGGGGAGTAGTTTTTTGGTTAAATACAGATGATGAAGGGGAGTAGTTGTTGGGTAAATACAGATGATGAAGGGGAAATAGTTGTTGGGTAAATACAGATGATGAAGGGGAGTAGTTGTTGGGTAAATACAGATGATCAAGGGGAGTAGTTGTTGGGTAAACACAGATGATGAAGGGGAGTAATTGTTGGGTAAACACAAATGATGAATGGGAGTAGTTGTTGGGTAAATACAGATGATGAAGGGGAGTAGTTGTTGGGTAAATACATATGATGAAGGGGAGTAGTTGTTGGGTAAATACAGATGATGAAGGGGAGTGGTAGTTGGGTAAATACAGATGATGAAGGGGAGTAGATGTTGGAGAAACACAGACGAAGGGGAAACAGAGATGATGAAGGTGAGGATTGAGTTATTTGCGGGTCATCATCATTGCACTCCGAACATGTCCATAGGTGCTTAGATTCCCACCTCAGCATATCCCTCAGTGTCCAGTGACTGACGACTCCAGTTCTATGTTGGTTCATATGTCTTCTTACACGGCCACTAAGTTTCTAATTTCGGGTGTTGCCCATCTTAACTCCCATTTCCATCATCCGAAGAAGTGACGTGGATCTGTGTTTGTCAAAGTCCTGTGCTCTCCCCACATCTCGGTGGGCATTGATGATGTCCGCCCGATCCATTTGTTGCCCGTCCTCAATGACAGCACAGCTAGCCAACTTGTCCACTCTTTCATTTCCCTGTGCTCCCTCATGTCCAGGGACATAGACAAATGTGACCTTACGTATTTTGGTTTTCTGGAACGACTCTACCCATTGCAAGCTTACAGAGCCCGCCTCCACTTTTTTTATCCTGCTCATCGAATCACTCAGTATACATGCGTGGGTGTAGTCTTGTGACTCTAACCATTTGAATGCCTTGGTCACTGCCATCACCTCCATTGTCATGCTACTCGTGGTCATGATGAATGCACCACTGTCTTCCTTGACTATTCTGCCTGCCGAGCGTGCTGTAAATGCCCATGCACTTCTTTGGTGTCGTCTTACACATCCATCTGTATAGATGACTGCATCTTTCTTATCGGTGTTATCGCAGATGAGATCGTTGACCTCAGCATTAACCATGACCAGGTTCTGTTCCCTACTTTTCCTGTCGAGTGTGACAATACACGAGAAAGTCACCTTGAATGACGTAGGCACCGGTATCCACTCCTCACCAACGCTGATATTGGTAAGTCCACAGACCTGTTTGATGACATCTTTTGCTCAGCCCACCCATGATTTGCCTCTGTATAGCCTGGCACCTTTCACTGTGTTGAGCACATGGTGTAATGGATGCACTATATCTGTACTAATCTTCACGTATGCTCGTGCTCTCCAGATCTTGATTCTATCATCCATGTTTGGAAAGTCAAGAAGATACCTCATTGCTACACAGGGAGTGTCCCTCATACATCCCAGAATAATGCACATGGCTTCATTTTGCATTTTCTCCGGCCTATTAATTTGAGTCGTACTGACAGTAAGAATTGCCAGGGCATACTCGATTGATGCGAGGACTAATCCCTGGAACAGAAGAGTAAGTAGCCTCTGCTCGATGTTGGCAGCTGCCATGACCTTCAGGGCAGCTAATCTTTTGCGGGATTTTGTTATCACATGGTCTCAAAAACACAGGCTGCGATCAAACTTAACTCCGAGGTGTGTCATCAACTTGTCCCTGGTCACCTCATCAGCTCCCATTCGTACTAACGGTGTGGTTGTATTAACGATATGATTGTTAAGGGAGAACCATGAAACTGATGCTTTATTAGGATTAACCATGGCACCTGAAACCCCACACCAGGAAGAAATGCGATCGATTACATCTTGCATTGTGGAGGTGATTCCCCGTCTGTCTCTTCCCTGTCGATATACCAGAATATCATCAGCAAAAGTCATAGTTCTTCCCCTCCCATCCAGCTGTTGTTTCATGATCGTTATTGTGTACACATTAAATAGAACTGGTGACAATGGTGAGCCTTGTGGCAGCCCTGAACAAATGGATGTTGGCTCGGAAGAACACCTACCTCTGAAACCGTGCTGCGGCGATCCATCTAATGAGGAAGGGGTGCACCACTAGTTTGAGGAGCATATGCATGAGATATTCAAATGGTACCCTGTTGTATGCATCCTCCAGATCTATAGCAGCAGCACATGTCTCCTCTCGAATGTGGAAGCCTTCGAAGACATCATAGGCAAAGACTGCTGTATTGAGCCATGTCTCTTTGTTATATCTATAACCTCCGAGTGTGGGTGGGAATATGCGTTTCTGTTCAAGGTGACAGGTGAGGACACGGGCAACTATTTTCTCCAGCAGCTTGCCTGCAGTGTTCTGCATTGTGATAATTTTATAGGCACTGATCTGAGAATGGTCCTTGTTTGGCTTCGGTAGCGGTAGTAAGTAGCTGTGTAGCCACTCCTCCTTAATCTGGCCACTCCGAATACTGACATTAAACTTAGTGGGCAGTTTTGTCAAGTCGTTGTCAGCTAAATCACCAATGTCATCGTACCATACACCATCTGGACCAGGAGCATTGTTGTGTGACCTTTTAAGTGTCGTGCAAATGGTATCGGTTGTGATTGTAAGATCTTCTTCCAGCCCTATATTCTTATACAATTTTGACAGCGATCCCCGTATCCTCATTCTTACAGCCTCATTTCTTTGGTCCGTCTGCTCATTGTAGCAGGCAAGCAGGGCCTTCTCTTTGCTCTCATCAGATTTGTGCCATATCCGGCCTGTGATCTGTAAGTCTGGTATGCCTCTGTGTCGTGTTGTGTTATTCATGCTCTGATGAAGGTGCCAGAATGTGGTGAGCGATTTTTCTGAGCACACTTTTTTACAGAAGTCATCCCATTTGGCATACTTAGCCTGCTTAGCGCATAGTTTAAAGTGCATCATTTTTTGGTCGACCTCTACTTTCAGACACTTCAAGAGCTCAGGTTGTGTTCTTCCATTCCTTCCGGCTAACTGTCATGTCTTGGCCAGTTGTCTCCTGCTCCGCCAAGCTTCCTCGACATCTACTTCCACCTGGGTGGCTGCATCCATCTCTGCTGCCTCCTACGAGGGGCGCTCTGTTTCTATGTCTGATTTTGCTAATGACATCCTGGTCAGTTTTCTCGTAGTTGAATGTGTGGAGTTTTCTTTTCTGGCTTCTATTTTTGCTTTTCTCAATTAGAAGGACACATGGATAGTGATCACTTCCGTGGAACCCCAGTGCACTCAACCTGCAAACCATTGCAAAGGTAGAAGACACCAGTGCCAGGTCTATGGCACTATCAGAGTCCCCTGCTCGAGTAGCCATTCTTGTTGCCCTTCCATCATTCAAGCACACTAAATCGGCCGACACCAGTGCATTCTCTAGCTCTTCTCCCTGCTTGTTGGTTATGACGTTACCCCACTGGTTTCCTCTAGCATTAAAGTCTCTGCAGAAAATGACGTTCTATTCATCGAACTCGAAGAGATTCTGCCATTGTTATGTGTTCACCTTCCCATTACAGGCATACACATAAACAATCACGAAATGAACTGGGGTCTGCACCCTAATCGCATGTACCTGCAATTCTGCATTGTCCCACGTAGACATATCAACCTCAGATGCCACCATATTGTTGCGCACAAGGATGGCCTGCCCAAGGTGTCGTCTATTGTAAAAACAATGAAAGCCAGCAGTACTTACTGTCCTGTCACCAAGAAGAGTTTCTTGCAAAACCATTATATCGGCGCCGCACAGTAGCTTATCAAGAATGGGCCGTTGTTGATTTATGGATCCACAATTCCAATAAGTAACGTGAATATACTTTAGGCCCAGCCTCTCACACTTCGACAGTTTAATGCCACCATGCTTGCCCTGTCGTGTTTTTCTTCTTCGATGATGTCGTTTGGGCTGCATCTGAATACTTACACTTACCATCGTCAAAGATGATTTTGTCGCTAAACGTCGATGCTGTGGATGGTCTAGACTCACGTGCACTTACTCAGTCGCATGGTCCAGAACCCGTTTCCACGTTATAAACTGGCCAGCTCCAGTAAATAGCTCTGCAGCACGCGGATACACTGTGATCCTTCTACAAATTTAATTAATTGCGCATCCTTGATGACAGACTGCCGTAAACAAACCGCCATTTTTTGAGGCGTTCAAAAGCGCAATCAACAAGGATGAGTATAAGTGATTAAATAAGGAAATTGTAACAAAACACAATGAATTGAAGCAAAGTGGATGAAGGTGAGTAGTCGTTGGGTAAATACAGGTGATGAAGGTGAGTAGTTGTTGGGTAAATACACGTGATGAAGGTGAGTAGTTGTTGGGTAAATACAGATGGTGAAGGTGAGTAGTTGTTGTGTAAACATATATGATGAAGGTGAGTAGTCGTTGTGTAAACAGAGATGATGAAGGTGAATAGTTGTTGGATAAATAGATGAAGGTGAGTAGTTGTGTAAACATAGATGATGAAGGTGAGTAGTTGTTGGATAAATACATATGATGAAGGTGAGTAATTGTTGTGTAAATACAGATGATGAAGGTGAGTAGTTATGTAAACAGAGATGATGAAGGTGAGTAGTTGTTGGGTAAACACAGATGATGAAGGGGAGTAGTTGTTGGGTAAATACAGATGATGAAGGGGAGTAGTTGTTGGGTAAATACAGATGATGAAGGGGGGTAGTTGTTGGGTAAATACAGATGATGAAGGTGGGTAGTTCTTGGGTAAATACAGATGATGAAGGGGAGTAGTTGTTGGGTATATACAGATGATAAAGGGAGTAGTTGTTGGGTAAATACAGTTGATGAAGGGGAGTAGTTGTTGGGTAAATACAGATGATGAAGGTGAGTAGTTGTTGGGTAAATACAGATGATGAAGGTGGGTAGTTCTTGGGTAAATACAGATGATGAAGGGGAGTAGTTGTTGGGTAAATACAGATGATAAAGGGAGTAATTGTTGGGTAAATACAGATGATGAAGGTGAGTAGTTGTTGGGTAAAAACAGGTGATAAAGGTGAGTAGTTGTTGGGTAAACACAGATGATGAAGGTGAGTAGATGTTGGGTAAACAGAGATGATGAAGGTGAGTAGTTGTTGGGTAAATACAAATGATGAAGGTGAGTAGTTGTTGGGTAAATACAGATGATGAAGATGAATAGTTGTTGGGTAAATACAGATGATGAAGGTGAGCAGTTCTTGGGTAAATGCAGGTGATGAAGGTGAGTAGTTCTTGGGTAAATGCAGGTAATGAAGGTGGGTAGTTGTTGTGTAAATACAGGTGATGAAGGTGAGTAGTTCTTGGGTAAATGCAGGTGATGAAGGTCAGTAGTTCTTGGGTAAATGCAGGTGATGAAGGTGAGTAGTTCTTGGGTAAATGCAGGTAATGAAAGTGAGTAGTTGTTGGGTAAATACAGGTGATGAAGGTGGATATTTCTTGGGTAAATGGTGCTGATGAAGGTGGGTAGTTGCTGGGTAAATACAGGTGATGAAGGTGAGTAGTTGTTAGGTAAACACAGATGATGAAGGCGAGTAGTTGTTTGGTAAACACAGATGATGAAGGTGGGTAGTTGTTGGGTAAACACAGATGATGAAGGTGAGTAGTTGTTGGGTAAATACAGGTGATGAAGGTGGGTAGTTGTTGGGTAAACACAAATGATGAAGGGGAGTAGTTGTTGGGTAAACACAGATGATGAAGGTGCGTAGTTGTTGGGTAAACAGAGATGATGAAGGTGAGTAGTTGTTGGGTAAATACAAATGATGAAGGTGAGTAGATGTTGGGTAAACAGAGATGATAGGGGGGAATAGTTGTTGGGTAAATACAGGTGATGAAGGTGGATATTTCTTGGGTAAATGCAGGTGATGAAGGTGGGTAGTTGCTGGGTAAATACAGGTGATGAAGGTGGGTAGTTGCTGGGTAAATACAGGTGATGAAGGTGAGTAGTTGTTAGGTAAACACAGATGATGAAGGCGAGTAGTTGTTTGGTAAACACAGATGATGAAGGTGGGTAGTTGTTGGGTAAACACAGATGATGAAGGTGAGTAGTTGTTGGGTAAATACAGATGACGAGGTGAGTAGTTGTTGTGTAAAAAGAGATGATGTAGGTGAGTAGTTGTTGGGTAAATACAGATGATGAAGGTGAGAAGTTGTTGGGTAAATACAGATAATGAAGGTGAGTAGGTCTTGGGTAAATGCAGGTGATGAAGGTGAGTAGTTGTTGGGTAAACAGAGATGATAGGGGGGAGTAGTTGTTGGGTAAACACAGATGATGAAGGTGAGTAGTTGTTGGGTAAATGCAGGTGATGAAGGTCAGTAGTTGTTGGGTAAATGCAGGTGATGAAGGTGAGTAGTTCTTGGGTAAATGCAGGTGATGAATGTGGGTAGTTGTTGGATAAATGCAGGTGATGAAGGTCAGTAGTTCTTGGATAAATGCAGGTGATGAAGGTCAGTAGTTCTTGGGTAAATGCAGGTGATGAAGGTGGGTCGTTGTTGGGTAAATGCAGGTGATGAAGGTGGGTAGTTGTTGGGTAAATGCAGGTGATGAAGGTGGATAGTTGTTCGGTAAATACAGGTGATGAAGGTGGGTAGTTCTTGGGTAAATGCAGGTGAAGAAGATGGGTAGTTGTTGGGTAAATACAGGTGATGAAGGTGAGTAGTTGTTGGGTAAACACAGATGATGAAGGTGAGTAGTTGTTTTGTAAACACAGATGATGAAGGTGAGTAGTTGTTGGGTAAATACAGATGATGAAGGTGAGTAGTTGTTGGGTAAATACAGTTGATGAAGGTGGGTAGTTGTTGGGTAAACACAGATGATGAAGGGGAGTAGTTGTTGGGTAAATACAGATGATGAAGGTGAGTAGTTGTTGGGTAAATACAGGTGTTGAAAGTGAGTAGTTGATGGGTAAACACAGATGATGAAGGGGAGTAGTTGTTGGGTAAATACAGATGATGACGGTGAGTAGTTGCTGGGTAAACACATATGATGAAGGGGATTTGTTGTTGGATAAACACAAATGATGAAGGGGAGTAGTTGTTGGGTAAATACAGATGATGAAGGTGAGTATCTGTTTGGTAAATACAGGTGATGAAGGTGCATAGTTGTTGGGTAAATACAGATGATGAAGGTGAGTAGTTGTTGGGTAAATACAGATGATGAAGGTGAGTAGTTGTTGGGTAAACACAGATGATGAAGGTGAGTAGTTGTTGGGTAAATACAGTTGATGAAGGTGGGTAGTTGTTGGGTAAACACAGATGATGAAGGGGAGTAGTTGTTGGGTAAATACAGGTGATGAAGGTGGATATTTCTTGGGTAAATGCAGGTGATGAAGGTGGGTAGTTGCTGGGTAAATACAGGTGATGAAGGTGGGTAGTTGCTGGGTAAATACAGGTGATGAAGGTGAGTAGTTGTTAGGTAAACACAGATGATGAAGGCGAGTAGTTGTTTGGTAAACACAGATGATGAAGGTGGGTAGTTGTTGGGTAAACACAGATGATGAAGGTGAGTAGTTGTTGGGTAAATACAGATGATGAGGTGAGTAGTTGTTGTGTAAAAAGAGATGATGTAGGTGAGTAGTTGTTGGGTAAATACAGATGATGAAGGTGAGAAGTTGTTGGGTAAATACAGATAATGAAGGTGAGTAGGTCTTGGGTAAATGCAGGTGATGAAGGTGAGTAGTTGTTGGGTAAACAGAGATGATAGGGGGGAGTAGTTGTTGGGTAAACACAGATGATGAAGGTGAGTAGTTGTTGGGTAAATACAGATGATGAAAATGAGTAGTTTTTGGGTAAATGCAGGTGATGAATGTGGGTAGTTGTTGGGTAAATGCAGGTGATGAAGGTGAGTAGTTGTTGGGTAAATGCAGGTGATGAAGTTCAGTAGTTCTTGGGTAAATGCAGGTGATGAAGGTGGGTAGTTGTTGGGTAAATGCAGGTGATGAAGGTGGGTAGTTGTTGGGTAAATACAGATGATGAAGGTGGGTAGTTCTTGGGTAAATGCAGGTGAAGAAGGTGGGTAGTTCTTGGGTAAATGCAGGTGAAGAAGGTGGGTAGTTGTTGGGTAAATGCAGGTGATGAAGGTGAGTTGTTGGGTAAATACAGATGATGACGGTGAGTAGTTCTTGGGTAAATGCAGGTGATGAAGGTGGGTAGTTGTTGGGTAAATGCAGGTGATGAAGTTGAGTAGTTCTTGGGTAAATGCAGGTGATAAAGGTGAGTAGTTGTTGGGTAAACAGAGATGATAGGGGGGAGTAGTTGTTGGGTAAACTCAGATGATGAAGGTGAGTAGTTGTTGGGTAAATACAGATGATGAAGTTGAGTAGTTCTTGGGTAAATGCAGGTGATGAATGTGGGTAGTTGTTGGGTAAATGCAGGTGATGAAGGTGAGTAGTTCTTGGGTAAATGCAGGTGATGAAGGTCAGTAGTTCTTGGATAAATGCAGGTGATGAAGGTCAGTAGTTCTTGGGTAAATGCAGGTGATGAAGGTGGGTAGTTGTTGGGTAAATGCAGGTGATGAAGGTCAGTAGTTGGTGGATAAATGCAGGTGATGAAGGTCAGTAGTTGTTGGATAAATGCAGGTGATGAAGGTCAGTAGTTCTTGGATAAATGCAGGTGATGAAGGTCAGTAGTTGTTGGATAAATGCAGGTGATGAAGGTCAGTAGTTCTTGGATAAATGCAGGTGATGAAGGTCAGTAGTTCTTGGGTAAATGCAGGTGATGAAGGTGAGTAGTTCTTGGGTAAATGCAGGTGATGAAGGTCAGTAGTTGTTGGGTAAATGCAGGTGATGAAGGTGAGTAGTTCTTGGGTAAATGCAGGTGATGAATGTGGGTAGTTGTTGGATAAATGCAGGTGATGAAGGTCAGTAGTTCTTGGGTAAATGCAGGTGATGAAGGTGGGTAGTTGTTGGGTAAATGCAGGTGATGAAGGTGGGTAGTTGTTGGGTAAATGCAGGTGATGAAGGTGGGTAGTTGTTCGGTAAATACAGGTGATGAAGGTGGGTAGTTCTTGGGTAAATGCAGGTGAAGAAGATGGGTAGTTGTTGGGTAAATACAGGTGATGAAGGTGAGTAGTTGTTGGGTAAACACAGATGATGAAGGTGAGTAGTTGTTTGGTAAACACAGATGATGAAGGTGAGTAGTTGTTGGGTAAACACAGATGATGAAGGTGAGTAGTTGTTGGGTAAATACAGTTGATGAAGGTGGGTAGTTGTTGGGTAAACACAGATGATGAAGGGGAGTAGTTGTTGGGTAAATACAGATGATGAAGGTGAGTAGTTGTTGGGTAAATACAGGTGTTGAAAGTGAGTAGTTGATGGGTAAACACAGATGATGAAGGGGAGTAGTTGTTGGGTAAATACAGATGATGACGGTGAGTAGTTGCTGGGTAAACACATATGATGAAGGGGAGTTGTTGTTGGATAAACACAGATGATGAAGGGGAGTAGTTGTTGGGTAAATACAGATGATGAAGGTGAGTATCTGTTTGGTAAATACAGGTGATGAAGGTGCATAGTTGTTGGGTAAATACAGATGATGAAGGTGAGTAGTTGTTGGGTAAATACAGATGATGGAGGTGAGTAGTTCTTGGGTAAATGCAGGTGATGAAGGTGAGTAGTTGTTGGGTAAATACAGATGATGAAGGTGAGTAGTTCTTGGGTAAATGGTGATGAAGGTGGGTAGTTGTTGGGTAAATGCAGGTGATGAAGTTGAGAAGTTCTTGGGTAAATGCAGGTGATGAAGGTGAGTAGTTGTTGGGTAAACAGAGATGATAGGGGGGAGTAGTTGTTGGGTAAACACAGATGATGAAGGGGAGTAGTTGTTGGGTAAATACAGATGATGAAGTTGAGTAGTTCTTGGGTAAATGCAGGTGATGAATGTGGGTAGTTGTTGGGTAAATGCAGGTGATGAAGGTGAGTAGTTCTTTGGTAAATACAGGTGATGATGGTGAGTAGTTCTTGGGTAAATGCAGGTGATGAAGGTGGGTAGTTGTTGGGTAAGCAGAGATGATAGGGGGGAGTAGCTGTTGGGTAAACACAGATGATGAAGGTGAGTAGTTTTTGGGTAAACACAGATGATGTTGTTGGGTAAATACAGATGATGAAGGTGAGAAGTTGTTGGGTAAATTCAGGTGATGAAGGTGGGTAGTTGTTGGGTAAATGCAGGTGATGAAGGTGGGTAGTTGTTCGGTAAATACAGGTGATGAAGGTGGGTAGTTCTTGGGTAAATGCAGGTGAAGAAGATGGGTAGTTGTTGGGTAAATACAGGTGATGAAGGTGAGTAGTTGTTGGGTAAACACAGATGATGAAGGTGAGTAGTTGTTTGGTAAACACAGATGATGAAGGTGAGTAGTTGTTGGGTAAACACAGATGATGAAGGTGAGTAGTTGTTGGGTAAATACAGTTGATGAAGGTGGGTAGTTGTTGGGTAAACACAGATGATGAAGGGGAGTAGTTGTTGGGTAAATACAGATGATGAAGGTGAGTAGTTGTTGGGTAAATACAGGTGTTGAAAGTGAGTAGTTGATGGGTAAACACAGATGATGAAGGGGAGTAGTTGTTGGGTAAATACAGATGATGACGGTGAGTAGTTGCTGGGTAAACACATATGATGAAGGGGAGTTGTTGTTGGATAAACACAGATGATGAAGGGGAGTAGTTGTTGGGTAAATACAGATGATGAAGGTGAGTATCTGTTTGGTAAATACAGGTGATGAAGGTGCATAGTTGTTGGGTAAATACAGATGATGAAGGTGAGTAGTTGTTGGGTAAATACAGATGATGGAGGTGAGTAGTTCTTGGGTAAATGCAGGTGATGAAGGTGAGTAGTTGTTGGGTAAATACAGATGATGAAGGTGAGTAGTTCTTGGGTAAATGGTGATGAAGGTGGGTAGTTGTTGGGTAAATGCAGGTGATGAAGTTGAGAAGTTCTTGGGTAAATGCAGGTGATGAAGGTGAGTAGTTGTTGGGTAAACAGAGATGATAGGGGGGAGTAGTTGTTGGGTAAACACAGATGATGAAGGGGAGTAGTTGTTGGGTAAATACAGATGATGAAGTTGAGTAGTTCTTGGGTAAATGCAGGTGATGAATGTGGGTAGTTGTTGGGTAAATGCAGGTGATGAAGGTGAGTAGTTCTTTGGTAAATACAGGTGATGATGGTGAGTAGTTCTTGGGTAAATGCAGGTGATGAAGGTGGGTAGTTGTTGGGTAAGCAGAGATGATAGGGGGGAGTAGCTGTTGGGTAAACACAGATGATGAAGGTGAGTAGTTTTTGGGTAAACACAGATGATGTTGTTGGGTAAATACAGATGATGAAGGTGAGAAGTTGTTGGGTAAATACAGATGATGAAGGTGAGTAGTTGCTTGGTAAACACAGATGATGAAGGGGAGTAGTTGTTGGGTAAACACAGATGATGAAGGGGAGTAGTTGTTGGGTAAATATAGATGATGAAGGTGAGTAGTTGTTGGGTAAATACAGATGATGAAGGGGAGTAGTTGTTTGGTAAATACAGGTGATGAAGGTGCATAGTTGTTGGGTAAATACAGATGATGAAGGTGAGTAGTTGTTGGGTAAATACAGATGATGAAGGTGAGGAGTTGTTGGGTAAATACAGATGATGAAGGTGTGTAGTTGTTGGATAAACACAGATGAAGAAGGGGAGTAGTTGTTGGATAAACACACATGAAGAAGGGGAGTAATTGTTGGATAAATACAGATGAAGGTGAGTAGTTGTTGGATAAATACAGATGATGAAGGGGAGTAGTTGTTTGGTAAACACAGATGATGAAGGGGAATAGTTGTTGGGTAAACACATATGATGAAGGTGAGTAGTTGTTGAATAAACACAGATAAAGAAGGGCGTAGTTGTCGAATAAACACAGTTTAAGAAGGGTGGAGTTGTTGGATAAACACAGATGATGTTGGGAAAGTAATTGTAGGGTAAAAACAGATGATGAAGTCGGAGTAAATGTTGGATAAACAAGATGATGAAGGTGGGTAGTTCTTGGGTAAATACAGGTGATGAAGTTGAGTAGTTGTTGGGTAAATACAGGTGATGAAGGTGAGTAATTTTGGGGAAAATACAGGTGATGAAGGTGAGTAGTTGTTGGGTAAACATAGATGATGAAGGTGAGTAGTTGTTGGGTAAACAAAGATGATGAAGGTGAGTAGTTGTTGAGTAAATACAAATGATGAAGGTGAGTAGATGTTGGGTAAACAGAGATGATGAATGTTAGTGGTTGTTGGGTACAGTTGATGGATGGGAGTAGTTGTTGAATAAACACATATTATAAAGTGAAAGTAGTTGTTTGGTAAAGATGATGCAGGGTAGTAGTTATTGGGTAAACACAGATGATGAAAAGGAGTAATTGTTGGGTAAACAGAGGTTAAGGGGTTAGTTGTTGGGTAACACAGACACACCAAAAATGTTCATGTGATGACTATAAAAAGAATCAACACATAAAAAAATAACAATCAATTTGATCCATTCAAGATTTCTTTTCTTAATTGTCTGTGGTATCAAAGATTGTCATTAATACAGTGGCTTGTGCACTGACTTGCTGGCACAAAAATCATGGTTTACCCTCACTCCAAAACAAAACTGCAAGAGATGAGGGAAGGTAAGAGCCATGCAGTAAAGCTAAACAAATAAGAAAGGTTAAGTATATTCCACTATCACATACATGGACAAAAGAGATGAAAAACAACTTAAAGCAAAGAAATAGAAACATTATTGTAGTCTTAAATAAAATTATATAGAATTTAGGCATAACAGCAAATGGAATTTACCATAAGTAGTCCAGTAAGTGCCTGAAAATCCAGAATGAGCTATAGAGTAGTCAGTAATGAAGTTAATATACATTTGATTTCCTGTGCTTGAAATATATTCTGGAACTCCAGTGATTTGCCCACAGAGAGGATCACCAATCCTGGTAGAGTTTGTATCTGGTCCATCATAAAAGCTGACATGATCAAACTGACAACGCCAGTGGTACTGGAGTTGGAAAAAGCTGAATCTGTTCAATAATAAAAGTTGATAACAGTCATACACACAACACCAGTGGTACTCAAAGTGACATATATTGAACCTGTTATATCATAAAAGTTGATAGCAGTCATACACACAACACCAGTGGTACTCAAAGTGACATATATTGAACCTGTTATATCATAAAAGTTGATATTGATAGCAGTCATACACACAATACCAGTGGTACTCAAAGTGACATATATTGAACCTGTTATATCATAAAAGTTGATAGCAGTCATACACACAACACCAGTGGTACTCAAAGTGACATATATTGAGCCTGTTATATCATAAAAGTTGATAACAGTCATACACACAACACCAGTGGTACTCAAAGTGACATATATTGAACCTGTTATATCATAAAAGTTGATAGCAGTCATACACACAACACCAGTGGTGCTCAAAGTGACATATATTGAACCTGTTATATCATAAAAGTTGATAGCAGTCATACACACAACACCAGTGGTACTCAAGGTGACACAAGCTGAACCTGTTATATCATAAAAGTTGATAACAGTCATACACGCAATATCAGTGGTACTCAAGGTGACACAAGCTGAACCTGTTATATCATAAAAGTTGATAACAGTCATACACACAATATCAGTGGTACTCAAGGTGACATATATTGAACCTGTTATATCATAAAAGTTGATAACAGTCATACACACAACACCAGTGGTACTCAAGGTGACATATATTGAACCTGTTATATCATAAAAGTTGATAACAGTCATACACACAACACCAGTGGTACTCAAGGTGACATATATTGAACCTGCTATATCATAAAAGTTGATAACAGTCATACACACAACACCAGTGGTACTCAAGGTGACATATATTGAACCTGTTATATCATAAAAGTTGATAGCAGTCATACACACAACACCAGTGGTACTCAAGGTGACATATATTGAACCTGTTATATCATAAAAGTTGATAACAGTCATACACACAACACCAGTGGTACTCAAGGTGACATATATTGAACCTGCTATATCATAAAAGTTGATAACAGTCATACACACAACACCAGTGGTACTCAAGGTGACATATATTGAACCTGCTATATCATAAAAGTTGATAACAGTCATACACACAACACCAGTGGTACTCAAGGTGACATATATTGAACCTGTTATATCATAAAAGTTGATAGCAGTCATACACACAACACCAGTGGTACTCAATGTGACATATATTGAACCTGTTATATCATAAAAGTTTATAGCAGTCATACACACAACACCAGTGGTACTCAAGGTGACACAAGCTGAACCTGCTATCTCTCTCTCTCTCTGCGATCAAGACTCAATCTGCTGTATCATAACATACACAATGCTAGTTGTGCTCAAAGTAAAGTTAGTTGAAACCACAGAAAAACATCATTCCTAATGACAGCTTATGACTCTTCAACCATTCCCAGTTATTTGAAATCCTCATTAATCAACAGATCATCCTTACTGATGCATATTAGACAACTCTATAAGTTCTTGGATCCTCTCTTCAGTATATCCCTCAACATGCAGCAACCGATCACAGTATATCCCTCAACATGCAGCAACCGATCACCCTACTTCTATATTGACTTATAAAATCTTCTTCCTGCTCTGCTAGATGTGGCATAGAGCTCATAGTGTTTCCGCCATCCATCTCTATTCTTGGCGAGATGTTCGATCTTACCTAATGAGTCTATACCTGACAACTTTGCTCCTCTTTTGAGTGTTCTTTTTAGTGTCTCTGGGGCTTCCTCTTTTTCGGTATCCTGATGTTTTCCATAGAAGAACCTGTTTTGGAATTCTCTTGTTGTCTCTTCTCTGCTCATGTCTGACATATGTTCACCTTCTCTTCCTAATTGTAGATGAGGTTGTTGGTTGCATGGTCATTTCTCTTATCTCTATTTTAGTCTTGAATTCATTCCATTGTACAACAAGTATTCTTCTTAGGCATTTGCCTTCAAAAGCATCTAGTTTTCTCTCAATGTCTTTTTTTGTTTACCAGCTTTAACTTGCATAGGTACAGGTTGACAATAAGTTTGAGTTGAATATTCTAAGTTTAGTTTTAAAGCTAATGTAATAGTGAACCAGGAGATTGTAGAAAGTGTGCAAAGTATGGAACTATAACATAGGTACATGAAGCGTTCAAGATGGTTGATATTCTAGAAGGGGGAAAGAGATGGCGCATTGTTTTAATGGTTGTGATCTATTTGGGTAGCGACTAGGAGACAATGGAAATTAGAGTGGCAGAATTTGATTGGCCGAGTGAGGGTGCTTGGGATTAGAACTAAAAGGGAATATAAGCTTGTAAGGCTCTCAATGGTCAGCAGAGTGAAGAACAGAGCGAAGAACGGTCAGCAGAACTGAACAGAGAGAGAACTGAGCAGTCAGCCAAGAATGGTCAACAGAACTGAACAGAGAGTGAACTAAGCAGAGTGAAGAACGGTCAGCAAAGCGAAGAACAGAGAGAGAACAACGGCCAGCGAAGAATGGTCAGCAGAGCGAAGAACAGAGAGAGAACAACGGCCAGCGAAGAATGGTCAGCAGATCTGAACAGAGAGTGAACTAAGCAGAGTGAAGAACGGTCAGCAGAGCAAAGAACAGATAGAGAACAACAGCCAGCGAAGAATGATCAGCAGAGTGAAGAATGGTCAGCAGAGTGAAGAATGGTCAGCAGAGCAAAGAACAGAGAGAGAACAACGGCCAGCGAAGAATGGTCAGCAGAGCGAAGAACAGAGAGAGAACAACAGCCAGCGAAGAATGATCAGCAGAGTGAAGAATGGTCAGCAGAGTGAAGAATGGTCAGCAGAGCAAAGAACAGAGAGAGAACAACGGCCAGCGAAGAATGGTCAGCAGAGCGAAGAACAGAGAGAGAACAACGGCCAGCGAAGAATGGTCAGCAGATCTGAACAGAGAGTGAACTAAGCAGAGTGAAGAATGGTCAGCAGAGCAAAGAACAGAGAGAGAACAAAGGCCAGTGAAGAATGGTCAGCAGAGTGAAGAATGGTCAGCAGAGTGAAGAATGGTTAGCAGAGCAAAGAACAGAGAGAGAACAAAGGCCAGTGAAGAATGGTCAGCAGAGTGAAGAATGGTCAGCAGAGTGAAGAATGGTCAGCAGAGTGAAGAATGGTCAGCAGAGTGAAGAATGGTCAGCAGAGCGAAGAATGGTCAGCAGATCTGAACAAAGAGTGAACTAAGCAGAGTAAAGAATGGTCAGCAGAGCGAAGAATGGTCAGCAGATCTGAACAGAGAGTGAACTAAGCAGAGTGAAGAACGGTCAGCAGAGCAAAGAACAGATAGAGAACAACAGCCAGCGAAGAATGGTCAGCAGAGCAAAGAACAGAGAGAGAACAAAGGCCAGTGAAGAATGGTCAACAGAGTGAAGAATGGTCAGCAGAGCAAAGAACAGAGAGAGAACAATGGCCAGTGAAGAATGGTCAACAGAGTGAAGAATGGTTAGCAGATCTGAACAGAGAGTGAACTAAGCAGAGTGAAGAACGGTCAGCAGAGCAAAGAACAGAGAGAGAACAACGGCCAGCGAAGAATGGTCAGCAGAGCAAAGAACAGAGAGAGAACAACGGCCAGCGAAGAATGGTCAGCAGAGTGAAGAATGGTCAGCAGATCTGAACAAAGAGTGAACTAAGCAGAGTAAAGAATGGTCAGCAGAGCGAAGAATGGTCAGCAGAGATGAACAGAGAGTGAACTAAGCAGAGTAAAGAATGGTCAGCAGAGCGAAGAATGGTCAGCAGAGATGAACAGAGAGTGAACTAAGCAGAGTAAAGAATGGTCAGCAGAGAGAAGAATGGTCAGCAGAGAGAAGAATGGTCAGCAGAGAGAAGAATGGTCAGCAGAGTGAAGAACAGAGAGAGAACAACGGCCAGCGAAGAATGGTCAGCCGAACTGAACAGAGAGAGAACTGAGCAGTCAGTGAAGAATGGTCAGCAGAGCGAACAATGGCCAGCAAAGAACGGTCAGCAGAGCAGAGTAGATCACAGGCAAGTATTTAGTATTTAGATGTATTCAGTTGTTAGCCATCAGTCTCTCCTTAGTCAGTCCAGCTGTGTAAAATTACAGATATGATAGATTAGAGTGTGAACATTTATAAGAAGGTATGAAATAAAACAGAACAGAAAATTGAAGCCTTTGAAATGTGGATTTATAGAAGAATAGGTAGAATTGGATGGAAACAAAAGATAACAAACGATAAAGTTTTAAAACAACTGAAAATAAAAAGAGAACTACTAAATACAATTAAGACAAGACAAATGAAATTTCTGGGGCTTGTTAAAAGACACAACAGCCTACTAAAAGTAATATTGGAAGGAAAAATACAAGGTAAACGAGGCAGAGGCAGACCAAGACTAACATGGACGAGTAACATCAAAAGATGGTCAAGTCAATCTATGACAGCCTGCACCATCAAAGCAAGAAACAGAGTAGAATGGCGATCCATGGTAGCCAACCTTCGTTGCGGAGAAGGCACACGATGATGATGAAATAAACTGGAGCCACGATAGCTCAGTGGTTAGTGAACTGGACTACAAAGGACAAGAGGTAGGGTTTGATCCCAAACGATGGCTTCTGGGTTCACCCAGCCTTAAATGGGTACCGGATTTTTTTCTGGGAAAGTAAAGCAGCACGGGCGTAATACTGACCACATTACCCTAAAAATCATGTGCCGAAGGTCTGTACAATTTATGGTCACTAACACCATATTCCCCATACGCCACTTGGTGTGACGGGGGTACTTTACTATTTTTTTAAATTATGAAATAAACTAATTGATATGTTGTGAAGATCTTGTTATTCATTCATCAAATTGAAGTCTGATCTTGGGTGTGGTGACACTGGAACAGGATCAATTTGGGTCGCGAACCAGGATAAGATCCATCTGGTCCATGAGATCAGGATTATATGGAGTGTCAAGACCGTTATCAAGAGCCTAGGTTAGTTAATTAGTTAATTGGTTGGTTAATTAATTGGTTAGTAGTTGGAGAGCAGAAACTAGAATTAGAGGAGATCAGAATTAGAAATCACGCACCAGAACTAGAAGACGAGAGTTAGAACGAGAGATGGAGAATTAGAGATAGCCACGGAAGACACAGGACAAGAGAGAAGAAGAACTGATACAGCACAGAAACGTGTGAATCTATCATATCCAGCCCACCTCACAATCGGGTTGACCAACAAACACAAAGGCCACGCCAGAATCCACTTTACCTGAGTCTGTAGCAGACTAACACAGTAACAAGAAATTCTACTGCACTCTGTCTGTGCGGGCATGTCAAGTCTGTTACCTGCTAACTGTCAATGTTTTGGTCAAGTCAAGTACTGTCCAGGAAATTTGTTGTCTAACGCTAACCTTTCAACTCTTCACCAGGTTATGTGTTGTTAAGCTCGACACACCAGCCAAAAATAACAATAACAACACATGTGATCAAGTCTGGTGAGCTGAATGTGTGTTTTTTTAATAAACAATTATAATAGAATTCAGATTCATCATATGCCGTGATAGAACAGTAGAGAAGATTTCATTTCCAAGAGCGTCAAAATTGTGTAGTGTAGCTGTCAAATTAGTAATTCACTTATCGTCATTGCATATGTTAGTACACATCAGGAATGTAGCATTTCAGACTTGTTCAGATGAAGTGTCGATGTTCTTGAAAAGAAGGTTAGATTCAAAACCGGAGGAAACATGGGAGAATACAAAACAAATATTAGCCTCAAGATATGCAGAAGAAAGAGGTGCACAAGATTGATTTGCAAAGTTACACAAAATAAAACAAAAAGAAAGGGAAGCTGTGTGCACATATACAGATTATCAGTTTAGCAGAAAGAGCATTTACCCGGTCTGGTATCAGAATGAAGATATCCAACTGCAAATCATTACTATCTTTATCGAAGTGTTAAATAACAGAGG
Source organism: Megaustenia siamemsis (assembly GCA_032433765.1). Taxonomy (NCBI): domain Eukaryota; kingdom Metazoa; phylum Mollusca; class Gastropoda; order Stylommatophora; family Ariophantidae; genus Megaustenia; species Megaustenia siamemsis. The sequence continues at coordinate 60,551,467 of JAVIAB010000046.1, forward strand.
GTTAAGATTGTATTTGCTTAGAAAGGAGCTTAAGATAGTCAATGAAACATTGGAATTTGTAATCAAGGAAGAAAACCTTTTAAAAAGATGTGTGGTTGAAGACAACACAAACCCTCATAGGTGCACAAACCATGAGGAAACCAGGAGAGTAGGTCTAACAAGAGATTTGACTCATATACCAATGGAGATAGATCCAGATAGGCATGTTCAGAATAGAAGGGATAGAGAAGCAGAACAAATGCCAATGGAAATAGATCATGCTAGACACCGATGGGACAGAAGAGGAATTAGAAGACCACAGCAAAGAATAGATGGAGTAATAGAGAACAAGAGATGTTTCCATTGCGGTAAACTTGATCATATTGCTAGAAATTGTGGACAAAAATATGGTGGAGACAGTCTAAGAGATCACAGATCACAATATAAGCATAGAATGGAGGTTAGTAATAGATCCAAACAGGAAAACTAGCACCTCACTGTTGTACTAAGGCATCGAAGAGTGAGATGTATGGAAATTGGCCTGACAGTGAATATGAGGGAGTAGTAGTGAATATGGTACAGGAGAATAGATGTTATAGATGCAATAAAGTAGGACACATAGCTAGACACTGTCATCTAAAGGACAACAAAACAAACAACTGCAAAAGTAATAGTAAAGAATTTAAAGAAGGATATTTCAGAAAAAAACAAGTTAAGAAGTATTTTGAAAAAAATTGGAGAAATGTTTAATAAATTCATAGAGAGACAGTCAACAGAAATAGAGCCATAGTACTTTATAAAGATGGCACGATAGTAAATAATATTTTAAATAAGGAGCTTAGAATAACAAATTATATATATATATATTCTTTATTGATAAAAAGATTTTTTTAAAATTATAATATAAAGGTAGATATATGGAGACCAGTAATAAGAAAGAGACACAAAGACAAATGAAAGACAGGACCATTTTGGTTAAACCGACATTAGAGAAAGAATATATACACCCTGTAAGAGACCAAACTATATGTTGTATGGTCTCCAAATAAATAGGAGGATTAGAGAACAAAATAAGGGTAGATTTATTGTAAATACAGACAGTGGAGCAGATATATCAGACAATGAAGAATCGCTGACGGCAGATGGGGAGAACAGGAAGATAGTGGAAAGGTTAGTCTTTAAGAAGTCTAAAACTGATAGGGAAGTAATGAAGACACAAAAGACAAAAAGTACCCAGACTGAAGTAGAAGTCTAAGGAAAGAAGAAACGTAAAGATAAAGATACACAAACAGAAAAAGGTGAAGAGACAAGGTTCTTTGCCTTCAAACAAGATCAGGAAAAAGACATAGAAAAGTTCACACAAACTGAAATAAAGGAGTGGACAGATAGGGCTACACAGACGATTGAAAAAATGAACAAGAAATAGGGGGACGGTGACAGACAAACAAACACAAAGGATAGGGGAATACAAGTAAATAATATTAATAAAAGGGTATTAACAGTGAAAGATAAAGAGAAGGAAGTAAGTCAAACACAAGATTGGAAGAAGAAGTTGTTAAGCATGAAAGTTGAATGCAGTAGTGGCATAGAGGAGGATTTATTGCCAAGTAAAAGGCAAAGAATGATCAGAACTGTGAGTTGATACAGACAGAGGATTGCATACATGAGTGCAAATAAGTTATAGGACAAATTGAAATATTTATAAGTATTTATTAATGAATAAGTGATGGTGTTAATTGTAATAGTGAAACTATGTATATAGATGAGTTATGAAGACAAATAGAAGAGATGTCAAGGAGAAAAATGGTAGATGAGAGAGCTGAGGAAATAGGGAGATAACCTCAGATGAACTAGAGAGAGTTAAGGCTACCAAGAAGGAAGGTTGGTAACTGCCTGCGAGTTGGTCAGAGATAGTAAACTGCTAAGTTGGATGGTAATCCAAGTTTACAATTGGCCAATAATATCTAGTGAAGTGAGGAGGAAGGTCGGTAACTGCCTGCGAGTTGGTCAGAGATAGTAAACTGCTAAGTTGGATGGTAATCCAAGTTTACAATTGGCCAATAATATCTAGTGAAGTGAGGAGGAAGGTTGGTAACTGCCTGCGAGTTGGTCAGAGATAGTAAACTGCTAAGTTGGATGGTAATCCAAGTTTACAATTGGCCAATAATATCTAGTGAAGTGAGGAGGAAGAGAAGAGAGAGAAACAAAGGTGATGGCCTGTGTTGTAAGTTGACCTAAAGGAAGTTAGGTTGTGAATAAAATAATTATATAACGAGAGTGATAACTTGTGGAAAGTTATGTGAGAGTAATCATGAGAAGTTAAATGAGAGTAATTATAAGAAATTATATGAAAGTACTCAAGAGAAGAGAATTATTGAGACTTATCAGAAGTTATATGAGAGTAATCATGAGAGGTTATATGAGAGTAATCATAAGAAATTATGTGTGAGTACTCAAGAGAAGAGAATTATTGAGACTTATCAGAAGTTATATGAGAGTAAATTTGAGAGGTTATATGAGAGTAATCATAAGAAATTATGTGTGAGTACTCAAGAGAAGAGAATTATTGAGACTTATCAGAAGTTATATGAGATAAAGAATTAATGAAATAAATTGTGTTATATGTTCTTACATAGTTGAAGTACTGATATTAATATTAATTATGTTTACAGTGAAATATAATGACCACTGCCTTGTAGGTAAGGTAAAGGTAAAGTACGAGACTTGAACCGGCATCTTAGCACTCGAGTTTACACCCATATGTGCTCGGCCACCTATCCAGAAATGTTCTGAGATTTCTGGATAGTGTTGCCTCAAGCATCAAAACTGAGATGAGAGACAACATTCCTCACCTTCCCAGGGTAATACCCTGGTACCCATTTCTGCCAATGGCTGGGTCGATCGTGGGGGTATTTTATTTTTCCCACTCCGTTCTCAATATTTCTCTGCATAACGCCTTGCGTCTATTGTGACATTAATAAATGTTTCTGTTGCGGCTAGTCACAGCCTATATCAGTGAAGAACACAGTTCTAAATAAGTCTCTACATAACGCATTGCGTCTATCATGGTATTAATAAATGTCTCTGTGGCGGCTAATCACAGCCTATATGAGTGAAGAACACAGTTCTAAATAAGTCTCTACATAACGCAATGCGTCTATCATGGTATTAATAAATGTCTCTGTGGCGGCTAATCACAGCCTATATGAGTGAAGAACACAGTTCTAAATAAGTTTCTACATAACGCATTGCATCTATCATGGTATTAATAAATGTCTCTGTGGCAGCTAATCACAGCCTATATGAGTGAAGAACACAGTTCTAAATAAGTCTCTACATAACGCATTGCATCTATCATGGTATTAATAAATGTCTCTGTGGCGGCTAATCACAGCCTATATGAGTGAAGAACACAGTTCTAAATAAGTCTCTACATAGCGCAATGCGTCTATCATGGTATTAATAAATGTCTCTGTGGCAGCTAATCACAGCCTATATGAGTGAAGAACACAGTTCTAAATAAGTCTCTACATAACGCATTGCGTCTATCATGGTATTAATAAATGTCTCTGTGGCAGCTAATCACAGCCTATATGAGTGAAGAACACAGTTCTAAATAAGTCTCTACATAACGCAATGCGTCTATCATGGTATTAATAAATGTCTCTGTGGCGGCTAATCACAGCCTATATGAGTGAAGAACACAGTTCTAAATAAGTCTCTACATAACGCAATGCGTCTATCATGGTATTAATAAATGTCTCTGTGGCGGCTAATCACAGCCTATATGAGTGAAGAACACAGTTCTAAATAAGTCTCTACATAAAGCAATGCGTCTATCATGGTATTAATAAATGTCTCTGTTGCGGCTAATCACAGCCTATATGAGTGAAGAACACAGTTCTAAATAAGTCTCTACATAACGCATTGCATCTATCATGGTATTAATAAATGTCTCTGTGGCAGCTAATCACAGCCTATATGAGTGAAGAACACAGTTCTAAATAAGTCTCTACATAACGCATTGCATATATCATGGTATTAATAAATGTCTCTGTGGCAGCTAATCACAGCCTGTATGAGTGAAGAACACACAGTTCTAAATAAGTCTCTACATAACGCATTGCATCTATCATGGTATTAATAAATGTCTCTGTGGCGGCTAATCACAGCCTGTATGAGTGAAGAACACACAGTTCTAAATAAGTCTCTACATAACGCATTGCGTCTATCATGGTATTAATAAATGTCTCTGTGGCGGCTAATCACAGCCTGTATGAGTAAAGAACACACCGTTCTAACCTACATGTGAGTATCATAACTCCTTCATTGTATGTGTCTCCCAGTTCTCCAAACCGTGTCTCCTGGTTGGCGAACTGTTCTCTACAGTAACTAATTGAAGTTTCATAACTCCTACTGCAAAGACTCTACTAGCACTGTGAAAAATGAACTCCCTATATATATTGCATAGTTACCTAGTTTACACACATCACTATCTCCTTGAAATAGATCAACCTATTCTCTTCAGTCCTTCTGAGAAGAACAAAACAACTATCTCCTTATCCTAACATTTCCTAACTAGCGTCTCACCCACGGTATTGCCTGGTTCAAACTGCCCATGCTCCCGCATCGGGTTCTCCTGTCTAACCGACCCTTTAATTTTACTCACAACCCTTTTTCTCTTTTTAACCTTTGTCTCGTTTTCATAAAACTCTTAGTTTTCTCATCTATTCACTACAATCCCGCTTTTCTCGTGGAACCTGAGCTCCTACCTGTTTGTCTCCCCTGACCTTCACCTTTCGACCTTTCGCTCCTTCTCTCACTCCCTACTCTGTTTCATCATCAGCATACTTTAGATTATTTATAATATGACCTCTGATTGTTATTCCAGGCATGCCCCATATGGATCTTAAAATAATCTCACTATAACTATTAAACAAATCTGGTGACAGCACACAACCTTGCCTAACAACATGATTTATTTGTTGAAACAAACAGTAATGCTGATACATTCCTGTTTTACTCCTTAATCCAAAACCAATCACTCATTCCCTTCTCTGTGTAAACTGTGCAAATATAGCCATCATGTACATCTTTGATAATGTTGATAATTTTTTGTCGTATTCTGTAATGTTTCAAGATATTCCACAAGAACAATCTATGTTTGTTGTCAGATATTCCACAAGAACAATCTATGTTTGTTGTCAGATATTCCATAAGAACAATCTATGTTTGCTGTCAGATATTCCACAAGAACAATCTATGTTTGTTGTCAGATATTCCAAAAGAACAATCTATATTTGCTGTCAGATATTCCATAAGAACAATCTATGTTTGTTGTCAGATATTCCACAAGAACAATCTATGTTTGTTGTCAGATATTCCATAAGAACAATCTATGTTTGCTGTCAGATCTTCCACAAGAACAATCTATGATTGCTGTCAGATATTCCACAAGAACAATCTATGTTTGCTGTCATATATTCCACAAGAACAATCTATGATTGCTGTCAGATATTCCATAAGAACAATCTATGTTTCCTGTCAGATATTCCACAAGAACAATCTATGTTTGCTGTCAGATATTCCAAAATAACACTCTATGTTTGTTGTCAGATATTCCACAAGAACAATCTATATTTGCTGTCAGATATTCCAAAATAACAATCTATGTTTGCTGTCAGATATTCCAAAAGAACAATCTATGTTTGTTGTCAGATATTCCAAAAGAACAATCTATGTTTGTTGTCAGATATTCCAAAAGAACAATCTATGTTTGCTGTCAGATATTCCAAAAGAACAATCTATGTTTGTTGTCAGATATTCCAAAAGAACAATCTATGTTTGCTGTCAGATATTCCAAAAGAACAATCTATGTTTGTTGTCAGATATTCCAAAAGAACAATCTATGTTTGTTGTCAGATATTCCAAAAGAACAATCTATGTTTGCTGTCAGATATTCCAAAAGAACAATCTATGATTGCTGTCAAACACTTTTTAAATATCAAATAAGTTACAGATCACAAGTTGTTGTAAAGGTGGCAGCTTCTGCTGCTCTCTCTCTCTCTCTCTTTCTACCAGACTACAAAGATGAGGAATCTATGCCTTGACTGTCCCACACCCTCTCTCTACATACCAGACTAGAGAGATAAAGAATCTACCTCCACTTCCCCCTCTCTGTCCCAAACTAGAGAAATAAAGGATCTCTGTCACCACTGCACACTCTCTGTCCCAGACTAGAGAGATAAAGGATCTCTGTCACCACTGCCCACTCTCTGTCCCAGACTAGAGAGATAAAGGATCTCTGCCACCACTGCCACCCTTCTCTGTCCCAGACTAGAGAGATAAAGGATCTCTGCCAACACTGCCACCCTTCTCTGTCCCAGACTAGAGAGATAAAGGATCTCTGTCACCACTGCCACCCTTCTCTGTCCCAGACTAGAGAGATAAAGGATCTCTGTCACCACTGCCCCATCTCTGTCCCAGACTAGAGAGATAAAGGATCTCTGCCATCACTGCCACCCTTCTCTGTCCCAGACTAGAGAGATAAAGGATCTCTGCCAACACTGCCACCCTTCTCTGTCAAAGACTAGAGAGATAAAGGATCTCTGTCACCACTGCCCACTCTCTGTCCCAGACTAGAGAGATAAAGGATCTCTGTCGCCACTGCCACCCTTCTCTGTCCCAGACTAGAGAGATAAAGGATCTCTGTCACCACTGCCCCATCTCTGTCCCAGACTAGAGAGATAAAGGATCTCTGTCACCACTACCCACTCTCTGTCCCAGACTAGAGAGATAAAGGATCTCTGTCACCACTGCCCACTCTCTGTCCCAGACTAGAGAGATAAAGGATCTCTGTTACCACTGCCACCCTTCTCTGTCCCAGACTAGAGAGATAAAGGATCTCTGTTACCACTGCCACCCTTCTCTGTCCCAGACTAGAGAGATAAAGGATCTCTGTCACCACTGCCCCATCTCTGTCCCAGACTAGAGAGATAAAGGATCTCTGTCACCACTACCCACTCTCTGTCCCAGACTAGAGAGATAAAGGATCTCTGTCACCACTGCCCACTCTCTGTCCCAGACTAGAGAGATAAAGATCTCTGTTACCACTGCCACCCTTCTCTGTCCCAGACTAGAGAGATAAAGGATCTCTGTCACCACTGCGCACTCTCTGTCCCAGACTAGAGAAATAAAGGATCTCTGTCACCACTGCCCACTCTCTGTCCCAGACTAGAGAGATAAAGGATCTCTGCCACCACTGCCACCCTTCTCTGTCCCAGACTAGAGAGATAAAGGATCTCTGTCACCACTGCCACCCTTCTCTGTCCCAGACTAGAGAGATAAAGGATCTCTGTCACCACTGCCCCATCTCTGTCCCAGACTAGAGAGATAAAGGATCTCTGCCATCACTGCCACCCTTCTCTGTCCCAGACTAGAGAGATAAAGGATCTCTGCCAACACTGCCACCCTTCTCTGTCCCAGACTAGAGAGATAAAGGATCTCTGTCACCACTGCCCACTCTCTGTCCCAGACTAGAGAGATAAAGGATCTCTGTCACCACTGCCACCCTTCTCTGTCCCAGACTAGAGAGATAAAGGATCTCTGTCACCACTGCCCACTCTCTGTCCCAGACTAGAGAGATAAAGGATCTCTGTCACCACTACCCACTCTCTGTCCCAGACTAGAGAGATAAAGGATCTCTGTTACCACTGCCACCCTTCTCTGTCCCAGACTAGAGAGATAAAGGATCTCTGTTACCACTGCCACCCTTCTCTGTCCCAGACTAGAGAGATAAAGGATCTCTGTCACCACTGCCCCATCTCTGTCCCAGACTAGAGAGATAAAGGATCTCTGTCACCACTACCCACTCTCTGTCCCAGACTAGAGAGATAAAGGATCTCTGTCACCACTGCCCACTCTCTGTCCCAGACTAGAGAGATAAAGGATCTCTGTTACCACTGCCACCCTTCTCTGTCCCAGACTAGAGAGATAAAGAATCTCTGCCAACACTGCCCCCCTCTCTGTCACAGACTAGAAATCTCAAGAATGTCTACCCCCACTGCCCCCTCTCTGTCTCAGACTAGAAAGCTGAAGAATGTCTACCCCCACTGCCCCCTCTCTGTCCCAGACTAGAAATCTCAAGAATGTCTACCCCCACTGCCCCCTCTCTGTCTCAGACTAGAAAGCTAAATAATGTCTACCCCCACTGCCCCCTCTCTGTCCCAGACTAGAAAGCTCAAGAATGTCTACCCCCACTGCCCCCTCTCTGTCTCAGACTAGAAAGCTCGAGAATGTCTACCCCCACTGCCCCCTCTCTGTCTCAGACTAGAAAGCTCAAGAATGTCTACCCCCACTGCCCCCTCCCTGTCCCAGACTAGAAAGCTCAAGAATGTCTACCCCCACTGCCCCCTCTCTGTCTCAGACTAGAAAGCTAAAGAATGTCTACCCCCACTGCCCCCCCTGTCCCAGACTAGAAATCTCAAGAATGTCTACCCCCACTGTCCCGTCTCTGTCTCAGGCTAGAAAGCGCAAGAATGTCTACCCCCACTGCCCCCTCTCTGTCTCAGACTAGAAATCTCAAGAATGTCTACCCCCACTGCCCCCTCTCTGTCCCAGGCTAGAAATCTCAAGAATGTCTACCCCCACTGCCCCCTCTCTGTGCCAGGCTAGAAAGCTCAAGAATGTCTACCCCCACTGCCCCCTCTCTGTCCCAGGCTAGAAAGCTCAAGAATGTCTACCCCCACTGCCCCCCTGTCCCAGACTAGAAAGCTCAAGAATGTCTACCCCCACTGCCCCCCCCTGTCCCAGACTAGAAAGCTCAAGAATGTCTACCCCCACTGCCCCCTCTCTGTCCCAGACTAGAAGGCTCAAGAATGTCTACCCCCACTGCCCCTCTCTGTCCCAGGCTAGAAAGCTCAAGAATGTCTACCCCCCTGCCCCCTCTCTGTCTCAGGCTAGAAAGCTAAAGAATGCCTACCCCCACTGCCACCTCTCTGTCTCAGACTAGAAAGCTCAAGAATGTCTACCCCCACTGCCCCCTCTCTGTCTCAGACTAGAAAGCTAAAGAATGTCTACCCCCACTGCCCCCCCTGTCCCAGACTAGAAATCTCAAGAATGTCTACCCCCACTGCCCCGTCTCTGTCTCAGGCTAGAAAGCTCAAGAATGTCTACCCCCACTGCCCCCTCTCTGTCTCAGACTAGAAAGCTCAAGAATGTCTACCCCCACTGCCCCCTCTCTGTCTCAGACTAGAAAGCTCAAGAATGTCTACCCCCACTGCCCCCTCTCTGTCTCAGACTAGAAAGCTAAAGAATGTCTACCCCCACTGCCCCCTCTCTGTCTCAGACTAGAAAGCTAAAGAATGTCTACCCCCAATGCCCCCTCTCTGTCTCAGGCTAGAAAGCTAAAGAATGTCTACCCCCACTGCCCCCCCCCCTCTCTGTCCCAGACTGTAGAGACAAAGAATCTCTGCCATCACTGCCTCCCTTTCTGTCCCAGGCAAGAGATATAAAGAATATCTGCCATCACTGCCCCCCTCTCTGTCCCAGACTAGAGAGATAAAGGATCTCTGTCACCACAGCCCACTCTCTGTCCCAGGCAAGAGAGATATATAATCTCTGCCATTACTGTCCCCCTATCTTTCCCAGGCAAGAAATATAAAGAATATCTGCCATCACTGCCCCCCTCTCTGTCCCAGACTAGAGAGATAAAGGATCTCTGTCACCACTGCCCACTCTCTGTCCCAGACTAGAGAGATAAAGGATCTCTGTCACCACTACCCACTCTCTGTCCCAGACTAGAGAGATAAAGGATCTCTGTCACCACTGCCCCATCTCTGTCCCAGACTAGAGAGATAAAGAATCTCTGCCAACACTGCCCCCCTCTCTGTCACAGACTAGAGAGATAAAGAATGTCTACCCCCACTGCCACCCTTCTCTGTCCCAGACTAGAGAGATAAAGAATCTCTGCCAACACTGCCCCCCTCTCTGTCACAGACTAGAGAGATAAAGAATGTCTACCCCCACTGCCACCCTTCTCTGTCCCAGACTAGAGAGATAAAGAATCTCTGCCAACACTGCCCCCCTCTCTGTCCCAGACTAGAGAGATAAAGGATCTCTGTTACCACTGCCACCCTTCTCTGTCCCAGACTAGAGAGATAAAGAATGTCTACCCCCACTGCCACCCTTCTCTGTCCCAGACTAGAGAGATAAAGAATCTCTGCCAACACTGCCCCCCTTTCTGTCACAGACTAGAGAGATAAAGAATGTCTACCCCCACTGCCACCCTTCTCTGTCCCAGACTAGAAAGCTAAATAATGTCTACCCCCACTGCCCCCTCTCTGTCACAGACTAGAGAGATAAAGAATGTCTACCCCCACTGCCACCCTTCTCTGTCCCAGACTAGAGAGATAAAGAATCTCTGCCAACACTGCCCCCTCTCTGTCCCAGACTAGAGAGATAAAGAATGTCTACCCCCACTGCCACCTCTCTGTCTCAGACTAGAAAGCTCAAGAATGTCTACCCCCACTGCCCCCTCTCTGTCCCAGACTAGAAATCTCAAGAATGTCTACCCCCCCCTCTGCCCCCTCTCTGTCTCAGACTAGAAAGCTGAAGAATGTCTACCCCCACTGCCCCCTCTCTGTCCCAGACTAGAAAGCTCAAGAATGTCTACCCCCACTGCCCCCTCTCTGTCTCAGACTAGAAAGCTAAATAATGTCTACCCCCACTGCCCCCTCTCTGTCCCAGACTAGAAAGCTCAAGAATGTCTACCCCCACTGCCCCCTCTCTGTCTCAGACTAGAGAGATAAAGGATCTCTGTTACCACTGCCACCCTTCTCTGTCCCAGACTAGAGAGATAAAGGATCTCTGTCACCACTGCCCCATCTCTGTCCCAGACTAGAGAGTTAAAGAATCTCTGCCAACACTGCCCCCCTCTCTGTCCCAGACTAGAGAGATAAAGAATGTCTACCCCCACTGCCACCCTTCTCTGTCCCAGACTAGAGAGATAAAGAATCTCTGCCAACACTGCCCCCTCTCTGTCCCAGACTAGAGAGATAAAGAATGTCTACCCCCACTGCCCCCTCTCTGTCCCAGACAAGAAAGCTAAAGAATGTCTACCCCCACTGCCCCCTCTCTGTCCCAGACTAGAAATCTCAAGAATGTCTACCCCCACTGCCCCCTCTCTGTCTCAGACTAGAAAGCTGAAGAATGTCTACCCCCACTGCCCCCTCTCTGTCCCAGACTAGAAAGCTCAAGAATGTCTACCCCCACTGCCCCCTCTCTGTCTGAGACTAGAAAGCTAAAAATGTCTACCCCCACTGCCCCCTCTCTGTCCCAGACTAGAAAGCTCAAGAATGTCTACCCCCACTGCCCCCTCTCTGTCTCAGACTAGAAAGCTCAAGAATGTCTACCCCCACTGCCCCCTCTCTGTCTCAGACTAGAAAGCTCAAGAATGTCTACCCCCACTGCCCCCTCTCTGTCCCAGACTAGAAAGCTCAAGAATGTCTACCCCCACTGCCCCCTCTCTGTCTCAGACTGGAAAGCTAAAGAATGTCTACCCCCACTGCCCCCTCTCTGTCTCAGACTAGAAATCTCAAGAATGTCTACCCCCACTGCCCCCTCTCTGTCCCAGGCTAGAAATCTCAAGAATGTCTACTCCCACTGCCCCCTCTCTGTCCCAGGCTAGAAAGCTCAAGAATGTCTACCCCCACTGCCCCCTCTCTGTCCCAGGCTAGAAAGCTCAAAAATGTCTACCCCCACTGCCCCCCTGTCCCAGACTAGAAAGCTCAAGAATGTCTACCCCCACTGCCCCCTCTCTGTCTCAGACTAGAAAGCTCAAGAATGTCTACCCCCACTGTCCCCTCTCTGTCTCAGACTAGAAAGCTCAAGAATGTCTACCCCCACTGCCCCCTCTCTGTCTCAGGCTAGAAAGCTAAAGAATGTCTACACCCACTGCCCCCTCTCTGTCTCAGACTAGAAAGCTAAAGAATGTCTACCCCCACTGCCCCCTCTCTGTCTCAGACTAGAAAGCTAAAGAATGTCTACCCCTACTGCCCCCTCTCTGTCTCAGGCTAGAAAGCTAAAGAATGTCTACCCCCACTGCCCCCTCTCTGTCTCAGACTAGAAAGCTCAAGAATGTCTACCCCCACTGCCCCCTCTCTGTCTCAGACTAGAAAGCTAAAGAATGTCTACCCCCACTGCCCCCCCTGTCCCAGACTAGAAATCTCAAGAATGTCTACCCCCACTGCCCCGTCTCTGTCTCAGGCTAGAAAGCTCAAGAATGTCTACCCCCACTGCCCCCTCTCTGTCTCAGACTAGAAAGCTGAAGAATGTCTACCACCACTGTCCCCTCTCTGTCTCAGACTAGAAAGCTCAAAGAATGTCTACCCCCACTGCCCCCTCTCTGTCTCAGGCTAGAAAGCTAAAGAATGTCTACACCCACTGCCCCCTCTCTGTCTCAGACTATAAAGCTAAAGAATGTCTACCCCCACTGCCCCCTCTCTGTCTCAGACTAGAAAGCTAAAGAATGTCTACCCCTACTGCCCCTCTCTGTCTCAGGCTAGAAAGCTAAAGAATGTCTACCCCCACTGCCCCCTCTCTGTCTCAGACTAGAAAGCTAAAGAATGTCTACCCCCACTGCCCCCTCTCTGTCTCAGACTAGAAAGCTAAAGAATGTCTACCCCACTGCCCCCTCTCTGTCTCAGACTAGAAAGCTAAAGAATGTCTACCCCCACTGCCCCCTCTCTGTCTCAGACTAGAAAGCTAAAGAATGTCTACCCCCACTGCCCCCTCTCTGTCTCAGGCTAGAAAGCTAAAGAATGTCTACCCCCACTGCCCCCCCCTCTCTGTCCCAGACTGTAGAGACAAAGAATCTCTGCCATCACTGCCTCCCTTTCTGTCCCAGGCAAGAGAGATATATAATCTCTGCCATTACTGTCCCCCCTATCTTTCCCAGGCAAGAGATATAAAGAATATCTGCCATCACTGCCCCCCTCTCTGTCCCAGACTAGAGAGATAAAGGATCTCTGTCACCACTGCCCACTCTCTGTCCCAGACTAGATAAATAATCTCTGCCACTACTGCCTCCCTCTCTGTCCCAGACTAGAGAGATAAAGAATGTCTACCCCCACTGCCCCCCTCTCTGTCACAGACTAGAGAGATAAAGAATGTCTACCCCCACTGCCCCCCTCTCTGTCCCAGACTAGAGAGACAAAGAAACTCTGCAATCACTGCCCCCCTCTCTATCCCAGGCAAGAGAGATATAGAATCTCTGCCATCACTGCACCCCCCCCCCCCCTATCTGTCCCAGGCACGAGAGATATAGAATCTCTGCCATCACTGCACCACCCCCCCCTATCTGTCCCAGGCAAGAGAGATATAGAATCTCTGCCATCACTGCCCCCCTCTCTGTCCCAGGCAAGAGAGATATAGAATCTCTGCCATCACTGCACCCCCCCCCCTATCTGTCCCAGGCACGAGAGATAAAGAATCTCTGCCATCACTGCTCCCCTCTCTGTCCCAGACTAGAGAGATAAAGAATCTCTGCCATCACTGCTCCCCTCTCTGTCCCAGACTAGAGAGATAAAGAATCTCTGCCATCACTGCTCCCCTCTCCTCCCAGACTAGAGAGATAAAGAATCTCTGCCATCACTGCTCCCCTCTCGTCCCAGACTAGAGAGATAAAGAATCTCTGCCATCACTGCTCCTCTCTCGTCCCAGACTAGAGAGATAAAGAATATCTGTCATCACTGCTCCCCTATCTGTCCCAGACTAGAGAGATAAAGAATCTCTGCCATCACTGCTCCCCTATCTGTCCCAGACTAGAGAGATAAAGAATCTCTGCCATCACTGCTCCCCTCTCTGTCCCAGACTAGAGAGATAAAGAATCTCTGCCATCACTGCTCCCCTCTCGTCCCAGACTAGAGAGATAAAGAATATCTGTCATCACTGCTCCCCTATCTGTCCCAGACTAGAGAGATAAAGAATCTCTGCCATCACTGCTCCCCTATCTGTCCCAGACTAGAGAGATAAAGAATATCTGTCATCACTGCTCCCCTCTCGTCCCAGACTACAGAGATAAAGAATCTCTGCCATCAATGCTCCCCTCTCTGTCCCAGACTAGAGAGATAAAGAATCTCTGCCATCACTGCTCCCCTCTCGTCCCAGACTAGAGAGATAAAGAATATCTGTCATCACTGCTCCCCTATCTGTCCCAGACTAGAGAGATAAAGAATATCTGCCATCACTGCTCCCCTCTCGTCCCAGACTACAGAGATAAAGAACATTTGCCTCCCCTCTCTACCTCTCTCTCAGACTACAGAGATAAAGAACATTTGCCTCCCCTCTCTACCTCTCTCCCAGACTACAGAGATAAAGAACACTTGCCTCCTCTCTCTACCTCTCTCCCAGACTACAGAGATAAAGAACATTTGCCTCCTCTCTCTACCTCTCTCCCAGACTACAGAGATAAAGAACATTTGCCTCCTCTCTCTACCTCTCTCCCAGACTACAGAGATAAAGAACATTTGCCTCCTCTCTCTACCTCTCTCCCAGACTACAGAGATAAGAACATTTGCCTCCTCTCTCTACCTCTCTCCCAGACTACAGAGATAAAGAACATTTGCCTCCTCTCTCTACCTCTCTCCCAGACTACAGAGATAAAGAACATTTGCCTCCTCTCTCTACCTCTCTCCCAGACTACAGAGATAAAGAACATTTGCCTCCTCTCTCTACCTCTCTCCCAGACTACAGAGATAAAGAACCTTTGCCTCCTCTCTCTCCTAGACTACAGAGATAAAGAACCTTTGCCACCTCTCTCTCTCTCTCCTAGACTACAGAGATAAAGAACCTTTACCTCCTCTCTCTCTCTCTCTTTCTCCTAGACTACAGAGATAAATAACCTTTGCCACCTCTCTCTCTCCTAGACTACAGAGATAAAGAACCTTTGCCACCTCTCTCTCTCTCCTAGACTACAGAGATAAAGAACCTTTGCCTCCTCTCTCTCTCCTAGACTACAGAGATAAAGAACCTTTGCCACCTCTCTCTCTCCTAGACTACAGAGATAAAGAACCTTTGCCTCCTCTCTCTCTCTCTCTCTCTCCTAGACTACACAGATAAAGAACCTTTGCCACCTCTCTCTCTCTCTCTCTTTCCTAGACTACAGAGATAAAGAACCTTTGCCACCTCTCTCTCTCCTAGACTACAGAGATAAAGAACCTTTGCCTCCTCTCTCTCTCTCCCAGACTACAGAGATAAAGAACCTTTGCCACCTCTCTCTCTCTCCTAGACTACAGAGATAAAGAACCTTTGCCTCCTCTCTCTCTCTCCTAGACTACAGAGATAAAGAACCGTTGCCACCTCTCTCTCTCTCTCTCTCTCTCTCTCCTAGACTACAGAGATAAAGAACCTTTGCCACCTCTCTCTCTCTCTCCTAGACTACAGAGATAAAGAACCTTTGCCACCTCTCTCTCTCTCTCTATCTCCTAGACTACAGAGATAAAGAACCTTTGCCTCCTCTCTCTCTCTCCCAGACTACAGAGATAAAGAACCTTTGCCACCTCTCTCTCTCTCCTAGACTACAGAGATAAAGAACCTTTGCCTCCTCTCTCTCTCTCCTAGACTACAGAGATAAAGAACCTTTGCCACCTCTCTCTCTCTCTCCTAGACTACAGAGATAAAGAACCGTTGCCTCCTCTCTCTCTCTCTCTCTCCTAGACTACAGAGATAAAGAACCTTTGCTTCCTCTCTCTCTCTCTCCTAGACTACAGAGATAAAGAACCGTTGCCTCCTCTCTCTCTCTCTCCTAGACTACAGAGATAAAGAACCGTTGCCACCTCTCTCTCTCTCAGTCCTAGACTACAGAGATAAAGAACCGTTGCCACCTCTCTCTCTCTCTCCTAGACTACAGAGATAAAGAACCGTTGCCACCTCTCTCTCTCTCTCCTAGACTACAGAGATAAAGAACCGTTGCCACCTCTCTCTCTCTCTCCTAGACTACAGAGATAAAGAACCTTTGCCACCTCTCTCTCTCCTAGACTACAGAGATAAAGAACCGTTGCCACCTCTCTCTCTCTCTCTCCTAGACTACAGAGATAAAGAACCTTTGCTTCCTCTCTCTCTCTCTCCTAGACTACAGAGATAAAGAACCGTTGCCTCCTCTCTCTCTCTCTCTCCTAGACTACAGAGATAAAGAACCGTTGCCACCTCTCTCTCTCTCAGTCCTAGACTACAGAGATAAAGAACCGTTGCCACCTCTCTCTCTCTCCTAGACTACAGAGATAAAGAACCGTTGCCACCTCTCTCTCTCTCTCCTAGACTACAGAGATAAAGAACCGTTGCCACCTCTCTCTCTCTCTCTCTCTCCTAGACTACAGAGATAAAGAACCGTTGCCACCTCTCTCTCTCTCTCCTAGACTACAGAGATAAAGAACCTTTGCTTCCTCTCTCTCTCTCTCCTAGACTACAGAGATAAAGAACCGTTGCCTCCTTTCTCTCTCTCTCCTAGACTACAGAGATAAAGAACCGTTGCCACCTCTCTCTCTCTCTCCTAGACTACAGAGATAAAGAACCTTTGCCACCTCTCTCTCTCTCTCCTAGACTACAGAGATAAAGAACCTTTGCCACCTCTCTCTCTCTCTCCTAGACTACAGAGATAAAGAACCGTTGCCACCTCTCTCTCTCTCCTAGACTACAGAGATAAAGAACATTTGCCACCTCTCTCTCTCCTAGACTACAGAGATAAAGAACCTTTGCCTCCTCTCTCTCTCTCTCCTAGACTACAGAGATAATGAACCTTTGCCACCTCTCTCTCTCTCCTAGACTACAGAGATAAAGACCTTTGCCTCCTCTCTCTCTCCTAGACTACAGAGATAAAGAACCTTTGCCACCTCTCTCTCTCCTAGACTACAGAGATAAAGAACCTTTGCCTCCTCTCTCTCTCTCTCCTAGACTACAGAGATAAAGAACCTTTGCCTCCTCTCTCTCTCTCTCCTAGACTACAGAGATAAAGAACCTTTGCCACCTCTCTCTCTCTCTCCTAGACTACAGAGAAAAAAGAACCTTTGCCACCTCTCTCTCTCTCTCTCCTAGACTACATAGATAAAGAACCTTTGCCTCCTCTCTCTCTCTAACAGACTACAGAGATAATGAACCTTTGCCACCTCTCTCTCTCTCTCTCCCAGACTACAGAGATAAAGACCTTTGCCTCCTCTCTCTCTCTAACAGACTACAGAGATAAAGAACCTTTGCCTCCTCTCTCTCTCTCCTAGACTACAGAGATAAAGAACCTTTGCCACCTCTCTCTCTCTCTCCTAGACTACAGAGATAAAGAACCTTTGCCACCTCTCTCTCTCTCTCCCAGACTACAGAGATAAAGAACCTTTGCATCCTCTCTCTCTCTCTCCTAGACTACAGAGATAAAGAACCTTTGCCACCTCTCTCTCTCTCTCCCAGACTACAGAGATAAAGAACCTTTGCCACCTCTCTCTCTCTCTCTCCTAGACTACAGAGATAAAGAACCTTTGCCCCCTCTCTCTCTCTCTCCCAGACTACAGAGATAAAGAACCTTTGCCACCTCTCTCTCTCTCTCTCCTAGACTACAGAGATAAAGAACCTTTGCCACCTCTCTCTCTCTCTCTCCCAGACTACAGAGATAAAGAACCTTTGCCACCTCTCTCTCTCTCTCTCCTAGACTACAGAGATAAAGAACCTTTGCCACCTCTCTCTCTCTCTCTCTCCTAGACTACAGAGATAAAGAACCTTTGCCACCTATCTCTCTCTCTCTCTCTCTCTTAGACTACAGAGATAAAGAACCTTCGCCACCTCTCTCCCAGACTACAGAGATAAAGAACCTTTGCCTCCTCTCTCTCTCTCTCCCCTCTTAGAAAGCTCAAGAATGTCTACCCCCACTGCCCCCTCTCTGTCTCAGACTAGAAAGCTCAAAGAATGTCTACCCCCACTGCCCCCTCTCTGTCTCAGGCTAGAAAGCTAAAGAATGTCTACACCCACTGCCCCCTCTCTGTCTCAGACTAGAAAGCTCAAAGAATGTCTACACCCACTGCCCCTCTCTGTCTCAGACTAGAAAGCTCAAGAATGTCTACCCCTACTGCCCCCTCTCTGTCTCAGGCTAGAAAGCTAAAGAATGTCTACCCCACTGCCCCCTCTCTGTCTCAGACTAGAAAGCTAAAGAATGTCTACCCCCACTGCCCCCTCTCTGTCTCAGACTAGAAAGCTAAAGAATGTCTACCCCCACTGCCCCTCTCTGTCTCAGGCTAGAAAGCTAAAGAATGTCTACCCCCACTGCCCCCCCCTCTCTGTCCCAGACTGTAGAGACAAAGAATCTCTGCCATCACTGCCTCCCTTTCTGTCCCAGGCAAGAGAGATATATAATCTCTGCCATTACTGTCCCCCCTCTCTGTCCCAGACTAGAGAGATAAAGGATCTCTGTCACCACTGCCCACTCTCTGTCCCAGACTAGATAAATAATCTCTGCCACTACTGCCTCCCTCTCTGTCACAGACTAGAGAGATAAAGAATGCCTACCCCCACTGCCCCCCTCTCTGTCCCAGACTAGAGAGACAAAGAAACTCTGCAATCACTGCCCCCCTCTCTATCCCAGGCAAGAGAGATATAGAATCTCTGCCATCACTGCACCCCCCCCCCCCCTATCTGTCCCAGGCAAGAGAGATATAGAATCTCTGCCATCACTGCCCCCCTCTCTGTCCCAGGCAAGAGAGATATAGAATCTCTGCCATCACTGCCCCCCTCTCTGTCCCAGGCAAGAGAGATATAGAATCTCTGCCATCACTGCACCCCCCCCCCTATCTGTCCCAGGCACGAGAGATAAAGAATCTCTGCCATCACTGCTCCCCTCTCTGTCCCAGACTAGAGAGATAAAGAATCTCTGCCATCATTGCTCCCCTCTTTGTCCCAGACTAGAGAGATAAAGAATCTCTGCCATCACTGCTCCCCTCTCTGTCCCAGACTAGAGAGATAAAGAATCTCTGCCATCACTGCTCCCCTCTCTGTCCCAGACTAGAGAGATAAAGAATCTCTGCCATCACTGCTCCCCTCTCTGTCCCAGACTAGAGAGATAAAGAATCTCTGCCATCACTGCTCCCCTCTCTGTCCCAGACTAGAGAGATAAAGAATCTCTGCCATCAATGCTCCCCTCTCGTCCCAGACTAGAGAGATAAAGAATCTCTGCCATCACTGCTCCCCTCTCTGTCCCAGACTAGAGAGATAAAGAATCTCTGCCATCACTGCTCCCCTCTCGTCCCAGACTAGAGAGATAAAGAATCTCTGCCATCACTGCTCCCCTCTCGTCCCAGACTAGAGAGATAAAGAATATCTGTCATCACTGCCCCTATCTGTCCCAGACTAGAGAGATAAAGAACATTTGCCTCCCCTCTCTACCTCTCTCCCAGACTACAGAGATAAAGAACATTTGCCTCCCCTCTCTACCTCTCTCCCAGACTACAGAGATAAAGAACATTTGCCTCCTCTCTCTACCTCTCTCTCAGACTACAGAGATAAAGAACATTTGCCTCCTCTCTCTACCTCTCTCTCAGACTACAGAGATAAAGAACATTTGCCTCCTCTCTCTACCTCTCTCTCAGACTACAGAGATAAAGAACATTTGCCTCCTCTCTCTACCTCTCTCTCAGACTACAGAGATAAAGAACATTTGCCTCTTCTCTCTACCTCTCTCTCAGACTACAGAGATAAAGAACATTTGCCTCCCCTCTCTACCTCTCTCCCAGACTACAGAGATAAAGAACATTTGCCTCCTCTCTCTACCTCTCTCCCAGACTACAGAGATAAAGAACATTTGCCTCCCCTCTCTACCTCTCTCCCAGACTAGAGAGATAAAGAATATCTGTCATCACTGCCCCTATCTGTCCCAGACTAGAGAGATAAAGAACATTTGCCTCCTCTCTCTACCTCTCTCTCAGACTACAGAGATAAAGAACATTTGCCTCCTCTCTCTACCTCTCTCTCAGACTACAGAGATAAAGAACATTTGCCTCCTCTCTCTCTCCCAGACTACATAGATAAAGAACCTTTGCCATCTCTCTCTCTCTCTCTCTCCCAGACTACAGAGATAAAGAACCTTTGCCACCTCTCTCTCTCTCTCGTAGACTACAGAGATAAAGAACCTTAGCCACCTCTCTCTCTCTCTCTCCTAGACTACAGAGATAAAGAACCTTTGCCTCCTCTCTCTCTCTCTCTCTCCTAGACTACAGAGATAAATAACCTTTGCCACCTCTCTCTCTCCTAGACTACAGAGATAAAGAACCTTTGCCACCTCTCTCTCTCTCCTAGACTACAGAGATAAAGAACCTTTGCCTCCTCTCTCTCTCCTAGACTACAGAGATAAAGAACCTTTGCCACCTCTCTCTCTCCTAGACTACAGAGATAAAGAACCTTTGCCTCCTCTCTCTCTCTCTCTCCTAGACTACACAGATAAAGAACCTTTGCCACCTCTCTCTCTCTCTCTCCTAGACTACAGAGATAAAGAACCTTTGCCACCTCTCTCTCTCCTAGACTACAGAGATAAAGAACCTTTGCCTCCTCTCTCTCTCTCCCAGACTACAGAGATAAAGAACCTTTGCCACCTCTCTCTCTCTCTCTCCTAGACTACAGAGATAAAGAACCTTTGCCTCCTCTCTCTCTCTCCTAGACTACAGAGATAAAGAACCGTTGCCACCTCTCTCTCTCTCTCTCCTAGACTACAGAGATAAAGAACCTTTGCCACCTCTCTCTCTCTCTCCTAGACTACAGAGATAAAGAACCGTTGCCACCTCTCTCTCTCTCTCTCTCCTAGACTACAGAGATAAAGAACCGTTGCCACCTCTCTCTCTCTCTCCTAGACTACAGAGATAAAGAACCGTTGCCACCTCTCTCTCTCTCTCTCCTAGACTACAGAGATAAAGAACCTTTGCTTCCTCTCTCTCTCTCCTAGACTACAGAGATAAAGAACCGTTGCCACCTCTCTCTCTCTCTCCTAGACTACAGAGATAAAGAACCTTTGCATCCTCTCTCTCTCTCTCCTAGACTACAGAGATAAAGAACCGTTGCCACCTCTCTCTCTCTCTCCTAGACTACAGAGATAAAGAACCGTTGCCTCCTCTCTCTCTCTCTCCTAGACTACAGAGATAAAGAACCGTTGCCACCTCTCTCTCTCTCTCTCTCCTAGACTACAGAGATAAAGAACCTTTGCCTCCTCTCTCTCTCTCTCTCCTAGACTACAGAGATAAAGAACCGTTGCCACCTCTCTCTCTCTCTCCTAGACTACAGAGATAAAGAACCTTTGCCTCCTCTCTCTCTCTCTCTCTCCTAGACTACAGAGATAAAGAACCTTTGCCTCCTCTCTCTCTCTCTCTCCTAGACTACAGAGATAAAGAACCTTTGCTTCCTCTCTCTCTCTCTCTCTCTCTAGACTACAGAGATAAAGAACCGTTGCCACCTCTCTCTCTCTCTCTCGTAGACTACAGAGATAAAGAACCTTTGCCTCCTCTCTCTCTCTCTCTCTCTCTCCTAGACTACAGAGATAAAGAACCTTTGCCTCCTCTCTCTCTCTCTCTCCTAGACTACAGAGATAAAGAACCTTTGCCTCCTCTCTCTCTCTCTCCTAGACTACAGAGATAAAGAACCGTTGCCACCTCTCTCTCTCTCTCCTAGACTACAGAGATAAAGAACCGTTGCCACCTCTCTCTCTCTCTGTCCTAGACTACAGAGATAAAGAACCTTTGCCACCTCTCTCTCTCTCTCTGTCCTAGACTACAGAGATAAAGAACCGTTGCCTCCTCTCTCTCTCTGTCCTAGACTACAGAGATAAAGAACCGTTGCCACCTCTCTCTCTCTCTCTCTCTCTCCTAGACTACAGAGATAAAGAACCGTTGCCTCCTCTCTCTCTCTCTCTGTCCTAGACTACAGAGATAAAGAACCTTTGCCACCTCTCTCTCTCTCTCTCTCCTAGACTACAGAGATAAAGAACCGTTGCCTCCTCTCTCTCTCTCTCTGTCCTAGACTACAGAGATAAAGAACCGTTGCCACCTCTCTCTCTCTCTCTCCTAGACTACAGAGATAAAGAACCGTTGCCACCTCTTTCTCTCTCTCCTAGACTACAGAGATAAAGAACCGTTGCCACCTCTCTCTCTCTCTGTCCTAGACTACAGAGATAAAGAACCGTTGCCACCTCTCTCTCTCTCTCCTAGACTACAGAGATAAAGAACCGTTGCCACCTCTCTCTCTCTCTCCTAGACTACAGAGATAAAGAACCGTTGCCACCTCTCTCTCTCTCTCTCCTAGACTACAGAGATAAAGAACCGTTGCCACCTCTCTCTCTCTCTCCTAGACTACAGAGATAAAGAACCGTTGCCATCTCTCTCTCTCTCTCCTAGACTACAGAGATAAAGAACCGTTGCCACCTCTCTCTCTCTCTCTGTCCTAGACTACAGAGATAAAGAACCTTTGCCTCCTCTCTCTCTCTCTCTGTCCTAGACTACAGAGATAAAGAACCTTTGCCACCTCTCTCTCTCTCTCCTAGACTACAGAGATAAAGAACCGTTGCCACCTCTCTCTCCTAGACTACAGAGATAAAGAACCGTTGCCACCTCTCTCTCTCTCTCTCCTAGACTACAGAGATAAAGAACCTTTGCCACCTCTCTCTCTCTCTCTCTCCTAGACTACAGAGATAAAGAACCGTTGCCACCTCTCTCTCTCTCTCCTAGACTACAGAGATAAAGAACCTTTGCCACCTCTCTCTCTCTCTCTCTCTCTCCTAGACTACAGAGATAAAGAACCTTTGCCACCTCTCTCTCTCTCTCTCTCCTAGACTACAGAGATAAAGAACCGTTGCCACCTCTCTCTCTCTCTCCTAGACTACAGAGATAAAGAACCGTTGCCACCTCTCTCTCTCTCCTAGACTACAGAGATAAAGAACCGTTGCCACCTCTCTCTCTCTCTCCTAGACTACAGAGATAAAGAACCGTTGCCACCTCTCTCTCTCTCTCCTAGACTACAGAGATAAAGAACCTTTGCCACCTCTCTCTCTCCTAGACTACAGAGATAAAGAACCTTTGCCTCCTCTCTCTCTCTCTCTCCTAGACTACAGAGATAAAGAACTTTTGCCTCCTCTCTCTCTCTCTCCTAGACTACAGAGATAAAGAACCGTTGCCACCTCTCTCTCTCTCTCTCTCTCCTAGACTACAGAGATAAAGAACCTTTGCCTCCTCTCTCTCTCTCTCTCTCTCTCTAGACTACAGAGATAAAGAACCGTTGCCACCTCTCTCTCTCTCTCTCCTAGACTACAGAGATAAAGAACCTTTCCCACCTCTCTCTCTCTCTCCTAGACTACAGAGATAAAGAACCTTTGCCTCCTCTCTCTCTCTCTCCTAGACTACAGAGATAAAGAACCGTTGCCACCTCTCTCTCTCTAACAGACTACAGAGATAATGAACCTTTGCCACCTCTCTCTCTCTCCTAGACTACAGAGATAAAGACCTTTGCCTCCTCTCTCTCTCTAACAGACTACAGAGATAAAGAACCTTTGCCTCCTCTCTCTCTCTCCTAGACTACAGAGATAAAGAACATTTGCCTCCTCTCTCTCTCTCTCCTAGACTACAGAGATAAAGAACCTTTGCCACCTCTCTCTCTCCTAGACTACAGAGATAAAGAACCTTTGCCTCCTCTCTCTCTCTCTCCTAGACTACAGAGATAAAGAACCTTTGCCACCTCTCTCTCTCTCTCTCCTAGACTACAGAGAAAAAGAACCTTTGCCACCTCCTCTCTCTCCTAGACTACAGAGATAAAGAACCTTTGCCTCCTCTCTCTCTCTCTCCTAGACTACATAGATAAAGAACCGTTGCCTCCTCTCTCTCTCTCTCCTAGACTACATAGATAAAGAACCGTTGCCTCCTCTCTCTCTCTCTCCTAGACTACATAGATAAAGAACCGTTGCCTCCTCTCTCTCTCTCTCCTAGACTACATAGATAAAGAACCTTTGCCTCCTCTCTCTCTCCTAGACTACATAGATAAAGAACCTTTGCCTCCTCTCTCTCTCTAACAGACTACAGAGATAATGAACCTTTGCCACCTCTCTCTCTCTCTCTCCCAGACTACAGAGATAAAGACCTTTGCCTCCTCTCTCTCTCTAACAGACTACAGAGATAAAGAACCTTTGCCTCCTCTCTCTCTCTCCTAGACTACAGAGATAAAGAACCTTTGCCACCTCTCTCTCTCTCTCCTAGACTACAGAGATAAAGAACCTTTGCCACCTCTCTCTCTCTCTGTCCTAGACTACAGAGATAAAGAACCTTTGCCTCCTCTCTCTCTCTCCTAGACTACAGAGATAAAGAACATTTGCCTCCTCTCTCTCTCTCTCCTAGACTACAGAGATAAAGAACCTTTGCCACCTCTCTCTCTCCTAGACTACAGAGATAAAGAACCTTTGCCTCCTCTCTCTCTCTCTCCTAGACTACAGAGATAAAGAACCTTTGCCACCTCTCTCTCTCTCTCTCCTAGACTACAGAGAAAAAGAACCTTTGCCACCTCCTCTCTCTCCTAGACTACAGAGATAAAGAACCTTTGCCTCCTCTCTCTCTCTCTCCTAGACTACATAGATAAAGAACCGTTGCCTCCTCTCTCTCTCTCTCCTAGACTACATAGATAAAGAACCGTTGCCTCCTCTCTCTCTCTCTCCTAGACTACATAGATAAAGAACCGTTGCCTCCTCTCTCTCTCTCTCTCTAGACTACATAGATAAAGAACCTTTGCCTCCTCTCTCTCTCCTAGACTACATAGATAAAGAACCTTTGCCTCCTCTCTCTCTCTAACAGACTACAGAGATAATGAACCTTTGCCACCTCTCTCTCTCTCTCTCCCAGACTACAGAGATAAAGACCTTTGCCTCCTCTCTCTCTCTAACAGACTACAGAGATAAAGAACCTTTGCCTCCTCTCTCTCTCTCCTAGACTACAGAGATAAAGAACCTTTGCCACCTCTCTCTCTCTCTCCTAGACTACAGAGATAAAGAACCTTTGCCACCTCTCTCTCTCTCTCTGTCCTAGACTACAGAGATAAAGAACCGTTGCCTCCTCTCTCTCTCTCTCTGTCCTAGACTACAGAGATAAAGAACCGTTGCCACCTCTCTCTCTCTCTCTCTCTCTCTCTCCTAGACTACAGAGATAAAGAACCGTTGCCTCCTCTCTCTCTCTCTCTGTCCTAGACTACAGAGATAAAGAACCTTTGCCACCTCTCTCTCTCTCTCTCTCCTAGACTACAGAGATAAAGAACCGTTGCCTCCTCTCTCTCTCTCTCTGTCCTAGACTACAGAGATAAAGAACCGTTGCCACCTCTCTCTCTCTCTCCTAGACTACAGAGATAAAGAACCGTTGCCACCTCTCTCTCTCTCTCCTAGACTACAGAGATAAAGAACCGTTGCCACCTCTCTCTCTCTCTGTCCTAGACTACAGAGATAAAGAACCGTTGCCACCTCTCTCTCTCTCTCCTAGACTACAGAGATAAAGAACCGTTGCCACCTCTCTCTCTCTCTCCTAGACTACAGAGATAAAGAACCGTTGCCACCTCTCTCTCTCTCTCTCCTAGACTACAGAGATAAAGAACCGTTGCCACCTCTCTCTCTCTCTCCTAGACTACAGAGATAAAGAACCGTTGCCATCTCTCTCTCTCTCTCCTAGACTACAGAGATAAAGAACCGTTGCCACCTCTCTCTCTCTCTCTGTCCTAGACTACAGAGATAAAGAACCTTTGCCTCCTCTCTCTCTCTCTCTGTCCTAGACTACAGAGATAAAGAACCTTTGCCACCTCTCTCTCTCTCTCCTAGACTACAGAGATAAAGAACCGTTGCCACCTCTCTCTCCTAGACTACAGAGATAAAGAACCGTTGCCACCTCTCTCTCTCTCTCCTAGACTACAGAGATAAAGAACCTTTGCCACCTCTCTCTCTCTCTCTCCTAGACTACAGAGATAAAGAACCGTTGCCACCTCTCTCTCTCTCTCCTAGACTACAGAGATAAAGAACCTTTGCCACCTCTCTCTCTCTCTCTCTCTCTCCTAGACTACAGAGATAAAGAACCTTTGCCACCTCTCTCTCTCTCTCTCTCCTAGACTACAGAGATAAAGAACCGTTGCCACCTCTCTCTCTCTCTCCTAGACTACAGAGATAAAGAACCGTTGCCACCTCTCTCTCTCTCCTAGACTACAGAGATAAAGAACCGTTGCCACCTCTCTCTCTCTCTCCTAGACTACAGAGATAAAGAACCGTTGCCACCTCTCTCTCTCTCTCCTAGACTACAGAGATAAAGAACCTTTGCCACCTCTCTCTCTCCTAGACTACAGAGATAAAGAACCTTTGCCTCCTCTCTCTCTCTCTCTCCTAGACTACAGAGATAAAGAACTTTTGCCTCCTCTCTCTCTCTCTCCTAGACTACAGAGATAAAGAACCGTTGCCACCTCTCTCTCTCTCTCTCTCTCCTAGACTACAGAGATAAAGAACCTTTGCCTCCTCTCTCTCTCTCTCTCTCTAGACTACAGAGATAAAGAACCGTTGCCACCTCTCTCTCTCTCTCTCCTAGACTACAGAGATAAAGAACCTTTCCCACCTCTCTCTCTCTCTCCTAGACTACAGAGATAAAGAACCTTTGCCTCCTCTCTCTCTCTCTCCTAGACTACAGAGATAAAGAACCGTTGCCACCTCTCTCTCTCTAACAGACTACAGAGATAATGAACCTTTGCCACCTCTCTCTCTCTCCTAGACTACAGAGATAAAGACCTTTGCCTCCTCTCTCTCTCTAACAGACTACAGAGATAAAGAACCTTTGCCTCCTCTCTCTCTCTCCTAGACTACAGAGATAAAGAACATTTGCCTCCTCTCTCTCTCTCTCCTAGACTACAGAGATAAAGAACCTTGCCACCTCTCTCTCTCCTAGACTACAGAGATAAAGAACCTTTGCCTCCTCTCTCTCTCTCTCCTAGACTACAGAGATAAAGAACCTTTGCCACCTCTCTCTCTCTCTCTCCTAGACTACAGAGAAAAAGAACCTTTGCCACCTCCTCTCTCTCCTAGACTACAGAGATAAAGAACCTTTGCCTCCTCTCTCTCTCTCTCCTAGACTACATAGATAAAGAACCGTTGCCTCCTCTCTCTCTCTCTCCTAGACTACATAGATAAAGAACCGTTGCCTCCTCTCTCTCTCTCTCCTAGACTACATAGATAAAGAACCGTTGCCTCCTCTCTCTCTCTCTCCTAGACTACATAGATAAAGAACCTTTTCCTCCTCTCTCTCTCCTAGACTACATAGATAAAGAACCTTTGCCTCCTCTCTCTCTCTAACAGACTACAGAGATAATGAACCTTTGCCACCTCTCTCTCTCTCTCTCCCAGACTACAGAGATAAAGACCTTTGCCTCCTCTCTCTCTCTAACAGACTACAGAGATAAAGAACCTTTGCCTCCTCTCTCTCTCTCCTAGACTACAGAGATAAAGAACCTTTGCCACCTCTCTCTCTCTCTCCTAGACTACAGAGATAAAGAACCTTTGCCACCTCTCTCTCTCTCTCCCAGACTACAGAGATAAAGAACCTTTGCATCCTCTCTCTCTCTCTCCTAGACTACAGAGATAAAGAACCTTTGCCACCTCTCTCTCTCTCTCCCAGACTACAGAGATAAAGAACCTTTGCCACCTCTCTCTCTCTCACTCCTAGACTACAGAGATAAAGAACCTTTGCCACCTCTCTCTCTCTCTCCCAGACTACAGAGATAAAGAACCTTTGCCACCTCTCTCTCTCTCTCTCCTAGACTACAGAGATAAAGAACCTTTGTCACCTCTCTCTCTCTCTCCCAGACTACAGAGATAAAGAACCTTTGCCACCTCTCTCTCTCTCTCCTAGACTACACAGATAAAGAACCTTTGCCACCTCTCTCTCTCTCTCTCTCTCCTAGACTACAGAGATAAAGAACCTTTGCCACCTATCTCTCTCTCTCTCTCTCTCTCTTAGACTACAGAGATAAAGAACCTTCGCCACCTCTCTCCCAGACTACAGAGATAAAGAACCTTTGCCACCTCTCTCCCAGACTACACAGATAGAGAACCTTTGCCTTCTCTCTCTCTCTCCCAGACTACATAGATAAAGAACCTTTGCCACCTCTCTCTCTCTCTCTCCCAGACTACAGAGATAAAGAACCTTTGCTTCCTCTCTCTCTCTCTCTCTCCTAGACTACAGAGATAAAGAACCTTTGCCTCCTCTCTCTCTCTCTCCCCTAGACTACAGAGATAAAGAACCTTTGCCACCTCTCTCTCTCTCTCTCCTAGACTACAGAGATAAATAACCTTTGTCACCTCTCTCTCTCCTAGACTACAGAGATAAAGAACCTTTGCCTCCTCTCTCTCTCTCTCTCCTAGACTACAGAGATAAATAACCTTTGCCACCTCTCTCTCTCTCTCTCCTAGACTACAGAGATAAAGAACCTTTGCCACCTCTCTCTCTCCAAGACTACAGAGATAAAGAACCTTTGCCACCTCTCTCTCTCCTAGACTACAGAGATAAAGAACTTTTGCCTCCTCTCTCTCTCTCTCTCTCTCCCGGACTACAGAGAGATAAAGAACCTTTGCCACCTCTCTCTCTCTCTCTCTCTCTCAGACTACAGAGAAAAAGAGCCTTTGTCACCTCTCTCTCTGTCTCTCCCAGACTACAGAGAGATAAAGAACCTTTGCCACCTCTCTCTCTCTCTCTCTCCCAGACTACAGAGAGATAAAGAACCTTTGCCTCCTCGCTCTCTACCAGACTACAGAGATAAAGAACCTTTGCCTCTTCTCTTTCTCCCAGACTACAGAGAGATAAAGAACCGTGTCTCTTCTCTTTCTCCCAGACTACAGAGAGATAAAGAACCTTTGTCACCTCTCTCTCTCTCCCAGACTACAGAGAGATAAAGAACATTTGCCTCCTCTCTCTCTCTCTCTCACACACAGACTACATAGATAAAGAACCTTTGCCTCCTCTATCTCTCCCAGACTACAGAGAGATAAAGAACATTGCCTCCTCTCTCTCTCCCAGACTACAGAGAGATAAAGAACCTTTGCCTCCTCTATCTCTCCCAGACTACAGAGAGATAAAGAACATTGCCTCCTCTCTCTCTCCCAGACTACAGAGAGATAAAGAACCTTTGCCTCCTCTCTCTCCCAGACTACAGAGATAAAGAACCTTTGCCTTCGGTGTCCTTTTTCTCTCCCAGACAGTCAATAGCCAGCTTCTGTTTTCACTATCCCTTTGGAGTCCACTGTAATGACAACTTTTTGAATATTTTTTTTCATGCATCAATATCTACCATTTTTCATTGTGTGCAATTCTTATTACTTCACATTTCTTTTTTTGTTTTTATTTTGAGGAAAATTTATAACTCTTTCCACACGTTTTGACACAAAACTGTGTGCCCTTTTCAGACTAATATGTTTTGCCGTAATGTACATCACCGGGTGCCTATACCATATTTGAAGTTTTTAATTAGCCCTTATATAGTTAATGAGGCCATCAGAGATGCTGCAACACTGGCTAGTAGTAGCCTCCGTCAGTCATAGTTGACTATGAATTTTTCGGCGCCCCTAGAAATGTTATTTTTCCCTTTCTTTTCTTTCGCCGTGTATTCTCTTTCTCTATGAATCTGTCTGCTTCTTCTTTGAGGTTAACCTTTAGAGTGTGTTTCCAGAGATTTCGGGTTGCAGCTATTTCTTCCCATGCTGCAGGGTTTATGTTCAGAGTCTTCATGTCACGTTTACACACATCTACAAATCGAAGTTTTGGGCGCCCCCTAGTTCTTTTACCATATGCCAGTTGTCCGTAGAGTATATCTTTTGGTACACGGCCATCTTTCATACGGTGTACATGGCCAAGCCAGCGTAACCTACGTTGTTTGAGCAGCGTGTAGATAGACAACACTGGCTACTCAACACAAAAATAACATGCACAATAAATTGGTGATTCTGACTGATGCACTGTCATTATTACCAGTTATAAAAAGCCTCAAGAACAATGAACTAGGTGACTTAAGAACAACCCTGGACCAACTATACAATAACTTCCAGAGAGTAGTCATTCAGTGGATACCATCACACTGTAATATACACGGGAACGAACGCGCAGACAAATTAGCTAAAGAGGGAGGGAGATTACCACAAGAGAACTATCCGCTCAGTTATGATGAAGCCAAATCCATCCTCAAGAGTCAGTTCCATGAAAAATGGAAATGAGAACACCCAAAGCATAACAAGAGTGACGGATACCACCAACTATCAAGGAGGGATCAAGTCATCATACTTCGCCTACGCACTTTCCACAATAGAATGAGAAATCACATGTTCAACAAATTCAAAATAGGTACAACCAGCCTATGCCACTGTACACTGGACAATATGACTACAAAACATGTTCTACAGGATTGCCCCCAGTACACAGACCTGAGAAGAGCAATGTGATCTATGCCCACGTCCCTGGAAGAAAAACTATATGGGGCAATCGATTCGCTTAAACAGACAGCTGACTTCATGATAGAGTCTGGAATCCTACTCTGATTGAGTCTTGATCACAGAGAGAGAGAGAGATATATAGTTTCTTTCAAACATTCAAACAATGTTTCAAATAATAACAATATCTAAGTATCTATACTAACAGTTGGATCTGTTATTCAATTGATTTAGAAAAAAAAATAGTCATATTTGATACTTGTAATCATTAAATCGATAAGATTACAATGAAGAGAATATCAATACATCATGATTGTTAAGGACAAGAGATAAGTTATTTTTATGCTATATCAAATAACTTTCAAGGCTGCTTGAAGACATATTGCTATTTTTTTCCCCACAAAATAGTTCATTTTGTTTTACTTTGACCTGATCTTTATGAGGGTAATTTGGCATTTATGGTCTCAATTTTACTTTTTTTACTTTTTTTTTATCTTTTGTCATTTATCCCCCATTTTTCTCTCTACATATCTTGTAGCATCTTTTTCTAAGAGAAATCTAATTCCTTGTTCAATTATCTAAATATATATATACATTACAAATGTGTGTATATATATATATATATATATATATATATATATATATATATATATATATATATATATATATATATATATATATAATACAATATGTTATGTGTTGGATAAAAATAATACATGTAGAGATTAACTCTTTCCAGATTTTAAATCAATACAACAACTCCACTTATGAAGGCATACTTGACCAAAATCTGACACATTGGCTCGGACAGAATATGGTTATATATTGTAAAGTAAAGTAACGATTATGCATAATTATTCACCAATATGTATTGGATACATATTGTATTCGGTTATCTAGAAGAATCTTCATAATTACTTCCTTCAATTACCATGTGGTATTTTTAGATACAGTGGTTGTGTTTTCGAAGCAAATGTGTGTTTCATTCTGACAAATGTTGGCCACACCATTTCTTGTGCCCAATTTCATTATTTATGGACATCAATGCATAAAGTAAAGTGTATTTTGAAGAACTTTGGATTAGTTTGTGTATAATTTAGAGAAGAATGGATAGCAACATGCTTCTAGTCATGGAAAAATAGACATACATGAAATATGATATTTTGAATTGAAAATTATCTGCCTTTGAATATTTTTATACTATTATAATAAATAATCTATTTTTTTCCTTCAGATATCACCAATATAATGCTATTTTCATTTTCTTCAACCATTTTAATTTCTGGTGATGTATAACATGTACCACATTTAATTATATTATTGTGTGAAATTGTAAAAAGAAAAAGGAAACATGATGGACATTTTCTAAATTGAAAATTGATCTGGTCCAAACCTAAAGTCCACCAAAGTGTGGAAATAGTTAAGATTTAAAACCATAAGATCCATTTTGTCTTTGAAATCTCTTTTGTTGCATTGATAAAAAAAAAAACTCACATAGTGAAATAGTTAAGATTTAAAACCATAAGATCCATTTTGTCTTTGAAATCTCTTTTGTTGCATTGATAAAAAAAAACTCACATAGTGAAATAGTTAAGATTTAAAACCATAAGATCCATTTTGTCTTTGAAATCTCTTTTGTTGCATTGATAAAAAAAAACTCACATAGTGAAATAGTTAAGATTTAAAACCATAAGATCCATTTTGTCTTTGAAATCTCTTTTGTTGCATTGATAAAAAACTCACATAGTGAAATAGTTAAATTTCAAACCATAAGATCCATTTTGTCTTTGAAATCTCTTTTGTTGCATTGATAAAAACCTCACATAGTGAAATAGTTAAATTTCAAACCATAAGATCCATTTTGTCTTTGAAATCTCTTTTGTTGCATTGATAAAAACCTCACATAGTGAAATAGTTAAATTTCAAACCATAAGATCCATTTTGTCTTTGAAATCTCTTTTGTTGCATTGATAAAAAAACTCACATAGTGAAATAGTTAAATTTCAAACCATAAGATCCATTTTGTCTTTGAAATCTCTTTTGTTGCATTGATAAAAACCTCACATAGTGAAATAGTTAAGACTTACTGCATTCCCTGTAATAGACACAGACTTTTATGCAATATTATCTCACCATATTGAAACAGATTTAAGACTTCTTCCACATTACCTATCTGTTCTGTTTAATACAGATGCTCTTGTCTTGCTAAATCTTATGCTACAGTTAAGAGAGACTCTTTGAAGTCACTTCAAACACAAGGTCTGTCTCTCCACTACATTCCTTTTCTTAGATATTTTCTTGACATGGACATGGTATGTCCATCAAATCCCTATTCTTAAACATTTTTGGACAGTACAAGGTCTGTCTATCTATCCTTATTCATTTTTTTTTTTTACAGGACAAGGTCTGTCCATCTATCTCCATTCTTGTTTTCTATTTTCATCCAGTCAAGGTAAATGTCCTTGAGAGTTTCCATTATTTCTCTTCTCTATATATTTTTGGACCTTCCATGTTTTCCTCTGTCCCTGTGGGTTCCATGGCACTGCCTGTTTTACTCTGCCAGCATCAAATTTTCTTAGTGTGTATCAAATTCATCACCATTTCTATTCACACTCTCTTGCTCATTGCTCTGTTCTTTCCCATAAATCTTCACTTCTGATCTTGTCATACCATCACATGTTGAGAAGTTTTCTCAAACAGCTGTTTATGATTGCCTGTTATCGTTTGCTTGCTTGTATTATTCAACATCTCTGTCTCTGACCATATAAAAGGACTATTTTTAGATCACCATTAAAAACCTTAGCTATTTTCAACAAAAAATAATATGTGAGTTCAGCTTACTTGAATCTGATGATCCTATTTGGCTCCACAGTAATATTCCAAGAGCAGTTCATGAGGTGTCCATATCCAATGGATTGATGCGGGGAAGCAATGATGCCACTAAAATCAGTGAAGACACCACCACATTCTGCAAATAAAATATATAAAAAAGCTTATTTAGAGTGAGCATGAATTAATACTGACTGCACGTAACTCTTGGTAAAGGGAGGGTGTCTTCCTTTACCTCTTCTGCAGTTACATCAGAGGCTGTTAATGTTTGTTATGTGATGCTGTTTGCTGGTAACCGTGTTACATGTCCAAACCATTTCATTTGTTGTCTCTGGATAGAGCTAAGAACTGGTGTTGCTCCCACTCTTTTCCTTATTCCTTATTTTGTTTCTTATTGTCATATTCATTATTCTTCAAAGACATCTCATTTCAGTTGTTATTATCTTTCATTTTTTTCTTTGTTTATTTGCATTTTTGCAAGTTCATGTTTGACACTGAAAATACAATGTTGGCTGAAACATTTGGTTATGCATTGTTCATTCTGTATCCATTATGACACATTTGTTTTCTTTAATGGCTGCTATCTGTTCTATCATTCGATTTGCTTCTGTTTTCAATTTTCTCTTTTGCTGCTACAAAACTTCACACATATATGAACTCTTGTCTTAGCTCAATGTTAATCTGCTATAATACTTCCCACATATATAAACTCCTCTCTCAACTCTTTGTGCTCAATGTTAATCTGATATAATACTTCCCACATATATAAACTCCTCTCTCAACTCTTTGTGCTCAATGTTAATCTGATATAATACTTCCCACATATATAAACTCCTCTCTCAACTCTTTGTGCTCAATGTTAATCTGCTATAATACTTCCCACATATATAAACTCCTCTCTCAACTCTTTGTGCTCAATGTTAATCTGATATAATACTTCCCACATATATAAACTCCTCTCTCAACTCTTTGTGCTCAATGTTAATCTGATATAATACTTCCCACATATATAAACTCCTCTCTCAACTCTTTGTGCTCAATGTTAATCTGATATAATACTTCCCACATATATAAACTCCTCTCTCAACTCTTTGTGCTCAATGTTAATCTGATATAATACTTCCCACATATATAAACTCCTCTCTCAACTCTTTGTGCTCAATGTTATTCCACTACTTTTTTTTTTACTTTTCTGTTATAATCATGATTATTTATTTTAATTTTCTACTTTTTTTAAAAAGAAAATTGAAGCCTTTAAAATGTGGTATATATATATATATATATATATATATATATATAAAAGAATAGGTAGAATTGTATGGAAAGAAAAGAAAACGAACAATGAAGTCTAAAAACAACTACAAATGAAAAGGGAACTACTAAATACAATTCAAATAAGACAAATGCGATTCTTGGGCCATGTTAAAAGTAATCTTGGAAGAGAAAATACAAGGTAAAAGATGCAAAGGTAGAAAAAGACTAACGTGGACGAGTAACATCAACAGATGGACAAGTCAGCCTATGACAACCTGCACTATCAAAGCAAGAGATAGAGCGGAATGACGCTCCATGGTAGCCAACCTTCGAAATGGAGACGACACTCAATGAAAAAAAAAATCTATTTTAGTCAATTAAAAAAAATTTGTTATGCAACCACATCAGTTACCATTTTCTTTCAATTTTTATTGACAGTAAGTTCTGTATCACTGCATAGGTAAACTTTAGGAACATTACAACATGTGTGGAACATCCACATACATCTCCCAGCAATAGAATCTCATTATCTTTTAATAACAAACTCCAATATGATGAAAGGGGGTTGTGGCTGTAGCATTGAGAATAAGACATGTGAAATCAGAAGATAGCAAGACTATCTGCTGGTAACAAATTATTATTTCGATCAAATTCCTGATGAATTTATGAAATTAATTAAATTTGATATAATTTTTTTATCATGGTGTCATTTATAAATTGTTTAAATGAAGCATCTTTAAACTTATTTTTAAAAAAGAATAATAAAAATTGATTGCTTTGTAAATAAAAAAATAGTTATAATCTTGGCTAAGTGATGAGAAGAAATAAGAATACAATCACAAAGCAGCTCTAAAATGGGAAGGAGCAGGAAAGAGAAAAAGGGACAGACCATGAGAGACACATTGAAGAACGATGATCAGAGGGGCAATAATAGCTGGCATTGATCCCCCTACAGAGATTGAGAAGTTTGCCCAGAACAGGGACTTATGACAATGTTCACTGCAAGCCCTGTATGATGTTTGATGGCACTGATGATGATGTAAAATAATAACCAATCATTGTTTATTAAGCACTGGCCTAGTTACACTTTACACAATAACATTTGTAGCTAAAATTCTCACCTTCAGACTGGTATTCAGCACGGAATCCTTGTCTCTGGCCAGAACCATCAGTACGAAAGATAATGTTCATTTGACCTCTTGTTTGAATAATACCAGGAATATGACTGCCAGAGAATCTTCCCAAATTCTGAGAATTACCGAATGTGGAAGTGGTTTGTAGGCTGGACGCATTACCTTGTGATAGCACTACATAGTCATGATAGCCTAAAAGGTAAAAATATAAACAAATGATTAGAATATGTCAAGAATTATAACACAAAGTAAGCATTGTTTAGCAAGTCTGGATTGGGTTCAATATTTTATGCACAATGAGGACAATTCCATGTTGTAATCATTGCTTTTTTCCCTCTAGTTGCTGGTTATCACAGCTAAATTATTATTACATTAACTTCTACACTTTTAGCATATCCTTCTTAACAGTAAAATTAGTTTTACATTTGTTTTCATAATTTTTGTTGATAGCTGTGTGGATTGTGTTTTGATCTTTTTACATGACCAAACAATTAGCATTTTTTGTTTATGTATATATCTATTATTCTGCATGGTTGATCCCTGTACTTTTAGTGCCTCATTTCTAATTTTATCCCTCACATTGGCTCCTATCAAACTACATATTTCCTTTTTTTCGTATCTATCTTGCTGTGCAACGTTGAAGAAAATAGATCAAAATAAGGCCTGTTGTGTTGTGTTATTTAATCATGTATTGCAATGTAGAATACTTTTTTGGCCATAGGCAGTGCAACTCCTGGACAAGCTACACTGAGATATCACCAATCTTGAGCTGACCATTCTTTATTTGAACTCTTTAATACTGATTATTGGCATTAAATTGTACACAAACCATGATGACAAATAATCTTCAAACAATTTCTTGTAACTTTGGTCATTCCCTTTCTGCTTTATGTCACCTTTGCAATCTTTTTTTTTACTTCACATATCTATTAACTCCCAAATGTTTGGTGTATATTAAATTAGTTCAAATTTTTATGATTGGGTGGTCCAATGTTTGCTGAACCTTTTACAAGATATTTTGTGAGTAAAAAATTTTGAAGAATCACATAATATCAACATTTAATATGTGAGACTTTAATATCATGTATATATATATATATATATATTTCAATTTTAATCATCTGTCCGGTCCGTCCCGTCCCGTCCCGTCCCGTCCCGTCCCGTCCGTCCGTCCGTCCGTCCGTCCGTCCGTCCGTCCGTCCGTCCGTCCGTCCGTCCGTCATCGATCGATCGATCGATCGATCTATCTATCTATCTATCTATCTATCTATCTATCTATCTATCTATCTATCTATCTATCTATCTATCTATCTATCTATCTATCTATCTATCTATCTATCTATCTATCTATCTATCTATCTATCTATCTATCTATCTATCTATCTATCTATCTATCTATCTATCTATCTATCTATCTATCTATCTATCTATCTATCTATCTATCTATCTATCTATCTATCTATCTATCTATCTATCTATCTATCTATCTATCTATCTATCTATCTATCTATCTATCTATCTATCTATCTATCTATCTATCTATCTATCTATCTATCTATCTATCTATCTATCTATCTATCTATCTATCTATCTATCTATCTATCTATCTATCTATCTATCTATCTATCTATCTATCTATCTATCTATCTATCTATCTATCTATCTATCTATCTATCTATCTATCTATCTATCTATCTATCTATCTATCTATCTATCTATCTATCTATCTATCTATCTATCTATCTATCTATCTATCTATCTATCTATCTATCTATCTATCTATCTATCTATCTATCTATCTATCTATCTATCTATCTATCTATCTATCTATCTATCTATCTATCTATCTATCTATCTATCTATCTATCTATCTATCTATCTATCTATCTATCTATCTATCTATCTATCTATCTATCTATCTATCTATCTATCTATCTATCTATCTATCTATCTATCTATCTATCTATCTATCTATCTATCTATCTATCTATCTATCTATCTATCTATCTATCTATCTATCTATCTATCTATCTATCTATCTATCTATCTATCTATCTATCTATCTATCTATCTATCTATCTATCTATCTATCTATCTATCTATCTATCTATCTATCTATCTATCTATCTATCTATCTATCTATCTATCTATCTATCTATCTATCTATCTATCTATCTATCTATCTATCTATCTATCTATCTATCTATCTATCTATCTATCTATCTATCTATCTATCTATCTATCTATCTATCTATCTATCTATCTATCTATCTATCTATCTATCTATCTATCTATCTATCTATCTATCTATCTATCTATCTATCTATCTATCTATCTATCTATCTATCTATCTATCTATCTATCTATCTATCTATCTATCTATCTATCTATCTATCTATCTATCTATCTATCTATCTATCTATCTATCTATCTATCTATCTATCTATCTATCTATCTATCTATCTATCTATCTATCTATCTATCTATCTATCTATCTATCTATCTATCTATCTATCTATCTATCTATCTATCTTGTATACATATCTATTCTTGCAGTGGCCCATATAGTTTTGTCTGTAGTGTTGTATCTATGGGCCAATGGATTTTCCTCAGTCTATTATATCCAGTGCAGTCCTGAAGTATGTGTTCAGCAGTCTGGGGTTCCTGTCCACATGGACATGTAGTTGAGGTACCGATCTTGAATTTTGTATACATGTGACAGTGGAGTCGATTGTGTCCTGTTCTGAGGCGTATAATGATAACTTGTTCACATCTACTCATATTATGAAAGGCATCCTGATCTGGGGCCCGAGCTCCTCCGATTGATTTTACCATCTGTTTTCTCCGATGGTATGCAACTGGTGCATCAGGTTGTGTGCCTGCTGCACCTTCCCCTGCCAACCGATCTGCTCTCTTGCCTCCCTGCATTCCACAGTGAGATGGGACCCACTGCAGGGCAACCCTGCGTTACCTGCAAAGTTCAGTCAACAAGGTCTGCAGATGTGGCAATCCTCTGGACTGCAGTGCCTGGAACACCAATCCTACATCTGTCAAAAACACCACAGGCCGTGGGCCAAGACCACTTTTCAGCAGTTTCTCCACTGCCAACTCCATTGCCTGGATCTCTACATCGCAACTGTGACATTTCCCTGTTGCTATACCATCTAAATTCCTAGTATCACTTGGGCGCTCCATGTACGCACCCACTCCTCCATTCCTTACAGCACTCTGTGCCAATCCATCTGTGCACACACGAACCCACAGGCCCTGTGGGTACTCTTCATCCAAGAAACCGAGAGCCATTGTTCTACACTGTACACTATTCTGTTCCTCCTCATCAAGTATTCCCTTCATCCCTGTCTATATCTGTCTTGACAATCCTGATTGCCCCGTCCAGGGAGTCCGCTCCGGCATTGGCTGTACGGGGTTAACAACCCCTGGCATGTCCGGTGTCTGTCTACAAACTTGGCCTGGTGGATAAAACCTCTTCTCCCAAGCTGTCCCTATGCAAGATTTTGGAATCGGTCTCTCATTGGACGTCTTGGCATGCATGAAAACCTCTCAGCCCACATCAGCACCCATGTGTCCCTACACTCTCTCAGTGCCGGCATCCTCCACAATCTCCCCATTCCCAACATTGGCGCTGATCTCAATGCTCTCGTGATAACCCTAAGTGTCTGGCCCTGCACTCTATTCAGCTCTTATAGTGCGGTGTCCAATGCCGAGCACCACGTGGATGATCAATACTCTAAATGTGGGCGCATACTCTGTTGGCAAACCCTACTGGGCACTTTCCCATACACACCTCATGCGGCTCCGCGCAGCTCTCTTAGAACAGCCAACTCCCTCCCTGCCCTCCGGGCTGTTCTATTTATCTGCTGTCTCCATGACAGTCTGTTGCCAAATGCAATTCCGAGACATGTAGCCTGCATGTCCTCCCCCACAGGCCCACTGTTTACACAGACAGCTCCTGCCTCTTGTCTTGGGGAGAGAGTGAAAAGTGTGGTACTGCATGTGTCTGTATTGATGCTAATACACCATCTATTTGTCCATGAATTCAGTGCATTCATAGCTCTTTGCAACAGATTGGAAGTCACTGTTGCATACTCCCCTGTGCACCATAATACCAAGTACACCAATCTGCACAGTGATTTGCTGTCTGCTTACATGTTAGGATGTTTCCATTCTTCTTCAGTGTAATTTTGGTGTTCCTTTCTGTACCCTCATCATTCAGCTGTTTTACAAGCTTCCACACTTTTCTTGTGTCTCGTTCAAGATTCAAGGACTCTGTTTTCTCTTTCCAGCTTCTCCGTCTGGCTTGTAGTTTAGCCCATTGAAATTTGGCTTTAGCATGCTGATAATTGTTGTGGTGTTCCTGGCAAGGGTTATTTTCTGCTTGCTTTCGAGGTATTTCCATGTCATTGTGCAGTTGACTAGTTCACTACTCCATTATGGTTTGTAATGTTTCCATGCCCCTCTAGGTATTGTTTCACTGGCAGTTGTATTATTAGTCTACTGAATTTATCAACTATTTTGTTGATGTTTCTGTTTGTATTTAGATCTTTAGTCAGTACACTGGTGTATTGTTGATACATTTTCCAGTCTGCCCTCTTTTAATTCCATCTGGAGAGAGTGCTGCTCTCTCTGACGGCCTCATTTTGCACCACTAAAAAGACTGGTCGGTGGTCGCTGCCTCCAAGTTGTTTCCCAACAATATGTGTGATATTCCAATCCAGGTCTGGTGAATGGAAAGCAAGGTCTGATGTAGATGTGGTATGCCATGATCAGGAAAAGAATGTTGGTGGATCTGTTGTCTGATTTAGCAGTATAAGCCCATTGTCATCGTGTCAATTTTCAAGTTCTTCACTCCTCTTGTCCATATGTTTATAGCCCCAGCTCTATGAATGGCTGTTAAAGTCTCCACATACAATTATTCTTTCTTTTAATAAAATTGTATCTAATCCTAGTGGGCGGTCGCTCGGACATTATAGTTAAGGAAATGAAAGTCTGTATTTTCTCTCCTGAGGTGCAATATCTGATATTCAGCCTCATCCATAAACGCTTCAAGCTGACATGCATTGATGTTGTTCTTTACAAGTATTCTGTCAGATCAGTAACACTAGTATCCCCTAATCTTCGAAGCTAGGTTGTTGTTTAGATGGGTTTCCTGCAAACAGCATATGCTTACTTGCTCTTCATGCAGGATATATGTACCCATCTCTTTTGCTGTTGATGCCTTCAGCATTCCAGTGCATTATTTTAAGTGGTCTTAATTTGGATTGGCCAGT
The DNA here is from genome assembly GCA_032433765.1 of Megaustenia siamemsis. Lineage (NCBI taxonomy): Eukaryota > Metazoa > Mollusca > Gastropoda > Stylommatophora > Ariophantidae > Megaustenia > Megaustenia siamemsis. The sequence continues at coordinate 60,592,428 of JAVIAB010000046.1, forward strand.
AGCTCTATTCTCTCACCCCCTGACTCCACGGGGCAGTTGAGGACATCCAGTAATAGTGGGTGGGCCCTTTTGAGGCAGAGGGCCCGGCATTGCACCTGCCTGAGTGTCCATCACAGGACGAATGCCAGATCGATTCACAGCTATAGACATACTTCCCATTGGTGTGAGTGCATGGCATCCTAATTGTTGTAGTGCGCCTTTTGGCTGGGTGCCTCCGACTTCAGCCCTTATACTTGCTAGAGCAGACTGTGGTCTTGCTCGGGTGCAGGAAGGCCTGCCCAGTCTTGGTTTTCAATCCCTGGTGACTGTTAAGCCCCATCCCCTTGACAAGGAGCTGGCCTTGATGGGGATTTTAGTTTATACAAATTTAAAATAAAGTAAAAGACCATATTAAATTTCTATTCAACATGCCGCCATTTTGGAAGCTGACAGTTCGGGATTCTTTATTTGAGTGTCTAAAATTTATAGTTTTACTAATAAAATGTCATCTAATTATTCTGACTACATCCCTATTTTGGATTTAAGTACAGACAGAGATGATATCATCACTGATGAGGAATTGTTAACTAAGGATGATGTAAATATTGAATTTGATTCGACAGACTCACTACTTGCAGCGAGGTATATGTTGACATCACAAGTATAATTGTGTCTCGATTGTAAACATGTTTTTAGGCTCTGTTAGGTTTCTGAAAGCAGTTTCTGTCATTTTTGTGTATTTCTATTAAAATAACAATATTATTTAATAATCAAAACAAAAAAGTTAATATTTATGCTTTATTTAATTATTTTCTTCCCCTAGCAACACTTGCTATGGAAATGTTTGCAACAGTCCACTACTAATATAGAAGTTTTTTTTAACAATGATAATGATCATGATGGTAAACCAGACAATACATTTTAAAGAAAAGTTCATCTATATATCTTTTGTCCAGTAACTCTTTTGCTTACTAATAGATACAATTTGTAGCTTTTGTTACTGCCTAAATATTGATTTAGTCATGAATAAATGTTTATTGATTTCTTCTTCCTCCTTTTAAGCTCCCAGTGGAGCATATGTCTTCAACAAACACCTTCCAAGTCGTTCTGTTTTTTGCCACTCTTTTAAGATCATTCCATGTCTTCCCCATTATCTTCATCTCTGCTTCGATCTGTCTTCTCCAAGAATTCCTTGGTCTTCCTCTTTGTCTTTTCCCTTGGGGATTCCAAAAAAGGGCCTGTTGTGTAATACTCTCAGTTGGCTTCCACAGTGTGTGTCCTATCCAGCGCCATTGTCTTCACTGTATCTCTTTATCCTCTGGTATTTGACTGGTACATTTCCATAATTCTATGTTAGTGATTTTGTCCTGCCATTTCTATCCTTTTATTATGCGTAATGCATCCATTAATGAAAGTCTGTATCTTCGTGATTGTCAATTTTATTGTTCTCCATGTTTCACAGCCATATAATAGAACCAACTGAACATTTGAGTTGAACATTTTAAATTTGTATTAAACCTAATTTCTTTGGATTTCCATATGTTTCTCAGTGCAACAAAAGCTCCTCTTGCTTTTGATATCCTTATTTTGGTATCATTTTATGTTCCTCCCTCTTTATCTATATTACTGCCCAGATATATGTAAGATTGTACGTCTAGTAGAAGTATTTCTCCTAATTTTATTTGGTTATTGCCAACTGCATTAATTCTCATAATGTTGGTCTTATCTCTATTAATCTTCAGTCCTAGCTGTTGTGATCTCTCATCAAGTATGCTCATTTTATCCTGCATCTGTTGATGGCTGTGTGATAGGAGAGCTATGTCATCAGCAAAGTATAAATCATCAAGTTGTTTGGTCAGTGACCACTGGATTCCATTTATGTTGTTTTGAGTTATTTTCATAATCCAATCTATGGCCAGTAGAAAGAGAAATGGAGACAGAAGGCATCCCTGCCTTACTCCTGTTCTTATTTCAAATGCTTCTGTAAGCTGTCCTTCATGCACCACACTACATTTTGTTCCTTCATACATTGTTCTTATCAGGTTAATAAACTTTATGGGGATTCCGTAATGACTCAGCAACTTCCAAATCATTCTTCTGTCTAAACTATCAAATTCCTTTTCATAATCTATGAATCCAATATAAAGTGGAGACTGTAGTTCTAAACTTTGTTCAACTATTATACGTAGAGTAGTTATTTGATCAGCACATGATCTGTTCTTCCTAAAACCTGCTTGTTCATCTCTCAAATGTTTCTCTATGGCCTCTTTTGGTCTCTCCAGAATGATTATGCTTACTATTTTTCCTGGCACTGATAGTAGCATAATTCCCCTATAATTTGTGCACTCCTGTAAACTTCCTTTCTTTGGTAGTTTGATCATATAACCTTCTTTCCAGTCTTTAGGTATTTCTTCCCTCTCCCAAATTTTATCTAATAGATTATGTAACATCTTGGTAGAGGTGTTTATCTGCTTTGATGGCTTCTGAAGGAATTTCGTCTGGTCCTGTGGCTTTACCATTTTTAGTAGCTTGATGGCTTTCATTATTTCTTCCTTGCTTGGTTTTCCACAGTTAATGTGTAACTCTTCTTCTGCTGGTAGTATATCTGGAGGATTATTTGAGCCGGGTCTGTTCAAAAGTTCTTCAAAGTGCTCTTTCCATCTCTCGATTTGTTCCCTTATATTACTAAGCAGATTTCTTTTCTTATCTTTAATAAAGGCATTGGTCTGTTTGTATTTTCCACTTAATTTCTTTGTGCTGTTGCACAGTTCTTTCATATTCCCTTTATTTGCTGCTTCCTCTGCCTCTTTAGCTAGTTCATCTATATATTTTCTCTTATCCCTTTTAATTCATCTTCTCACTTCTTTGTTCACCTCTGTGTAAGCTTCCTGTGTCTTGGCTTTATTACTTCTCATTTTGCTTTTATTTATGTCTGCTTTCTTGTTCTTTCTTTCTTTAATTTTATCCAGGGTTTCTGCTGTCATACATGCCTTATTCTGGCATTCACTTTTCCCCAGTGTTTCTTCGCATGTCTCTTTCCTTATATCTTTTACCTGTTTCCAATGATCTACTATATTTATTGTATTTTCTAGTTGTTGGAGAACTTGGTATTTGTTTGATATTGTGACTGCAAATTTATCTGTAATTCATTGTTCTTTAAGAAACCCTAGACTGAAAAAACTTTCTAGCCTTATTCATTGCAGTATATCTTTTAAGTTTAGCTATCAGAAGATGATGATCTGAAGCTACATCTGCCCCTCTATGTACTTTTACATCCTGTAAGGATGACTTAAACTTATTATTAATGCATATGTGATCAATTTGATTTTCCGTTCTATGATCTGGTGACACCCATGTAACTTTATCTATTCTTTTATGTTGGAATATTGTTCCTCCTAGGCTCACTTGATTAATGGCACAGAAATTCACAAATGTCTCTCCATTCTCATTTATATCTCCAAGTCCATGGTTTCCCATAATCTCTTCGATGCCTCTGTTACCTGATCCTACTTTAGCATTTTATAGACACGACTGGTGTTAATGCTTTTATATTATTTCAAGAACATAAAAAAACAGCATCAAATTATACAGCTTTAGCACAGACTAAGAAGTGTTGACAGCTTCAGTTCACTAAGGAGCTCATAAATAAACTTGCTGGTATAATATTAACATCCATAAGTGTAAAAGAAAGCAACAAAATAGGTCTCAGTCTGAATAGTAAGAAAACAGAAGTAATGGTCATATAGATAACACAATCACCACCATCATGCAACATAAAAATAAACAAGACACATCTGAAACAAGTACAACGTTTCAAATACTTGGTCACAATAATAACATCAGATGGGAGATGCAACACATAATTTAAAAGCAGAATAGCTCAGGGAAAAATAACATTTCAGAAAATTAAAAATATCTTATGCAACAAATCTATGTCAATAGAAATGAGAAAGAGAGTTCATCGGTGCTAACAGAAACAATTCTGCCCTATGGAAGCAAATCATTGACAGTAGACAAACAAATGAAAACTAGATTAGAGGCCATAGAGATGGAATTTCTCAGCAGAATGGACAGCTAAAAAAAAAACAAATGAGAAAATTCTCAGAGGGCAACATAAAAAGGGAGCTCCTAAAAAACATAAGAAAGAAACAGTCAACATTTTTCGGGCACATAATGAGAAGAGTAAAGTTGGAATACTTAGTTACAACTGGCAAAATACAAGGAAAAAGAGATAGTGGATGACAAAGAGAGGAAATACTGGTACAAGTAAATCTATTACTGTCCCACTGTTTAAGTTTGTAAAGAAAATATATCACTGCCATCATGTTGTTCCAGCTATATCTGATTTGTCACTAAATTGTTTTCTCTGTTGCCAAATCAAGAAATGAGAAGTGAAATTACATATTAGGCATGTAATAAACATTTCTGCTCCAGCAGGAAAATAAATTGTCTTCTTGTAAGTTATAATATGACTGACAAGTGATGCTGATGTTTTCTTAACCAGCAGGTTTCTTTCTTTAATTACCTGTGTTGGGTTTGTGAATGAAAATGTGAAAGCGTGCATGTGTGCAAGCATGATTATACCTTATTTAATCAACTATTATATTTTTTTTTTTTAAAACTTGTAAATATATAATATTTTATATATAAAATATATATAATATATATATATATATAAGGTTATCAACCCTTACGTATGCGTGTGAAAGCTGGAAAACAACAAACGATATAAAAACAAAGTTGAACGCATTTGAAAATAAATGTCTAAGGAAAATACTTGGTATAGCATGGAACGAATTCAAAACAAACGAGGAAATTAGAGAAATTGCCAATCAACCACTAATATCTTCAGTAATCAAGAAAAGATGATGGTCATATGTTGGACATGTGATGAGAAGAGATAATAACTGAATAGCAAAGAAAGCCCTCATGAAACAACAGGTAAGAGAAAAAGAGGAATACCCAGGGAGACACTGAGAAGAACATTGATGAGAGAGGCAAGAGCAGCAGGAATCGGCTCCCTCAATGAGATAGAACTGCTTGCACAGAACAGAGACAGATGGCGAGATTTGATAAAATATCTTTAAAAGAAAACTGCTAGAACAAAAAAAAAAATTCATATAGGAGAAGGTGTATCTTGGTCTACGCCCTATGGGCCGTTTACGGCTCGAAAGGTCAATAGATAGATAGAAATATATATAACACATACTATGATTTCTTTAATTTCTTTTCAAATGAATTATGATATCCTCCCTTTCTAACATTAGATGTGTTGTTGAAAATTTGTTTGTATAACATGGAGGGCAATTTGACTATTTTAATCTGTTAATTTTACATGATTTTTTTACAATGTGCACTACTAACTTACTGCCAAAAAAAAAAAAAAACTGTCATTAATTTATGTAAACATGAATACTGCAAATGATTATATTCAATATTTTCATAAATATCTTCTTATATTTTTTTTCTTTCTTTGTAACTCTTTATGTTGTGTGTATTTAGGTCAGTGTTTAGTATTAGAAACAAATAAAGTAGGTCACATTATGAAGCAAGCACATTCTAATTCCAAAAACACCAACACTCAACAAAAGCTCATCCCCTATTCAACAATGAACCTAGGTTCAAACCAAACATTGACTTCTGGGTTGTCCACAGAAAAAGAACCTGAAATATCCCGAGATACTTAAAAAACCAAGGGCTAAGAGTTAACAGCTGTAATCTTTTGTTACTTTACATATTTATTAACAGCTGTAATCTTTTGTTACTTTACATATTTATTAACATGTGTAATCTTTTGTTACTTTACATATTTATTAACAGATGTAATCTTTTGTTACTTTACATATTTATTAAGAGCTGTAATCTTTTGTTACTTTACATATTTATTAACAGCTGGAATCTTTTTGCTACTTTACATATTTATTAACAGCTGTAATCTTTTGTTACTTTACATATTTATTAACAGCTGTGATCTTTTGCTACTTTACATATTTATTAACATCTGTAATCTTTTGCTACTTTATATATTATTAACAGCTGTAATCTTTTGCTACTTTACATATTTATTAACAGCTGTAATCTTTTGCTACTTTACATATTTATTAACAACTGTAATCTTTTGCTACTTTACATATTTATTAACAGTGTACTCTTTTGCTACTTTACATATTTATTAAGAGCTGTAATCTTTTGTTACTTTACATATTTATTAAGAGCTGTAATCTTTTGTTACTTTACATATTTATTAACAGCTGTAATCTTTTGTTACTTTACATATTTATTAACAGCTGTAATCTTTTGTTACTTTACATATTTATTAACAGCTGTAATTTTTTGTTACTTTACATATTTATTAACAGCTGTAATCTTTTGTTACTTTACATATTTATTAAGAGCTGGAATCTTTTGTTACTTTACATATTTATTAAGAGCTGTAATCTTTTGTTACTTTACATATTTATTAACAGCTGGAATCTGTTGCTACTTTACATATTTATTAACAGCTGTAATCTTTTGCTACTTTACATATTTATTAACAGCTGGAATCTTTTGTTAATTTACATATTTATTAACAGCTGTAATCTTTTGTTACTTTACATATTTATTAACAGCTGTAATCTTTTGTTACTTTACATATTTACATGTCATAGATGGACCAGCATATGATATTGGTGAGCAGGTATGTTCAATCAATGACAGAGAATCCAGTGAAGCAAGGTTATGAGTGCAGTGCATCCTTTCCAGTAATCATTACTCTGGACAGAGAACACAGATGACTCAACCTCTGAGATAGAAGTGTAAGTCTTGATTTGTGAGAACTCTTCAGAGAGTGACAAAATAATTTACACTGACAGGTCTGTTATTTGACATGCACAGAGCTCATGGGTTTTCATGGCTCAAATTGGAGGTAGTACTGTAAAGGAAGACGGCAGTGCTTTCACATTGACAACAAGTAGTTTGACTATGAAAGTTATGGCTGTTACCAAATCATTGGCATGCTTGAGACAGGGCTTATATGCATGTGTATTTCCTGAGTGACTCAACTAGTAGGCTGAGGAAGATCACAATTGATTGGGCTCAATGGCAATGGTTAGAGTCTCTGAGAGGTCTAGTGTGACAAAAGTCTGCTTCAATTTCATGCTAGGACACACTGGTGTTAACAGATAATGAGCATACTGACAGGATTACCTGTTTGGCTGATGTTGAGTGTGGAAGGCTAATGAACCTTGCTGACATTATGAAAGCCCTCAAGGACACGGAATGAAAAACCGATTCAAAAAATGACTCTGAATCCACAACTATGAACAGACTGTACAAACATCATGTCAAGGTGGGAGTGTTATACAGGAAGTCAAATAAAACTTGTCAAAAACACAATACAGTGCCATTAGTCACTACATCTTGAGGGATATACTTCAGAAGAGATCTGAGCACTTATGAACTTGTCCGGTGTACGATGAGGATGACCTGTCAACTAAACTAAACTAATTAACATTTGCAATCTTTTGTTACTTTACACATTTATTTACACTTGTTATTACCTTTAATTTTACAGATTCATTTTGTCTGCATATATTTTAAACATGAGGAAATAGCGTACATTGATAAAAACTGAAACATACTTTCCAAATCAAAGTCAGTGAAACGTAAGGCTATTTGGAGCTGAGAACCAGGACTGATGGTGTAGGCACAGTTGAGATTGTTAGGATATTTGTTTGGATAGCCTGGTGATACCAGTACACCCGAAGCCTCTGTGAAGAACCCACCACACTCTGTGGAACAAGGAAACAAGACTTCTCATATCACATCACATATAAGATCTTTACATTTGAAACTGTGGTACAATGTGTCTACCACATCAGACACTACTATCAACCTTTCATTATGTTCAATTATATGTAACTGTCTAATTTTCTTAAATTAAAGCCTATAATACAATATGTAAATGTAAAGGGTTAATTCTGTCAGAACAAATCAATATTAGTAATAAACAAATGAACTTTTCTGTATTATTCAACACTTGTCATCAATCTACATTTTGTTGTGTACAATTTAAAGAAAATAATACACAGAAGTTCATCTTGAAATATAAACACAGGTCAGACAAATATAAGTGTAAGTTAGTAATAAACAGACACTTGCACACAGTGGCACTTAGACAAAAATGCCTGTGTGTGCACACATACACAACAAGGAAATTGTATGTCACTTCAACTAAAAAAAAACCAAATCAACATCATCAGAAAGAGCTTGTAACATACCTCACTATAAGTTCCATAACAGAAATGATAAATAACTGGCGAGATTGAAAGTTGTGGAGAGACATGATCACTTATGCCAGCAGGCATGGTACTTGATGATGATAAGTTCCATTCTGGGCAAACTTTTCAATCTCAGACAAAACTTACTGTCCTTGACTCTCTTATTGCAGTCCTTCTTTGTGTCTCTTGAGCTCAACATCATTCTCCTGTTGATTCCCATTTGAGAGTTTGCTCTGTTGTTCTCTGGTTATATATTCTCTTCACATGCCCACCTTATCTTAATTACATATGAGATTGTTGGTTGCATGCACATTTCCCTTATCTTTGTATCAGTCAAGACTCCATGATCTATGAAAAAGCTGGTCACCAACACCATATTCCTCATCAATGGGTAGAGGGAATCTATTTATTTTACTTATTTGAAATGATTCCATTTTATGCAAGGCATTTTCATGAGACTTCTGTTTTAGAATGCATCTAGTTTATTCTCAATAGCTCAATAGTTTATTCTTTATTTCTTGCATTGTTTTCCAGCTCTTATAATCAAGGATGGATAATACATTTGAGTTGATTATTGTTAGCTTTGTTTCCATGTTTAGGATTTTTTTACTTCCATATATTTTCAAGGTCTCTGAGAGTCACTGCTGCCTATGTTATTCTTGTTTCAATTTCAATTTATTAAAAAAAAAATCTTTTCTTAATATATGCATCTTCCAAAAAAAATATACAAAGTGATCAACTTCTGCCACTTATTTTCCTTCAAGGTGTACTTTTTCTTCCTGAGTAATTAGCTTTCTCTTGTATTTTTTTTGGTTGATCTCAGATCCTCATCTGCAAAGCATTGAAGACAGGGTCATCTATTTTTTTTATTGTATTGTGTTCACATTGCTACTAATATCAAAGTGATGTCTACTTTTGTTACTTCTCTTATTAGTGGTCTCCTTAATACTTCTCTAGGTCAGCTCCTTTTTCTTTTGCTTTGTGTTTTAACTTGAGGGCTTACTTTTTGTATCTCTCTTAGCTCTTCTCCTCACATGGCTCCAACGTATATGCCCACCTTCTTTTCTTGATTATATATTGATTTGTTGGTTTCATGGTCAACATATATTGCCTACTTTTATTTGAAGTGACAAAGAGGTATCTTACATATTATATGGAATTATTATATATAATTTTGACAATGTTTAAGAATACAAAAAGTGTTATAAAAATTACATCTTTAGTGCCAATCATTCAACTTCTCAAAATAATATTTTCTGAAAATTATCAATGTTACACTCATCATCATCAGGTGCTATGCCAATAAAATATTGATTACATCAGAAATCTGTCCCAGTTGTTGTTATAGAAGTATTGATTACATGAGAAATGCTGAAAGTCTGTCCCAGTTCTTGTAATAATATACTTTTATTGATACTTTATTTACTTTTTATTATTCACGTTTCACTCTAGTTTCTAGCTCCTATCATCTCTATACCTACAATTTTATATATCTCTACACTCATCCAACCTCCCCTCATGTAACACATCTCACTTTTTTTTATATCACCATCCTATCTTTCATCTCTCCATCCAACTCTCCCCTAACTTTGTCATCCAACATGTAGATATAGGGATTTGTGCCTCATCCTTTGTTGTCATTGTCCCCGTATTCTGAAGGAGGCCACAAGCCGAAACGTCATTATTATGTTGTGTTCCTTCTTTGTAAAGCTGTCACCATACCTTGGAGTGTGTAGCACACCCCACTACTGGCTCTCTTCTTGTAATAATATTGATTACATCAGAAGTGCTGGAAATCTTTCACAGTTGTTGCTGTAATAATATTGATTACATCAGAAGTGCTGGAAATCTGTCACAGTTGTTGCTGTAATAATATTGATTACATCAGAAGTGCTGGAAATCTGTCACAGTTGTTGCTGTAATAATATTGATTACATCAGAAGTGCTGGAAATCTTTCACAGTTGTTGCTGTAATAATATTGATTACATCATAAATGCTGGAAATCTGTCACAGTTGTTGCTGTAATAATATTGATTACATCAGAAGTGCTGGAAATCTGTCACAGTTGTTGCTGTAATAATATTGATTACATCAGAAGTGCTGGAAATCTTTCACAGTTGTTGCTGTAATAATATTGATTACATCAGAAGTGCTGGAAATCTTTCACAGTTGTTGCTGTAATAATATTGATTACATCAGAAGTGCTGGAAATCTGTCACAGTTGTTGCTGTAATAATATTGATTACATCAGAAGTGCTGGAAATCTTTCACAGTTGTTGCTGTAATAATATTGATTACATCATAAATGCTGGAAATCTGTCACAGTTGTTGCTGTAATAATATTGATTACATCAGAAGTGCTGGAAATCTGTCACAGTTGTTGCTGTAATAATATTGATTACATCAGAAATGCTGGAAATCTGTCACAGTTGTTGCTGTAATAATATTGATTACATCAGAAATGCTGGAAATCTGTCACAGTTGTTGCTGTAATAATATTGATTACATCAGAAGTGCTGGAAATCTTTCACAGTTGTTGCTGTAATAATATTGATTACACCAGAAATGCTGGAAATCTTTCACAGTTGTTGCTGTAATAATATTAATTATATACAGGGTGTTTATAAAGTCTCACTACACTTGGTATCTAGGTCAATTTGAAAAAAAAATGTTTATGACGTCATCACAATATGTGCTCCCACTGTCAATGAAATTTGTTGAATAAGTTTATTGCTACTGGAAATGTGGAAGATGCTCCACGATCTGGTAGGCCTGCTGTGAATGATGAAATATGTTTAGATATCCAAGACAGAATCCTTAAAAGTCCAGACAAGTCATTAAGAAAACTGTCGCAACAAGTGAACTTACCATTGAGCACATATTGTGATGACGTCATAAACATTTTTTTCAAATTGACCTAGATACCAAGTGTAGTGAGACTTTATAAACACCCTATATATGAAAGGTACTGTAACAGCATAAAGAAAGCCAAAACCTACCCAGGAGCAGATATTAATTCAGATCACAATCCTGTAATGATTAAAATGAAAATCAAACAAAATAGAAACAAGCAAAAGTCTAATTCATCAACAAATCCACTAGATATAACAGCTTTAAATCAAAACAATATTAAAGATACCTATAAAATACAAGTAAAGAACACATACCAGAAGCTGCTAGAAGAAGGAAATGAGCAATACAGAAGAGATAATCCTGATGAAAAAGTAACAAGCAAATGGCAATGCATAAAGAAAAACATACAAGAAACCTGCGACACCTTACCCAAAAAAGAAAAGAACAAAAACCAAAAATGGTTAACTAACACCATCTTAGAAAAAATGGAAGAAAGGAGACAAGCGAAGAACACTGCCCAATACAATAAAATAGATAATGAAATATGCAAAATGTGCAAAAAAGCAAAAGAAGACTGGCTCAGCTAAAAATGTATAGAAATAGAAACTATGTAAAGCAAACAAGACTTAAGAGAAATGCACACAGAAATAAAGAGAATGACTAATACAAATAAAAAAAGCCACAGAAGGTGGATGCATTGCAGACAAAAAAGGAAAAATGCTAACAGACAATAAGATATTATAGATAGATGGCAGGAATATATAATAGAACTATTTCAGGATCAAAGGGACAAGAAACCAGTTATAAAATGTACACAGGAAAGTGAACACAGCCAACTGTTCCCTGTCATACGATATCATCATTCATCGTAAACAATTGGAATATCGAAACATGATCAAAATGGATGAGACACACAGCTCACGGTGTGCACAGAGCACTTAACTCAGTAGCTCCTGCAAGAAGCCGGACTTGGAGTATGAGGAAACTGCAACAAGGAACACTTTTCAGACATAGTCTTCAATGGTTCCTGCCGCCTATCCGCCATATACCGGAATTTCACGTCCTCCCGAAAATGATGATTGTCACATTGAGAACAAAAAATGTATAGCGCTTGATGATGTTAGGATATCGTTATTGACTGCAACCGAACATATAAACACACAGTTAGTCTTTGAATTATCCCCATCACACATCAAACAACAGACCGCACGGTTAGCGCACAATGAACGAAACACGGTGCAAATTCCCCAAAGAGGAAAATCATAGGTTGACTTGACAGAGCAGTCCACATTAAATGTGTTTCAGCATGTAAGTAACTTGCGTCAAATAATACCAACATCAGCCATTGAACAGCACTCAATGTAACGTAAACCGCATGTCAACACTAGATGGTGAAGGTTGCTTTTACAAACAATACTTGACTTGTCAAAAAGGAACATTGCTGTGTATACTCGTTATCGCAGATTTTGTCCACTTCGTTGGCCACAGATTTGCTAAGTAGAACATCATTTTGATTTCCACACAGAACATTACATCAGAGAGCCGAAATTAATCAAACCACATATACATTTTGCTGCAGCGATCGAGAGAACGGAAGAGGGACTATATGACTGAAGAATAAAAGTTCCTAGCCTAGTGCAGTCACCACAAGGTACTGAGGTCAAAATTTTATTTCTTTCCCAATTAAAAAAATCCTTTTTGACCCTTCCATGACATCCTATGTTATCCTTTTTGGCAGCATAACAAGTTATCCATTACCCCTAAATTATGATACCATAGTAAAAATTACAGCATCAAAAAACACTTTCTTCAAAATGTGATAGTCTGTCATGTTGAAATACACCCCCACCCCCAACTTTTCTATTTACTGCTTCCAGTGACCCCTGAGTTTTCTCTCTAGATATAGACACCCCCCCCCCCCCCCCCAAAAAAAAAAATAAATTTTTTTGAGAGATACAATCCTACAGTACAAAAATAAAAATTCGCCAAATTTCAACAAATTGGTTGTTTGTAATTTTTGTATTTTATTTTATTTTTTTTTTCTGTGACCAGGAAAAATGCCTCAGCCGGTGGCTGACATCAAAGAACTATTTCTGACTCAGGAAACAGGATGAATAATGCTTTAGGTAGCCAAACATACTGATTAACTTACGGCGATCCGTCTGAATAGACAAATAAAACGTCCGGTCCAAGTGGTCAATTTCAGATCATAAATCAACCTGAGACAGGAGTTCCCCATGTGTCTACTTGGTAAACACACAGTTGTGTGTCAAAAGTTCAAAGAAAATACTATTTTTCATATTATTTCAGTGCTCCTAATGTTACAATTAAGTGGTAGAAATTTGTACTACGGAATATAATGATGCACATCACAGGTAGGTATCATAATGTAGTTTGAGCCACTAGCTATCTATTATTTTATTTTAATTAATTAAACATTTATATATAAAAATAAAGAGGCTCTTTCAAAAACTGTTTCATATTTATGCAGGAGATTACAAGGGATTACACAACTTACCAGAATCCCATCCAGCAGAGAATCCATTTCCATTGGTTGTTGCATCAGACTGGAAGACAACCAGTAATCTGTTGGATGAGGATTTTTGTGCTGGAGGCTCTATATTATGACACCAACGTCCCAGACTGGACAGAGTGCCATTGGGAAAGGCATTAAACACCTAAGGCATGATATTTTAATATAAAATACAATTAAATTAAATTAAATTATATGTAATCGGTGAATATTATTAATGTTAACCATTTCCCTTTTAGTTTCTTGACCCTTAGATGAATGTACATGAACTCCTTTGGAATAAAAGCCCAAATTTGGCCCCATCTTACCACCCACCAAAAAGAAATAAAAAGAATAACAAATTGCACAGAAAATAGTCTAACTTTATCTCCATTTATAATCATCATCTGTGAGATCTTCTAATGGATAACTTTGGTTGACAAAATCTTAATCTGTACTAATGTTCACCTATAACCAACATTTCTTCTAATCTTTTTAATCAGTGACAGTGGTGCTTGATAAAAAATATTTAAAATTCAAAACTATATTGCATGACATTCAAACTTGCAACTCTCATTAAATCTTTGCCGTTCTCCTGGTTTAGGATTTATATGAAAGACTTAACAGATGTGGACAGTTTCACAGTAAAACTAAATGGTTCTGCCTCATGTAACAATGAATCAAGGTTTGTAGTTAGTTCATATGAGATTGATGTCTTTTGCTCTGGGGCTGGTCTGATCAACAAGTTACGGATTGAAGGGGCGATAGTTGCAAATATTTGCTCCATCTACATTGGCAAGGGTCAGAATGTGGCTCTCAAATCATACCCAAATATTTCTTTGAACACTATTGTAGTCACCACACAAGCGACAATGGCACACATTAAGATTGAGTTCTCACCGACAATTTCGCAGGCCGTCAGTACACTGACGGCGTGTGAGGTGCAAACATTTACAGATACCTATTGTCTGGACGGGCATTCTTGGTCGTTTTGTGCAGTGTGTAGTGGGTGTTGCAGAGGCTGCAATGTCATCATCAGTACGTGTCACGGCAACTGTTCACATGGGATCTATGGACACGATTGTTCCAGGTCTTGTCTTAGTGCCTGTCCTTTATGTGAGGAAAAATCTGGAAAATTCCTACAATGTAAGCATCATGGCTACACCTGTAATGACACTTGTCCCGATGGTAATTTTGGGCTACAGTTCAAACAGACGTGTTCTGATAGCTGTGACATCATATGTGACCTGGAAAGTACAGACTGTACATGCAAGGAAATGTACTACGGGTCAGACTGCACTCTCAAATGTCTGGACAACTGTTTCAATGACACCTGTGAACAGTCAACCGGGAACTGTACATGCAAGGGAACGTTCTACGGATCAGACTGCACTCTCAAATCTCCGGACGACTGTTTAAACGAAACCTGTGAACAGTTAATCGGGGCCTGCGTCTCGTATGTCGATGATTCCCATGTTAAAAAGAGTCTGCCGACTACAACAAACCCAAGCATATGGAAACCTTAATGTGTTTCTGTGCTGGACATGGTTCATTTCTTGGTGTTTTTGCAGTGAAGCCATGGCACATATCTTGATGTGTCTCTGTGCTGGCCATGGCTCATATCTTGATGTGTTTCTGTGCTAGCCATGGCTAGTATGTGTGTGTGTGCTGGCCATGGCTCATATCTTGGTGTGGGTCATGTTAGTCATATCTCATATCTTGGTGTGTCCGTGTTAATCATGTCTCATATCTTTATGTGTGTATGTGTTTAGTCATATCTCATATCTTAGTGTGTATCTGTGTTAGTCATGTGTCACATCTTTGTGTGTGCATGTTTGGGTTAGTGATATCTCATATCTTTGTGTGCATGATTATGTTACTCATATCTCATATCTTTGTGTGTGCGTGTCTGTGTATTTCAAATCTCATATCCATGTGTGTGCATGGCTATGTTAGTAACATCTCATATCTTTGCGTGTGTATGGCTATGTTAGTCACATCTCATATCTTTGTGTGTGCATGTCTATGTTGGTCATATCTTATATCTTTGTGTGCATGTCTATGTTAGGCATGTGTCATATCTTTGTGTGTGCATGTCCATGCCAGACATATCTCATATCTTTATGTGCATGTCTATGTTAGTCATGTGTCATATAAATTGATGTGTGTCGGTGTTAGTCATGCCTCATATCACTGTATGCATGTCTGTGTTTGTCACATCTCATATCTTTGTGTGTACATGTCTGTGTTAGTCACCTCTAGTGACTCGGGCAGATGGTGCTCGTAAACCTAGACCATCTAAGGGCAGAATCCCCCTACAGAAAAGATCATCTGCTGCCTTGCAGGAAGATTGGGGACAATCAAAGACTAAGGAAAGCTAACCTGAATAAAATGCTGGCTGAAATCAGATGCACTGGGCCACTGGCGCAGAACATAGTGCAACGTTTTAACGGGTGTTCAATCAGAGTGGATCTGGCAGACTCTAAATGTGATGTTCTGTCTGTGGGGGCGATCAACACACTTAACCTGACAGCTGACTTCATGTGGGAGTCTGGAATCCTACTCTGATTGAGTCCTGATCACAGAGAGAGAGAGATTCTCAAAATGTTTCTTCAGGCTTCTAATGAACATTCTTGAGGTCACACAGGTCTTTGACTGGCACACACTTTTCAAGGCCAGTTGATCATCCTATCAAGATGATGAATACTCAGGGCATCATGTCACCAGCAAATGTGGAAAAAAAAATTGATGAGTTAAGTTAATTAATGAGGACCATTACCAAATAATCTGTCAGATCTCTCACACGGTTAGAATCACTCATGGGGTCTGACAGGAGTTCATATCAAAAAGCCATCACACTGCTGTGAAGTTCAGTCTCAGGCTCTTGACACTCTATTAAAAACAGAGGCAACTTGACGTGTGCTTTAGAGTGGTGTGAGGTGGCACATTAAAACCTTCATCTCTAGGATGATCATGGGCAATAGGGCAATGAAAGTTGGATCTACAGGTATGATCTTGAAGTCAAAACAACAGCAGACACAATTGATTGAGCCAGTAGTACATAGTGCAAAAGTATGACTGATCATCAAGTACCAGGCCTGCTGGCATAGGTGATTATGTCTCTCCACAACTTTCGATCTCGACAGTTATTTATCATTTATGTTGTTGGCTTTTTGCCAAAGCCATTCTCTTAAGCTGTCTGATATCTCTTCATCTCTCAATTTTTCCAGTTGTTACAATATATTCCAGCTGTTCTCTTCTCATTACATGACCAAAAAATAATGATTGTTTCTTCCTGATATTGGAAATTAGCTCTCATTGTGCTTTGACCTCTTTCAGAACATTTTCATTACTCTTCTTAGCTGTCCATGGTATTCTCAGCATTCTTCTGTAAAACCACATTTCTACAGGCCCCAGTGATTTTCTTGTCTGCTGTACTATTGTCCATGATTCATATCCATATGTTAAGACTGGCCCTACAAAACATTTAAGAACTCTTTTTCTTGTTTCATTTGTCAAAAATGGATTGCATAGTATCTTCCTCATTTTTTTAGAAAGCTGCTTTTGCCTGAGCCATTCTGCATCTCACCTCTGTCGAACATCTTCCATCTGAGGTTAACAAAGTTCCCAAATATTAAAATTTATTTCATCATCATCATCATCATCGAGTGCCGTCTCCGCAACGAAGGTTGGCTACCATGGAGCACCATTCTGCTCTGTCTCTTGCTTTGATGGTGCAGGTTGTCATAGGCTGATTTGTCCATCTTTTGATGTTACTCGCCCATGTTAGTCTTGGTCTGCCTCTGCCTCTTTTACCTTGTATTTTCCCCTCCAGGATTACTTTTAGTAGGCTGTTGTGTCTTTTAACATGGCCCAAAAATTGCATTTGTCTTGTCTGAATTGTACTTAGTAGTTCTCTTTTCATTTTTAGTTGTTTTAACACTTCATCATTTGTTTTCTTTTCCTTTCATCCAATTTTACCTATTCTTCTATATATCCACATTTCAAAGGCTTCGATTCTCTGTTCTGTTTTCTTGTCTACTGTCCATGTTTCTGCACCATACAGGAATATTGAGAAGATGCAACATTTTGTTATTCTTAGTTTTAGCCCTGGTGTTATTTTTTTTTATGTTAGTATGTCCTTCATGACATTAAAATTACTTTTTGCCATTCCTATTCTTTTGTTTATTTCAGTTGAACATTTTCCATCACTGGTTATAGTATGTCAAAGGTAGTTGTAGTTCTAAACTGTCTCCAGGTCTATTCCTTCAATTTTAAGATCCACTAGTGGGTTTTGAGTATTTCTTTGTTTATGATCATAGTTTTAGTCTTTTTGATATTCATATCTAGTCCATATTTTTTGCTTGTCATGTTTATTTCATTAAGTAATTGTAGATCTTTAGGATTTTCTGCTAGTAGTACAGTATCGTCAGCATATCTAAGGTTATTGATTATTTTTCCATTAATTTGTAGGCCTGGCATCTCTATGATGTTTTTAAAGATTTGCTCAGTGTATAGATTGAACAAGCTTGGTGATAGCATCCCTGTCTTACTCCTCTTTTTATATCAATGGGTGTAGTTCTCTTTGTTATATTTTATTATTGCTGTTTGCTCCCAGTATAGATTACATATTAGTTGTATGTCCATGTCATCTAGATGTATTTCTTTTAGGCATTCTATAAGTTGTTTGTAGTGTACTCTATCAAAAGCTTTGGTGTAGTCTATGAAGCAGGCATATATTGGTTTGTTTACTTCTGTGTACTTTTTGATTAATGTTCTCATGCAGAATATGGCTTCTTTTGTCCCACTATTTTTCCTAAATCCAAATTGCTGCTCATCTAATGTCTAGAACACTATTGATTTTATTCTGAATCCTTCCTTGTATAACTTTTAGCAAGATTTTTGTAACATGGCTCATTAGGCTTATTGTTCTAAAGTCACTGCATTCAACTGCACCATTCTTTTTAGGCAATGCAATGAAAGTTGATGTTTTTAGTTCATTTGGTATGTATCCTGTATGGTATATGTCGTTGCATATGTCTATATTCACTGCAATGCCAAAATCTTCTAGTGCCTGTATCATCTCTATCTGTATGCTGTCAGGTCCTGCTGCTTTTCCCTTTTTCATTGTTTTTATAACTTTTTCCACCTCAGATTTTAAGATTTTATAGCCTGATGTACATTTTATAACTGGTTTCTTGTCCCTTTGATCATGAAATAGTTCTGTTATATATTCCTGCCATCTATATTTATTTACCTGTTTTAATATTGTTCCACTTATCTTTATTTTGCACTGAGATGATGTCTATTTCTTTGCTGTTACCATTACTTCTGTCTTTTTGCTATTAAGGCTGAGTCCTTTATTTTTGCTTTCTTTCACTATAATGTCTAACATTTCTTGTAACTCATTTTCACTCTTAGTGATTAAAACTGTATCATCAGCATACCTTACATTATTTATATTAACACCTCCAATTGTTATTCCAGGCATGCCCCTTATGGATCTTAAAATAATCTCACAATAAATATTAAACAAATCTGTTGACAACACACAACCTTGTCTAACACCCTGTCTTATTTATTGAAACATTCCCAATTGGTTTCCAGTTCTTATGGCCATTGTTTGTTGCCAGTACATGTTCTTTATTATTCTTAGATCTTTGATGTCTACGTTTATGCTTTCTAAAATTGTGATTATTTCTTGGTGCTTTACTTTGTCAAATGTTTTGGTATAACCTATGAAACATAGGTATAGATCTGTCTTCACCTCTATGGCTCTTTTTACTAAAGATCTTATGATATATATATGATTGCTCATTCCTTTACCTCCAACAAAACCACACTGTTCATCGCTAATTTCTGGACTGATTTTGCTTCACACTCTTTGCATGATGATTCTTAGTAATATCTTAGTAATGCGACTCATAAGGCTTATTGTGCGATGGTCGTCACATTCAATCGCAACAGATTTCTTTGATAGGGCTATGAATATTGATTTGAGCAGGTCGTCTGGTATATATTCGCTGTTGTAGATATCATTCAATATTTTTGTTATTATTTCTATTCCAAAATCACCCATGACTTCAATCTCTTCTTTAGTTATATTATCTGGTCCAGGAGCTTTGCCTGCTTTCATATTGCGCAAGGCGTCTTCCACTTCTTCTCTGAGTATTTCTGGTCCTTCTCCATTATCCTTAATATTTACTTCCATTCGTTCATCATTATAAAGATCTTTAATGTATTCTGTCCATCGTTCCCTTATGCTTTCTTGTTCAATCAACAGTTCTCCTTCCTTTGATCTTAAATATCCAGTTTTTTATTGCGTTTTTCTTCCTGTCAATTCTTCAATTTGTTTATATATAGCTTTAGCATCTCCTTTTTGTTGCATTTCAATCTCTTTGCATCTCTCTTTAGCCATGCTTCATTTCATTTTATTACAATTTCCTTATTTAATCTGTTATACTCATCTTTATTTTCTTTATTTCTTTTTCTTGTATCCATTAGCAGCAAAATGACGTCTGTCATCCATTTCTTTCTTGAATTTGTCCTCGCTGGTGGTATGAACCCTTTTGATGTTTGTTGCATTGATTCTTTTAGCAATTCCCACTGTTCATCAATGTTATGTATCTTCTCTATTGCATTGTGCAGGTTCTGAATTGTGATTTTATATTTGTCTTGTAGCTTCTTGTCTGATTTGAGTAAATCTAAATTTAACTTGAAGTAAACTGAGGCTTGTTTTGTTGTTTTTAATTTTACTCTAAGCTTTCCCACAACTGGTACATGATCACTATTGCAATCTGCTCTTGGTCTAGTTTTCATTAACACCAGACTGTTGCTAAGTCTATTGCTTATCATTATGTAATCAATTTGATTACGTGCTTTGTCTCCTGGGCTTTTCCATGTCCACAGACGTCTTGGATGTTGCTTAAACCAGGCAGGTGGTTCTTATCATCATGTTGTTTGTTCTTGCCCAGTTAGTAAGTTTCTCACCTCTTTCATTCCTCTCGCCTAAGCCATAATGACCAACTACTTCCTCAACTCTTTCCTTTCCTACTTTTGCGTTAAAATCCCCTAGAATTATGTTTTCATGTGGTTTGCATTCACGAAGTGCCTCATTTAACTCGTAAAATTTATCAATTGTTTCCTCTAGACTGTCTGCTGTTGGTGCATAAACTTGTATAAGATTTATGTCTATTGGCTTTCCATTCAATTTCACTGAAAGGACTCTGTCAGATATTGGGTAAAAGCCTTTCACTGTTCTTGCTCTTTCTGCATCCAAGATGATACCTACTCCTCTTTGGTGTTCAGTACCTCCAGAATAGTTTATGTTTATCCAAATACATCTCCCCTGATCTGATGTATCTAATTTCACAAAGTCCCAGTAATTGTAAACCCATTCTTTTCATTTCTTGTAAGATGTTTTCCAGTTTACCCTTCTGTATGAGTGTCCTCACATTCCACGTACCTATCTTTAGAGTTTGTTTTATCTTTATCTTGCTTACAGCAGCTTGATGATGATTGGGTACCACCTGTAGCACATCATGTCTCCTACCAAACGAGGGTTTTCCATTGGAATCCCCCTTAACGTTGTTGTCATGATTTCTATTGTTGTGGCGATTCATGATTGTACAAAGAAGTTACGACGGTGGTTTTCTGTTGCCTTCTGTCAGTTTGTTTACGGTTGGTTCCACTAGCCTCTGACTAAAAAGTCTCACCCACAAGGCAGTGGGGTTGTTTTACTTCAGGGTACCCTCCCTTAGCCTTTTACTCTCCCGAGCATACCTGCAAGGCAGCAGGGCAGCTGCAGGTTGTACTGTTTACTGCGTACAGTAGCAGGTAAAATTACCCGACCTGACAAACAGGATCAATATCTTCTTATTCTTCTTCTACCTTTTAGCTCCCAGTGGAGCATAGGTCTTCAACAAACACTTTCCAAGTCGTTCTGTTTTTTGCAATTCTTTTAAGATCATTCCATGTCTTCCCCATCATCTTCATCTCTGCTTCGATCTGTCTTCTCCAAGAATTCCTTGGTCTTCCTCCTTGTCTTTTCCCCTGGGGATTCCAAAAAAGGGCCTGTTGTGTAATACTCTCAGTTGGCTTCCGTAGTGTGTGTCCTATCCATCGCCATCGTCTACGCTGTATCTCTTTATCCACTGGTATTTGACCGGTACATTTCCATAATTCTACGTTAGTGACTTTGTCCTGCCATTTCCATCCCTTTATTCTGCATAAGCACCCATTAATGAAAGTCTGTACCTTTGTGATTGTCGATTTTAAGGGTACGAACATTCCAGGTGCCAATTCTGGAGGATTTCCTGGTAGACAAAGGGTGAGTTGGCAACCCAGAAGGATCGATATAGAGTATCCTTGATATCAATACCTTGATATAGAAAAAAGATATTTTTTTTATTTTACACAGGATCGATATAGAGTATGTAAAATAAAATAAAAATATCTTTTTTCTATATCAAGGTATTCGTTCACCTAGAATTTGTTCATTCTGAAATTACAGTGAATTCTGAATTATGTTGCCTTGTTTTGAGATGCTTGAAAGAAGATGTGACAAAAAAGACAGGAACTGTGGTGGAAACATAACTGGTTATTCCATCATACAACATGCCAGCTCACAAAGCTCCCATTATAATGCAATTTTTATAGAAAACATTATTTTGGTAGTCCTGCACCTAGCATAGCCACCTGTGCTTTCTTTTTGCTTTGTTCTCTAAAATCTAAAATTAAAATGAAGTGTTGCTTCGACACCAATCATATTGGGACCACAGGTGGCTTGAATAGTCTAGAGGAAAAGGACATCCACTATGGTTTTGCAACACAGAAGAGGCACTGAAATAGCTTTTTATGCCCCAAAAGGGACTATTTAGAGGGTCATCAAGGCCAAATTGGTGGCTCTAGATTACGACACCCCTCTTTGAGACATTTCATGGTACATTTGTAACACTTACAACTCAAAGAAACCATGTGTAATTTTGAGAAATAATATTTTCATTGAATTTCTGTTATAAATCTTGTGTTATCCTCCATAGAGCCACTGGAGTAGGATGTGGTGATCATTTGCCTGCTGGTGTATTCTATAAAAAGCTTTGGTGTAGTCTATGAAGCAGGCATATATTGGTTTGTTTACTTCTGTGTACTTTTCGATTAGTGTTCTCATGCAGAATATGGTTTCTTTTGTCCCGCTATTTTTCCTAAATCAAAATTGTTACTTATCTAATGTCTAGAACACTATTTATTTTATTCTGAATCCTTCCTTGTATAACTTTTAGCAAGATTTTTGTAACATGGCTTATTGTTCTAAAGTCACTTCAATTCAACTGCACCATTCTTTTTAGGCAATGCAATGAAAGTTAATGTTTTTAGTTCATTTGGTATGTATCCTGTGTGGTATATGTCGTTGCATATGTCTGTAATCAAGGCAATGCCAAAATCTACTAGTGTCTGTATCATCTCTATCTGTATGCTGTCAGGTCCTGCTGCTTTTCCCTTTTTCATTGTTTCTATAGCTTTTTCCACTTCAGATTTTAAGATTTTATAGCTTGGTGTACATTTTATAACTTGTTTCTTGTCCCTTTGATCCTGAAATAGTTCTGTTATATATTCCTGCCATCTATCTATAATAACCTTATTGTCTGTTAGCATTTTTCCTTTTTTGTCTGCAATGCATCCACCTTCTGTGGCTTTTTTTATTTGTATTAGTCATTCTCTTTATTTCTGTGTGTATTCCTCTTAAGTCTTGTTTGGTTTCAATAGTTTGTATTTCTATACATTTTTGGCTGAGCCAGTCTTCTTTTGCCTTTTTGCACATTTTGCGTATTTCATTATCTATTTTATTGTATTGGGCAGTGTTCTTCACTTGTCTCCTTTCTTCCATTTTTTCTAAAATGGTGTTAGTTATTAATTTTTTATTTTTGTTCTTTTCTCTTTTGGGTAAGGTGTCACAGGTTTCTTGTATGCTTTTCTTTATGCATTGCCATTTGGTTGTTACTTTTTCATCAGGATTTTCTCTTCTGTATTGCTCGATTCCTTCTTCTAGCAGCTTCTGGTATGTGCTCTTTACTTGTATTGTATAGGTATCTTTAATATCTTTTTGATTTAAATCTGTTTTATCTAGTGGATTTGTTGATGAATTAGACTTTTGCTTGTTTCTCTTTAGTTAGCTTTCTCATAAATTCATTAAATTCTTATTTTCAGTTTATGAAAAATATACAAAAAAGACACAACAACCTTCTAAAAGTAATCTTGGAGAGGAAAATACAAGGTAAAAGAGGCAGAGACAGACCAAGACTAACATGCACAAATCAGCCTATGACAACCTGCACCATCAAAACAAGAGACAGAGCAGAAGGCGCTCAATGGTAGCCAACCTTTGTTGTGAAGATGACACTCGATGATGATGAAAAATATATCTTATTGAGGGAAATTTTGAAAGAAATTATATCAAATGTATACGCTATATGTATAACAAACACACAATGTGTCTACTGTTATAGCAACATTATTTTTATTTTATACTGTTTAGTAGCATTATTAAATGAAGCTCACAACAATAATTTGAAGTGACAGTAACAATCGTGCATTTTGCAAAAAGTCAAAGTTTTTTCTATTAAACTTAAGAAGAAGTATTCCTGTGTTATACACATATGAAATGTATCATAATCATCATCCTCATCATCATCATCATCATCATCATCATCATCATCATCATCATGAAGTACCGGGCCTACAGGCATATGTGATCATGTCTCTCCACAACTTTCGATCTCGGCAGCTATTTATCATTTCTGTTTTTGACCTTCAGCCAAGCCATTCTCTTAAGCTGTCTGTTATTTTTTCTCTTTGCTTCCCTCTATGTCTTCGTCTCTCAATTTTTCCAATTGTTACAATATATTCCAGTTGTTCTCTTCTCATTACATGGCCAAAAAATGATGATTGTTTCTTCCTAATATTGGAAATTAACTCTCTTTTTGCTTTGACCTCTCTCAGAACCTTTTCATTACTCTTCTTAGCTGTCCATGGTATTCTCAACATTCTTCTGCAAAACCACATTTCTACAGACTCCAGTGACTTTTTTGTCTGTTGTCCTATTGTCCATGACTCGCATCCGTATGTCACGACTGGCTCTACGTAACATTTAAGAACTCTTTTTCTTGTTTCTATTGTCAAAAACGGATTGCATAGTATTTTCCTCATTTTTTGGAAAGCTGCTTTTGCCTGAGCCATTCTGCATCTCACCTCCTTTGTACATCTTTCGTCTGAGGTTAACAAAGTTCCCAAATATTTAAATTCATTTACCTGTTTTAATATTATTCCACTTGTCTTTATTTTGCACTGAGGTGATGTCTTTTTCTTTGTTGTTACCATTACCTCTGTCTTTTTGCTATTAAGGCTGAGTCCTTTATTTTTGCTTTCTTTCACTATAATCTCCAACATTTCTTGTAACTCATTTTCACTCTTAGCGATTAATACTGTATCATCAGCATACCTTAGATTATTTATATTATGTCCTCCAATTGTTATTCCAGGCATGCCCCTTATGGATCTTAAAATAG
Source organism: Megaustenia siamemsis (assembly GCA_032433765.1). Classification (NCBI taxonomy): domain Eukaryota; kingdom Metazoa; phylum Mollusca; class Gastropoda; order Stylommatophora; family Ariophantidae; genus Megaustenia; species Megaustenia siamemsis. Next base: position 60,617,598 of record JAVIAB010000046.1, read on the forward strand.
TCTCATTATAAATATTAAACAAATCTGGTGACAGCACACAACCTTGTCTAACACCCTGTTTTATTTGTTGAAACATTCCCAATTGGTTTCCAGTTCTTATGGCCGCTGTTTGTTGTCAGTACATGTTCTTCATTATTCTTAGATCTTTGCTGTCTATATTTCATCATATCATATATATATTCTATCATAATCATATCTACTTCATTTAACATCTTTGCCACAATAGTTCATTTTGAATTATACTTAAAACTCATGTAAATTTGTTTTATTAATTTCCAACCTTTAGTGTTTTGATTAAAAAAAAAAAAAAAACAAGAAAAGAAAAAAAAAATGATGATTATTTTCTTTGTAAAAAGCCAGTTTTTTAAAAATTGTTTCTGTTCATGTAATGTATCTTTCTTGTTTAAAGACATAATTTTGGTAATGTTTCTTGAATACTTAACAAAAGTGACTAAACTTTCAAGTGCTCTTGTAAAATTTTGGTAAAAAAAAGTATTTTTGATAATTCTTTAAACACAAACTAAACAAAATAAAATCCCCACATTATTACAAAAAAAAAAAAAAAAAAAAAATTAAAAACATTAATGCAGTGTTTTTTTTCTTCACTGCATCCTGCTGTAATTTCCTTTCTCATGCATACATAATGCTTCTATTTTTTAATCTATGACATTGTTTTATAGATTACATCAACGAACACATTTACAAAGTAAAGCATCCAGAAACAGGATTTTAGTATAAGTGCTGACAGCAAAGTGTGTAAAATAATCATACAATAGTGTCAAGCAGTTAAACCAGTAGAGAGATGAAACAAATTACAACATTTCAGCAACATCCTTCAGCTGGTATTTAAGAAATATTCAAGGAAAGAACTACTCTAAAGCAACAAATAATATAAACACAAACAATTGAACAGTAATCTGAAAATGGTGGCATCGGAACAAAGGCCAGATTTATGAGTCTGTTAGTCATAATATAAATACATCTCTAGAATTAAAGTAATGGAGCAATATTATCATAAGTCAATGAACCCAAATGCCTAGGGATGATGCTAATTTCAGATGATACATGTACAATAGAGGTGAGGTGCATTCCAAATCATTAGGAAAGTATATATGCAAGCAATTTTTATAAATGGAAATAAGAAAGGTAAACAATTCTTCAGTTTATGTGGACTCAGCCTTGACATGTGAATGTCTAATCCTGAACAATAGACAAGAAAATTACTGGAGGCCACAGAAATGTGGTTTTACAGAAAATGTTGAGAATACCATGGACAGCAAAAATAAATAATGAAGATGTCCTAAAAAGCAAAGAGAAAGCGAATTTTCAACATCAAGAGGAAATGATCACTATTTTGTGACCATGTTATAAGAAAGGAATAGCTGGAACATAGTGCAGCAACAGAAACAATTCAGGGAAGCACAGAGAAAACATACCAGACAATTTAAATGGAATTCTGGGTAGGAAGTCAACAACAGAAGTGATGAACAGCTGTAGAGATACAAAATTAATGAAAGACATGTTCATTTATGCCACAGACAAGACACTTAATTATGATAACATTCTATGGTTTAGAAATTATGAAATTAGCCACACAATTGTAGAATCTCTCATATTTTTATAGCTTCCAATTTTGTTGTTTTATCCAACCACAGTGACTGAGTGGAGAGGGTTGTACAAATTGCATGTTGATATTTTAATTTGATTTCTGCTCATTCTTATCATGATTCAGTTAACAAGCAAATTAACAAGCTGATTCAGCATTAACTATTTAAATGTTGCTCTTTAATATCAAAGTATTACTTTAATAATGACTTGAAGTCTTAGTACATTCCAACAAACAAACTGGATAACCCTTGAATAGTTAATTATAAATTAGCGAATAGATTATAGCTCGTTTCAAAACATATGCCCAACTTCAAAACGCTATTACTCTCTAACCGTTTGTTAAATACTTTTGAAATTTTCCAAATGTTATTAGAATGCAAAAGACCCTTTAAATGTATATTTAACAAATATCTTGCAGCTGCAGTTTTCTTAAAGTGGCGATATTTCTTTGATGTTTGTCAAAATTGTAAATTGTGAAGCCCTAAAGAATAGAAATTACCGTAGTTGCTGGTCTACGATTAATTTTCACTAGGTAAAGGCGTGGCCGTAATGGGGAAATAACTGGATAAAACAAAACACCAGGATAATTATTTTCTGCTCAGTTCGAGGACGGACGATAATATCAAGGTATACCTGTATGTCCAATTTTCATAGTTGTGTGGTCCTGAAAAGGACCGTTTGTTGAAATAATTTAAGGTAATATAGGGACCAACATATACTTTCATTCTGAATCAGACGAGTCTAAAAGATTAATAACTGTTTGGGGTTGAACATTCCACAAACCATCATTTTTCCAATATTCCTCTTCCTTTTTTAAGACGTGGTCTTCACATTTAGCCCAATAATCTTTGTCTATATTTAATAAAGCGAGATTAGCAAGAGTCTTTACATCGCATATTTTGAATGTTGTATTTTCATCTGCCACTTGTCCTTTTAATTTTGCCCAGATTAGTTCTATTGGATTTAAATGAGCATGGTAAGGTGGCAGCTCTAACTTATATGACCGTGCTCTTGGATAATCTTATCTATTTGAAAAATCTTTGTCCTTTGTTTTTGCTTTACTAGAGATAGTAATTCAGGTTTTAAGTACATGTTATTAAATTGTATGTGCTCCTTTGTGAGCCATATCTTAATAGCATCTTTTGTACTGGATGACGTCGGGACTTTATCTTCAAGTGCAACAATGTTGTGGTACGCTGCATTGTCCATTATTAAGCACATGGTCGATCTAGTGATGGGAGAACAGAATTTTCAATCCAATGTCTAAATATGTGACCATTCATCTCAGAGTGATAATCCCGATTGTCTATGGATTTTGAAAGAAAAATGAGCTCTGCATTCTGTATTAGTCCATGTTGTCGACTACCTGCATGAGCAATTATCAAGCGCTGTCCTTTGCTGCTAGGTATTAATCTCTTAATCTTTCCATCTGATGACTGCCATTCCCTTTGGTTAGTGTGGTGAGCATTGATCCATGTTTCATCCAAGTACACAATATCATAACCTTGCTTGCGCACCTCTTTTACTTCACGTAAGTACTTGCTTCTCATGACTACTATATGTGGCTTCTCACAGATGATGTTTCGTCCATTGGTATACTTTCTGAATGTAAAGCCTGCAGCTCTAACATTCCTCCATAATGTAGACTTTGATATTTCAATACTGTTGTTCTTTTTCAGCGATACTTTTAATTTTCTTATTGTAAAAGTTTCATTCATACCCAACATTTTGCGAATTTCACTTCTAATAAGTTCACTGTCGAAATTATCCAACATTTTTGCTCCTTCTTGTGATTTTGTATATTTGGAACATTGACGGTCACATGCTTGAATCCAGCGATTAAATGACCGTTTAGATAAATCCAAAATGTGTCTTGTCCTATTCTCAGGGTTTTCTAAAGAATGAAATAATCTTCCTCGTTTAGCCTCTTTGCAAAAATAGTCATACATTTTTATTGCGATGTTTTGTAAACTGCAGAATTTCATTTTAAGACTCATGATAAATGTTAGCGTTCCACGTCTACACCTATGAATTAACGGAAATGGAACACACAATGCCTCGTGTTTTCTACAAGTGTCTAATTGTGTCAGACAGCTCACGTTTAAAGCGTGCAAAATCGTAAATTTGACCGTGTATAGATTTGTAATCGCTATTTTTAACTTAAATACTGTAAACACTAAGTTTTGACTACATCAATAGGTCGTTATAAATTTATATAAATCAAATAAGCAATAATAATAACCAAATGTTTGTTTTTAATGAAATTAATTCCCTGTTGGGTTCTAATCATTATAACTTTACATGCAAATTTTGAAAAAATTACAAAAAGCGGTTTAAAAGATATTAATTTTAAAAGTTGGGCACGAATTATGAAACAAGCTATAATACTAGACCTATGACATCTTCTTCTATGACTGATTCATAAATTAGCATATAGATCCTATGACATCTTCTTCTATGTCTAAATTATAAATTAGCATATAGATTAGTACAAACCTATGACATCTTCTTCTATGACTGAATTATAAATTAGTATAGATTAGTACCAGATGTATGACATCTTCTTCTATGACTAAATTATAAATTAGCGTATATATTAGTACCAGACATATGGCGTCTTCTTCTATGACTGAATTATAAATTAGCATATAGATTAGTACCAGACTTATGACATCATCTTCTATGACTGAATTATAAATTAGCATATAGATTAGTACCAGACTTATGACATCATCTTCTATGACTAAATTATAAATTAGCGTATAGATTAGTACCAGACTTATGACATCATCTTCTATGACTGAATTATAAATTAGCGTATAGATTAGTACCAGACTTATGACATCATCTTCTATGACTGAATTATAAATTAGCTTATAGATTAGTACCAGACTTATGACATCATCTTCTATGACTAAATTATAAATTAGCATATAGATTAGTACCAGACTTATGACATCATCTTCTATGACTAAATTATAAATTAACTCCCCATCTCATGTAAGATTCAAAGATTCATCACAAACTTCTTGATGTATCACATAAATCTAAAGAATTTCAGGCTAGCTTTTCTTTTTTCTTTTTGTTACCTTGTATTTATTTATTTTGTTTTTGTCAGCTTCAAGTTTACACCACCATCTTGTCTGCAAAGTTTGTTGTCAGTGATGAAGACTTTTTGAATAGAATGTAGCTTAATTTATTATTTTTGTTCTATTTCTCAGTGGTAAGTTTTCATTGCCTATTTCTGTTGTATCAGCCCAGACATTAGCTTTGGCATCTCAGATTACAGGTCCTTTCGAGCTGTAGTGGCCCATAGGGCGTAGACCAAGATACACCTTCTCCTATCTGAATTTTTGTTCAGTTTTCTTTTAAAGATATTTTATCAAATCTCACCATTTGTCTCTGTTCTGTGCAAGCAGCTCTATCTCATTGAGGGAGCTGAATCCTGCTGCTCTTGCCTCTCTCATTAATGTTCTTCTCAGTGTCTCCCTGGGTATTCCTCTTTTTCTCTTACCTGTTGTTTCATGAGGGCTTTCTTTGCTATTCAGTTATTATCTCTTCTCATCACATGTCCAACATATGACCATCATCTTTTCTTGATTACTGAAGATATTAGTGGTTGATTGGCAATTTCTCTAATTTCCTCGTTTGTTTTGAATTCGTTCCACGCTATACCAAGTATTTTCCTTAGACATTTATTTTCGAATGCGTTCAACTTTGTTTCTATATCTCTTGTTGTTTTCCAGCTTTCACACGCATACATAATGGTTGATAGTACATTTGATTTGAATAGCCTAAGTTTTGTGTTTGTACTGATGAGTTTTGATTTCCACGACTTTTCAAGGCTTCTGAAAGATATTGCTGCTCTAGCTATTCTGATTCTAATTTCTTTGCTTGTATCCCCTTCTCGATCAATGTGACTTCCAAGATAGATAAAGTGATCGATCTCTTCTACTGGTTTGTTTTCCATGTATATTTTGTCACTTGTTGGAATTAAACTTTTCATGACTTTAGTCTTTTTATGATTGATCTCAAGCCCAATTTTGCTGGCTATTGTTGATAGTTCATTTGTGTTTTCCTGCATCATTTTTATCTGACTGCTGATGAGAACTATGTCATCAGCAAAGGCGAGGTCCTCCAAATGGTCTCCTTGTATCCATTCAATGCCTTTATTATCATTGCATCATTTCTTCATTATGAAGTCCATAACAATTCCAAATAACAAGGGTGATAAAATACATCCTTGTTTAACCCCAGTTTCTATTGGGAAACATTCGCTCAGTCCTTCCTCTGTTCGAACTGCACATGTGTAACCATCATACATGTCTTTAATAATATTGATGATTTTTGATGGTAAACCATATAGCTTCAGAATTTTCCACAAAGAATCTCTATGAATACTATCAAATGCTTTTTTGAAGTAGATGAAGTTAAGTACAAAAGGTTTTTGCTTTTCAATGTGTTCCTCCAATATAAGTTGTAGAGTAAAAATGTGGTCAAGGCAGCTTCTCCCTTTTCTAAACCCAGCCTGTTCTTCATGCATTACTGTATCTATTGAATCCTTTATTCTATTTAGTATGATTTTGCAGAATAACTTTGAGGCAACTGACAAAAGTGTCACGCCTCTCCAGTTGTTACAATCTCTGAGATTGCCCTTTTTGGGAATCTTAACAATGATTCCTTTTTTCCATTTATGAGGCGTCTTCTCTGCTTTCCAAATGATGTTGAACATTTTCTGGAGATGTATTAGATTATGGCTATCAATTGCCTTGAGGATCTCAGCTGTTAACTTATCCTCTCCAGCAGCCTTGTTATTGGTCATAAGCTTTAAGGTGGTTTCTATTTCGCTCAAGGTGAAGTCATCTAAATTTACATCTAATTCTGCTGCTGGTGTTTCAGCTTCAAAATCTATTAAACTGTGGGTTAGTGGACGGTTAAGAATTTCTTTGAAGTGTTCCGCCCAACGGGCTTTTATGTCTGCGCTTGTTGTTAGCACTAATCCAGATTTGTCTAGAATTGGTGTTCCACTGGATGCATAGGTGTTTGTCAGCATCTTTTGTACAGTATAAAGAGTTCTGCTGTATCCTGTAATTGCAGCTGTCTCTGCTTTCTCTGCCAAATTGTCTATATAAGCTCTTGTATCTCTTCTTGCTGAACTTTTCACTTTGTTGTCTAATTCTCTGTATGTTGCTTTTGCTAGAGCCTTTCCAAGATCTGTCTTTACATTAGTCATGGCTCTCTTCACTTCTCTTCTTTCTTTGATGTATTTCCATGTGGTGTCTGAGATCCAAGCTCGTTTTTCCATTTTCTTCAGTCCGGCACTTGCTTCTGCTGCTGTCATTAGTATTTTGCTCTGTGAGTCCCACATTTCATTGATATCTAAGTCTATTTCACCGTGTGCTGTATAACAATTACTTAGCTCTATGTTAAACTTTTCCTTTATGGCTTCATCTTTCAATTTATGACTATCAATTTTATGTGTAGTTGACCTCTTCTGTTGGTTTTTAAATTTTAATCTTATTTTCCCAATGCACAGGTTGTGGTCACTATTAACATCAGCACCTCTGTAAGCTCTTACATCTATTAATGATGATCTGAATTGTTGTTTAATACATCGGTGGTCAATTTGATTTGAGGTTCTATCATCAGGAGATATCCATGTTGTTTTGTGAATATTTTTGTGTGGAAATAATGTCCCACCTATAACTAAATTTTCTATTAAACATAATTCTATTAATCTTTCTCCATTCTGTCTTGTAGTATCACAGTCTTCTCTCCCCATCACATGTTCCACTCCAGCGTTGTCTTTTCCCACTTTGGTGTTGAAATCTCCCATTACAATTAAAAGATCGTGTTTGGGTATTTTGTTTATCAGTTGTTGTAGTTGGTTATAAAAATCGTCCTTAACTTCATCATAAGCTTCGTTTTTAGGCGCATAACATTGAACAATTGAAAGTTTTCCATGCTTTGTTTTGTAGCGTGTTCGTATCAGACGGCTATTTACCGGTTCCCATTCTAATAAACTTCTTGCAGCTATGTCTGTCATCATTATGCCTACTCCTTCACGGTGTTTTCCATCTTCCCTTCCAGAAAAAACTACTATTTTATTATCAATAGATCTCCTACCTGTTCCAAGCCAGCGCATTTCGCTTAATCCTAAAATATCTAGATCGTATCTGTCCATCTCGCTCGCGACTTGTGCTTGTTTCGTCGGTGCGGCCATTGTTCGCACATTCCAGAATCCTATTTTTGTTGTTGTTCTAGGGCCGAAAAAACTATCACTATCATCTACTGCTAATTTACACATTCTGTATCAGGTCTACGTTTCATTAACAACATCGTTTTTACAATAGCGGCTTGTTAAACCTCTGATCAACGGTTCTTTACCAAGCCGGAGAAAAATAATTCCTCCATTTTGGAAACAACCGGAAACTCTCAGAACATCACATCAATGTTGCTATTGAGAACTGTTACTAATCTAATGAAGTTAGTCAATAAAGACACACTTACCTCTACATAATCCTTTTGACAATCTGCTGCTTCCACGTCAAAAGGTGGTTTGAACCACAAGTTGATGATATATCCAGGATCAACATTGATGTCCCACTGGCACTGGATATTGTGAGGATAGCTTGAGGGGTAGTTGGGAGTGCTCAAATTGCCTTTGTTGCTGTGATACAGTATACCACAACCTACATTGTGGACATACAAATGTTGTAACTAATGTCGTCACTCAGTTCAAATTACTAATCTTAGAAAATGTGACTTGAGTTCTTATCAGTTACACAAATTTAAACAGACAAAATAAACATATCAACAAACTGAATCTCAACAACAGCAAGATAGATAAAAATAGAACATAAAAGTTAACCAAAATTTAGCCCTAGATTACGATACTGTTGTACAATTTCATCATCATGTGCCATACCAGTTGGCATAGGTGATCATGTCCTTCCACAATCTTCTATCCACAGTGCATCATATCAGTTCTGTTGTTGACTGTTTTCCATGCCATGACACCAAGCTATCCAGTTGTAAAATTTACAAACTCAAAATACACTTTTTTAATTCAACAGTTTTCCGCAAGCAAATCCCCCCCCCCCCCCCCCCCCCCCCTCCATACCTTCCTAATTATTGCTGCTGGTGACACCATAGTGTTTCCTATATTTCCTTTGAAGTTTGATTTAAAAAAACAAAAACTGTATGTATCACAACATTTATGAAAGTATCTTAAGAACATACTGTATGGTTTTATAAATTTCGCCAATTTTCAAGAAATTCTTTTTTTTTCCTTCTCATGACATGGAAAATCTCCTCAGCTGTTGGCGAGACATCAAAGAAACCTTTGTTGGCTGTGGTTGGATTTCAGGCTATAAATCAACCATAAGTCAGGAAATGATCACATCCGATCCCCATGTGTCATCTTGGATAACACACTGTGTAGCAGAAGTTCATAGAAAATTTTAATTTCTGAACTAGAAATGTAACATTTAAGTGATTGTAATTGTTACATGTTACAGGTTGTTAATTGTTGAATAAGAGTTCAAGATTATGTCCATGTGTGGACAGTGTTTTCTGTTACAGCGTGTGTTGTTTTGAAATATACCGGTTACACGCTGTGTGCTTTTTGGATTTAATATTCTGCTCATGCCTGTTGTGGTTGTAAGTTATCAATTAATTATTTATATCAGAAGCCAGCAATAATATCAAAAGTTGTCAATTAATTATTTATAGCAGAAGCCAGCAATAATATCAAAAGTTGTCAATTAATTATTTATAACAGAAGCCAGCAATAATATCAAAAGATGCCATTAATTATTTATAACAGAAGCCAGTAATAATATCAAATGTTGTCAATTAATTATTTATAACAGAAGCCAGTAATAATATCAAAAGTTGTCAATTAATTATTTATAACAGAGGCCAGCAATAATATCAAATGTTGTTCATTAATTATTTATAACAGAGGCCAGCAATAATATCATATGTTGTTCATTAATTATTTATAACAGAGGCCAACAATAATATCAAAAGTTGTCCATTAATTATTTTTAACAGAAGCCAGCAATAAAAGCAAAAGATGTCAATTAATTATTTATAAAACAAGGCCAACAATAATATCAAAAGATGTCCATTAATTATTTATAACAGAAGCCAGCAATAAAAGCAAAAGATGTCAATTAATTATTTATAACAGAAGCCAGCAATAAAAGCAAAAGATGTCCATTAATTATTTATAACAGAAGCCAGCAATAAAAGCAAAAGATGTCCATTAATTATTTATAACAGAAGCCAGCAATAATATCAAAAGATACCCAATGCCATTGTGCACTTACCCCCAGTTTCAAAACTGTATTCCAACCTGAACCTTCCATAGTTTGAGCTCACATTGGATCTGAATGTCAGGCGTAGTTCATTGCTCATGGATGTAAATGTTTGTGGTAGAGCTATTCCACAGTAATTGCCAATAGTAGGCGAGTTGGGAAGGCCTCCGTTCTGAATGTGGAGGCTCTCAGAGTCACAATTATTTGAGCTGTTGTCAAGGTGGAGGTCTGTAAAGCTAATCTGATCAACATAAATATGCTACATTATTGCTGTGTACATGTCTCTCTCTGGGTTATACATCTAGTTAAGATTTGTAAAGAAAGAATATTTGAAACTTTTGCTGGATCACTCATTTGGACATGTCCATAGAATAGTAAATCCTACAATTGAAAAGCAAATTAGGTTATAAGTGAAGAAATAATATCATACCATTAAAATAAGTGAAGTAATATCACAAAATAAAAACAGATGAAGTAATAATATAAAAAAAAAATAAAACAGGTGAAATAATAATATCAGAAAATAAAACAGATGAAGCAAAATATCATAAACTAAAACAGGGGAAGAAGCAATAATATCAGACACTAAAACAGGTGAAGCTATAATATCAGAAAATAAAACAAGTAGAATAATAAATCAGAAACTAAAACAGGAGAATCTATACTATAGGAAAATAAAACAGGTGAAGCTATAATATCAGAAAATAAAACAAGTAGAATAATAAATCAGAAACTAAAACAGGAGAATCTATACTATAGAAAAATAAAACAGGTGAAGCTATAATATCAGAAAATAAAACAAGTAGAATAATAAATCAGAAACTAAAACAGGAGAATCTATACTATAGGAAAATAAAACAGGTGAAGCTATAATATCAGAAAATAAAACAAGTAGAATAATAAATCAGAAACTAAAACAGGAGAATCTATACTATAGGAAAATAAAATAGGTGAAGCTATAATATCAGAAAATAAAATAAGTAGAATAATAATATTATAAAATAAAACAAGTAAATCTTTATATATATTTAAAAAAAAAAAAACAGGTGAAGCTATAAAGTCCAGCTGTCCGATGATGAATTCGCTCACCTCATGGACAGGAAGGGAGAGAAGATCAGATTTCTTCCTGCTTGCAAAACAAGAGTCTGAGAAAAGTTAGACAAGTCACTAGCAAAAGCTATAAACCATCATCATAAATGACATTTTCAAGTGTTGCGTATGAAGTGTAGTTATCTTGTGCCGGTATATAGTATAAGCCTTAGAGGCAATGCAGCAGGAGGTTGAAGTTTGGGAGTCATGATCCAGGTGGGCCCACCTCCCCTAGAGTGTCAAGAAGCTAAAGGGCCGAAACACTTGTTCAACAGGAGAACTACTTCTGATGATCAGATTACCTTCTGCTGTGAAGCTCTGTACAAAGATTTTCTTTCTACTAGGAAAATAAAACAGGTGAAGCTATTATAAAGGAAAATAAAACAGGTAAAGATATAATATAGGAAATTAAAAGAAGTAGAATAATATCAGAAAATAAAACAGGCAAAGCAATAATCATCATCATGTGCCATATCGGTTGGTGTAGGTGATCATGTCCTTCCACAATTTTCTATCTACAGTGCATCATATCAGTTCCGTTGTTGACTGTTTTTAATTAAATGCCATGACACAAGCTATCTAGTATTTTCTCTCTTTGCTGTCCGCGATCTCTCTTTCCTTGTATTTTGCCTGTGGTAACCAAGTATTCTTTCCTCTTCTTATGATGTGCCCGAAAAATGTTGATTGTTTCTTTATGATGTTTTTTAGGAGCTCCCTTTTTGTGTTGGCCTCTTTGAGAATATCCTCATTTGTCTTTTTAGCTGTCCAGGAAACTTTCAACATTTTCTGAGAAATCCCATCTCTGTAGCCTCTAAACGTCTATTCATTTGTTTGTCTACTGTCCTATATAATCTATACTGGGAGCAAACAGCAATAATAAAATAAAACAAAGAGAACTCTACACCCATTGATATAAAAAGAGGAGTAAGACAAGGATGCATCCTATCACCAAGCTTGTTCAATCTATCCACTGAGCAAATCTTTAAAAACATCAGAGATGCCAGGCCTACAAATTAATGGAAAGATAATCAATAACCTAAGATATGCTGACGATACTGTACTCATCATCATCATCATGTGCCATACCGGTTGGCGTAGGTGATCATGTCCCTCCACAATCTTCTATCTACAGTGCATCGTATCAGTTCTGTTGTTGACTGTTTTCCATGCCATGACACCAAGCTATCCAGTATTTTCTCTCTTTGTCGTCCGCGATCTCTCTTTCCTTTTATTTTGCCAGTTGTAACCAAGTATTCCAACTTTCCTCTTCTCATGATGTGCCCGAAAAATATTGATTGCTTCTTTCTGATGTTTTTTAAGAGCTCCCTTTTTGTGTTGGCCTCTTTGAGAACTTTCTCATTGGTCTTTTTAGCTGTCCATGGAATTTTCAACATTCTTCTGAGAAATCCCATCTCTGTGGCCTCTAATCGTCTTTTCATTTGTTTGTCTACTGTCCATGATTCGCTTCCATAGGTCAGAATTGGTTCTATAAAGCATCGATGAACTCTCTTTCTCATTTTTATTGACATAGATTTGTTGCATAAGATATTTTTCATTTTCTGAAATGCTATTTTGGATACTATGTTACTAGCAGAAAATCCTAAAGATCTACAAGAATTACTTAATGAAATAAACATGACAAGCAAAAAAATATGGACTTGATATGAATATCAAAAAGACTAAAACTATGATCATAAACAAAGAAAATACTCAAAACCCACTAGTGGATATCAAAATTGAAGGAATAGACCTGGAGACAGTTCAGAACAACAACTACCTTGGACCTACTATAACCAGTGATGGAAAATGTATAACTGAAATAAACAAAAAAATAGGAATGGCAAAAAGTAATTTTAATGTCATAAAGAACATACTAACATCAAAACAAATAACACCAGGGCTAAAACTAAGAATAGTAAAATGTTAAATCTTCTCAACATTTCTATATTGTGCAGAAACATGGACATTAGACATGAAAACAGAACAGAAAATTTAAGCTTTTAAAATATGGATATATAGAAGAATAGGTAGAATTGGATGGAAGGAAAAGAAAACAAATGATGAAGTCTCAAAACAACTAAATATGAAAAGAGAACTACTAAGCACAATTGAGACAAGACAAATGCGATTTTTGGGCCATGTTAAAAGACACAACGGCCTACTAAAAGTAATCCTGGAGGGGAAAATACAAGGTAAAATAGGCAGAGGCAGACCAAGACTAACATGGATGAGTAACATCAAAAGATGGACAAACCAGCCTATGACAACTTGCACCATCAAAGCAAGAGACAGAGCAGAAAACCACTCCATGGTAGCCAACCTTCATTGCGGAGATGGCACTCGATGATGATGATGATGTCTACTGTCCATGATTCACTTCCATAGGTCAGATTTGGTTCTATATAGCACTGATGAACTCTCTTTCTCACTTCTATTGAAATAGATTTGTAGCATAAGATATTTTTCATTTTCTAAAATGCTATTTTGGCCTGAGCTATTCTGCTTTATATTTCTGTGGTGCATCTTCCATGATGATGATTGTTTCTTCAATACGACCATTACTTCTGTTTTCTTACTATTCAGACTGAGACCTTTCTTGTTGCTTTCTTTTACTATTATGTCTATCATTTATTGTGGTTCATTCTCTGTCTCTGCTATTAAGAAGACTGTGTCATCCGCATATCGCAAATTATTTATGTTGTGACCGTTGACTTCAATTCCTTTTTTGCCTACTATTGATCTCATAATATGTTCGCTGTAAATTGAAAACAAATGTGGCAACAGAACACAGCCTTGTCTGACTCCTTGTTTTATATATTGCAATTGTCCTGTTTGGTTGCTAATTCGTATAGCTGCTGTTTGTTGCCAGTACATGTTTTCTTTGATTCGCAGATCCTTGCCATCAATGTTTAATTTCTCCAGCATATTGATTATTTCCACATGCTTTACTTTGTCAAATGCTTTTTCTGTAGTCTATACAGCACATATATAGATCTTTCTTTACCTCTAAAGATCTTTCAATCAATGTTCTTAAGATGTATATTGCATTATTGGTGCCCTTTCCGTCCACAAAACCACATTGTTCCTCACTTATTTCTGATTGTATTTTGTTCCTTACAGGTCTCATGAAGATTCTTAGTAATATTTTCATCATATGACTCATGAGACTAATAGTACGATGGTCTTCACAATCAGTGGCATCTGGCTTCTTCGGTATGGCTACAAAGATAGATTTTAGTAGATCTTCTTTTATGTGTCCAGTGTTATATATGTCATTGAGTAGTTTTGTTATGACTTGTACTCCCAGCTCTCTAATGCCTTTACCTCTTCAATTGTTATATTGCTGGAGATTTGCCTCTTTTCATGTGTTGAATTGCATCCTCCACTTCACTCTGCATTATTGATTGTCCTGTGTCTTTGTTTTAATTGTTTAGCTCTGGTCTTTCATCATCATAGAGTTGACTGATATATTCTGTTCATCTTTCAATTATCTTTTCCTGTCCCATTATTATATTTTCTTCCTTTGATTTCACACATCCTTAAGCTTTGACTTCTTTTTTTCCTGTTAATTCATTTAACGGATTGTTTATACATTTTGAGTCTGTAGACGTGGGGGTTGAGGTACCACGAGAAAGAAGGAGAAGAAAGCAAGATTGTCTGAGGTGAATGACAAGCCAACCGGAAACGATAATAGAGTCCACATGAAATTGAAGAAAAATATGAAACAAACATCTCAAAGTGCGGAGGTGTAAAGCGTGGGGTTCCGAAATAGTTGACAAGCAACCGGAAACGATTATAGTCTACGTGAAATTATAAAAATATATAAAACAGACTATCTCAAGATTTGCAGGGGTGTATTAGTCGAGAAACTAAACACTTGGCTTGATTTGATAGGAGGAGCCGACAAATATTTAAAGAGGAGACACAAAGAAACTGAAGGATTGCCAAGAGGATTTTCCTAGAGCATCAGAGAGATGACACACGCCTTATGGGCTAACCATAGCCAACTTAGTAAGCAGTGATTAACTAAGTGTAGACTAAGCACCATTAGCTGTAGAGAGTTTCTGAACAGTTATAGATGAAACCTCGAGGATTAGGTTAGGAGTTCCAGAGAATTAAAGTTCACGAGACGAATATAATAAGTATATTAGACTTAGACCTGAGGAGGTCGTTCAATGGGGAACGGTCTCTGCTTAAGTGAGTAGATAAGTAGAGAAGTGTGTAGAAGCCTAGGGCCTGGTGGCGAGTAACATTGCTACTGGGCAGAGTGTGAATGACCTTATTTCCAACATTGGTCATGTAATGTCATGTAAACATGTCAAACACGTCGCCCATGGATTGGGCTGTGAAATAAAGACTGTTTGCATAACAGTTTTCTAATTCAGTGTGTCCAACAGTTAGTAGATCATGCCTGGCGAAGAAAGACTTGGGAAATTAAAGAAAAGAAACAAAAGTCACGGTCACAACACAAGTCGAAGTATGAACCACTATACTTTAACACGGGACACGATATAACGTGTTGGGTTTTCCCAAGCGAGAGAATCTTATGCTTGACCAAGATCCAGGAGGCCAGCAAGGTCAGGACCAAAGGCTCAAGGTGTCACCTGTCATATTGCATGGCCAGAGGCCAGGGCGGCGTATCAGTGAGCAGCTGATTATAACAGCTGATTTATGAGTGATTAACCATATGTCCAGAGATCGCCAGCAGTGTCAAAAAGAATGTCAAGAAATCTCCATCCAAGTGATGTAATACTTCCTCCTGAAGTGATGTCGTCCTACTGAAATGTAAAACACCTCCTGATTCAAAACATTGTCCTGATACATTTTACTTCATCCTGATACAAGTCTTTCTTTTGTTATTTTTCCATTTGTTCACATTTCTGCTTTAACCATTCTTCCTTACCATCCTTCCTTAGCTTATCTGCATTTATTTTGGATCTCTTTGTGCAATATTTTGTATGTCCGTTCTTCTTTCTTATGTTTTCATCTTTCGTCCATTAGTTCTTGTATTTCTTCTGTCATCCATTTCTTTTTGTTGATTCATTTAGTCACTGGTATTACTTCTTTTGATGTTTGTTGAATCAATTGTTTGAGCATTTCCCACTGTTCCTGGATGTCCTGTATTTTCTCAATAGCATTATATCTATTTTGTACTATCGTACTGTACTTATCACTCATATGTCTATCTACTCTAAGCATATCTAGTTCTAATTCATATTTCTTGGGGATTTCTGTGTCTTCTGCAGTTTTATTCTTATCTTTCCAACTATTGGTACATGGTCACTATTGCAATCTGCTCCTGTCCTTGTTTCAACAGATGTTCCTGTACCAGTATAAAATCAATCTGATTGTGTACTTTTCCGTCCGGGCTTTGCCATGTTCATAGTTGCCTAGGGTGTTGTTTGAACCAGGTGTTACCTATAATCATTCCATGTGTCTGCTCAATCTATCGATCTATCCCCTCTGTCATTCGTCTCTCCAAGGCCATGTCCTCCAGTCACATTTTGCACTTTAGCTGTTCCTACCTTTGCATTGAAATCCCCTAATATAATACTTATTTCTTGGGATTTACACTGTTCCATGGTCATCTTTAGCTCATTGTAAAAAAGTGTGAATGTTTTCTTCTTGTGAATGTAAGTCTCTATTACTTGTTGGTGCATAAACTTGAATTATGTTGATATCCATTGGTCTACCTCTCAATTTTACTAGCAGAATTCTATCTGATACTGGTCAAAATCCTTTAATTGTTTTGCTTCTTTTATCTCACATGATGCCTACTCCTCTTTCATGTGTTGTTCTCCCAGAGTAATTTACATTTCCACTGTCACATTGTAATAATCCTGCTCCTTTCCATCTCATTTCACCTAGTCCCAAGATATTCAATTTCATTCTCTTCATTTCTTGGCTGATGTTTTCTAGTTTACCAACCTGGAATGCTGACCTAATGTTCCAAGTTCTTATTGCTAGTGTCTCTTTATTTTGTATCTTGCATACAGTAGCTTGATGATGCTTCCTACCGTACAAGGTGGCTATGGAGTCCCCATTAACATCGTTAGCTGTAGATATTAAGTTGTGTTTTAGTATAATTATACTAGGCAATATAGGAAGGTAGTTTGCCATTGCTTTCCTTCTTGGCAGTGACTGTACTAGTTGGAGATCTCAGCCATTGTCTCTTATACATGAGATCCTCTGCCTGCCATCACAGAGTGGGGACCATAACTGGCAATATTAATATATATATACACACACACACATATATATATATATATATATATATATATATATATATATATATATATATATATATATATAATACATTTTTGACAGGAGAAACAAGAAAAATAGTTTTTAAATGTTATGTAGAGTCAGTCTTAACATATGGATGTGAATCATGGACAATAGGACAACAGACAAGAAAATCACTGGAGTCTGTAGAAATGTGGTTTTACAGAAGAATGTTGAGAATACCATGGACGACTAAGAAGAGTAACGAAGACATTCTGAGGGAGGCCAAAGCAAGGAGAGAGCTAATTTCCAATATTAGGAAGAAACAATCATCATTTTTTGGCCATGTAATGAGAAGAGAACAACTGGAATATATTGTAGCAACTGGGAAAATTGAGGGACGAAGAGATAGAGGGAAGCAAAGAGAAAAAATACCAAACAGCTTAAGAGAATGGCTTGGCAGAAGGTCAACAACAGAAATGATAAATAACTGTCGCGATCAAAAGTTTTGGAGAGACATGATCACCTACGCCAGCAGGACCAGTACTTGATGATGATGCACGCACGCACGCACGCACGCACGCATGGCGCACGCACACACACACACACTCATGCACGCATGCACGCACGGCGCGCATGCATGCACGGCGCGCGCGCACACACGGCGCGCGCGCACACACACACGCACTCACGCACGCATGCACGCACGCACGGCGCGCACACACACACACACACACACACACACACATACATACATATATATATATAGTAAAAAGTAAAGTACCACCGTCACACCAAGTGGCGTATAGGGAAATATGGTATTAGTGACCCTATATTTTACAGACCTTCAGCACATGATTTTTGGGGTAATGAGGTCGGTATTACGCCCGTGCTGCCTTACTTTCCCAGAAAAAATCCGGTACCCATTTAAGGCTGTGTGAACCCGGAAGCCGTCGGTTGGGATCGAACCCTACCCCTTGCCCTTGTCCTTTGTAGTCCAGTTCACTAACCACTGAGCTATCGCGGCTCCCTATATATATATACATATATAATATAGGAAAATAAAACAGATGAAGCTATATTATAGGAAAAAATAAGACAAGTAGAATAATTATATCAGAAAATAAAACAGGTGAAGCTATAATATAGGAAAATAAACAGAGTGAAGTAATACCAGAGTGGAGTACTGTGTCACATGATGAAAAGGTATTGTGACAGCTGATTGAGTGGAATTATGTAACATATATGGTAAAAAAACACTGTTACATGTGATACATTTGAGCACACTAATATATGAAAGAAAGTAATTTGAAAAGTGATAGAGTTGAGCACTGTGTCATATAGTATGTTGTAATACAGTGGCATGTTGTGGCATCTTGTAAAGTAATATGACAAGTGACAGAGTTAAACAATGAGACAAGTGTTGAGTGGAGCACTGTGGCATATAGTATGTTGTAATACAGTGGAATGTTGTGGCATCTTGTAAAGTAATATGACAAGTGACAGAGTTAAACAATGAGACAAGTGTTGAGTGGAGCACTGTGGCATATAGTATGTTGTAATACAGTGGAATGTTGTGGCATCTTGTAAAGTAATATGAACAAGTGACAGAGTTAAACAATGAGACAAGTGTTGAGTGGAGCACTGTGGCATATAGTATGTTGTAATACAGTGGAATGTTGTGGAATGTTGTGGCATCTTGTATAGTAATATGACAAGTGACAGAGTTAAACAATGAGACAAGTGTTGAGTGGAGCACTGTGTCATATAGTATGTTGTAATACAGTGGAATGTTGTGGTATCTTGTATAGTAATATGACAAGTGACAGAGTTAAACAATGAGACAAGTGTTGAATGGAGTACTGTGGCATATAGTATGTTGTAATACAGTGGAATGTTGTGGTATCTTGTATAGTAATATGACAAGTGACAGAGTTAAACAATGAGACAAGTGTTGAGTGGAGCACTGTGGCATATAGTATGTTGTAATACAGTGGAATGTTGTGGCATCTTGTAAAGTAATATGACAAGTGACAGAGTTAAACAATGAGACAAGTGTTGAGTGGAGTACTGTGATATGTGATGTGGTTGAGCAGTGTGACAAATGAAATGGCATACCCTGATTTGAGTGCCTTCAGGAGCAGTAATTTTCCAAGCACATGCAAGCGTAGAGTGTAAGTGGCTAACATTGTTGCTGGGACTGGCAATGACTCCCTGAGGGTCTCTCAGCAAGCCTCCACATTCTGAAACAATTATTAGACTCAGCAGTAGACAATATTCAATTGACCTCCAGCAGCACACTAAATCAAAATAAAACAACCAATTTTGCAACACTATCTAATC
The DNA here is from genome assembly GCA_032433765.1 of Megaustenia siamemsis. Classification (NCBI taxonomy): domain Eukaryota; kingdom Metazoa; phylum Mollusca; class Gastropoda; order Stylommatophora; family Ariophantidae; genus Megaustenia; species Megaustenia siamemsis. The sequence continues at coordinate 60,637,187 of JAVIAB010000046.1, forward strand.
CAAAAGCCAATTTGAATGAAGAGGACATAGAAAATAGAAGACATTTCCTTAAATTGAAGAATACAATAAAGAATGTTGCAATTAATACAGTGGGCCACACATACAAATACAAGAAAAAGTGGATAAGTGAGACTACACTGCAAAAGTTAGGAAAAAAGTTAAGCTAAATGTCCTAACAACAACAAAAATAAATCATTGTATGACTCCAACAAACAAGCCTATAGTCAACTAGACAAAGAAGTAAAGGTCAGTGCATGAAAGGACAAACACAATTGTATTGACAATCTAGCCTCAAAAGCTGAAAAGGTAGCAAAATCAGGGAACTTCAAAGCTTTGCACTCTACAATGTAACAGTTGTGCAATCATTCACCACCACCATTAAACATCCCACATCTCAACGAGGAAGTTGTTTTGTCTAACTCAAACAATCCATCAACAAAGCAAACAATAACAAACCAGCAGGAGATGATGAGATCTCAGGAGAAATGAGGAAGTTGTTTTGTCTAACTCAAACAATCCATCAACAAAGTAAACAATAACATAGCAGCAGGAGATGATGAGATCTCAGGAGAAATGAGGAAGTTGTTTTGTCTAACTCAAACAATCCATCAACAAAGTAAACAATAACAAACCAGCAGGAGATGATGAGATCTCAGGAGAAATGAGGAAGTTGTTTTGTCTAACTCAAACAATCCAACAACAAAGTAAACAATAACAAACCAGCAGGAGATGATGAGATCTCAGGAGAAATGAGGAAGTTGTTTTGTCTAACTCAAACAATCCAACAACAAAGTAAACAATAACATAGCAGCAGGAGATGATGATATCTCAGGAGAAATGAGGAAGTTGTTTTGTCTAACTCAAACAATCCAACAAAGTAAACAATAACATAGCAGCAGGAGATGATGAGATCTCAAGAGAAATGAGGAAGTTGTTTTGTCTAACTCAAGCAATCCATCAACAAAGTAAACAATAACATAGCAGCAGGAGATGATGAGATCTCAGGAAAAATGAGGAAGTTGTTTTGTCTAACTCAAACAATCCATCAACAAAGTAAACAATAACATAGCAGCAGGAGATGATGAGATCTCAAGAGAAATGAGGAAGTTGTTTTGTCTAACTCAAACAATCCATCAACAAAGTAAACAATAACATAGCAGCAGGAGATGATGAGATCTCAGGAGAAATGAGGAAGTTGTTTTGTCTAACTCAAACAATCCAACAACAAAGTAAACAATAACATAGCAGCAGGAGATGATGAGATCTCAGGAGAAATGAGGAAGTTGTTTTGTCTAACTCAAACAATCCATGAACAAAGTAAACAATAACATAACAGCAGGAGATGATGAGATCTCAGGAGAAATGAGGAAGTTGTTTTGTCTAACTCAAACAATCTATCAACAAAGTAAACAATAACATAGCAGCAGGAGATGATGAGATCTCAGGAGAAATGAGGAAGTTGTTTTGTCTAACTCAAACAATCCAACAACAAAGTAAACAATAACGTAGCAGCAGGAGATGATGAGATCTCAGGATAAATGAGGAAGTTGTTTTGTCTAACTCAAACAATCCAACAACAAAGTAAACAATAACATAGCAGCAGGAGCTGATGGGATCTCAGGAGAAGTGAGGAAGTTGTTTTGTCTAACTCAAACAATCCAACAACAAAGTAAACAATAACATAGCAGCAGGAGATGATGAGATCTCAGGAGAAATGAGGAAGTTGTTTTGTCTAACTCAAACAATCCAACAACAAAGTAAACAATAACATAGCAGCAGGAGATGATGAGATCTCAGGAGAAATGAGGAAGTTGTTTTGTCTAACTCAAACAATCCAACAACAAAGTAAACAATAACATAGCAGCAGGAGATGATGAGATCTCAGGTAGAAAAGAGGAAGTTGGTTTGTCTAACTCAAACAATCCATCAACAAAGTAAACAATAACATAGCAGCAGGAGATGATGAGATCTCAGGAGAAATGAGGAAGTTGTTTTGTCTAACTCAAACAATCCAACAACAAAGTAAACAATAACATAGCAGCAGGAGATGATGAGATCTCAGGAGAAATGAGGAAGTTGTTTTGTCTAACTCAAACAATCCAACAACAAACTAAACAATAACATAGCAGCAGGAGATGATGAGATCTCAGGAGAAATGAGGAAGTTGTTTTGTCTAACTCAAACAATCCATCAACAAACTAAACATTAACATAGCAGCAGGAGATGATGAGATCTCAGAAGAAATGAGGAAGTTGTTTTGTCTAACTCAAACAATCCAACAACAAAGTAAACAATAACATAGCAGCAGGAGATGATGGGATCTCAGGAGAAATGAGGAAGTTGTTTTGTCTAACTCAAACAATCCATCAACAAAGTAAACAATAACATAGCAGCAGGAGATGATGAGATCTCAGGAGAAATGAGGAAGTTGTTTTGTCTAACTCAAACAATCCATCAACAAAGTAAACAATAACATAGCAGCAGGAGATGATGAGATCTCAGGAGAAATGAGGAAGTTGTTTTGTCTAACTCAAACAATCCAACAACAAAGTAAACAATAACATAGCAGCAGGAGATGATGAGATCTCAGGCGAAATGAGGAAGTTGTTTTGTCTAACTCAAACAATCCAACAACAAAGTAAACAATAACATAGCAGCAGGAGATGATGAGATCTCAGGAGAAATGAGGAAGTTGTTTTGTCTAACTCAAACAATCCAACAACAAAGTAAACAATAACATAGCAGCAGGAGATGATGAGATCTCAGGAGAAATGAGGAAGTTGTTTTGTCTAACTCAAACAATCCATCAACAAAGTAAACAATAACATAGCAGCAGGAGCTGATGGGATCTCAGGAGAAATGAGGAAGTTGTTTTGTCTAACTCAAACAATCCATCAACAAAGTAAACAATAAAATAGCAGCAGGAGCTGATGGGATCTCAGGAGAAATGAGGAAGTTGTTTTGTCTAACTCAAACAATCCATCAACAAAGTAAACAATAAAATAGCAGCAGGAGCTGATGGGATCTCAGGAGAAATGAGGAAGTTGTTTTGTCTAACTCAAACAATCCAACAACAAACTAAACAATAACATAGCAGCAGGAGCTGATGGGATCTCAGGAGAAATGAGGAAGTTAACAACATTAAATCATCTCTTAACACTGTTCAATGAAGCGTGGCACAATGAATGCCACAACAATGGAAATATTGGTTGTTTGTGAAGCTCCCTAAACAAGGGCATTTATCAGATGTCAACTCTTCAGCAGCACAATATTAGAAAGATTGAAGAAGTCAGGAGATAAAATAAAACTTAAGAGAAGAATAAGCAGAATCCAGACATCAGTAATGTATTCACCACATTTTCACTCTCAGAACCATTATTTATAAATGTGCCAGCAAGGTAAAAGAGGGAATGTGTACTATGAGAATGGGGAGGAGAGGAAGGGATAATTGACTAGTGATAAATATTGAAATAGTCACAATATGAGTGGTCATGGTCAAGAAAGCTAGAACTGATTCACTGAGTGAATTGAAATTTTATATGGTGGAATGAGTGAACAAGCATGGGGAAAAGGTAATTTACATGGGAAAAGTAGTTTACAGAGGGGAGAAGGTAGTTTACATAAGGGAAAATGTAGTTTACCACAGGGGAAAAGGTAGTTTACATAGGGGAAAAGGTAATTTACATGGGAAAAGTAGTTGATAGAGGAGGAAAGGTAGTTTACATAAGGGAAAATGTAGTTTACCACAGAGGAAAAGGTTGTTTCATCATCATCAAGTACCGGGCCTACTGGCGTAGGTGATCATGTCTCCACAACTTTCGATCTGGACAGTTATTTATCATTTCTGTTGTTAACTTTCTGCCAAGCCATTCACTTAAGCTGTCTGGTATTTTTTCTCGTTGTTTCCCTCTATCTCTTCATCCCTCAAATTTTCCAGTTGTTACAATATATTCCAGTTGTTCTCTTCTCATTACATGGCCAAAAAAATGACTGTTTTTTCCTAATATTGGTAATTAGCTCTCTTTTTGCTTTGACCTCTTTCAGAACATTTTCATTACTCTTCTTAGCTGTCCATAGTATTCTCAACATTCTTCTGTAAAACCACATTTCTACAGACTCCAGTGATTTCCTTGTCTGTTGTCCTAATGTCCGTGATTCACATCCATATGTTAACACTGTCTCTACATAACATTTAAGGTATTTTTTTTTTTATTTCTGCAGTCAAGGGTTACCTAGTTATGATGATTTTAATAATAACAATTTAAGGAAAAATTATTACCCCTACATTACGATGTCAATGTAGGTCACTGTGGCCTCACATCACACTTACAAAAGAAAGGACACAGTGACTTTGCAACATGTGACTGCGGAGCAAACAACAAACTCCAGAGCATATCCTACATGACTGTAGTACTCTCAACACCTTAAGAACACAAATATGCCCCCAAAGAAACAATCCTTCATGACAAGTTATGGGGAACCTGTGAAGACCTCAAACACACAGCCCTGTTTGTGACCCATACTCGTCTAAATGTATAGCAATAGTTGATCACTGAAGAAGAAGAATAAGAGCCTATATTTCTCCCATGGAACATGGACTATCAACATATCATTAATGCCTCTGAATGCAGGTTATAGAAAAATATTCAGAATAATATGGACAAAGAAAAAAACACATTCATTTTGCAATATTGTAATATTTCAGAGAACAGGTTGCTAGGAACATAAGAATACAAGAAAAATAAAATATTTTGGATACCTGAAACAACATGATGGCCTGGATAAGAACTATCTCAATATTACGTGCCCAGGCATAGTAGGCAAAGTGAAATGAGGAAGAAAGCACCAATGTTTAAACTTGGCACATGGAACGTAAGGACCATGTGCCCAGGACTTGCTAAAGCAAACACACTGAAAGAAGAGCAAATTTAGAGCAACAGTCCTCATAAAGAACTAAATAGGCTACATGTCGATATTGCTGCCCTCCAAGAAACAAGACTTTCAGACTGTGGCTCTGTAAAGGAAGAAAATTATACTTTTTTTCTGGCAAGGTCTAAGCCCTGAAAATTCATGTCTGCATGGAGTAGGCATTGCTGTACATAACAAACATATAAACTCCATAACCACACCAAAAGGAGTGTCCGGACGCTCAATGATACTTCAGCGTCATACAAAGAGTGGATTAATAAACATCATTAGTGCCTTTTGCACCAATGTTGGGTGCGTCAGGCAAAGAGAAAGATAATTTCTACTAACTTCAAATGATCATAGATTCACTTCCAAAAGAAGAGCTTTTATATACTTGGTGATTTTAATGATTTACAAATCAAGAGAGCCTACAGCGACCTAGATCAACATCATAGCGACTAAAATCTCATCAAGTAAAGACATTTTTAGATCTAAGTTTGAAGAACTTGTAGAAGATGCACAAGATTCATCAAGTGTGGATGACAACTGGTACTCTCTGAAAACACACATCTATAACTGCGCTCTATCTACCTACAGCAAAGAAAAAAGAGAAAAGAAGTTCTCAAAAAAACAACTGGGTCGAAGAAAATGCAACAAAACTAGACCCACTAATAGCTAATAAGAAAAAGGCACTACTGAACTTCAAACACCCCCAAGCAAATCAACAAGGACCAGCTTAAACATGCACAAGCCACTCTGCAATGCGAAGCAAGAAGATGTGCAAATGAATACTGGAACAATCTATGCTCTGAAATATAGAAAGCCTCGGAAAGAGACGACTCAAAGACCATCATCATCATCATGTGCCATGCCGGTTGGCGTAGGTGATCATGTCCTTTCACAATCTTCTATCCATAGTGCATCGTATCAGTTCTGTTGTTGACTGTTTTCCATGCCATGACGCCAAGCTATCCAGTATTTTCTCTCTTTGTCGTCCGCGGTCTCTCTTTCCTTTCATTTTGCCAGTTGTAACCAAATATTAATATTATCTTCAGTAATCAAGAAAAGAAAATGGTCATATGATGGACATGTGATGAGAATATAGCAGAGAAAATAGTTTGACAGGGGAGAAGGCGATTAAGTCGTTGGATTAATGCAACGATTGGCATATATTAGGGGCGAATGGTATAGCAGAGAAAATAGTTTGACAGGGAGTTGCACACTAAGGGATGAAAGATAGGGAAGAAACAAGTTAAGCACAGAAGTATACTGAAGAAGAAATGATGAAATAGGAATCTATGACGAAATTGGGTATGACGTGGGCTAGGAGATGGTTGAGAAGGGACCACGAAGATAGATTACTTGGAGATTGGCAGCGGAGATGAGCAGACGGAAACATATGGAGCAGAGAGAACTTTAATAGGGAGCAGTGGAAACATTGACAAAGATAGATTACTTGGAGATTGGCAGCAGAGATGAGCAGACGGAAACATATGGAGTAGAGAGAACTTTAATATGGAGCAGTGGAAACGTTTTAGAAGATAAAATTGGAGATTGGATTCCCACTGGTGGTCAGAGATGTAGAATGATCGGTATGGAACTAGACGATATTAACAGATCCGGAGTGGATCAGGAACAAGTAGAAGTCGGAATTTAGTATGAGGAAGGGTAATTTGGGACGTTCGATGGGAACGGACCAGTATAGAATAGGGCATCATCAAGGTTAGAGTAAGTTAGCTCCATTTAGATAGAGTAGGATGAAAGTGTGAGACTGGAATATAAATAACTGCAATTGTAACAGACGGAAGAGAATTAAGTAATAAAGGCTGCCAATGAAGAAATATGACGATATTGTGAGTTAATGATTTTAATATAGTTTGTTTGGTTAGGGGTCTTTTGTCACATCATAGGTTTAACCGGAGTTGTGGATGGATGCCTGGAGTTAGGGGTCTTTTGTCACATCATAGGTTTAACCGGAGTTGTGGATGGATGCCTGGAGTTAGGGGTCTTTTGTCACATCATAGGTTTCACAGGAGTTGTGGATGAATGCCTGGAGTTAGGGGTCTTTTGTCACATCATAGGTTTAACCGGAGTTGTGGATGGATGCCTGGAGTTAGGGGTCTTTTGTCACATCATAGGTTTCACAGGAGTTGTGGATGAATGCCTGGAGTTAGGGGTCTTTTGTCACATCATAGGTTTAACCGGAGTTGTGGATGGATGCCTGGAGTTAGGGGTCTTTTGTCACATCATAGGTTTCACAGGAGTTGTGGATGAATGCCTGGAGTTAGGGGTCTTTTGTCACATCATAGGTTTCACAGGAGTTGTGGATGAATGCCTGGAGTTAACGGTGAAGAAGAAGGTCAACGGAGGTTGTCGCGGCATAATAACGAAAGAAAGATAACGGTCAAATTATTACGCATCGTGGAGATGAAACATTAGAAAGAGGAACAAAAGACTTAAATAAATAGACAATACATCATCTGCGAGGAATCATAGTTGAGTTAACGGACAACGAAGGACGTCCAAGGTTGAGACGGTCCACGTTGGTGTTGCATGCTGAAAGAGAGAATCAAAGGAAACCAGAAGACATTCGCAAACTCAAGAAGGGGATCCAGGAAATTGCTCTGTCAAGAAATGTTTGTTAATCGGCCACTACAAGAAAGAAGCCTTCAAATTGTAGAAACCCCCTTCAAGAAGAGATAATAACCGAATAGCAAAGCAAGCCCTCATGAGGGAAACAACTGGCAAGAGGAAAAGAGGAAAACCCAGAGATACACTGAGAAGAACATTGATGAGAGAGGCAAGAGCAGCATGAACCGGCTCTCTCAATGAGATCAAGCTGCTTGGGTAGAAGAGAATTGCGCACTAAAAGATGTAGAGGCAGAATTGGTGCAGTACAGTACGCAGAAAAAGAAAAAGTGACGTGGAAAAGAGGATGACGTAGTTGGCTGGATGGTTAGAAGAGAAGCATAATATAATTCAGTTGGAGATCGGCAGCTGCAGAGAGCAGTTGGACAGTTGAGAGCCATGGAAGGCACTAACGACAGTTGAAGACTACGAGCAGAAAGCAGAAGAGATGGAAGCCCAAGGAGATAGCTGGCGTTAAAAGGTGGAACAAGCAGAGAGCGGCTGGACAGTTAGAAGCATAATATAATTCAGTTGGAGATCGGTGTCAGAAGAGAGGTCCAACCAGCCAATGAGCATAGTATAGTCGACAACAGCAATCGACAGTTAGGAAAATGGACTAATAGCAGTAACGGAACCGGTAACAGCAATAGATAGAGTAGGGAGGGCCGTTCAATGGGGAACGGTCCAACATAAGACAATTCCGAACGCAATTAAGAAGATTAGAATAGAACAGAATATAATAGAGAGTGACAGATGAGGAGGATGGATAGATGAACTACAATTGTCATGTCAAGATGTATGGTTCCTATGAGATATTTCAGTAAAACTGCACAGATGATATGTTCACTGACTATAATTTATGTAAGTCATAATTGTCAAGATGTATGAAAATGCAACAATCGACAAGGGAAAATAAAGGCGGCCGATCAGAGAACATCTTGTGTTGTTATGTATGTGAATGGAATAGATAAATAATACACACACACACAGCAATTAACGAAAGATACAAAAGGAAAGTACTACAAGAGTGCTACACTTGCACAGAACAGAGACAAATGGCAAGATTTGATAAAAAATCTTTACAAGAATTGAAAACTGCTTGAACAAAAATTCAGATAAGAGGAATATCTTGGTCTACGCCACATGGACCGGCTATGGCTCAAAAGGTCAATAGAACTTGGTTGATAGAACCAAGTATTCCAACTTTCCTCTTCTCATGATGTGCTCGGAAAATGTTGATTGTTTCTTTCTGATGTTTTTTAGGAACTCCCTTTTTGTGTTGACCTCTTTGAGAACTACCCCATCAGTCTATTTAGCTGTCCGGGGAACTTTCAACATTCTTCTGAGAAGTCCCATCTCTGTGGCCTCTAATCTAGTTTTCATTTGTTTGTCTACTGTCCATGATTCGCTTCCATAGGTCAAAATTGGTTCTTTATAGCACCGATGAACTCTCTTTCTCATTTCTATTGACATAAATTTGTTACATAATATATTTTTCATTTCCTGAAATGCTATTTTGGCCTGAGCTATTCTGCTTTTTATTTATGTGGTGCATCTTCCATCTGATGTTATTATTGTGTCCAACTATTTCAGACGTTGCACTTGTTTCAAATTTGTCCTGTTTATTTTTATGCTGCATGCTGGTGATGATTGTTTCTTCGATATGACCATTACTTCTGTTTTCTTACTATTCAGACTGAGACCTTTCTTGTTGCTTTCTTTCAATATTATGTCTATCATTTATTGTGGTTCATTCTCTGTCTCTGCTATTAAGACTGTGTCATCCGCATATCGCAAATTATTTATGTTGTGACCGTTTACTTTAATTCCTTTTTTGTCTACTATTGATCTCATAATATGTTAGCTGTAAATTGAAAACAAATCTAGCGACAGAGCACAGCCTTGTTTGACTCCTTGTTTTATAAGTTGAAATTGTCCTGTTTGGTTGTTAATTCATATAGCTGCTGTTTGTTGCCAGTTCATGTTTTTTATGATTCGCAGATCCTTGCCATCAATGTTTAATTTCTCCAGCATATTGATTATTTCCACATGCTTTATTTACTTTGTCAAATGCTTTTGTGTAGTCTATACAGCACATATATATACATCTTTCTTTACCTCTATGTATATTTCTATCAATGTTCTTAAGATGTATATTGCATTATTGGTGCCCTTTCCTTCCACAAAACTACATTGTTCCTCATTTATTTCTGATTTTGTTTGTTCCTTACAGGTCTCATGATGATTCTTAGTAATATTTTCGTCGTATGGCTCATGAGACTAATAGTACAATGGTCTTCACAATCAGTGGCGCCTGACTTCTTCGGCATGACTACAAAGATAGATTTTAGTAGATCATCGGGTATGTGTCCAGTGTTATATATATATATATATATATATATATATATATATATATATATATATATATATATATCATTGAGTAGTTTTGTTATACTGGGGTTAAACAAGGATGTATTTTATCGCCCTTGTTATTTGGAATTGTTATGGACTTCATAATGAAGAAATGCTACACTGGTAATAAAGGCATTGAATGGATACAAGGAGACCATTTGGAGGACCTCGACTTTGCTGATGACATAGTTCTCATCAGCAGTCAGATAAAAACGATGCAGGAAAAAATAAATGACCTATCATCAATAGCCAGCAAAATTGGGCTTGAGATCAATCATGAAAAGACTAAAGTCATGAAAAGCTTAATTCCAACAGACGACAAAATATACATGGAAAACAAACCAGTAGAAGAGATCGATCACTTTATCTATCTTGGAAATCACATTGATTGAGAAGGGGATACAAGCAAAGAAATTAGAATCAGAACAGCTAAAGCAGCAATGTCTTTCAGAAGCCTTGAAAAGCTGTGGAAATCAAAACTCATCAGCACAAACATAAAACTTAGACTATTCAAATCAAATGTACTATCAACCCTTACATATGCGTGTGAAAGCTGGAAAACAACAAGAGATATAGAAACAAAGTTGAATGCATTCAAAAATAAATTGATACGGAAAATACTTGGTATAGCATGGAACGAATTCAAAACAAACGAGGAAATTAGAGAAATCACCAATCAACCACTAATATCTTCAGTAATAAAGAAAAACATTGATGAGAGAGGCAAGAGCAGCAGGAATCGGCTCCCTCAATGAGATACAGCTGCTTGCACAGAACAGAGACAAATGGCGAGATTTGATAAAATATCTTTAAAAGAATTGAAAACTGCTAGAACAAAAATTCAGATAAGGGAAGGAGTATCTTGGTCTACGCTCTATGGGCTGGCTATGGCCTGAAAGGTCAATAGATAGATAGATAGTTTTGTTATGATTTGTACTCCCAGCTCTCCTAATGCATTTATCTCTTCCATTGTTATATTGTCGGGACCTGGAGCTTTGCCTCTTTTCATGTGTTGAATTGCCTCATCCACTTCACTCTGTATAATTGGCGGTTCTGTGTCTTTGTTTGAATTGTTTAACTCTGGTCTTTCATCATCATAGAGTTGACTGATATATTCTGTCCATCTTTCTACTGTTTTCTCCAGTCCCATTATTATATTTCCTTCCTTTGGTTTCACACATTTTGTAACTTTGACTTCTTTTCTTCCTGTTAATTCATTTAGTTGATTGTGCATACATTTTGAGTCTTTATTTTGTTGTTTTTTCCATTTCTTCACATTTTTGTTTTAACAATTCTTCCTTTGCTTCTCTGCATTTGTTGTGGATATCTTTGTGCAATATTTTGTATGTCTGTTCTTCTTTCTTATGTTTTCTTCTTTCGTCCATTAGTTGTAATATTTCTCAATAAGATGTTCAATTTCATTCTCTTCATTTTTTGACTGATGTTTTCTAGTTTTCCAACCTGGAATGCTGATCTAATGCTCCAAGTTCCTATTGCTAGTGTCTCTTTATTTTTGATCTTGCATACAGTTGCTTGATGACGATCGGGTGTCACCTGTAGCACATGATGCTACCTACCAGACGAGGTGGCTGTGAAGTCCCCATTAACGTCGTTAGCTGTAAATATAAGGTTGTGATTTGTCATGATTAGTCCAGGCAATATAAGAAGGTAGTTTGCCATTCCTTTCCTTCTTGGCAGTGACTGTACTAGTTGGAGATCGAAGTCATTGTCTCTATACAGGAGATCCTCTGCCTGCCATCGCGGTGTGTGGGACCATAACCGGCACTACTTGTTGGCTGCTCCCACAACACCATTCACCACCTGCTCCAATGGCTTCACATAACCCTGATAGGGGGGCTAAACGGGAGCTCCACCTTGCCCATGGGTGTCCTGAAGACTAGCGGAAGAATGGAGACATGTTACTCCTCTTTTGGTGGGGCAGAACTCTTCTCTACTAACCACAAAGACCATGCATGACAATATAAAAATGACATTTGGACCAAAAATAACCAAATTAGCCGCCTAAAATCCAAGTTTGGAGAACCTACTACTGACAAGGGACAACAAATGGAAAGATGTGTAGAACACTACTCCAACCTATACCATGAGGACAGACCAGCAAGCACAGTTCTAGCACAATCAATACCTAAATATTCTACAATGTCTGAGCTGGACGCTGAGCCTACTATGAACGAACTTGCTGACGCCATAAATGCCCTCTCAAGAGGAAAAGCTGCAGGAAATGACAACATTCCTACAGAGATGCTAAAGGAAAACTTAAACATAATACTTCCACTTCTATACAAACTGTTAATCAAATGCTGGAGACAAGGAGAAATACCCCATGAGATGAGAAATGCTAAGATCATAACACTATACAAAAAGAAAGGAGATAGGGGTGACCGTAATAACTACAGAGACATCTCTCTCCTTAGCACAGCCAGCAAGGCTTTTGCGAGAGTAATACTAAAACGCCTGCATAGAATTGCAGAACATATTCTTCCCGAGTCTCAATGGAGCTTCAGAGTCAGGAGATCAACTATAGACATGATTTTCACACTTAGACAATTACAAGGAAAATGCCGGGAACAAAATATGCCACTCTATATTGCCTTTGTTGATCTCACAAAGGCCTTCGACTCAGTAAATAGAGATGGGTCCTACAGGGTGTTAGAAAGTATAGGCTGCCCACCTAAATTACTTAAGCTGATTATGTCCTTTCATGAAAACATGAATGCTAAAATCCACTTTGATGGGAGTTCATCAGAGAGTTTTAAAGTCAACAACGGAGTGAACAGGAATGTGTCCTCGCCCCCACACATTTTGGTATATTTTTGCCCTTCTAAATTACGCTTTCGAAATCAGAGATATTTACATTCGTACAAGACCAGATGGCTCACTGTTCAACTTAGCACGACTAAGAGCAAAAACAAAAACAAATGTTGCCCTACTTAAAGAAATTTTATTTGCTGATGATGCAGCCCTAGTCACTCATAGTGAAGTCACCCTACAATCGCTGATCAACAATCTGGACAAAGCATGCAACCATTTTTCACTGTCAATTAGTGTTCAGAAAACAGTAATACTTAGACAAGGTGACATCAAACCTCTATAATCACTTTAAAAGATTGTCCACTAGAATCAGTTCAGAAATTCATGTATCTTGGATCCACAATTATGCAATCCACTACTCTTGATGATGAAATAAACAGATGAATTGGTAAGGCAGCCACAACATTCGGCGAACTCACAGAAAGGGCCTGGAACAACCAACACGAAACTAACACTAAAGACCAAACTCTTAATATATCAAACTTGTGTGCTTAGCACACTATTATATGGATCTGAAACCTGGACAACATACTCAAATCACGAAAAAAGACTAAATGTCTTCCACATGCGATGTCTCTGCAGAATAATGTACATCAAATGGCAGGACAAAAGAACCAACTTAACTGTCCTGCAACATGTTAAGACCCCCAACAATCATGTTGATGCTTAGATGTTGAAGACTAAGATGGCAGGGGCACATCCAGCGAATGCAAGAAAAATGCATTCCTAAGCAAATCCTATATGGTGAACTGATGACGTCATGGGACGCACCAAGATGGCACCTTATTTACATTCGAACCATGGTCTAAACAATGTTGACTTTGAACATCATATCTGTTATCACAGCGAGTTGGCAGATTTTTAGAAATGTAATCAGGGGTTTGAAATTAAATGTTTGTACACAGTTCGTTAACCTTCGCTGTAGATAAAGTCTCTATTTTGATGGCTTCGTTCGTGACCTTGGAAGCCATGGACCTAACTTGTGCAAACAGTTGGTTTGGGGGAAATTGTATGTTACAATGTCACTGCCATAGAGTTTGTGACAAAACTACAGGGATATGCCCAAACAAAGATAGTTGTCAGCACGAATATTTTGGACCCCAGTGTCAGTACTTGGTTCTCGTGTACAAATACGCCCAAAAATCTGAACCTATTTTCCTGTTTGATAACAACGACACCACATGTAATTCAGACACAAATTCTGCATCAGTTGAGGCAACTCTCAACCAATCTTTCCTGTTCTCCTGGTTTAGGATTTATGTGAATGACTTAACAGTTCTGGACAGTTTCATGGTAAAACTAAATGGTTCTGCCTCATGTAGCAATGATTCAAGGTTTGTAGTTAGTCAGCACAAGATTGATGTCTTTTGCTCTGGGGCTGGTCTGATCAACAAGTTATTGATTGCATAGGTGATAGTTGCAAATATCGGCTCCATCTACATTGGCGGGGGTAGGAATGTGGCTCTCAAACAGAACACAAACCAGGCTGACACATTTAATGCTTGTGATATAGGAGATGGATGTGGACCAGAGGCTGCAGTAAATGGCAAAACAAAGACCAATCTCTATGACAATGACTGCACACACACAAAACTGAGAAGTGGAACCAGTCCTGTTTACTGGTATCTGAACTTTGCCACGCCCCAGAAGATTCACATCATTTGAATCTATCATCGAGCTAGCACTATGATTCGGGTAAAGAATGCCTCTCTAGAGGCTCTAAAGGCTTTCTCTGACAGTGGCGGCATAGTGTTCCAGTGTAATGATATATCATACCCTAATATTTCTATGAACACTATTGTAGTCACCACACAAACGCCAAGTACTTCATCAGCAGAGCCAGATCTATGGAATGTTAATCTGACATTGTTCTTGAATGATGTCCAAGTTAATGAGACATCAGAATTGTGTGGCAGCAGCTACAAGAAGGGAGCAGAGAACATCAAGTTCTGCTGCTATAAAGGAGACTTGCCTTGCTATCACAGAATTGCCTTAAATGGGATCACTGTAGTTGAAAACTTCTCCTCTTGTGTAAACCACACATTCACATCCAAGAGTGAATCAGTGACGGTCACAAAATCATATTCTCTTTGTGGTTTTACTAACTACAGGTCAGGTGGCTTCTGTTGGATTGGAAATGATAACTTACCACCACTGTGTGTCTATGTGTTTGGAATTGGAGTCATCAGCGTGGCTTAACATCATCGAGTGCTACGACGATCATCGTTTTCAGGAGGACGCGAACCTCCATGGTATATGGTGGATAGGCGGCGGGAACCATTGAAGGCTATGTCTGAAAAGTGTTCCTTCTTGCAGTTTCCTCATATTCCAAGTCTGGCTTGTTGCAGGAGCTACTGAGTTAAGTGCTCTGTGCACACCGTGAGCTGTGTGTCTCATCCGTTTTGATCCTGTTTCGATATCCCGCTTGTTTACGATGAATGATGATATCGTATGACAGGGAACAGTTGGCTGTGTTCACTTTCTGCGCAGTTTCGCTGTATGTCTTTTGGCGTGTGCTGAGACTGCTACGATGGGGACTACAGTTACCTTTCTTTGTTTGGGAGATGTGTTAGTAATTCGGATGATTCCACTGGCACGGGCGGTTGAGCAATTATGGATTTTAATTAGTTTGCAGTGATGCCGAGGCCTTCCATAACCAATAACCAATGGATACCTCAATGTGTTTATGTGCTAGACTTGGTTCATTTCTTGGTGTTTTTACGTGAAGCCATGACTCATATCTTAATGTGTTTCTGTGCTAGCCATGGCTCAAATCTTAGATTATGTGTGTGTGCGTGCTAGCCATGGCTGATATCTAGGTGTGTGTCATGTTAGTCATATCTCACATCTTGGTGTGTCCGTGTTAATCATGCCTCATATCTTTATGTGCATCTGAGTTTAGTAATATCTCATAACTTAGTGTGTATCTGTGTTAGTCATGTGTCATATCATTGTGTGTGCATGTCTGGGTTAGGGATATCTCATATATTTGTGTGCATGTTTATGTTAGTCATATCTCATATCTTTGTGTGTGCATGTCTGTGTTTGATACATCCCATATCATTGTGTGTGCATGGCTATGTAAGTCGCATCTCATATCTTTGTGTGTGCACACCTATGTTAGTCATATCTTATGTCTTTGTGTGTATGTCTATGTTAGGTATGTGTCATATTTTTGTGTGTGTATGTCTATGTCAGTCATATCTCATATCTTTATGTGCATGTCTATGTTATTCATGTGTCATATATCTTGATGTGTGTCGGTGTTAGTCATATCTCGTATCGCTGTGTACATGTCTGTGTTATTCACATCTCATATCTTTGTGTGTGCGTGTCTGTGTTAGTCACCTCTAGTGACTTGGGCAGATGGTGCTTGTAAACCTGAGAGGGCAGACCATCTAAGGGCAGAATCCCCCTACAGAAAAGACAATCTGGTGCCTTGCAGGAAGATTGGGGACAATCAAAGGCTAAGGAAAGCGAACCTGAATAAAATGCTGGCTGAAATCAGATGCACTGGGCCACTGGCGCAGAACATAGTACAACGTATTAACGTGTGTTCAGTCAGAGTGGATCTGGCAGACTCTAAATGTGATGTTCTGTCTGTGGGGGCGATCAACACACTTAACCTGACAGCTGACTTCACGTGGGAGTCTGGAATCCTACTCTGATTGAGTCCTGATCGCAGAGAGAGAGAGATATGGTGAACTAATAATAGGAAAAAGACAAATCGGCAGACCTAAACTATAATCTAGAAATATCTGTAAATGATCTCTGAATGACTTCTCCATCTGTTAAAATGACTGGGAACATCTGGCAAGTGATCGCACATCATGGAGAGCATGTATAAGGAATGGTATAACATCTTTTGAGACTGTGCTAAGGCAAAACTTAGAAGAGAAAAGACTCATGAAAAAGAATGGAAAACCCTGTGAATCAGTGCATCTGATTTGTTCATTCTGTGGCCATGTGTGTTTGTCAAACATTGGTAGAATTAGCCACGAGAGAAGCTGCTCGACAAAAACAAAACCGAAAAAAAAAATACACAATAGCCTCCACTAGACCATCTGACAAGACGAAAAGGGCCATATAGGTAGTACATGATGCCATGGATGAAGTGATAACCTGCAGCAGATGCTGGACATTTTGTCCAGGAAAAAGAACATACTACAGAGTAGCTGTCATGACAGCCAAATTCAGTTCCAACAAGCTCAATCTTTATCAAATAACTGTTAAGTGTACAAGGCAGTTATTCAACAGAAGTTCAGCAAGTCATTGTGACAGATGTTTGAAGTGTCATATTGAAGAAAATATATATCCATTAATTCCAAAATTAAATGTATAGGTAGGTCAAGACTCGTTACATATCACACAGACAAGACTTGACAAGCACCGTCTCATCACATGAGTAGATGTGCTTTTATTCTAAGATTTATCTTGCCAATAAAATTATAAGAAAAAATAATTACTGAAATTAATACACAATTAAGTAATATTCAGATAAGTAAATGTTTGCATAAATGTTACTTCAAGATCTTTTCTTGACAATGATTCTGTACTATTCTCACATTTATAAACAGATTTATGTATTCTATTTGATTGGCCAGAAAAGACTGATTTTCACAGATCTGACAAGTCTTGAATTCGGCGTAACTAAGTTGTGATGCATTATTGAAACAAGTATTTCTTCACTGTTAATGACTGGAGAGAAGTAAGACTTAAAAGGAAGTTTTTTTGTGAAATAATAGATCACCTGACAGTTTCAATGTGAAATTACTTACCAACAAACTCATAAGCCAGCTGGAAACCCAATGATGTAAAATATCCATCAGCCGTGAATCTGATCCATAAATCTGTAGCAGGTACAACTAAAAGTTCACCTACTGAACTGGATTCACAGTACCTGCCAATCTCTAGACCACTGTTATCTGTGCCTGAGACAGAAAGAAGATAAGTATCTCTAACAAAATAACAGAATTATTGACAAAAGCAATGGGCATATAATGTAATGAAATGTCTAAATAATAGATATTTGTGAAAGAAAGTGTTTATTAGAAGAGGGCATGCTATATGTTATGACTGATGAAGTATAGTTATAACAATGAAACATCATAATTTCACATTGAAGTTTGAATGTAATTAAAATCTAATATAGCTGTATATGTATTGTACCAAAAAACAGACCAGATCAAGTATCACTTCTTTTATTAGATTGTATGAGTTGAACCATGGACAAAAATTATACCAGAGGTGGTTAAACAGTAATCACAGACCAATTGATGTAACAATATTCACATTACAAGTGATCTAAGGTTATTTTACTAATTTCTCTGGCATTTAACTCTTTCCTTTCCCAGTTATTTTGCTGGATTGAACTGAATCACCTGAATTAGATTTGTAAACTACACAATGTCATCTATGTGAACATCTGTATACATTTTGTGTTTAGATAAAGTGTATGATATCATATCAAATTGAAGAAGGAATATTGTACAATATAGAAGTCATATTGGTATAACATAAAATCACGGGTAAGTATTTAAAAAGTGAAAAATGAAGACAAATAAAATTGAAAGTGTTACCAAATTATGAATTTAAAAAAATGCCAATAAAACCTTGTGCACATTTTATACCATGTGTTATTTGTTGTTAACTGTGTTCAACTATTTCATTGCTGGTAGAATATTCAGAATGTTCAATATAATCAATAGTTGAATTCACATTTTATGTACGCACAATATGAAGTAGACAAATGTAGAAAATTTCATAACCTATTCTGGTCTTATTTGACAGACTGCTCAATCACAATATGACAAAAATATAACAACACTGGCAATTATTTCTTACACAAATTTAGTATACTTACTTTTCATGGCCGTTGTAGTCTTTCAACCCTACATTACAACAATGCAGTAATAATGACTGCTTCAAATCACAATATTTTTGGAATTTAACAGTTTCCATGTGCAAATTTGTTTGTCCCGCCATGTACCCACCTAAATTTTCTTGCTGATGACCCCAGATTAGTCATTTTTTCCAGATTGTTTTTATTTGTCCAAATACATCAATATGCCAGGGTTAAATTCTCATTATTCTTAGTTAAAATTGACGCTAAGTGTGGGACAAATATTTTTACTTGTATTCTTTTCATTTCTAACTGTGAAACTCTTGTTGGGCTGTCAGTAAGACATCAATTGAGCCTTGGAAACCTCATGACAATCCATAAGTCGCACCAGGGCTTCAAATTCATGAACAAAATTCCATAGTTTCACCATGATGATATAGCACACACAATAATGGATGCACCCACATTGCCTGATTCACTCCAAAGAATGCAGCCAAAAAACTCACAAAACACTGTAGCGATAGCACAGAATCCCCAAAGTTTAATCTTCAGTTGACTTGACAACAGAACAATCCATATAAGGAACTGTAACTTGTAATTGGCACCGAACAAATCCAACGACATTTTTTGAACAGCTCTCAATGTCATGCTAACAAAGCACACACCAATCATGGATGCACCCACACTCTACTTCAAGTAGATTTTGTGTAAATACAAAACTCTGTGTCTAGAGCTAGGGGTGTCCACTAAGGATTAAGGAAATGGTAGGAGGACAAAAGCATCAACATTGCAGTGAACCTGCACTTTTGTAACACTCCCAGTCAACATCAGAAAATAAAACAAAGGTAGAGAGAGAAAGAAAGTTGTGGAGGGTCATGATCACCCACCCATGTCAGCAGGCATGGTACTTAATGAAGATAGTGACTGAAAACAAATTTATCTAATAATTTTAATATGTGTATATTTGTTGAACCAACCGTAAACAAACCGGCAGAAGGCAACAGAAAACCACTGTCATAACTTCTTTGTACAATTATGAATCACCACAATAATAGAAATCACAATAGGGGACATCATGTGCTACTACAGGTGATACCCAATCGTCATCAAGCTACTGTAAGTAAAATAATCGTCATCAAGCTACTGTAAGTAAAATAAAGATAAAACAGCCTCTAAAGATAGGTACTTGGAATGTGAGAACACTCATGCAGAAGGGTAAACTGGAAAAAGAAAAAAGACATCACCTCAGTGCAAAATAAAGACACGTGGAACAATATTAAAACAGGTAAATGAATTTAAATATTTGGGAACTTTGTTAACCTCAGACAAAAGATGTACAACAGAGGTGAGATGCAGAATGGCTCAGGCAAGGGCAGCTTTCCATAAAATGAGGAAGATAATATGCAATTCACTTTTGACAATAGAAACAAGAAAAAGAGTTCTTAAATGTTATGTAGAGCCAGTCTTAACATATGGATGTGAATCAAGGACAATAAGACAACAGACAAGTAAGTCACTGGAGTCTGTAGAAATGTGGTTTTACAGAAGAATGTTGAAAATACCATGGACAGCTAAGAAGAGTATAATGAAAACATTCTGAAAGAGGCCAAAGCAAGGAGAGAGCTAATCTCCAATATTAGGAAGAAACAATCATATTATTTTGGCCATGTAATGAGAAGAGAACAACTGGAATATATTGTTGCAACTGGGAAAATTGAGGGACGAAGAGATAGAGGGAAGCAAAGAGAAAAAACACCAGACAGCTTAAGAGAGTGGCTTGGCAGAAGGTCAACAACATAAATGATAAATAACTGTCAAGATTGAAAGTTGTGGAGAGACATGATCACCTAGGCCATCAGGCCCTGTACTTGATGATGATGATGATGATATTTGTTGAAAGTCAAAGTGAAGTTTTCATATTTTGTTCCATTCATTTGTAATTACTGACTATAACATGTTTGGATGATTGACTTAATAAATGCATTATCTAAACACAGGGACAGCTGCACCTAGACATTTTGATGCATGAACCTTGTACATAAATCATAAACAGCACATTTATTAATGACAAAAGCTAGGCATAATCATCATCAGCAGGTGCCATACCCATTGGCAATCATTATCACTGGTGTTTCATATCAGTTCTATTGTTGAATTTGTCCCTTGCCAGGCTGCCACACTATCTAGTTTTGATCATTCTCTTCCTATCTCATTATCCTTCTATTTTTTCCTGCTGTTATATTTTCCTCTTCCCATCCCATGACCAACAAAGTTAGACTTCTTTATTCTAAAGAGCTAAACTTCTCTGTACATTTATACATCTTCATTACTATTTTTAATTGTCATGGTATTTGCAATGTTTCTGTGGCCTCCAATGATCTTCTTGATTGTTCATTACTATATTTTGCTTCTGCTGCCTTTCAGTTTTGTAGTAAAGTGGAGTATTTGAGTCAATGTTCTTTGTGATGTCTGCTATCTCAAGTCCTCCATATCTACCTTTTCCACTCTTCTTATTGCTTCTAAGAGCTAAAGCTCAGCATTATTTATTTCACAATTTCTACTTCTTTTCATTGAAGACCTTATACTCATTTATACATGACAGGATCTATGTCCAGCTGAAGACTTTCTAGACTTGTTGCAGAAGATGATTTTTTTATTTTGTGGGATGCTGTCTTTGCCTAGGCTGCTTTTTTCTTCTTCTATTTTTAGCTGCAAAATAATAACTTTAGATGGGAGATTTAGTTCAGAAAAGGAAACCAAAAAATACTAGCATTGTGTAAGAGTTTGTGATGGAAAAACAATATTTTATGATACTGTCATTTAAATTGTATCTGCAAAATGTCCGTGCTAAACATATAGTTTAATTACAAAGAGAGAATATAACACACTTTTTTTCTAATTTAGTTTTACTGCAAAGAGAATATAATACACTTTTTATTAATTTAGTTTTACTGCAAAGAAAAAATATAACACACCTTACCTAATTTAATTTTACTACACAGAAAATATAACACAACCTCTATAATTTAGATTATTACTAAAAAGAGAAATAACACACCCTCTCTATTGAGTTATTGAGTTATTTTCAGGTCATCATCATTGCACTCTGAACATGTCCACAGGTGCTCAGATCCCCTCCTCAGCAGGTCCTGCAGTGTCCAGCGACTGACGACTCCAGTTCTATGTTGGTTTATAAGTCTTCTTACACGTCCACTAAGTTTCTCATTTCTGGCTGTGCCCATCTTAACTCCCATATCTATCATCCACAGAAGTGACATAGATTTGTGTTTGTCAAAGTCAAGTGCTCTTCCCACATCGCGGAGGGCATTGATGATGTCCGCCCAATCCATTGGTTGACCGTCCTCAATGACAACGCAGCTAGCCAACCTGTCCGCTCTTTCATTTCCCCATACTCCCGCATGTCCTGGGACATAGACAAAGGTGACCTTACGTATTTTTGACTTCTGCAATGTCTCTAACCATTTCATGCCTCCACTTTTTTTTATCATGCTCATCGAATCACTCAGTATACAGGTGTGGGTGTAGTCTTGTGACTCTATCCATTTGAATGCCTTGGTCACTGCCATCACCTCCATTGTCATGCTACTCGTGGTCATGACGTATGCACTTCTGTCTTCCTTGACTATTCTGCCTGCCGAGCGTGCAAATGCCCATGCTCTTCTATGGTGTCGAATTACAGATCCGTCTGTATAGATGACTGCATCTTTCTCATTGGTGTTATCACAGATGAGACCATTGACCTCCGCATTAACCACAACTGAGTTCTGTTCCCTAATTTTCATGTAGAGTGTGACAATACACAAAAATGTCTCCTTGAATGACATAGGACCGGTATCCACCTCTCGCCAACGTTGATATTGGTAAACCCACAGACCTGTTTGATGACATCTTCTGCTCGGCCCACCCATGATTTGCCTCTTTTTAGCCTGGCACCTTTCCCTGTGTTGAGCTCGTGGTGCAATGGATGCTCTTTATATGCACTAATCTTCATGTATGCTCACGCCCTCCAGATCTCTGTCATCCATGGTTGGAAAGTAAAGAAGATACACAGGGAGTGTCCCTCGTACACCCCAATATAATGCGCATGGCTTCATTCTGTATTTTCTCCAGCCTATCAATTTGAGTCATACCGACAGTAAGAATTGCCAGGGTATACTCAATTGTTGTGAGGACTAATCCCTGGAACAGACGAGTAAGTAGCCTCTGATCGATGATGGCAGCTGCCATGACCTTCAAGGCGCCTAATCCTTTGCGGGATTTTGTTATCACATGGTCAATGTGGTCCCAAAAACACAGGCTGCGATAAAACTTAACTCCGAGGTATGTCGTCAACTTGTCCCTGGTCACCTTATCAGCTCCCATTCGTACTACAGGTGTGTCCGTATTAACGATATGATTTGTTAAGGGAAAACCATGCAA
The DNA here is from genome assembly GCA_032433765.1 of Megaustenia siamemsis. NCBI lineage: Eukaryota > Metazoa > Mollusca > Gastropoda > Stylommatophora > Ariophantidae > Megaustenia > Megaustenia siamemsis. The sequence continues at coordinate 60,660,249 of JAVIAB010000046.1, forward strand.
CTGATGCTTTATCAGGATTAACCAAGGCACCTAAAACCCCACACCAGGAAGAAATGCGATCAGGTTCATCTTACATTGTGGAGGCGATTTCACTTCTGTCTCTTCCCTGTCAATATACCAGAATATCATCAGCAAAAGTCATAATTCTTCCCCTCCCATCCAGTTGTTTAGTTTTACTACAAAGAGAAAATATAACACACCATCTATAATTTAGTTGTACTAAAAAAGAAAATATAACACACCATCTATAATTTAGTTGTACTAAAAAAGAAAATATAACACACCTTCTCTAACTTCAACATAATCATAGACACACGATGAGTGTGAATCAAAATGCAAGCTGACAAAATATAGAACAATGGAGCTATTGTCAAGACGATTGTGAAGGTTCCACAAGCACTGGATGTTGTCTCTATAGTTTCCATTTCCAAACCCTGGAGATGTGATGTTACCAGTACTCTCTGTTAACAAACCTCCACACTCTGCAAATATGGAGAAAATAAAGGAAATCATTAGCGTTCTTGAGTAAATAATAATGTGGGATATGTTAACAAAGCTGGCAAACACATTCAACACAAAAGTGATGATACACCAATAACAAAGTGATGAGATGCCTTCAGCATTAAAACAAAACAAAAAATTACACACATTCATCACAAAAGTGATGGCACACCTTCATCACAAAAGTGATGGCACACCTTTAACACAAAAGTGATGTTCTCACTGTGAAGTCCATGATAGTGAATGAGTGAATGAGCTGTATGACTCACTTTGAGAGCTTTGACTTGACTTATCCCCTTAGCTGTGAACTAGTTGCTCTTTACTTTAGAGCATATTGCAGATAGCTACATGTCTTTTTTTAGCTGTTCTGTGGGTCCAAAATTGTATTGTCAATGGTAGGTTGGGAGAAAGCTGTCTTCATAGAGTGGTTAGGCTTGGGCAGCATAGCAACATGTAGGAGACATATTCTAGTTGATAATGGCAATGCCTGCACTTAGGATTAGGATTATGGAAGGGGGGGGGGGGGCCTAGCTTCGTAGGTGTTGGTTGATGGAAGCATGTCCTCTTCTCACCTGGAAGGTCAAGCTTTGGTCTCTTGTCTTCAGACTTTTGAGTGGGTCCTGTGGGCCTGCTTTTGTTTGGTGTTTGAACAATGAGTGGCCAGTTGTGGCAGTTGCCCACTGTTTGAGCCACTCTTGTTTATAGTTGGTTCTGATGATTTGTTTGCAAGTGGTGACGTTGGTGTCTGATGATGTCTGCAGGAGTGAGGTTCCTATTTTAGAAATCTTGTCAGCTTGCTTGTTGTCTGGAATTTAGACATGCCCAGGTATCCTTTGCAGCATTACCTCTACACAATAGATGGTTAGAAAGTCTTGTGACATTGGACATATCTACAGACGATCCATATTGTATTGCTAGGAGAGCTGACTTTAGAGTCTCAAAGATAATTATTTCCATTGGTGTTACTATGTCATTTTTAAAATTGTGAATAATTCTCTCTAATGCTTTTTTCTATAGCTGCAATTTCAGTCATGTAGTTTTAGCAAAATGTACCACATGATCTGAAAATGTGGGGATTTTTATCTCTGGTTGAGTTGTGGTAGTATATCAATGCACCACATCCACTGTTCATGGTAACATGAAGTGCTGAACCACCAGTATAGATATGAATGGCTTCCAGGGGTAAGAGTATGGTTTTCATAGTGATGGTCTTTAGTATGGAGGCCAGAGAGATTCTCTTTGCTGAAGAGTCAGAGAGTGCTGTCTTAACTGTGAGGCTTGAGATTCACCAACATGGTGGTTCATTGTTAGAGAATATCTGTAGGTAGCTGATGCTTTGACTGGCTGTTATGGTGTAATCTGCTGTGATCTGTGCCACATTGACAAGAGGCAAGGTGTTTGATGAGCCTAAGTCTTTTTGAGACTTTCTCTTTCAGTTTATTAACATGTTGGTTCAGTCTTCAGTCAAGTATAATGCCAATGTATACTGGGTGATCTTCATAGTTCAGTTTCTCACTGTTCATCTGAATCTTAATTTTCATTCGCTTTCTCTTTATTATTTTGGGTAAAGAAGCTGAACACAGTTTATTCTATGTTGATTTCTAGGTTTTAGAAGTTACAATATGCTGATATTGAGGCAAGGTTCTTATTCATGTTTTGGGTGACGGTTTGTATTTGTCGACCTCTTACCCAGACCACCAAGCCATTAGCAAAAAGTACTTTATTACAAGCACTGGAAGATCATTGATAAAAATCAGGAAGAGAGTGTAGCTCGATGCTGACCCCTGGACTAGTACTTCTTGTAGTTTTCTCTTTTGATGTTAGACCTGAGATAGTTGCTTGAATTGTTCTTTTACTGAAAAAAAAAAAAACCCTTGATCCATTTGTCCAATGATTTCTATTTTTATTTTTTTATTTTTTATTTTTTTATTTTAAGTTTTAGAAGCAGGCCTATCCTCCAAACACGGCCTGACTTATGTCTATGAAAGTGGCTATCACATGGTTTCTTTCTTGGTATGCACTGCCTATTTCTTGTGTAGGTCTAATTAGCTGGTACATTGTCTGTTTCATTGTCCTAAAGTCTTTGACTTATAGGTATTGAGAATCTTGGTGTTTTCAAGTTACCGGTATAATTGTTGGTTGATCATCCTCTGAGCTATCTTTCCCAGGTTAGAAGTCAGCAAAACTGGTCTATAGCCTTTAACATTATTTGGTGATTTGTCTTTTTTTAAAAAGGGTGTGATGCTAGCTTTCTTCCATTCACCTGGTAATTATCCTTCTCTCAAAGTCTTATTTATGAGTTTCAAGATTACAGTGAGTTCATTGGTTGACACATTTAGTATCCTTTAATTTGTGAGTTGGTCAGGACCTGCAGCCTTCCCCTTCTTACACTCACGGCTGTCTTTAGCTCAACAAATGTGAAATCCTGTTAGAATACTTTAATGCTGGCAGTTGGATATTTTTCAAACCATTTATTGAGAGTTTTTATTGCATCGTCCAGTCATTTCTTGGGGCACTTTCTGTTAATGTTCACAAAGCACTTAATAAAGTATTCTGCTTTCTGCATCCCATCTCTGATTATGCCTGTATCTAGCTTGAGAGGCTTGATATGTTTGCACCTTTTTATTCCAGACAGATAAGGAGCTGTGCCTTCTTCCCCTGTTTATGTAGGTCTCTTTCTTTGCATCTCTTGATCCATGTATCTTTTTTGGCTTTTGTTATGAGTAGTTTAACTTTGGTAGTACAACAATCATGCATGGTTTCATTGATAGGGCTAGGATGTTCTTCTACTTGTCTTCTAGCCTTCTTTCTTTCCCTGGCTGGGGCCTCTAATTCCTTATTTCAGTAAGGCTTATATCTCTTATACAAGTAAAAAAAATAGAATCAGAATAGCTAAAGCAGTAATGTCTTTCAGAATGCCTTGAAAAGTTGTGGAAATCAAAACTCATTAGCATAAACACAAAATTTAGACTATTGAAATCAAATGTACAATCAATCCTTACGTATGCATGTGAGAGCTGGAAAACAACAAGACATATAAACACAGTTGAACACATTCAAAAATAAATGTTTAAGGAAAATACTTGGTATAGCGTGGAACAAATTCAAAACAAACGAGGGAATTAGAGACATCGCCAATCAACCACTAATATCTTCAGTAATCAAGAAAAGATGATGGTCATATGTTTGACATGTGATGAGGAGAGATAATAACTGAATAACAAGCAAGCCCTCATGTGGGAAACAACAGGTAAGAAAAAAAGAGACCGACCAGGAGAGACACTGTGAAGAACATTGATCAGAGAAGGAAGAGCAGCAGGAATCGGCTCCCTCAATGAGATAGAGCTACTTGCACAAAACAGAGACAAATTGCAAGATTTGATAAAAGATCTTTACAAGGATTTAGATAAGAGAAAGAGTATCTGGGTCTATACCCTATGGGTCCGCTATGGCTCGAAAGGTCTATAGATAGATATATTATGTCTCTTACAGCAGCCTCGGGGATAGACTCTTTAGCAGACTGCATGAGTCTTCTTCTTCTACCTTTTTAGCTCCCAGTGGTGCATAGGTCTTCAACAAACACTTTCCAAGTCGTTCTGCTTTTGGCCATTCTTTTAAGATCATTCCATGTCTTCCCCATCATCTTCATCTCTGCTTCTATCTGTCTTCTCCAAGAATTCCTTGGTCTTCCTCTTTGTCTTTTCCCCTGGGGATTCCAAAAAAGGGCCTGTTGTGTAATACTCTCAGTTGGCTTCCATAGTGTGTGTCCTATCCAGCACCATCGTCTTCGCTGTATCTCTTTATCCACTGGTATTTGACTGGTACATTTCCCTAATTCTATGTTAGTGATTTTCTCCTGCCATTTCCATCCTTTTATTCTGCATAAGCATCCAGTTATGAAAGTCTGTATCTTTGTGATTGTCAATTTTGTTGTTCTCCATGTTTCACAACCATATAATAGGACCACATTAATATTTGAGTTGAAAATTTTTATTTTTGTATTTAACCTAATTTCTTTGGATTTCCATGTTTCCCAGTGCAATGAAAGCTCCTCTTGCTTTTGATATCCTTATTTTGGTATCTTTTTCTGTTCCTCCCTCTTTATCTATATTACTGCCCAGATATATGTAAGATTGTACATCTAATAGATGTATTTCTCCTGGTTTTATTTGGCTATTGCCAACTGTATTAATTCTCATAATGTTATTCTTATCTCTATTAATCTTCAGTCTGGCATCTACCAGTTTGCTTTGTTATAGTTGTATGTAGTCAATATTTGATTTATACTTGGAGTTTCTCTTGTGTTGGTGATGTCAAGTACAATGGGTACCTGATCACTGCCTGTACCGTTGAGAACTCTAAAGGAGCACAGAGGATGGATATCAGCGGACACAAAAGTGAGGTTGGGTCAGCTAAGAGCTCCATTAGCTCTGTGGAGTAATGCTGGTATGGAGTCACAGTTCTGGAGCAGTATAAGTGTAGTTGTGTTTGTGAGTTCCTCAATAACTGCCCCTGTTGTGTGTAGGTCATTGTAACTGAGGGAATAATATCCATTCCAGTCATCTGTGATGATCGTACTCTGAATGTTGGTGTTTTGATTAAGTTTCAAGGTGGTTCTAGAAGGATTGTAAATATTCCGTATTTTTAACTGTTTTCCAATACACCAGACTGCCCCTTCTTGAATGTCAGTTTTGTTATCTCTATCTTGGGTAGAAACTGATCAGAGAGGGATTCACTTGCACATCGCGGAACATCATATATGCCATCATTTGTAAACAATGCAAGTTGACCTACATCGGCCAATCTGGTAGACTTATCGGAGATAGGTGCCGTGAACACTTGAATGACATCACCCGAGAAGCGGACACTACTGTAGCAACCCACTTTAACTCGAGGGGCCATCGAGGTATGACAGATGTCTTGGTTACTGGCCTAGTATCATGCTCCTCTGATCACCACAGTCGGCTCACTCTGGAGCACCGTCTGATCGCTCGTTGGGGTTGCCTCAGCCCTCGTGGCATCAATGTATCCCTGTGCCTCTGAGGACCCTCCTTCCTCTGACACTATCCTCCCACCTATGGACTTCTCTTCCTATTTCACTTCTTGGGTCTTCTACACCTCGTCCATCCCTGTTCTCCATATCCGCTTTGAGTAACCCTTATCTTGCCTTCTTCATCTTACCCCCCCCCCCTCCTTTTCTCTTCTGACTACCTTCATGTCCTTCACCTCTTTATCACTATATTACCTCTCCACCTGGACTGTACCATCTCTCTGCCCACCTCTATTGTTCTTCGTCCTTCCCACCACCTCTTTGCTGATCCACTCGTTAACTCACCCCTTTCCTCTCTATTCACCTGTAGTCACTACGCCTCTATATCTACTATTCCAGTATTCCCCTTATCCTGATGTCCACTTTCATTCCTCTCCTAGGACCCTCATCATCCCCCTTTGTTCTATCACTTCCCTACTTCTTTACCTCCTTTGGTTCATACCTCTTGCGCACCATTCCCTATTACTCCACTTCTTCCAGACTCTCTTTCTATTCACTTCTGACATACCTCCTCTCCTCCTATCCACTTCCCACATACCTGCTTCTCATCCCTCCTCTCCATTCCTCCTCCTCTATACTTCCCTACCTCTCGAGTGACTTACTTCCTCCAGACCACCCCTCTATCACTCTACCGCCCTTCTCCCTACCTACTTGACTTATACCGGTTTTCTTATTCTTCCTCTGCCTCATCTCTTCCTCCAGTACTCACTCCCTGCCTTCGTTGACCTAACTTTCTACTCTTCCAGTTCTAGGCCTTTCATTCTGTAGAGTCTATCTCTCTCACCCATCTCCCAGTTCACTACTTTGTCTTTTCATTCACTCTTTCTTTTAACCTCTCACAGGTTCTCTCACTTGCATTGTTCGAGTGATTTATGGCATGGTTTGCCCCTCCAGGCCTTTGGTTTTGGGCCTCTAGCTTTCCTCGCACCATTGACCATCATTTACGTACCGAAGGTACATCTACGTGATGTCCAACAGAATACTGGCACTCCAGTGTCTTCCCATTTCAACTCCCCAGATCACAAGGGCAAAGACGACATCCGTGTCACTGGTATTGTCCTCTGTCACTTTGGCGACCGCAACCGATATACTTTGGAAAATCGCCTCATAGTCCAGTATGGTTCGCTGACCCCACGAGGCATGAATGTATCACACTCATACACATAGTTTCCTTTCGGCTGCTCCTTCCCTCTTGCATAGCCCTCTCTACCACCCATGTTGTGGCTCTTTAGTCTATCTACTATGCCACGCTATTCTTAGTTCTTCTCCACTAGTCCCCGTTGAGGCACTTCGGTGTTCTCCTATATACCTTTTTTCTGCGCTACTTACCCCTCATATGTTTTTATTGCACCCCACTCTCATACATCCCACTCTTTCCGCCTTTTGAGTACCTGTCATTCCACTGTTCTATTCTTTCTCCTTCGAGTTTGCACACTGACCCCGGTGTGAACCCTTCCACACATATGATTGTCCCCGTATGGATGTGCACATGCATGTATGTGTTCATAGGCACGGGTATTGGTATATATATGTATATGCATATACATGCATGTATATGTGCTCTTGCTTGTATGCATACACATGTATGTGTGTGTATATGTATGTGTATGTTGATATGTATTAGTATGTGCACGTCTTCTTGCACGTGTATATATGTATACACGCATCTGTGTGTGTGTGTATACATGTATTTATGGGCCCTTAGATACTTTCAGATATTGCCTGTGCCTTTGTAGTCGACGTACCTAGATAGCGTTCCCCCCACTCGTGTATTTTTAGAACCCTTCACCTCTGACTACAGGGTATAAATTACAGCTACACCCGTGAGAAATTCCTTTTCCTAGCCTGACCACAGTCCACGATACACAGGGAAGTCAACATATTTCAATTATTTTGTTTTTGATGTTTCATTACTAGTTAGCTATGTAGGATTAGTTTTATTTATTCACATATCTGTGTGTGTATGTTGTTTGTTTGTTCCTGCTGAAGGCCTATTGAGCCGAAACGTCGTTCGAATTTGTGTCGTCTACTAATCACGTAAAGCTTCTAACATACCATTTTTTATTTTTTTCTATTTTTCCTCGCATTCAGCTTTACTGCAGCTTCGCATTTTTATGCATTCACTTGCATTTCTTTGCCTTAACCCCTCTGGTGATGCTCCCATTTTGTTGTCTGAAGTTGTTTCTTATTGTATCTTGTATTGTTACATACAGACCATTCATATAATACACAGTTTGGTCTCAAGTGCCACCAATTAGAAAACAAAAGTCATTTAGAGAGTGGAGGTGTCAAAGAAACAACTTGTTATCAGCTCTCCAACATTTAAGGAACTGTTAAGTTGCTTTAGTTAGGTACTTCTAGAGCTGCTACCAGCTGGGGACACATTTAGCAGTCTAGAAGAATGTGTGTGCTCCACTATGTGACATTAAAAAGCAAAGTACTCCCATCCCGCCAAGTGGTGTATAGGGAATATGGTGTTAGTGACCATATATTTTACAGCCCTTCAGCACATGATTTCTGGGGTAATGTGGTCGGTATTACGCCCATGCCGCTTTACTTTCCCAGAAAAAAATCTGGCACCCATTAAAGGCTGGGTAAACTGGACTTTTGTACTTAACTTCATCGACTTCAAAAAAGCATTTGATAGTATTCATAGAGATTCTTTGTGGAAAATTCTGAAGCAATCTAAATCATAAATATTATCAAAGACATGTATGATGGTTACACATGTGCAGTTCGAACAGAGGAAGGACTGAGCGAATGTTTCCCAATAGAAACTGGGGTTAAACAAGAATGTATTTTATCGCCCTTGTTATTTGGAATTGTTATGGACTTCATAATGACGAAATGCTGCACTGGTAATAAAGGCATCGAATGGATACAAGGAGACCATTTGGAGGACCTCGACTTTGCTGATGACATAGTTCTCATCAGCAGTCAGATAAAAACAATGCAGGAAAACACACATGAACTATCATCAATAGCCAGCAAAATTGGGCTTGAGATCAATCATGAAAAGACTAAAGTCATGAAAAGTTTAATTCCAACAGGTGACAAAATATACATGGAAAACAAACCAATAGAAGAGATCGATCACTTTATCTATCTTGGAAGTCACATTGATCGAGAAGGGGATACGAGCAAAGAAATTAGAATCAAAATAGCTAAAGCAGCAATGTCTTTCAGAAGCCTTGAAAAGTTGTGGAAATCAAAACTTATCAGCACAAACACAAAACTTAGGCTATTCAAATCAAATGTACTATCAACCCTTACGTATGTGTGTGAAAGCCGGAAAACAACAAGAGATATAGAAACAAAGTTGAACGCATTCGAAAATAAATGTCTAAGGAAAATACTTGGTATAACATGGAACGAATTCAAAACAAACGAGGAAATTAGAAAAATCGCCAATCAACCACTAATATCTTCAGTAATAAAGAAAAGATGATGGTCATACGTTGGACATGTGATGAGAAGAGATAATAACCGAATAGCAAAGCAAGCCCTCATATGGGAAACAACAGGTAAAAGAAAAAGAGGAAGACCCAGGGAGACACTGAGAAGAACATTGATGAGAGAGGCAAGAGCAGCAGGAATCGGCTCCCTCAATGAGATAGAACTGCTTGCACAGAACATAGACAGATGGCGAGATTTGATAAAATATCTTTAAAAGAAAACTGCTAGAACAAAAAATTCATATAGGAGAAGGTGTATCTTGGTCTATGCCCTATGGGCCGGTTACGGCTCGAAAGGTCAATAGATAGAAACTGGAAGCTGTCGGTTGGGATTGAACCCTACCTCTTGTCCTTTGTAGTCCAGTTCACTAACCATTGAGCTATTGTGGCTCCACTATGTGACATTGGAATGAGTTTATAATTATTGGTTTAGAAAATACCCAAAACAAAAAACATAACTGATAACTTTGACTTTAATTGTTAAAATATCAACTTTCTATTCAACTTTCAACCATCTAAAGACATCAAACTGAGAACTTCTTTCCTAAGACAAATCTGAAAACTTACCTGCTTCCCTGTCTGATGTGTAGGTGGCACTGAATCCTACGCCGTTAAAAGATCCATCAGTTCGAAAGTAGACCGTCATGGTATTACTTGAAGACTCAATAGGTGATGGAGGAGTAGTAGTGCCACAATTTCGATCGAAACTGGGAGAACCCGGAATGATTCCATCATAGAGCTGTAATGTGAGACAGCACAAATATAATCAGCTTCTGTAGACCCTTTAGTATTACTAAAGCATACATAATATTCTTATGTAAGGCATTAAAACTCATAATTACTTTGGACTCTATTGTAGTTTATACTATTTGTTCATTATTACTGATGAGAACCACACAGTTATTTTCTGTTCTGCTGGGTTTAAAGATGGTTGATGAGACCAATATGAGCCCTGAAGTAAATGTTGCATTAAGGTCATGGAGTAATGTTTTCCTCAACAATAGGGATCATACTGCAAGATTTTAATGAATTTTTTAGTGTGTCCTTACATCTTTAATTTTTTTAATCATTCATGTATTTTACATTAAATCAGCTAGAACCAAAAAAATGATCTAAAGAAACTAAGAACATTAAACATAAAGGCAACATCAGTGCATGAGTATTACCAGTATTACTGAGAGGGGGTCACTCAAAACAAGGACTTATGATTAGATACACAGTAAGTTATGTACATATGAGTTATGTCTGAAAGCCAACAAACTGACAGCCAGAATCAAGCACAACTATAGTTCATATCAAACTCTCACACAACATGTTTCTACTCAAAAGTTGTCTTCAATCTGAGAACTAACAAACTGACTGCCAGAATCAAGCACAACTATAGTTAATATCAAACTCTCACACAACATGTTTCTACTCAAAAGTTGTCTTCAATCTGAGAACTAACAAACTGACTGCCAGAATCAAGCACAACTATAGTTCATATCAAACTCTCACACAGCATATTTCTACCCAAAGAGCTGTCTTCAGCCTGAGAGCTAACAAACTGACTGCCAGAATCAAGCACAACTATAGTTCATATCAAAATATGACACAATATATTTCTACCCTAAGAGTTGTCTTCAGCCTGAGAGCTAACTGCCAGAATCAAGCACCACAACTGTAGTTCATATCAAACTCTCACACATCATGTTTATGCTCTATGAGTTGTCTTCAGTCTGAGAACTAACAAACTGACTGCCAGAATCAAGCACAACTATAGTACATATCAAACTCTCACACATCCTGTTTATGCTCTATGAGTTGTCTTCAGTCTGAGAACTAACAAACTGACTGCCAGATTCAAGCCCAACTATAGTTCATATCAAACTCTCACACATCCTGTTTATGCTCTATGAGTTGTCTTCAGTCTGAGAACTAACAAACTGACTGCCAGAATCAAGCCCAACTATAGTTCATATCAAACTCTCACACCATGTTTCTGCCCTATGAGTTGTCTTCAGTCTGAGAACTAGCAAACTGACTGCCAGAATCAAGCACAACTATAGTACATATCAAACTCTCACACAGCTTGTTTATACCATAAGAGTTGTCTTCAGCCTGGGAGCTAACAAACTGACTGCCAGAATCAAGCACAACTATAGTTCATATCCAACTCTCACACATCATGTTTCTATCCTAAGAGTTGTCTTCAGTCTGAGAACTAACAAACTGACTGCCAGAATCAAGAACAACTATAGTTCATATCAAACTCTCACACAGCATATTTCTACCCTAAGAGTTGTCTTCAGCCTGACAGCAACAAATTGACTGCCATATATCAAGCACAACTATAGTTCATATCAAACTCTCACACAGCATGTTTCTACCCTACGAATAGTCTTCAGTCTGAGAGCTAACAAACTGACAGCCATAATCAAGCACAACTATAGTTCATATCAAACTCTCACATAGCATGTTTCTATCCCAAGAGTTGTCTTCAGCCTGAGAGCCATCTGCCAGAATCAAGGACAACAATAGTTTATATCAAACTCTCACACATCATGTTTCTATCCTAAGTGTCGTATGCAGCCTGAGAACTAGCAAACTGACTGCCAGAATCAAATACAACTGTAGTTCATATCAAACTCTCAAACAGTATGTTTCTACCCTAAAATTTGTCTTCAGTCTGAGAGCTAGCAAACTGACTGCCAGAATCAAATACAACTGTAGTTCATATCAAACTCTCAAACAATATGTTTCTACCCTAAAATTTGTCTTCAGTCTGAGAGCTAACAAACTGACTGCCAGAATGAAGAACAACTATAGTTCAAATCAAACTCTCACACAGCATGTTTCTATCCTAAGAGTTGTCTTCAGTCTGAGAACTAACAAACTGACTGCCAGAATGAAGAACAACTATAGTTCAAATCAAACTCTCACACATCATGTTTCTATCCTAAGAGTTGTCTTCAGTCTGAGAACTAACAAACTGACTGCCAGAATCAAGAACAACAATAGTTTATATCAAACTCTCACACAGCATGTTTCTATCCTAAGAGTTGTCTTCAGTCTGAGAGCTAACAAATTGAATGCCAGAATCAAGCACAACAATAGTTTATATCAAACTCTCACACAGCATGTTTCTATCCTAAGAGTTGTCTTCAGCCTGAGAGCTAACAAACTGACTGCCATAATCAAGCACAACTATAGTTCATATCAAACTCTCACACAGCATGTTTCTATCCTAAGAGTTGTCTTCAGTCTGAGAGCTAACAAACTGACTGCCAGAATCAAGCACAACTATAGTTCATATCAAACTCTCACACAGCATGTTTCTACCCTAAGAGTTGTCTTCAGTCTGAGAACTAACAAACTGACTGCCAGAATCAAGCACAACTATAGTTCATATCAAACTCTCACACAGCTTGTTTCTACCATAAGAGTTGTCTTCAGTCTGAGAACTATCAAACTGACTGCCATAATCAAGCACAACTATAGTATATATCAAACTCTCACACATCATGTTTCTATCCTAAGTGTTGTCTTCAGCTGAGAACTAGCAAACTGACTGTCAGAATCAAGCACAACTATAGTTCATATCAAACTCTCACACACCATGTTTCTATCCTAAGAGTTGTCTTCAGTCTGAGAACTAACAAACTGACTGCCAGAATCAAGCACAACTGTAGTTCATATCAAACTCTCGCATAACATGTTTCTGCCTAAGAGTTGTCTTCAGTCTGAGAACTAACAAACTGACTGCCAGAATCAAGCACAACTATAGTTCATATCAAACTCTCACACAGCATGTTTCTACCCTACGAGTTGTCTTCAGTCTGAGAGCTAACAAACTGACTGCCAGAATCAAGCACAACTATAGTTCATATCAAACTCTCACATAGCATGTTTCTATCCTAGAGTTGTCTTCAGCCTGAGAGCCAACTGCCAGAATCAAGCACAACAATAGTTCATATCAAACTCTCACACAGCATGTTTCTATCCTAAGAGTTGTCTTCAGTCTGAGAACTAACAAACTGACTGCAGAATCAAGCACAACAACTGTAGTTCATATCAAACTCTCACACAGCATGTTTCTGCCCTATGAGTTGTCTTCAGTCTGAGAACTAACAAACTGACTGCCAGAATCAAGCACAACTATAGTTCATATCAAACTCTCACACAGCATGTTTCTACCCTATGAGTTGTCTTCAGTCTGAGAGCTAACAAACTGACTGCCATAATCAAGCACAACTATAGTTCATATCAAACTCTCACATAGCATGTTTCTATCCCAAGAGTTGTCTTCAGCCTGAGAGCTAACTGACAGAATCAAGCACAACTATAGTTTATATCAAACTCTCACACAGCATGTTTCTATCCTAAGAGTTGTCTTCAGTCTGAGAACTAACAAACTGACTGCCAAATCAAGCACCACAACTGTAGTTCATATCAAACTCTCGCACAGCATGTTTCTACCCTAAGAGTTGTCTTCAGTCTGAGAACTAACAAACTGACTGCCAGAATCAAGCACAACTATAGTTCATATCAAACTCTCACACATCATGTTTCTACTCTATGAGTTGTCTTCAGTCTGAGAGCTAACAAACTGACTGCCAGAATCAAGCACAACTATAGTTCATATCCAACTCTCACACAGCTTGTTTCTACCCTAAGAGTTGTCTTCAGTCTGAGAACTAACAAACTGACTGCCAGAATCAAGCACAACTATAGTTCATATCAAACTCTCACACAGCATGTTTCTATCCTAAGAGTTGTCTTCAGTCTGAGACCAAACAAATTGACTGCCAGAATCAAGCACAACTATAGTACATATCAAACTCTAACACATCCTGTTTATGCTCTATGAGTTGTCTTCAGTCTGAGAACTAACAAACTGACTGCCAGAATGAAGAACAACTATAGTTCATATCAAATTCTCACACAGCTTGTTTATACCATAAGAGTTGTCTTCAGCCAGGGAGCTAACATACTTACTGCCAGAATCAAGCACAACTATAGTTCATATCCAACTCTCACTCATCATGTTTCTATCCTAAGAGTTGTCTTCAGTCTGAGAACTAACAAACTGACTACCAGAATCAAGAACAACTATAGTTCATATCAATCTCTCACACAGCATATTTCTACCCTAAGAGTTGTCTTCAGCCTGACAGCAACAAATTGACTGCCATAATCAAGCACAACTATAGTTCATATCAAACTCTCACACAGCATGTTTCTACCCTATGAGTTGTCTTCAGTCTGAGAGCTAACAAACTGACAGCCATAATCAAGCACAACTATAGTTCATATCAAACTCTCACATAGCATGTTTCTATCCCAAGAGTTGTCTTCAGCCTGAGAGCCATCTGCCAGAATCAAGCACAACAATAGTTTATATCAAACTCTCACACATCATGTTTCTATCCTAAGTGTTGTATGCAGCCTGAGAACTAGCAAACTGACTGCCAGAATCAAATACAACTGTAGTTCATATCAAACTCTCAAACAGTATGTTTCTACCCTAAAATTTGTCTTCAGTCTGAGAGCTAGCAAACTGACTGCCAGAATCAAATACAACTGTAGTTCATATCAAACTCTCAAACAGTATGTATCTACCCTAAAATTTGTCTTCAGTCTGAGAGCTAACAAACTGACTGCCAGAATGAAAAACAACTATAGTTCATATCAAACTCTCACACAGCATGTTTCTATCCCAAGAGTTGTCTTCAGTCTGAGAACTAACAAACTGACTGCCTGAATCGAGCACAACTATAGTTCATATCAAACTCTCACACAGCTTGTTTCTACCCTAAGAGTTGTCTTCAGCCTGAGAACTAACAAACTGACTGCCAGAATCAAGCACAACTATAGTTCATATCCAACTCTCACACAGCTTGTTTCTACCATAAGAGTTGTCTTCAGTCTGAGAACTATCAAACTGACTGCCATAATCAAGCACAACTATAGTATATATCAAACTCTCACACATCATATTTCTATCCTAAGTGTTGTATGCAGCCTGAGAACTAGCAAACTGACTGTCAGAATCAAATACAACTGTAGTTCATATCAAACTCTCACACACCATGTTTCTATCCTAAGAGTTGTCTTCAGTCTGAGAACTAACAAACTGACTGCCAGAATCAAGCACCACAACTGTAGTTCATATCAAACTCTCGCATAGCCTGTTTCTACCCTATGAGTTGTCTTCAGTCTGAGAACTAACAAACTGACTGCCAGAATCAAGCACAACTATAGTTCATATCAAACTCTCACACAGCTTGTTTATTACCTAAGAGTTGTCTTCAGCCTGGGAGCTAACAAACTTACTGCCAGAATCAAGCACAACTATAGTTCATATCCAACTCTCACACAGCTTGTTTCTACCCTAAGAGTTGTCTTCAGTCTGAGAAGTAACAAACTGACTGCCAGAATCAAGGACAACTATAGTTCATATCAAACTCTCACACAGCATGTTTCTATCCTAAGAGTTGTCTTCAGTCTGAGAACTAACAAACAAATTGACTGCCAGAATCAAGTACAACTATAGTTCATATCAAACTCTCACACAGCATGTTTCTAACCTAAAAGTTGTCTTCAGCCTGAGAGCCATCTGCCAGAATCAAGCACAACAATAGTTCATATCAAACTCTCACACAGCATGTTTCTATCCCAAGAGTTGTCTTCAGTCTGAGAACTAACAAACTGACTGCCAGAATCAAGGACAACTATAGTTCATATCAAACTCTCACACAGCTTGTTTCTACCCTACGAGTTGTCTTCAGTCTGAGAACGAACAAACTGACTGCCAGAATCAAGGACAACTATAGTTCATATCAAACTCTCACACAGCATGTTTCTATCCTAAGAGTTGTCTTCAGTCTGAGAACTAACAAACTGACTGCCAGAATCAAGGACAACTATAGTTCATATCAAACTCTCACACATCATGTTTCTACCCTAAGAGTTGTCTTCAGTCTGAGAACTAACAAACAAATTGACTGCCAAAATCAAGTACAACTATAGTTCATATCAAACTCTCACACAGCATATTTCTACCCTAAGAGTTGTCTTCAGCCTGACAGCAATAAATTGACTGCCATAATCAAGCACAACTATAGTTCATATCAAACTCTCACACAGCATGTTTCTACCCTACGAGTTGTCTTCAGTCTGAGAACTAACAAACTGACTGCCAGAATCAAGGACAACTATAGTTCATATAAAACTCTCACACAGCTTGTTTCTACCCTAAGAGTTGTCTTCAGTCTGAGAACTAACAAACTGACTGCCAGAATCAAGCACAACTATAGTTCATATCAAACTCTCACACAGCTTGTTTCTACCCTAAGAGTTGCCTTCAGTCTGAGAACTATCAAACTGACTGCCATAATCAAGCGTGACTATAGTATATATCAAACTCTCACACATCATGTTTCTATCCCAAGAGTTGTCTTCAGCCTGAGAGCTAACAAACTGACTGCCAGAATCAAGCACCACAACTGTAGTTCATATCAAACTCTCGCATAGCATGTTTCTACCCTATGAGTTGTCTTCAGTCTGAGAACTAACAAACTGACTGCCAGAATCAAGCACAACTATAGTTCATATCAAACTCTCACACATCCTGTTTATGCTCTATGAGTTGTCATCAGTCTGAGAGCTAACAAACTGACTGCCAGAATGAAGAACAACTATAGTTCATATCAAACTCTCACACAGCTTGTTTATACCCTAAGAGTTGTCTTCAGCCTGGGAGCTAACAAACTTACTGCCATAATCAAGCACAACTATAGTTCATATCCAACTCTCACACAGCTTGTTTCTACCCTAAGAGTTGTCTTCAGCCTGAGAGCTAACAAACTGACTGCCAGATTCAAGCACAACTATAGTTCATATCAAACTCTCACATAGCATGTTTTTATTCCAAGAGTTGTCTTCAGCCTGAGAGCCAACTGCCAGAATCAAGCACAACAATAGTTTATATCAAACTCTCACACAGCTTGTTTCTATCCAAAGAGTTGTCTTCAGTCTGAGAACTAACAAACTGACTGCCAGAATCTAGGAAAACTAAAGTTCATATCAAACTCTCACACAGCTTGTTTCTACCCTAAGAGTTGTCTTCAGCCTGGGAGCTAACAAATTGACTGCCAGAATCAAGCACAACTATAGTTCATATCCAACTCTCACACAGCTTGTTTCTACCCTAAGAGTTGTCTTCAGTCTGAGAACTAACAAACTGGCTGCCATAATCAAGCATGACTATAGTCCATATCAAACTTTCACTCATCATGTTTCTATCCTAAGTGTTGTATGCAGCCTGAGAACTAGCAAACTGACTGCCAGAATCAAATACAACTGTAGTTCATATCAAACTCTCACACACCATGTTTCTATCCCAAGAGTTGTCTTCAGTCTGAGAACTAACAAACTGACTGCCAGAATCAAGCACCACAACTGTAGTTCATATCAAACTCTCGCATAGCATGTTTCTACCCTATGAGTTGTCTTCAGTCTGAGAACTAACAAACTGACTGCCAGAATCAAGCACAACTATAGTTCATATCAAACTCTCACACATCCTGTTTATGCTCTATGAGTTGTCTTCAGTCTGAGAGCTAACAAACTGACTGCCAGAATGAAGAACAACAATAGTTCATATCAAACTCTCACACAGCTTGTTTATACCCTAAGAGTTGTCTTCAGCCTGGGAGCTAACAAACTGACTGCCAGAATCAAGCACAACTATAGTTCATATCAAACTCTCACACATCCTGTTTCTACCCTAAGAGTTGTCTTCAGTCTGAGAACTAACAAACTGACTGCCAGAATCAAGGACAACTATAGTTCATATCAAACTCACACACAGCATGTTTCTATCCTAAGAGTTGTCTTCAGTCTGAGAGCAAACAAATTGACTGCCAGAATCAAGTACAACTATAGTTCATATCAAACTCTCACATAGCATGTTTCTATCCCAAGAGTTGTCTTCAGCCTGAGAGCCAACTGCCTGAATCGAGCACAACTATAGTTCATATCAAACTCTCACACAGCTTGTTTCTACCCTAAGAGTTGTCTTAAGCCTGAGAACTAACAAACTGACTGCCAGAATCAAGCACAACTATAGTTCATATCCAACTCTCACACAGCTTGTTTCTACCATAAGAGTTGTCTTCAGTCTGAGAACTATCAAACTGACTGCCATAATCAAGCACAACTATAGTATATATCAAACTCTCACACATCATATTTCTATCCTAAGTGTTGTATGCAGCCTGAGAACTAGCAAACTGACTGTCAGAATCAAATACAACTGTAGTTCATATCAAACTCTCACACACCATGTTTCTATCCTAAGAGTTGTCTTCAGTCTGAGAACTAACAAACTGACTGCCAGAATCAAGCATCACAACTGTAGTTCATATCAAACTCTCGCATAGCCTGTTTCTACCCTATGAGTTGTCTTCAGTCTGAGAACTAACAAACTGACTGCCAGAATCAAGCACAACTATAGTTCATATCAAACTCTCACACAGCTTGTTTATTACCTAAGAGTTGTCTTCAGCCTGGAGCTAACAAACTTACTGCCAGAATCAAGCACAACTATAGTTCATATCCAACTCTCACACAGCTTGTTTCTACCCTAAGAGTTGTCTTCAGTCTGAGAAGTAACAAACTGACTGCCAGAATCAAGGACAACTATAGTTCATATCAAACTCTCACACAGCATGTTTCTATCCTAAGAGTTGTCTTCAGTCTGAGAACTAACAAACACTGCCAGAATCAAGTACAACTATAGTTCATATCAAACTCTCACACAGCATGTTTCTAACCTAAAGTTGTCTTCAGCCTGAGAGCTCTGCCAGAATCAAGCACAACATAGTTCATATCAAACTCTCACACAGCATGTTTCTATCCAAGAGTTGTCTTCAGTCTGAGAACTAACAAACTGACTGCCAGAATCAAGGACAACTATAGTTCATATCAAACTCTCACACAGCTTGTTTCTACCCTACGAGTTGTCTTCAGTCTGAGAACTAACAAACTGACTGCCAGAATCAAGGACAACTATAGTTCATATCAAACTCTCACACAGCATGTTTCTATCCTAAGAGTTGTCTTCAGTCTGAGAACTAACAAACTGACTGCCAGAATCAAGGACAACTATAGTTCATATCAAACTCTCACACAGCATGTTTCTACCCTAAGAGTTGTCTTCAGTCTGAGAACTAACAAACAAATTGACTGCCAAATCAAGTACAACTATAGTTCATATCAAACTCTCACACAGCATATTTCTACCCTAAGAGTTGTCTTCAGCCTGACAGCAATAAATTGACTGCCATAATCAAGCACAACTATAGTTCATATCAAACTCTCACACAGCATGTTTCTACCCTACGAGTTGTCTTCAGTCTGAGAACTAACAAACTGACTGCCAGAATCAAGGACAACTATAGTTCATATAAAACTCTCACACAGCTTGTTTCTACCCTAAGAGTTGTCTTCAGTCTGAGAACTAACAAACTGACTGCCAGAATCAAGCACAACTATAGTTCATATCAAACTCTCACACAGCTTGTTTCTACCCTAAGAGTTGCCTTCAGTCTGAGAACTATCAAACTGACTGCCATAATCAAGCGTGACTATAGTTTATATATCAAACTCTCACACATCATGTTTCTATCCCAAGAGTTGTCTTCAGCCTGAGAGCTAACAAACTGACTGCCAGAATCAAGCACCACAACTGTAGTTCATATCAAACTCTCGCATAGCATGTTTCTACCCTATGAGTTGTCTTCAGTCTGAGAACTAACAAACTGACTGCCAGAATCAAGCACAACTATAGTTCATATCAAACTCACACATCCTGTTTATGCTCTATGAGTTGTCATCAGTCTGAGAGCTAACAAACTGACTGCCAGAATGAAGAACAACTATAGTTCATATCAAACTCTCACACAGCTTGTTTATACCCTAAGAGTTGTCTTCAGCCTGGGAGCTAACAAACTTACTGCCATAATCAAGCACAACTATAGTTCATATCCAACTCTCACACAGCTTGTTTCTACCCTAAGAGTTGTCTTCAGCCTGAGAGCTAACAAACTGACTGCCAGATTCAAGCACAACTATAGTTCATATCAAACTCTCACATAGCATGTTTTTATTCCAAGAGTTGTCTTCAGCCTGAGAGCCAACTGCCAGAATCAAGCACAACAATAGTTTATATCAAACTCTCACACAGCTTGTTTCTATCCAAAGAGTTGTCTTCAGTCTGAGAACTAACAAACTGACTGCCAGAATCTAGGAAAACTAAAGTTCATATCAAACTCTCACACAGCTTGTTTCTACCCTAAGAGTTGTCTTCAGCCTGGGAGCTAACAAATTGACTGCCAGAATCAAGCACAACTATAGTTCATATCCAACTCTCACACAGCTTGTTTCTACCCTAAGAGTTGTCTTCAGTCTGAGAACTAACAAACTGGCTGCCATAATCAAGCATGACTATAGTCCATATCAAACTTTCACTCATCATGTTTCTATCCTAAGTGTTGTATGCAGCCTGAGAACTAGCAAACTGACTGCCAGAATCAAATACAACTGTAGTTCATATCAAACTCTCACACACCATGTTTCTATCCCAAGAGTTGTCTTCAGTCTGAGAACTAACAAACTGACTGCCAGAATCAAGCACCACAACTGTAGTTCATATCAAACTCTCGCATAGCATGTTTCTACCCTATGAGTTGTCTTCAGTCTGAGAACTAACAAACTGACTGCCAGAATCAAGCACAACTATAGTTCATATCAAACTCTCACACATCCTGTTTATGCTCTATGAGTTGTCTTCAGTCTGAGAGCTAACAAACTGACTGCCAGAATGAAGAACAACAATAGTTCATATCAAACTCTCACACAGCTTGTTTATACCCTAAGAGTTGTCTTCAGCCTGGGAGCTAACAAACTGACTGCCAGAATCAAGCACAACTATAGTTCATATCAAACTCTCACACATCCTGTTTCTACCCTAAGAGTTGTCTTCAGTCTGAGAACTAACAAACTGACTGCCAGAATCAAGGACAACTATAGTTCATATCAAACTCACACACAGCATGTTTCTATCCTAAGAGTTGTCTTCAGTCTGAGAGCAAACAAATTGACTGCCAGAATCAAGTACAACTATAGTTCATATCAAACTCTCACATAGCATGTTTCTATCCCAAGAGTTGTCTTCAGCCTGAGAGCCAACTGCCAGAATCAAGCACAACAATAGTTTATATCAAACTCTCACACAGCATGTTTCTATCCTAAGAGTTGTCTTCAGTCTGAGAACTAACAAACTGACTGCCAGAATCAAGCACCACAACTGTAGTTCATATCAAACTCTCGCATAACATGTTTCTGCCCTATGAGTTGTCTTCAGTCTGAGAACTAACAAACTGACTGCCAGAATCAAGCACAACTATAGTTCATATCAAACTCTCACACAGCATGCTTCTACCCTACGAGTTGTCTTCAGTCTGAGAGCTAACAAACTGACAGCCATAATCAAGCACAACTATAGTTCATATCAAACTCTCACATAGCATGTTTCTATCCCAAGAGTTGTCTTCAGCCTGAGAGCCAACTGCCAGAATCAAGCACAACAATAGTTTATATCAAACTCTCACACAGCATGTTTCTATCCTAAGAGTTGTCTTCAGTCTGAGAACTAACAAACTGACTGCCAGAATCAAGCACCACAACTGTAGTTCATATCAAACTCTCGCATAGCATGTTTCTACCCTATGAGTTGTCTTCAGTCTGAGAACTAACAAACTGACTGCCAGAATCAAGCACAACTATAGTTCATATCAAACTCTCACACATCCTGTTTATGCTCTATGAGTTGTCATCAGTCTGAGAGCTAACAAACTGACTGCCATAATCAAGCACAACTATAGTTCATATCCAACTCTCACACAGCTTGTTTCTACCCTAAGAGTTGTCTTCAGTCTGAGAACTAACAAACTGACTGCCAGAATCAAGGACAACTATAGTTCATATCAAACTCTCACACAGCATGTTTCTATCCTAAGAGTTGTCTTCAGTCTGAGAGCAAACAAATTGACTGCCAGAATCAAGCACAACTATAGTACATATCAAACTCTCACACAGCTGTTTCTATGCCTATGAGTTGTCTTCAGTCTGAGAACTAACAAACTGACTGCCAGAATGAAGAACAACTATAGTTCATATCAAATTCTCACACAGCTTGTTTATACCATAAGAGTTGTCTTCAGCCAGGGAGCTAACATACTTACTGCCAGAATCAAGCACAACTATAGTTCATATCCAACTCTCACTCATCATGTTTCTATCCTAAGAGTTGTCTTCAGTCTGAGAGCTAACAAACTGACAGCCATAATCAAGCACAACTATAGTTCATATCAAACTCTCACATAGCATGTTTCTATCCCAAGAGTTGTCTTCAGCCTGAGAGCCATCTGCCAGAATCAAGCACAACAATAGTTTATATCAAACTCTCACACATCATGTTTCTATCCTAAGTGTTGTATGCAGCCTGAGAACTAGCAAACTGACTGCCAGAATCAAATACAACTGTAGTTCATATCAAACTCTCAAACAGTATGTTTCTACCCTAAAATTGTCTTCAGTCTGAGAGCTAGCAAACTGACTGCCAGAATCAAATACAACTGTAGTTCATATCAAACTCTCAAACAGTATGTATCTACCCTAAAATTTGTCTTCAGTCTGAGAGCTAACAAACTGACTGCCAGAATGAAAAACAACTATAGTTCATATCAAACTCTCACACAGCATGTTTCTATCCCAAGAGTTGTCTTCAGTCTGAGAACTAACAAACTGACTGCCTGAATCGAGCACAACTATAGTTCATATCAAACTCTCACACAGCTTGTTTCTACCCTAAGAGTTGTCTTCAGCCTGAGAACTAACAAACTGACTGCCAGAATCAAGCACAACTATAGTTCATATCCAACTCTCACACAGCTTGTTTCTACCATAAGAGTTGTCTTCAGTCTGAGAACTATCAAACTGACTGCCATAATCAAGCACAACTATAGTATATATCAAACTCTCACACATCATATTTCTATCCTAAGTGTTGTATGCAGCCTGAGAACTAGCAAACTGACTGTCAGAATCAAATACAACTGTAGTTCATATCAAACTCTCACACACCATGTTTCTATCCTAAGAGTTGTCTTCAGTCTGAGAACTAACAAACTGACTGCCAGAATCAAGCACCACAACTGTAGTTCATATCAAACTCTCGCATAGCCTGTTTCTACCCTATGAGTTGTCTTCAGTCTGAGAACTAACAAACTGACTGCCAGAATCAAGCACAACTATAGTTCATATCAAACTCTCACACAGCTTGTTTATTACCTAAGAGTTGTCTTCAGCCTGGAGCTAACAAACTTACTGCCAGAATCAAGCACAACTATAGTTCATATCCAACTCTCACACAGCTTGTTTCTACCCTAAGAGTTGTCTTCAGTCTGAGAAGTAACAAACTGACTGCCAGAATCAAGGAAAACTATAGTTCATATCAAACTCTCACACAGCATGTTTCTATCCCAAGAGTTGTCTTCAGTCTGAGAACTAACAAACTGACTGCCAGAATCAAGGACAACTATAGTTCATATCAAACTCTCACACAGCTTGTTTCTACCCTACGAGTTGTCTTCAGTCTGAGAACGAACAAACTGACTGCCAGAATCAAGGACAACTATAGTTCATATCAAACTCTCACACAGCATGTTTCTATCCTAAGAGTTGTCTTCAGTCTGAGAACTAACAAACTGACTGCCAGAATCAAGGACAACTATAGTTCATATCAAACTCTCACACAGCATGTTTCTACCCTAAGAGTTGTCTTCAGTCTGAGAACTAACAAACAAATTGACTGCCAAAATCAAGTACAACTATAGTTCATATCAAACTCTCACACAGCATATTTCTACCCTAAGAGTTGTCTTCAGCCTGACAGCAATAAATTGACTGCCATAATCAAGCACAACTATAGTTCATATCAAACTCTCACACAGCATGTTTCTACCCTACGAGTTGTCTTCAGTCTGAGAACTAACAAACTGACTGCCAGAATCAAGGACAACTATAGTTCATATAAAACTCTCACACAGCTTGTTTCTACCCTAAGAGTTGTCTTCAGTCTGAGAACTAACAAACTGACTGCCAGAATCAAGCACAACTATAGTTCATATCAAACTCTCACACAGCTTGTTTCTACCCTAAGAGTTGCCTTCAGTCTGAGAACTATCAAACTGACTGCCATAATCAAGCGTGACTATAGTATATATCAAACTCTCACACATCATGTTTCTATCCCAAGAGTTGTCTTCAGCCTGAGAGCTAACAAACTGACTGCCAGAATCAAGCACCACAACTGTAGTTCATATCAAACTCTCGCATAGCATGTTTCTACCCTATGAGTTGTCTTCAGTCTGAGAACTAACAAACTGACTGCCAGAATCAAGCACAACTATAGTTCATATCAAACTCTCACACATCCTGTTTATGCTCTATGAGTTGTCATCAGTCTGAGAGCTAACAAACTGACTGCCAGAATGAAGAACAACTATAGTTCATATCAAACTCTCACACAGCTTGTTTATACCCTAAGAGTTGTCTTCAGCCTGGGAGCTAAAAAACTTACTGCCATAATCAAGCACAACTATAGTTCATATCCAACTCTCACACAGCTTGTTTCTACCCTAAGAGTTGTCTTCAGCCTGAGAGCTAACAAACTGACTGCCAGATTCAAGCACAACTATAGTTCATATCAAACTCTCACATAGCATGTTTTTATTCCAAGAGTTGTCTTCAGCCTGAGAGCCAACTGCCAGAATCAAGCACAACAATAGTTTATATCAAACTCTCACACAGCTTGTTTCTATCCAAAGAGTTGTCTTCAGTCTGAGAACTAACAAACTGACTGCCAGAATCTAGGAAAACTAAAGTTCATATCAAACTCTCACACAGCTTGTTTCTACCCTAAGAGTTGTCTTCAGCCTGGGAGCTAACAAATTGACTGCCAGAATCAAGCACAACTATAGTTCATATCCAACTCTCACACAGCTTGTTTCTACCCTAAGAGTTGTCTTCAGTCTGAGAACTAACAAACTGGCTGCCATAATCAAGCATGACTATAGTCCATATCAAACTTTCACTCATCATGTTTCTATCCTAAGTGTTGTATGCAGCCTGAGAACTAGCAAACTGACTGCCAGAATCAAATACAACTGTAGTTCATATCAAACTCTCACACACCATGTTTCTATCCCAAGAGTTGTCTTCAGTCTGAGAACTAACAAACTGACTGCCAGAATCAAGCACCACAACTGTAGTTCATATCAAACTCTCGCATAGCATGTTTCTACCCTATGAGTTGTCTTCAGTCTGAGAACTAACAAACTGACTGCCAGAATCAAGCACAACTATAGTTCATATCAAACTCTCACACATCCTGTTTATGCTCTATGAGTTGTCTTCAGTCTGAGAGCTAACAAACTGACTGCCAGAATGAAGAACAACAATAGTTCATATCAAACTCTCACACAGCTTGTTTATACCCTAAGAGTTGTCTTCAGCCTGGGAGCTAACAAACTGACTGCCAGAATCAAGCACAACTATAGTTCATATCAAACTCTCACACATCCTGTTTCTACCCTAAGAGTTGTCTTCAGTCTGAGAACTAACAAACTGACTGCCAGAATCAAGGACAACTATAGTTCATATCAAACTCACACACAGCATGTTTCTATCCTAAGAGTTGTCTTCAGTCTGAGAGCAAACAAATTGACTGCCAGAATCAAGTACAACTATAGTTCATATCAAACTCTCACATAGCATGTTTCTAACCTAAGAGTTGTATTTAGTCTGAAAGCTAACAAACTGACTGCCATAATCAAGCATGACTATAGTCCATATCAAACTCTCACACAGCTTGTTTCCACCCTAAGTGTTGTATGCAGCCTGAGAACTAGAAAACTGACTGCCAGAATCAAATACAACTGTAGTTCATATCAAATTCTCACACATCATGTTTCTATATAAGAGTTGTCTTCAGCCTGAGAACTAACAAACTGACTGCCAGAATCAAGCACAACTATAGTTCATATCAAACTCTCACATAGCATGTTTCTACCCTAAGAGTTGTCTTCAGCCTGAGAGCCATCTGCCAGAATCAAGCACAACTATAGTTCATATTAAACTCTCACACAGCATATTTCTACCCTAAGAGTTGTCTTCAGTCTGAGAACAAACAAATTGACTGCCATAATCAAGCACAACTATAGTTCATATCAAACTCTCACACAGCATATTTCTACCCTAAGAGTTGTCTTCAGCCTGACAGCAACAAACTGACTGCCAGATTCAAGCACAACTATAGTTCATATCAAACTCTCACATAGCATGTTTTTATTCCAAGAGTTGTCTTCAGCCTGAGAGCCAACTGCCAGAATCAAGCACAACATAGTTTATATCAAACTCTCACACAGCTTGTTTCTATCCAAAGAGTTGTCTTCAGTCTGAGAACTAACAAACTGACTGCCATAATCTAGGAAAACTAAAGTTCATATCAAACTCTCACACAGCTTGTTTCTACCCTAAGAGTTGTCTTCAGCCTGGGAGCTAACAAATTGACTGCCAGAATCAAGCACAACTATAGTTCATATCCAACTCTCACACAGCTTGTTTCTACCCTAAGAGTTGTCTTCAGTCTGAGAACTAACAAACTGGCTGCCATAATCAAGCATGACTATAGTCCATATCAAACTTTCACTCATCATGTTTCTATCCTAAGTGTTGTATGCAGCCTGAGAACTAGCAAACTGACTGCCAGAATCAAATACAACTGTAGTTCATATCAAACTCTCACACACCATGTTTCTATCCCAAGAGTTGTCTTCAGTCTGAGAACTAACAAACTGACTGCCAGAATCAAGCACACAACTGTAGTTCATATCAAACTCTCGCATAGCATGTTTCTACCCTATGAGTTGTCTTCAGTCTGAGAACTAACAAACTGACTGCCAGAATCAAGCACAACTATAGTTCATATCAAACTCTCACACATCCTGTTTATGCTCTATGAGTTGTCTTCAGTCTGAGAGCTAACAAACTGACTGCCAGAATCAAGAACAACAATAGTTCATATCAAACTCTCACACAGCTTGTTTATACCCTAAGAGTTGTCTTCAGCCTGGGAGCTAACAAACTGACTGCCAGAATCAAGCACAACTATAGTTCATATCAAACTCTCACACATCCTGTTTCTACCCTAAGAGTTGTCTTCAGTCTGAGAACTAACAAACTGACTGCCAGAATCAAGGACAACTATAGTTCATATCAAACTCACACACAGCATGTTTCTATCCTAAGAGTTGTCTTCAGTCTGAGAGCAAACAAATTGACTGCCAGAATCAAGTACAACTATAGTTCATATCAAACTCTCACATAGCATGTTTCTAACCTAAGAGTTGTATTTAGTCTGAAAGCTAACAAACTGACTGCCATAATCAAGCATGACTATAGTCCATATCAAACTCTCACACAGCTTGTTTCCACCCTAAGTGTTGTATGCAGCCTGAGAACTAGAAAACTGACTGCCAGAATCAAATACAACTGTAGTTCATATCAAACTTCTCACACATCATGTTTCTATATAAGAGTTGTCTTCAGCCTGAGAACTAACAAACTGACTGCCAGAATCAAGCACAACTATAGTTCATATCAAACTCTCACACATCATGTTTATGCTCTATGAGTTGTCTTCAGTCTGAGAGCTAACAAACTGACTGCCATAATCAAGCACAACTATAGTTCATATCAAACTCTCACACAGCTTGTTTCTACCCTAAGAGTTGTCTTCAGTCTGAGAACTAACAAACTGACTGCCAGAATCAAGCACAACTATAGTTCATATCAAACTCTCACACAGCATGTTTCTATCCTAAGAGTTGTCTTCAGTCTGAGAGCAAACAAATTGACTGCCAGAATCAAGCACAACTATAGTTCATATCAAACTCTCACACATCCTGTTTATGCTCTATGAGTTGTCTTCAGTCTGAGAACTAACAAACTGACTGCCAGAATCAAGAACAACTATAGTTCATATCAAACTCTCACACAGCTTGTTTATACCATAAGAGTTGTCTTCAGCCAGGAGCTAACATACTTACTGCCAGAATCAAGCACAACTATAGTTCATATCCAACTCTCACTCATCATGTTTCTATCCTAAGAGTTGTCTTCAGTCTGAGAGCTAACAAACTGACTGCCATAATCAAGCACAACTATAGTTCATATCAAACTCTCACATAGCATGTTTCTATCCCAAGAGTTGTCTTCAGCCTGAGAGCCATCTGCCAGAATCAAGCACAACAATAGTTTATATCAAACTCTCACACATCATGTTTCTATCCTAAGTGTTGTATGCAGCCTGAGAACTAGCAAACTGACTGCCAGAATCAAATACAACTGTAGTTCATATCAAACTCTCAAACAGTATGTTTCTACCCTAAAGTTGTCTTCAGTCTGAGAGCTAGCAAACTGACTGCCAGAATCAAGCACAACTGTAGTTCATATCAAACTCTCAACAGTATGTTTCTACCCTAAGAGTTGTCTTCAGTCTGAGAGCTAACAAACTGACTGCCAGAATCAAAAACAACTATAGTTCATATCAAACTCTCACACAGCATGTTTCTATCCCAAGAGTTGTCTTCAGTCTGAGAACTAACAAACTGACTGCCAGAATCAAGCACAACTATAGTTCATATCAAACTCTCACACAGCTTGTTTCTACCCTAAGAGTTGTCTTCAGCCTGAGAACTAACAAACTGACTGCCAGAATCAAGCACAACTATAGTTCATATCCAACTCTCACACAGCTTGTTTCTACCATAAGAGTTGTCTTCAGTCTGAGAACTATCAAACTGACTGCCATAATCAAGCACAACTATAGTATATATCAAACTCTCACACATCATATTTCTATCCTAAGTGTTGTATGCAGCCTGAGAACTAGCAAACTGACTGTCAGAATCAAATACAACTGTAGTTCATATCAAACTCTCACACACCATGTTTCTATCCTAAGAGTTGTCTTCAGTCTGAGAACTAACAAACTGACTGCCAGAATCAAGCACACAACTGTAGTTCATATCAAACTCTCGCATAGCATGTTTCTACCCTATGAGTTGTCTTCAGTCTGAGAACTAACAAACTGACTGCCAGAATCAAGCACAACTATAGTTCATATCAAACTCTCACACAGCTTGTTTATTACCTAAGAGTTGTCTTCAGCCTGAGAGCTAACAAACTGACTGCCAGAATCAAGCACAACTATAGTTCATATCCAACTCTCACACAGCTTGTTTCTACCCTAAGAGTTGTCTTCAGTCTGAGAACTAACAAACTGACTGCCAGAATCAAGGAAAACTATAGTTCATATCAAACTCTCACACAGCATGTTTCTATCCCAAGAGTTGTCTTCAGTCTGAGAACTAACAAACTGACTGCCAGAATCAAGGACAACTATAGTTCATATCAAACTCTCACACAGCTTGTTTCTACCCTACGAGTTGTCTTCAGTCTGAGAACGAACAAACTGACTGCCAGAATCAAGCACAACTATAGTTCATATCAAACTCTCACACAGCATGTTTCTATCCTAAGAGTTGTCTTCAGTCTGAGAACTAACAAACTGACTGCCAGAATCAAGGACAACTATAGTTCATATCAAACTCTCACACAGCATGTTTCTACCCTAAGAGTTGTCTTCAGTCTGAGAACTAACAAACAAATTGACTGCCAAAATCAAGTACAACTATAGTTCATATCAAACTCTCACACAGCATATTTCTACCCTAAGAGTTGTCTTCAGCCTGACAGCAATAAACTGACTGCCATAATCAAGCACAACTATAGTTCATATCAAACTCTCACACAGCATGTTTCTACCCTACGAGTTGTCTTCAGTCTGAGAACTAACAAACTGACTGCCAGAATCAAGGACAACTATAGTTCATATAAAACTCTCACACAGCTTGTTTCTACCCTAAGAGTTGTCTTCAGTCTGAGAACTAACAAACTGACTGCCAGAATCAAGCACAACTATAGTTCATATCAAACTCTCACACAGCTTGTTTCTACCCTAAGAGTTGTCTTCAGTCTGAGAACTATCAAACTGACTGCCATAATCAAGCGTGACTATAGTATATATCAAACTCTCACACATCATGTTTCTATCCCAAGAGTTGTCTTCAGCCTGAGAGCTAACAAACTGACTGCCAGAATCAAGCACACAACTGTAGTTCATATCAAACTCTCACATAGCATGTTTCTACCCTAAGAGTTGTCTTCAGTCTGAGAACTAACAAACTGACTGCCAGAATCAAGCACAACTATAGTTCATATCAAACTCTCACACATCCTGTTTATGCTCTATGAGTTGTCTTCAGTCTGAGAGCTAACAAACTGACTGCCAGAATCAAGAACAACTATAGTTCATATCAAACTCTCACACAGCTTGTTTATACCCTAAGAGTTGTCTTCAGCCTGGGAGCTAACAAACTTACTGCCAGAATCAAGCACAACTATAGTTCATATCCAACTCTCACACAGCTTGTTTCTACCCTAAGAGTTGTCTTCAGCCTGAGAGCTAACAAACTGACTGCCAGATTCAAGCACAACTATAGTTCATATCAAACTCTCACATAGCATGTTTTATTCCAAGAGTTGTCTTCAGCCTGAGAGCCAACTGCCAGAATCAAGCACAACAATAGTTTATATCAAACTCTCACACAGCTTGTTTCTATCCAAAGAGTTGTCTTCAGTCTGAGAACTAACAAACTGACTGCCAGAATCAAGGAAAACTAAAGTTCATATCAAACTCTCACACAGCTTGTTTCTACCCTAAGAGTTGTCTTCAGCCTGGGAGCTAACAAATTGACTGCCAGAATCAAGCACAACTATAGTTCATATCCAACTCTCACACAGCTTGTTTCTACCCTAAGAGTTGTCTTCAGTCTGAGAACTAACAAACTGACTGCCATAATCAAGCATGACTATAGTCCATATCAAACTCTCACACATCATGTTTCTATCCTAAGTGTTGTATGCAGCCTGAGAACTAGCAAACTGACTGCCAGAATCAAATACAACTGTAGTTCATATCAAACTCTCACACACCATGTTTCTATCCCAAGAGTTGTCTTCAGTCTGAGAACTAACAAACTGACTGCCAGAATCAAGCACCACAACTGTAGTTCATATCAAACTCTCACATAGCATGTTTCTACCCTATGAGTTGTCTTCAGTCTGAGAACTAACAAACTGACTGCCAGAATCAAGCACAACTATAGTTCATATCAAACTCTCACACATCCTGTTTATGCTCTATGAGTTGTCTTCAGTCTGAGAGCTAACAAACTGACTGCCAGAATCAAGAACAACTATAGTTCATATCAAACTCTCACACAGCTTGTTTATACCCTAAGAGTTGTCTTCAGCCTGGAGCTAACAAACTGACTGCCAGAATCAAGCACAACTATAGTTCATATCAAACTCTCACACATCCTGTTTCTACCCTAAGAGTTGTCTTCAGTCTGAGAACTAACAAACTGACTGCCAGAATCAAGGACACAACTATAGTTCATATCAAACTCTCACACAGCATGTTTCTATCCTAAGAGTTGTCTTCAGTCTGAGAGCAAACAAACTGACTGCCAGAATCAAGTACAACTATAGTTCATATCAAACTCTCACATAGCATGTTTCTAACCTAAGAGTTGTCTTTAGTCTGAAAGCTAACAAACTGACTGCCATAATCAAGCATGACTATAGTTCATATCAAACTCTCACACAGCTTGTTTCTACCCTAAGTGTTGTCTTCAGCCTGAGAACTAGAAAACTGACTGCCAGAATCAAATACAACTGTAGTTCATATCAAACTCTCACACATCATGTTTCTATATAAGAGTTGTCTTCAGCCTGAGAACTAACAAACTGACTGCCAGAATCAAGCACAACTATAGTTCATATCAAACTCTCACATAGCATGTTTCTACCCTAAGAGTTGTCTTCAGCCTGAGAGCCATCTGCCAGAATCAAGCACAACTATAGTTCATATCAAACTCTCACACAGCATGTTTCTACCCTAAGAGTTGTCTTCAGTCTGAGAACAAACAAATTGACTGCCATAATCAAGCACAACTATAG
Source organism: Megaustenia siamemsis (assembly GCA_032433765.1). Lineage (NCBI taxonomy): Eukaryota > Metazoa > Mollusca > Gastropoda > Stylommatophora > Ariophantidae > Megaustenia > Megaustenia siamemsis. The sequence goes on from JAVIAB010000046.1 coordinate 60,692,511, forward strand.
TTCATATCAAACTCTCACACAGCATGTTTCTACCCTAAGAGTTGTCTTCAGCCTGACAGCAACAAACTGACTGCCAGATTCAAGCACAACTATAGTTCATATCAAACTCTCACATAGCATGTTTTTATCCAAGAGTTGTCTTCAGCCTGAGAGCCAACTGCCAGAATCAAGCACAACAATAGTTTATATCAAACTCTCACACAGCTTGTTTCTATCCAAAGAGTTGTCTTCAGTCTGAGAACTAACAAACTGACTGCCAGAATCAAGGAAAACTAAAGTTCATATCAAACTCTCACACAGCTTGTTTCTACCCTAAGAGTTGTCTTCAGCCTGGGAGCTAACAAATTGACTGCCAGAATCAAGCACAACTATAGTTCATATCCAACTCTCACACAGCTTGTTTCTACCCTAAGAGTTGTCTTCAGTCTGAGAACTAACAAACTGACTGCCATAATCAAGCATGACTATAGTCCATATCAAACTTCACTCATCATGTTTCTATCCTAAGTGTTGTATGCAGCCTGAGAACTAGCAAACTGACTGCCAGAATCAAATACAACTGTAGTTCATATCAAACTCTCACACACCATGTTTCTATCCCAAGAGTTGTCTTCAGTCTGAGAACTAACAAACTGACTGCCAGAATCAAGCACCACAACTGTAGTTCATATCAAACTCTCGCATAGCATGTTTCTACCCTATGAGTTGTCTTCAGTCTGAGAACTAACAAACTGACTGCCAGAATCAAGCACAACTATAGTTCATATCAAACTCTCACACATCCTGTTTATGCTCTATGAGTTGTCTTCAGTCTGAGAGCTAACAAACTGACTGCCAGAATGAAGAACAACAATAGTTCATATCAAACTCTCACACAGCTTGTTTATACCCTAAGAGTTGTCTTCAGCCTGGGAGCTAACAAACTGACTGCCAGAATCAAGCACAACTATAGTTCATATCAAACTCTCACACATCCTGTTTCTACCCTAAGAGTTGTCTTCAGTCTGAGAACTAACAAACTGACTGCCAGAATCAAGGACAACTATAGTTCATATCAAACTCACACACAGCATGTTTCTATCCTAAGAGTTGTCTTCAGTCTGAGAGCAAACAAATTGACTGCCAGAATCAAGTACAACTATAGTTCATATCAAACTCTCACATAGCATGTTTCTAACCTAAGAGTTGTATTTAGTCTGAAAGCTAACAAACTGACTGCCATAATCAAGCATGACTATAGTCCATATCAAACTCTCACACAGCTTGTTTCCACCCTAAGTGTTGTATGCAGCCTGAGAACTAGAAAACTGACTGCCAGAATCAAATACAACTGTAGTTCATATCAAACTCTCACACATCATGTTTCTATATAAGAGTTGTCTTCAGCCTGAGAACTAACAAACTGACTGCCAGAATCAAGCACAACTATAGTTCATATCAAACTCTCACATAGCATGTTTCTACCCTAAGAGTTGTCTTCAGCCTGAGAGCCATCTGCCAGAATCAAGCACAACTATAGTTCATATTAAACTCTCACACAGCATATTTCTACCCTAAGAGTTGTCTTCAGTCTGAGAACAAACAAATTGACTGCCATAATCAAGCACAACTATAGTTCATATCAAACTCTCACACAGCATATTTCTACCCTAAGAGTTGTCTTCAGCCTGACAGCAACAAATGACTGCCAGAATCAAGCACAACTATAGTTCATATCAAACTCTCACACAACATGTTTCTACCCTAAGAGTTGTCTTCAGCCTGAGAGCTAACAAACTGACTGCCAGAATCAAGCACAACTATAGTTCATATCAAACTCTCACACAATATATTTCTACCCTAAGAGTTGTCTTCAGCCTGAAAGCTAACTGCCAGAATCAAGCACAACTATAGTTCATATCAAACTCTCACACAGCATGTTTCTACCCTAAGAGTTGTCTTCAGTCTGAGAACTAACAAACTGACTGCCAGAATCAAGGACAACTATAGTTCATATCAAACTCTCACACAGCTTGTTTCTACCCTAAGAGTTGTCTTCAGCCTGAGAACTAACAAACTGACTGCCATAATCAAGCGTGACTATAGTATATATCAAACTCTCACACATCATGTTTCTATCCTAAGTGTTGTATGCAGCCTGAGAACTAGCAAACTGACTTTCAGAATCAAATACAACTGTAGTTCATATCCAACTCTCACATAGCATGTTTCTGCCCCATGAGTTGTCTTCAGTCTGAGAGCTAACAAACTGACTGCCATAATCAAGCACAACTATAGTTCATATCAAACTCTCACATAGCATGTTTCTATCCCAAGAGTTGTCTTCAGCCTGAGAGCCAACTGCCAGAATCAAGCACCACAACTGTAGTTCATATCAAACTCTCACATAGCATGTTTCTATCCTAAGAGTTGTCTTCAGTCTGAGAACTAACAAACTGACTGCCAGAATCAAGCACAACTGTAGTTCATATCAAACTCTCACACAGCATGTTTCTACCCTATGAGTTGTCTTCAGCCTGAGAACTAACAAACTGACTGCCAGAATCAAGCACAACTATAGTTCATATCAAACTCTCACATATCCTGTTTATGCCTTTGAGTTGTCTTCAGTCTGAGAGCTAACAAACTGACTGCCATAATCAAGCGTGACTATAGTATATATCAAACTCTCACACATCATGTTTCTATTAAGTGTTGTATGCAGCCTGAGAACTAGCAAACTGACTGTCAGAATCAAATACAACTGTAGTTCATATCAAAATCTCTCACACCATGTTTCTATCCTAAGAGTTGTCTTCAGTCTGAGAACTAACAAACTGACTGCCAGAATCAAGCACAACTGTAGTTCATATCAAACTCTCGCATAGCATGTTTCTGCCCTATGAGTTGTCTTCAGTCTGAGAACTAACAAACTGACTGCCAGAATCAAGGACAACTATAGTTCATATCAAACTCTTACACAGCATGTTTCTATCCCAAGAGTTGTCTTCAGCCTGAGAGCCAACTGCCAGAATCAAGCACAACAATAGTTCATATCAAACTCTCACACAGCATGTTTCTATCCTAAGAGTTGTCTTCAGTCTGAGAACTAACAAACTGACTGCCAGATTCAAGCACAACTATAGTTCATATCAAACTCTCACATACATGTTTCTATCCCAAGAGTTGTCTTCAGCCTGAGAGCCAACTGCCAGAATCAAGCACAACAATAGTTCATATCAAACTCTCACACATCCTGTTTATGCTCTATGAGTTGTCATCAGTCTGAGAGCTAACAAACTTACTGCCAGAATCAAGCACAACTATAGTTCATATCCAACTCTCACACAGCTTGTTTCTACCCTAAGAGTTGTCTTCAGTCTGAGAACTAACAAACTTACTGCCAGAATCAAGGACAACTATAGTTCATATCAAACTCTCACACAGCATGTATCTAACCTAAGAGTTGTCTTCAGCCTGAGAGCCATCTGCCAGAATCAAGCACAACTATAGTTCATATCAAACTCTCACACAGCATATTTCTACCCTAAGAGTTGTCTTCAGCCTGAGAGCTAACAAACTGACTGCCAGCATCAAGCACAACTATAGTTCATATCAAACTATGACACAATATATTTCTACCCTAAGAGCTGTCTTCAGCCTAAAAAGCTAACTGCCAGAATCAAGCACAACTATAGTTCATATCAAACTCTCACACAGCATGTTTCTACCCTAAGAGTTGTCTTCAGTCTGAGAACTAACAAACTGACTGCCAGAATCAAGCACAACTATAGTTCATATCAAACTCTCACACAGCTTGTTTCTACCCTAAGAGTTGTCTTCAGCCTGAGAACTAACAAACTGACTGCCAGAATCAAGCGTGACTATAGTATATATCAAACTCTCACACTTCATGTTTCTATCCTAAGTGTTGTATGCAGCCTGAGAACTAGCAAACTGACTGTCAGAATCAAATACAACTGTAGTTCATATCAAACTCTCACACACCATGTTTCTATCCTAAGAGTTGTCTTCAGCCTGAGAACTAACAAACTGACTGCCAGAATCAAGCACAACTATAGTTCATATCAAACTCTCACACAGCATGTTTCTACCCTAAGAGTTGTCTTCAGTCTGAGAACTAACAAACTGACTGCCAGAATCAAGCACAACTATAGTTCATATCAAACTCTCACACAGCATGTTTCTATCCTAAGAGTTGTCTTCAGTCTGAGAACTAACAAACTGACTGCCAGAATCAAGCACAACTATAGTTCATATCAAACTCTCACACAGCATGTTTCTACCCTAAGAGTTGTCTTCAGCCTGAGAACTAACAAACTGACTGCCAGAATCAAGCACAACTATAGTTCATATCAAACTCTCACACAGCATATTTCTACCCTAAGAGTTGTCTTCAGCCTGAGAGCAATAAATGACTGCCAGAATCAAGCACAACTATAGTTCATATCAAACTCTCACACAGCATGTTTCTACCCTAAGAGTTGTCTTCAGTCTGAGAACTAACAAACTGACTGCCAGAATCAAGCACAACTATAGTTCATATCAAACTCTCACACAGCATGTTTCTACCCTAAGAGTTGTCTTCAGTCTGAGAACTAACAAACTGACTGCCAGAATCAAGCACAACTATAGTTCATATCAAACTCTCACACAGCTTGTTTCTACCCTAAGAGTTGTCTTCAGTCTGAGAACTAACAAACTGACTGCCAGAATCAAGCACACTATAGTTATATCAAACTCTCACACATCATGTTTCTATCCCAAGAGTTGTCTTCAGCCTGAGAACTAACAAACTGACTGCCAGAATCAAGCACAACTATAGTTCATATCAAACTCTCACACAGCATGTTTCTACCCTAAGAGTTGTCTTCAGTCTGAGAACTAACAAACTGACTGCCAGAATCAAGCACAACTATAGTTCATATCAAACTCTCACACATGTTTATGCTCTATGAGTTGTCTTCAGTCTGAGAACTAACAAACTGACTGCCAGAATCAAGCACAACTATAGTTCATATCAAACTCTCACACAGCTTGTTTCTACCCTAAGAGTTGTCTTCAGCCTGGAGCTAACAAACTGACTGCCAGAATCAAGCACAACTATAGTTCATATCAAACTCTCACACAGCATGTTTCTACCCTAAGAGTTGTCTTCAGCCTGAGAACTAACAAACTGACTGCCAGAATCAAGCACAACTATAGTTCATATCAAACTCTCACATAGCATGTTTCTATTCCAAGAGTTGTCTTCAGTCTGAGAGCCAACTGCCAGAATCAAGCACAACTATAGTTCATATCAAACTCTCACACAGCTGTTTCTATCCAAAGAGTTGTCTTCAGTCTGAGAACTAACAAACTGACTGCCAGAATCAAGGAAAACTATAGTTCATATCAAACTCTCACACAGCTTGTTTCTACCCTAAGAGTTGTCTTCAGCCTGAGAGCTAACAAACTGACTGCCAGAATCAAGCACAACTATAGTTCATATCAAACTCTCACACAGCTTGTTTCTACCCTAAGAGTTGTCTTCAGTCTGAGAACTAACAAACTGACTGCCATAATCAAGCACAACTATAGTTCATATCAAACTCTCACACATCATGTTTCTATCCTAAGAGTTGTATTCAGCCTGAGAACTAGCAAACTGACTGCCAGAATCAAATACAACTGTAGTTCATATCAAACTCTCACACACCATGTTTCTATCCTAAGAGTTGTCTTCAGTCTGAGAACTAACAAACTGACTGCCAGAATCAAGCACCACAACTGTAGTTCATATCAAACTCTCACACAGCATGTTTCTACCCTATGAGTTGTCTTCAGTCTGAGAACTAACAAACTGACTGCCAGAATCAAGCACAACTATAGTTCATATCAAACTCTCACACATCTGTTTCTACCTATGAGTTGTCTTCAGTCTGAGAACTAACAAACTGACTGCCAGAATCAAGCACAACTATAGTTCATATCAAACTCTCACACAGCATGTTTCTACCCTAAGAGTTGTCTTCAGCCTGAGAGCTAACAAACTGACTGCCAGAATCAAGCACAACTATAGTTCATATCAAACTCTCACACATCATGTTTCTACCCTAAGAGTTGTCTTCAGTCTGAGAACTAACAAACTGACTGCCAGAATCAAGCACAACTATAGTTCATATCAAACTCTCACACAGCATGTTTCTATCCTAAGAGTTGTCTTCAGTCTGAGAGCAAACAAACTGACTGCCAGAATCAAGCACAACTATAGTTCATATCAAACTCTCACACAGCATGTTTCTAACCTAAGAGTTGTCTTCAGTCTGAAAGCTAACAAACTGACTGCCAGAATCAAGCACAACTATAGTTCATATCAAACTCTCACACAGCATGTTTCTACCCTAAGTGTTGTATGCAGCCTGAGAACTAGAAAACTGACTGCCAGAATCAAATACAACTGTAGTTCATATCAAACTCTCACACATCATGTTTCTACCCTAAGAGTTGTCTTCAGCCTGAGAACTAACAAACTGACTGCCAGAATCAAGCACAACTATAGTTCATATCAAACTCTCACACAGCATGTTTCTACCCTAAGAGTTGTCTTCAGCCTGAGAGCCATCTGCCAGAATCAAGCACAACTATAGTTCATATCAAACTCTCACACAGCATATTTCTACCCTAAGAGTTGTCTTCAGTCTGAGAACTAACAAATTGACTGCCAGAATCAAGCACAACTATAGTTCATATCAAACTCTCACACAGCATGTTTCTACCCTAAGAGTTGTCTTCAGCCTGAGAGCTAACAAACTGACTGCCAGAATCAAGCACAACTATAGTTCATATCAAACTCTCACACAGCATGTTTTATTCCTAAGAGTTGTCTTCAGCCTGAGAGCCAACTGCCAGAATCAAGCACAACTATAGTTCATATCAAACTCTCACACAGCTTGTTTCTATCCTAAGAGTTGTCTTCAGTCTGAGAACTAACAAACTGACTGCCAGAATCAAGGAAAACTATAGTTCATATCAAACTCTCACACAGCTTGTTTCTACCCTAAGAGTTGTCTTCAGCCTGAGAGCTAACAAACTGACTGCCAGAATCAAGCACAACTATAGTTCATATCCAACTCTCACACAGCTTGTTTCTACCCTAAGAGTTGTCTTCAGTCTGAGAACTAACAAACTGACTGCCAGAATCAAGCACAACTATAGTTCATATCAAACTCTCACACATCATGTTTCTATCCTAAGTGTTGTCTGCAGTCTGAGAACTAACAAACTGACTGCCAGAATCAAATACAACTATAGTTCATATCAAACTCTCACACACCATGTTTCTATCCCAAGAGTTGTCTTCAGTCTGAGAACTAACAAACTGACTGCCAGAATCAAGCACAACTATAGTTCATATCAAACTCTCACATAGCATGTTTCTACCCTAAGAGTTGTCTTCAGTCTGAGAACTAACAAACTGACTGCCAGAATCAAGCACAACTATAGTTCATATCAAACTCTCACACATCATGTTTATGCTCTATGAGTTGTCTTCAGTCTGAGAGCTAACAAACTGACTGCCAGAATCAAGAACAACTATAGTTCATATCAAACTCTCACACAGCTTGTTTATACCCTAAGAGTTGTCTTCAGCCTGGAGCTAACAAACTGACTGCCAGAATCAAGCACAACTATAGTTCATATCAAACTCTCACACAGCTGTTTCTACCCTAAGAGTTGTCTTCAGTCTGAGAACTAACAAACTGACTGCCAGAATCAAGGACAACTATAGTTCATATCAAACTCACACACAGCATGTTTCTATCCTAAGAGTTGTCTTCAGTCTGAGAGCTAACAAATTGACTGCCAGAATCAAGTACAACTATAGTTCATATCAAACTCTCACATAGCATGTTTCTAACCTAAGAGTTGTCTTTAGTCTGAAAGCTAACAAACTGACTGCCATAATCAAGCATGACTATAGTCCATATCAAACTCTCACACAGCTTGTTTCTACCCTAAGTGTTGTATGCAGCCTGAGAACTAGAAAACTGACTGCCAGAATCAAATACAACTGTAGTTCATATCAAACTCTCACACATCATGTTTCTATATAAGAGTTGTCTTCAGCCTGAGAACTAACAAACTGACTGCCAGAATCAAGCACAACTATAGTTCATATCAAACTCTCACATAGCATGTTTCTACCCTAAGAGTTGTCTTCAGCCTGAGAGCCATCTGCCAGAATCAAGCACAACTATAGTTCATATCAAACTCTCACACAGCATGTTTCTACCCTAAGAGTTGTCTTCAGTCTGAGAACAAACAAATTGACTGCCAGAATCAAGCACAACTATAGTTCATATCAAACTCTCACACAGCATGTTTCTACCCTAAGAGTTGTCTTCAGCCTGAGAACTAACAAACTGACTGCCAGAATCAAGCACAACTATAGTTCATATCAAACTCTCACACAACATGTTTCTACCCTAAGAGTTGTCTTCAGCCTGAGAGCTAACAAACTGACTGCCAGAATCAAGCACAACTATAGTTCATATCAAACTCTCACACAATATATTTCTACCCTAAGAGTTGTCTTCAGCCTGAAAGCTAACTGCCAGAATCAAGCACAACTATAGTTCATATCAAACTCTCACACAGCATGTTTCTACCCTACGAGTTGTCTTCAGTCTGAGAACTAACAAACTGACTGCCAGAATCAAGCACAACTATAGTTCATATCAAACTCTCACACAGCATTGTTTCTACCCTAAGAGTTGTCTTCAGCCTGAGAACTAACAACTGACTGCCAGAATCAAGCGTGACTATAGTTATATCAAACTCTCACACATCATGTTTCTATCCTAAGTGTTGTCTTCAGCCTGAGAACTAACAAACTGACTGCCAGAATCAAGACAACTATAGTTCATATCAAACTCTCACATAGCATGTTTCTGCCCTATGAGTTGTCTTCAGTCTGAGAGCTAACAAACTGACTGCCAGAATCAAGCACAACTATAGTTCATATCAAACTCTCACACAGCATGTTTCTATCCTAAGAGTTGTCTTCAGCCTGAGAGCAACTGCCAGAATCAGCACCACAACTGTAGTTCATATCAACTCTCACATAGCATGTTTCTATCCTAAGAGTTGTCTTCAGTCTGAGAACTAACAAACTGACTGCCAGAATCAAGCACCACAACTATAGTTCATATCAAACTCTCACACAGCATGTTTCTACCCTATGAGTTGTCTTCAGCCTGAGAACTAACAAACTGACTGCCAGAATCAAGCACAACTATAGTTCATATCAAACTCTCACATATCTGTTTATACCTAAGAGTTGTCATCAGTCTGAGAGCTAACAAACTGACTGCCATAATCAAGCGTGACTATAGTTATATCAAACTCTCACACATCATGTTTCTATTATAAGTGTTGTATGCAGCCTGAGAACTAGCAAACTGACTGTCAGAATCAAATACAACTGTAGTTCATATCAAAATCTCTCACACCATGTTTCTATCCTAAGAGTTGTCTTCAGTCTGAGAACTAACAAACTGACTGCCAGAATCAAGCACAACTGTAGTTCATATCAAACTCTCACATAGCATGTTTCTGCCCTAAGAGTTGTCTTCAGTCTGAGAACTAACAAACTGACTGCCAGAATCAAGCACAACTATAGTTCATATCAAACTCTCACACAGCATGTTTCTATCCAAGAGTTGTCTTCAGCCTGAGAACAACTGCCAGAATCAAGCACAACATAGTTTATATCAAACTCTCACACAGCATGTTTCTATCCTAAGAGTTGTCTTCAGTCTGAGAACTAACAAACTGACTGCCAGAATCAAGCACAACTATAGTTCATATCAAACTCTCCATACATGTTTCTATCCCAAGAGTTGTCTTCAGCCTGAGAGCCAACTGCCAGAATCAAGCACAACTATAGTTTATATCAAACTCTCACACAGCATGTTTATGCTCTATGAGTTGTCTTCAGTCTGAGACTAACAAACTGACTGCCAGAATCAAGCACAACTATAGTTCATATCCAACTCTCACACAGCTTGTTTCTACCCTAAGAGTTGTCTTCAGTCTGAGAACTAACAAACTGACTGCCAGAATCAAGGACAACTATAGTTCATATCAAACTCTCACACAGCATGTTTCTAACCTAAGAGTTGTCTTCAGCCTGAGAGCCAAACTGCCAGAATCAAGCACAACTATAGTTCATATCAAACTCTCACACAGCATATTTCTACCCTAAGAGTTGTCTTCAGCCTGAGAGCTAACAAACAGACTGCCAGAATCAAGCACAACTATAGTTCATATCAAACTATGACACAATATATTTCTACCCTAAGAGCTGTCTTCAGCCTAAAGCTAACTGCCAGAATCAAGCACAACTATAGTTCATATCAAACTCTCACACAGCATGTTTCTACCCTACGAGTTGTCTTCAGTCTGAGAACTAACAAACTGACTGCCAGAATCAAGCACAACTATAGTTCATATCAAACTCTCACACAGCTTGTTTCTACCCTAAGAGTTGTCTTCAGCCTGAGAACTAACAAACTGACTGCCAGAATCAAGCGTGACTATAGTTATATCAAACTCTCACACATCATGTTTCTATCCTAAGTGTTGTATGCAGCCTGAGAACTAGCAAACTGACTGTCAGAATCAATACAACTGTAGTTCATATCAAACTCTCACACACCATGTTTCTATCCTAAGAGTTGTCTTCAGCCTGAGAACTAACAAACTGACTGCCAGAATCAAGCACAACTATAGTTCATATCAAACTCTCGCACATAGCATGTTTCTGCCCTATGAGTTGTCTTCAGTCTGAGAACTAACAAACTGACTGCCAGAATCAAGCACAACTATAGTTCATATCAAACTCTCACACATCCTGTTTCTGCTCTATGAGTTGTCTTCAGTCTGAGAACTAACAAACTGACTGCCAGAATAAAGAACAACTATAGTTCATATCAAACTCTCACACAGCTTGTTTATACCCTAAGAGTTGTCTTCAGCCTGGGAGCTAACAAACTGACTGCCAGATTCAAGCACAACTATAGTTCATATCAAACTATGACACAATATATTTCTACCCTAAGAGCTGTCTTCAGCCTGAGAGCTAATTGCCAGAATCAAGCACAACTATAGTTCATATCAAACTCTCACATAGCATGTTTCTGCCCTATGAGTTGTCTTCAGTCTGAGAACTAACAAACTAACTGCCAGAATCAAGCACAACTATAGTTCATATCAAACTCTCACACATCATGTTTATGCTCTATGAGTTGTCTTCAGTCTGAGAACTAACAAATGACAAGTCTCACACACAGCTTGTTTCTACCCTAAGAGTTGTCTTCAGTCTGAGAACGAACAAACTGACTGCCAGAATCAAGGACAACTATAGTTCATATCAAAACTCTCACACATCATGTTTCTATCCTAAGAGTTGTCTTCAGTCTGAGAACTAACAAACTGACTGCCAGAATCAAGGACAACTATAGTTCATATAAACTCTCACACATCATGTTTCTATAAAAGTTGTCTTATGTCTGAGAACTAACAAACTGACTGCCAGAATCAGGCACAACTATAGTTCATATCAATCTCTAACACAGTGTGTTCTACCCTACGAGTTGTCTTCAGTCTGAGAACTAACAAACTGACTGCCATAATCAAGCACAACTATAGTTCATATCAAACTCTCACATAGCATGTTTCTATACCAAGAGTTGTCTTCAGCCTGAGAGCCAACTGCAGAATCAAGCACAACTGTATAGTTCATATCAAACTCTCACACATCATGTTTATGCTCTATGAGTTGTCTTCAGTCTGAGAACTAACAAACTGACTGCCAGAATCAAGCACAACTGTAGTTCATATCAAACTCTCGCATAGCATGTTTCTGCCCTATGAGTTGTCTTCAGTCTGAGAACTAACAAACTGACTGCCAGAATCAAGCACAACTATAGTTCATATCAAACTCTCACACATCCTGTTTATGCTCTATGAGTTGTCTTCAGTCTGAGAACTAACAAACTGACTGCCAGAATGAAGAACAACTATAGTTCATATTAAACTCTCACACAGCTTGTTTATACCTAAGAGTTGTCTTCAGCCTGGGAGCTAACAAACTGACTGCCAGATTCAAGCACAACTATAGTTCATATCAAACTATGACACAATATATTTCTACCCTAAGTGCTGTCTTCAGCCTGAGAGCTAATTGCCAGAATCAAGCACAACTATAGTTCATATCAAACTCTCACATATAATGTTTCTGCCCTATGAGTTGTCTTCAGTCTGAGAACTAACAAACTAACTGCCAGAATCAAGCACAACTATAGTTCATATCAAACTCTCACACATCATGTTTACGCTCTATGAGTTGTCTTCACTCTGAGAACTAACAAACTGACAAACTCTCACACAGCTTGTTTCTACCCTAAGAGTTGTCTTCAGTCTGAGAACGAACAAACTGACTGCCAGAATCAAGGACAACTATAGTTCATATCAAACTCTACACAGCATGTTTCTATCCTAAGAGTTGTCTTCAGTCTGAGAACTAACAAATTGACTGCCAGAATCAAGCACAACTGTAGTTCATATCAAACTCTTACACAGCATGTTTCTATCCTAAGAGTTGTCTTCAGTCTGAGAACTAACAAATTGACTGTCAGAATCAAGCACAACTATAGTTCATATCAAACTCTCACACATCATGTTCTACCCTAAGAGTTGTCTTCAGTCTGAGAACTAACAAATTGACTGCCAGAATCAAGCACAACTATAGTTCATATCAAACTCTCACACAGCTTGTTTCTACCCTAAGAGTTGTCTTCAGCCTGAGAACTAACAAACTGACTGCCAGAATCAAGCACAACTATAGTTCATATCAAACTCTCACACAGCTTGTTTCTACCCTAAGAGTTGTCTTCAGTCTGAGGAATATCAAACTGACTGTCATAATCAAGCGTGAATATAGTATATATCAAACTCTCACACATCATGTTTCTATCCTAAGTGTTGTATGCAGCCTGAGAACTAGCAAACTGACTGTCAGAATCAAATACAACTGTAGTTCATATCAAACTCTCACACACCATGTTTCTATCCTAAGAGTTGTCTTCAGTCTGAGAACTAACAAACTGACTGCCAGAATCAAGCACAACTGTAGTTCATATCAAACTCTCGCATAGCATGTTTCTGCCCTATGAGTTGTCTTCATCTGAGAACTAACAAACTGACTGCCAGAATCAAGCACAACTATAGTTCATATCAAACTCTCACACATCCTGTTTATGCTCTATGAGTTGTCTTCAGTCTGAGAACTAACAAACTGACTGCCAGAATGAAGAACAACTATAGTTATATAAACTCTCACACAGCTTGTTTATACCCTAAGAGTTGTCTTCAGCCTGGGAGCTAACAAACTGACTGCCAGATTCAAGCACAACTATAGTTCATATCAAACTATGACACAATATATTTCTACCCTAAGAGCTGTCTTCAGCCTGAGAGCTAATTGCCAGAATCAAGCACAACTGTAGTTCATATCAAACTCTCACATAGCATGTTTCTGCCCTATGAGTTGTCTTCAGTCTGAGAACTAACAAACTAACTGCCAGAATCAAGCACAACTATAGTTCATATCAAACTCTCACATCATGTTTATGCTCTATGAGTTGTCTTCAGTCTGAGAACTAACAAACTGACAAACTTTCACACAGCTTGTTTCTACCCTAAGAGTGTCTTCAGTCTGAGAACGAACAAACTGACTGCCAGAATCAAGGACAACTATAGTTCATATCAAACTCTTACACAGCATGTTTCTATCCTAAGAGTTGTCTTCAGTCTGAGAACTAACAAACTGACTGCCAGAATCAAGGACAACTATAGTTCATATCAACTCTCACACATCATGTTTCTATCCTAAAGTTGTCTTATGTCTGAGAACTAACAAACTGACTGCCAGAAAAGCACAACTATAGTTCATATCAAACTCTAACACAGTGTGTTTCTACCCTACGAGTTGTCTTCAGTCTGAGAACTAACAAACTGACTGCCAGAATCAAGCACAACTATAGTTCATATCAAACTCTCACACAGCATGCTTGTACCCTACAAGATGTCTTCAGTCTGAGAGCTAACAAACTGATTGCCATAATCAAGCACAACTATAGTTCATATCAAACTCTCACATAGCATGTTCTATACCAAGAGTTGTCTTCAGCCTGAGAGTCAAATGCCAGAATCAAGCACAACAATAGTTTATATCAAACTCTCACACAGCATGTTTCTATCCTAAGAGTTGTCTTCAGTCTGAGAACTAACAAACTGACTGCCAGAATCAAGCACAACTATAGTTCATATCCAAACTTTCACACATCCTGTTTATGCTCTATGAGTTGTCTTCAGCCTGGAGCTAACAAACTGACTGCCAGAATCAAGCACAACTATAGTTCATATCCAACTCTCACACAGCTTATTTTCTACCCTAAGAGTTGTCTTCAGTCTGAGAACTAACAAACTGACTGCCAGAATCAAGCACAACTATAGTTCATATCAAACTCTCACACAGCATGTTTCTATCCTATGAGTTGTCTTCAGTCTAAGAAAACAAATTGCCTGCCAGAATCAAGTACAACTATAGTTCATATCAAACTCTCACATGGCATGTTTCTAACCTAAGAGTTGTATTTAGTCTGAAAGCTAACAAACTGACTGCCATAATCAAGCATGACTATAGTCCATATCAAACTCTCACACATCTTGTTTCTATCCTAAGTTTGTATGCAGCCTGAGAACTAGCAAACTGACTGCCAGAATCAAATACAACTGTAGTTCATATCAAACTCTCACACATCATGTTTCTATATAAGAGTTGTCTTCAGTCTGAGAACTAACAAATTGACTGCCATAATCAAGCACAACTATAGTTCATATCAAACTCTCACACAGCATATTTCTACCCTAAGAGTTGTCTTCAGCCTGACAGCAAACAATTGACTGCCATAATCAAGCACAACTATAGTTCATATCAAACTCTCACACAGCATGTTTCTATCCTACGAGTTGTCTTCAGTCTGAGAACTAACAAACTGACTGCCAGAATCAAGCACAACTATAGTTCATATAAAACTCTCACACACATGTTTCTATCCTAAAGTTGTCTTAGTCTGAGAACTAACAAACTGACTGCCAGAATCAGGCACAACTATAGTTCATATCAAACTCTCACACAGTGTGTTTCTACCCTACGAGTTGTCTTCAGTCTGAGAACTAACAAACTGACTGCCATAATCAAGCACAACTATAGTTCATATCAAACTCTCACATAGCATGTTTCTATACCAAGAGTTGTCTTCAGCCTGAAGAGCCAACTGCAGAATCAAGCACAACTGTAGTTCATATCAAACTCTCACACATCATGTTATGCTCTATGAGTTGTCTTCAGTCTGAGAACTAACAAACTGACTGCCAGAATCAAGCACAACTGTAGTTCATATCAAACTCTCGCATAGCATGTTTCTACCCTATGAGTTGTCTTCAGTCTGAGAACTAACAAACTGACTGCCAGAATCAAGCACAACTATAGTTCATATCAAACTCTCACACATCCTGTTTATGCTATGAGTTGTCTTCAGTCTGAGAACTAACAAACTGACTGCCAGAATCAAGACAACTATAGTTCATATTCAAACTCTCACACAGCTTGTTTCTACCCTAAGAGTTGTCTTCAGCCTGAGAGCTAACAAACTGACTGCCAGAATCAAGCACAACTATAGTTCATATCAAACTCTCACACAATATGTTTCTACCCTAAGAGTTGTCTTCAGCCTGAGAGCTAATTGCCAGAATCAAGCACAACTATAGTTCATATCAAACTCTCACATATAATGTTTCTGCCCTAAGAGTTGTCTTCAGTCTGAGAACTAACAAACTGACTGCCAGAATCAAGCACAACTATAGTTCATATCAAACTCTCACACATCATGTTAGCTCTATGAGTTGTCTTCACTCTGAGAACTAACAAAATGACAAACTCTCACACAGCTTGTTTCTACCTAAGAGTTGTCTTCAGTCTGAGAACGAACAAACTGACTGCCAGAATCAAGGACAACTATAGTTCATATCAAACTCTTACACAGCATGTTTTCTATCCTAAGAGTTGTCTCAGTCTGAGAACTAACAAACTGACTGCCAGAATCAAGCACAACTGTAGTTCATATCAAACTCTTACACAGCATGTTTCTATCCTAAGAGTTGTCTTCAGTCTGAGAACTAACAAATTGACTGTCAGAATCAAGCACAACTATAGTTCATATCAAACTCTCACACATCATGTTTCTACCCTAAGAGTTGTCTTCAGTCTGAGAACTAACAAATTGACTGCCAGAATCAAGCACAACTATAGTTCATATCAAAACTCTCACACAGCTTGTTTCTACCCTAAGAGTTGTCTTCAGCCTGAGAACTAACAAACTGACTGCCAGAATCAAGCACAACTATAGTTCATATCCAAACTCTCACACAGCTGTTTCTACCCTAAGAGTTGTCTTCAGTCTGAGAATATCAAACTGACTGTCATAATCAAGCGTGAACTATAGTAATATCAAACTCTCACATCATGTTTCTATCCTAAGTGTTGTATGCAGCCTGAGAACTAGCAAACTGACTGTCAGAATCAAATACAACTGTAGTTCATATCAAACTCTCACACACCATGTTTCTATCCTAAGAGTTGTCTTCAGTCTGAGAACTAACAAACTGACTGCCAGAATCAAGCACAACTGTAGTTCATATCAAAACTCTCGCATAGCATGTTTCTGCCCTATGAGTTGTCTTCAGTCTGAGAACTAACAAACTGACTGCCAGAATCAAGCACAACTATAGTTCATATCAAACTCTCACACATCCTGTTTATGACTCTAGAGTTGTCTTCAGTCTGAGAACTAACAAACTGACTGCCAGATGAAGAACAACTATAGTTCATATTAAACTCTCACACAGCTTGTTTATACCCTAAGAGTTGTCTCAGCCTGGGAGCTAACAAACTGACTGCCAGATTCAAGCACAACTATAGTTCATATCAAACTCTGACACAATATATTTCTACCCTAAGAGCTGTCTTCAGCCTGAGAGCTAATTGCCAGAATCAAGCACAACTGTAGTTCATATCAAACTCTCACAATCATGTTTCTGCCCTATGAGTTGTCTTCAGTCTGAGAACTAACAAATGACTGCCAGAATCAAGCACAACTATAGTTCATATCAAACTCTCACACATCATGTTTATGCTCTAATGAATTGTCTTCAGTCTGAGAACTAACAAACTGACAAACTTTCACACAGCTTGTTTCTACCCTAAGAGTTGTCTTCAGTCTGAGAACGAACAAACTGACTGCCAGAATCAAGGACAACTATAGTTCATATCAAACTCTTACACAGCATGTTTCTATCCTAAGAGTTGTCTTCAGTCTGAGAACTAACAAACTGACTGCCAGAATCAAGGACAACTATAGTTCATATCAAACTCTCACACATCATGTTTCTATCCTAAAAGTTGTCTTATGTCTGAGAACTAACAAACTGACTGCCAGAATCAGGCACAACTATAGTTCATATCAAACTCTAACACAGTGTGTTTCTACCCTACGAGTTGTCTTCAGTCTGAGAACTAACAAACTGACTGCCAGAATCAAGCACAACTATAGTTCATATCAAACTCTCACACAGCATGCTTGTACCCTACAAGATGTCTTCAGTCTGAGAGCTAACAAACTGATTGCCATAATCAAGCACAACTATAGTTCATATCAAACTCTCACATAGCATGTTTCTATACCAAGAGTTGTCTTCAGCCTGAGAGTCAAATGCCAGAATCAAGCACAACAATAGTTTATATCAAACTCTCACACAGCATGTTTCTATCCTAAGAGTTGTCTTCAGTCTGAGAACTAACAAACTGACTGCCAGAATCAAGCACAACTATAGTTCATATCCAACTTTCACACATCCTGTTTATGCTCTATGAGTTGTCTTCAGCCTGGAGCTAACAAACTGACTGCCAGAATCAAGCACAACTATAGTTCATATCAAACTCTCACACAGCTTATTTCTACCCTAAGAGTTGTCTTCAGTCTGAGAACTAACAAACTGACTGCCAGAATCAAGGACAACTATAGTTCATATCAAACTCTCACACAGCATGTTTCTATCCTATGAGTTGTCTTCAGTCTAAGAGCAAACAAATTGCCTGCCAGAATCAAGTACAACTATAGTTCATATCAAACTCTCACATGGCATGTTTCTAACCTAAGAGTTGTATTTAGTCTGAAAGCTAACAAACTGACTGCCATAATCAAGCATGACTATAGTCCATATCAAACTCTCACACATCTTGTTTCTATCCTAAGTGTTGTATGCAGCCTGAGAACTAGCAAACTGACTGCCAGAATCAAATACAACTGTAGTTCATATCAAACTCTCACACATCATGTTTCTATATAAGAGTTGTCTTCAGTCTGAGAACTAACAAATTGACTGCCATAATCAAGCACAACTATAGTTCATATCAAACTCTCACACAGCATATTTCTACCCTAAGAGTTGTCTTCAGCCTGACAGCAACAAATTGACTGCCATAATCAAGCACAACTATAGTTCATATCAAACTCTCACACAGCATGTTTCTATCCTACGAGTTGTCTTCAGTCTGAGAACTAACAAACTGACTGCCAGAATCAAGGACAACTATAGTTCATATAAAACTCTCACACTCATGTTTCTATCCTAAAAGTTGTCTTATGTCTGAGAACTAACAAACTGACTGCCAGAATCAGGCACAACTATAGTTCATATCAATCTCTAACACAGTGTGTTTCTACCCTACGAGTTGTCTTCAGTCTGAGAACTAACAAACTGACTGCCATAATCAAGCACAACTATAGTTCATATCAAACTCTCACATAGCATGTTTCTATACCAAGAGTTGTCTTCAGCCTGAGAGCCAACTGCAGAATCAAGCACAACTGTAGTTCATATCAAACTCTCACACATCATGTTTATGCTCTATGAGTTGTCTTCAGTCTGAGAACTAACAAACTGACTGCCAGAATCAAGCACAACTGTAGTTCATATCAAACTCTCGCATAGCATGTTTCTGCCCTATGAGTTGTCTTCAGTCTGAGAACTAACAAACTGACTGCCAGAATCAAGCACAACTATAGTTCATATCAAACTCTCACACATCCTGTTTATGCTCTATGAGTTGTCTTCAGTCTGAGAACTAACAAACTGACTGCCAGAATGAAGAACAACTATAGTTCATATTAAACTCTCACACAGCTTGTTTATACCCTAAGAGTTGTCTTCAGCCTGGGAGCTAACAAACTGACTGCCAATTCAAGCACAACTATAGTTCATATCAAACTATGACACAATATATTTCTACCCTAAGTGCTGTCTTCAGCCTGAGAGCTAATTGCCAGAATCAAGCACAACTATAGTTCATATCAAACTCTCACATATAATGTTTCTGCCCTATGAGTTGTCTTCAGTCTGAGAACTAACAAACTAACTGCCAGAATCAAGCACAACTATAGTTCATATCAAACTCTCACACATCATGTTTACGCTCTATGAGTTGTCTTCACTCTGAGAACTAACAAACTGACAAACTCTCACACAGCTTGTTTCTACCCTAAGAGTTGTCTTCAGTCTGAGAACGAACAAACTGACTGCCAGAATCAAGGACAACTATAGTTCATATCAAACTCTTACACAGCATGTTTCTATCCTAAGAGTTGTCTTCAGTCTGAGAACTAACAAATTGACTGCCAGAATCAAGCACAAATAGTTCATATCAAACTCTCACAGCATGTTTCTATCCCTAAGAGTTGTCTTCAGTCTGAGAACTAACAAATTGACTGCCAGAATCAAGCACAACTATAGTTCATATCAAACTCTCACACATCTTGTTTCTACCCTAAGAGTTGTCTTCAGTCTGAGAACTAACAAATGACTGCCAGAATCAAGCACAACTATAGTTCATATCCAACTCTCACACAGCTTGTTTCTACCCTAAGAGTTGTCTTCAGTCTGAGGAATATCAAACTGACTGTCATAATCAAGCGTGAATATAGTATATATCAAACTCTCACACATCATGTTTCTATCCTAAGTGTTGTATGCAGCCTGAGAACTAGCAAACTGACTGTCAGAATCAAATACAACTGTAGTTCATATCAAACTCTCACACACCATGTTTCTATCCTAAGAGTTGTCTTCAGTCTGAGAACTAACAAACTGACTGCCAGAATCAAGCACAACTGTAGTTCATATCAAACTCTCGCATAGCATGTTTCTGCCCTATGAGTTGTCTTCAGTCTGAGAACTAACAAACTGACTGCCAGAATCAAGCACAACTATAGTTCATATCAAACTCTCACACATCCTGTTTATGCTCTATGAGTTGTCTTCAGTCTGAGAACTAACAAACTGACTGCCAGAATGAAGAACAACTATAGTTCATATTAAACTCTCACACAGCTTGTTTATACCCTAAGAGTTGTCTTCAGCCTGGGAGCTAACAAACTGACTGCCAGATTCAAGCACAACTATAGTTCATATCAAACTATGACACAATATATTTCTACCCTAAGAGCTGTCTTCAGCCTGAGAGCTAATTGCCAGAATCAGCACAACTGTAGTTCATATCAAACTCTCACATAGCATGTTTCTGCCCTATGAGTTGTCTTCAGTCTGAGAACTAACAAACTAACTGCCAGAATCAAGCACAACTATAGTTCATATCAAACTCTCACACATCATGTTTATGCTCTATGAATTGTCTTCAGTCTGAGAACTAACAAACTGACAAACTTTCACACAGCTTGTTTCTACCCTAAGAGTTGTCTTCAGTCTGAGAACGAACAAACTGACTGCCAGAATCAAGGACAACTATAGTTCATATCAAACTCTTACACAGCATGTTTCTATCCTAAGAGTTGTCTTCAGTCTGAGAACTAACAAACTGACTGCCAGAATCAAGGACAACTATAGTTCATATCAAACTCTCACACATCATGTTTCTATCCTAAAAGTTGTCTTATGTCTGAGAACTAACAAACTGACTGCCAGAATCAGGCACAACTATAGTTCATATCAAACTCTAACACAGTGTGTTTCTACCCTACGAGTTGTCTTCAGTCTGAGAACTAACAAACTGACTGCCAGAATCAAGCACAACTATAGTTCATATCAAACTCTCACACAGCATGCTTGTACCCTACAAGATGTCTTCAGTCTGAGAGCTAACAAACTGATTGCCATAATCAAGCACAACTATAGTTCATATCAAACTCTCACATAGCATTTTCTATACCAAGAGTTGTCTTCAGCCTGAGAGTCAAATGCCAGAATCAAGCACAACAATAGTTTATATCAAACTCTCACACAGCATGTTTCTATCCTAAGAGTTGTCTTCAGTCTGAGAACTAACAAACTGACTGCCAGAATCAAGCACAACTATAGTTCATATCCAACTTTCACACATCCTGTTTATGCTCTATGAGTTGTCTTCAGCCTGGAGCTAACAAACTGACTGCCAGAATCAAGCACAACTATAGTTCATATCCAACTCTCACACAGCTTATTTCTACCTAAGAGTTGTCTTCAGTCTGAGAACTAACAAACTGACTGCCAGAATCAAGGACAACTATAGTTCATATCAAACTCTCACACAGCATGTTTCTATCCTAAGAGTTGTCTTCAGCCTGAGAGCCAACTGCCAGAATCAAGCACAACTATAGTTCATATTAAACTCTCACACAGCATGTTTCTATCCTATGAGTTGTCTTCAGTCTAAGAGCAAACAAATTGCCTGCCAGAATCAAGTACAACTAGTTCATATCAAACTCTCACATGGCATGTTTCTAACCTAAGAGTTGTATTTAGTCTGAAAGCTAACAAACTGACTGCCATAATCAAGCATGACTATAGTCATATCAAACTCTCACACATCTTGTTTCTATCCTAAGTGTTGTATGCAGCCTGAGAACTAGCAAACTGACTGCCAGAATCAAATACAACTGTAGTTCATATCAAACTCTCACACATCATGTTTCTATATAAAGTTGTCTTCAGTCTGAGAACTAACAAATTGACTGCCATAATCAAGCACAACTATAGTTCATATCAAACTCTCACACAGCATATTTCTACCCTAAGAGTTGTCTTCAGCCTGACAGCAACAATTGACTGCCATAATCAAGCACAACTATAGTTCATATCAAACTCTCACACAGCATGTTTCTATCCTACGAGTTGTCTTCAGTCTGAGAACAAACAAATTGACTGCCAGAATCAAGCACGACTGTAGTTCATATCAAACTCTCACACAGCATGTCTCTACCCTACGAGTTGTCTTCAGCCTGAGAACTAACAAACTGACTGCCAGAATCAACTACAACTGTAGTTCATATCAAACTCTCACATAGCATGTTTCTATACCAAGAGTTGTCTTCAGCCTGAGAGTCAAATGCCAGAATCAAGCACAACAATAGTTTATATCAAACTCTCACACAGCATGTTTCTATCCTAAGAGTTGTCTTCAGTCTGAGAACTAACAAACTGACTGCCAGAATCAAGCACAACTATAGTTCATATCCAACTTTCACACATCCTGTTTATGCTCTATGAGTTGTCTTCAGCCTGGGAGCTAACAAACTGACTGCCAGAATCAAGCACAACTATAGTTCATATCCAACTCTCACACAGCTTGTTTCTACCCTAAGAGTTGTCTTCAGCCTGAGAACTAGCAAACTGACTGTCAGAATCAAATACAACTGTAGTTCATATCAAACTCTCGCATAGCATGCTTCTACCCTACGAGTTGTCTTCAGTCTGAGAGCTAACAAACTGACTGCCATAATCAAGCACAACTATAGTTCATATCAAACTCTCACATAGCATGTTTCTATACAAGAGTTGTCTTCAGCCTGAGAGCCAACTGACAGAATCAAGCACAACAATAGTTTATATTAAACTCTCACACAGCATGTTTCTATCCTAAGAGTTGTCTTCAGTCTGAGAACTACAAACTGACTGCCAGATTCAAGCACAACTATAGTTCATATCCAACTTTCACACATCCTGTTTATGCTCTATGAGTTGTCTTCAGTCTGAGAGCTAACAAACTGACTGCCAGAATGGAGAACAACTATAGTTCATATCAAACTCTCACACAGCTTGTTTATACCCTAAGAGTTGTCTTCAGCCTGGGAGCTAACAACTGACTGCCAGAATCAAGCACAACTATAGTTCATATCCAACTCTCACACAGCTTATTTCTACCCTAAGAGTTGTCTTCAGTCTGAGAACTAACAAACTGACTGCCAGAATCAAGCACAACTATAGTTCATATCAAACTCTCACACAGCATGTTTCTATCCTAAGAGTTGTCTTCAGTCTAAGAGCAAACAAATTGCCTGCCAGAATCAAGTACAACTATAGTTCATATCAAACTCTCACATGGCATGTTTCTAACCTAAGAGTTGTATTTAGTCTGAAAGCTAACAAACTGACTGCCATAATCAAGAATGACTATAGTCCATATCAAACTCTCACACATCTTGTTTCTATCCTAAGTGTTGTATGCAGCCTGAGAACTAGCAAACTGACTGCCAGAATCAAATACAACTGTAGTTCATATCAAACTCTCACACAGCATATTTCTACCCTAAGAGTTGTCTTCAGCCTGACAGCAACAAATTGACTGCCATAATCAAGCACAACTATAGTTCATATCAAACTCTCACACAGCATGTTTCTACCCTACGAGTTGTCTTCAGTCTGAGAACTAACAAACTGACTGCCAGAATCAAGGACAACTATAGTTCATATCAAACTCTCACACAGCATGTTTCTATCCTAAGAGTTGTCTTCAGCCTGAGAGCCAACTGCCAGAATCAAGCACAACTATAGTTCATATTAAACTCTCACACAGCATGTTTCTATCCTATGAGTTGTCTTCAGTCTAAGAGCAAACAAATTGCCTGCCAGAATCAAGTACAACTATAGTTCATATCAAACTCTCACATGGCATGTTTCTAACCTAAGAGTTGTATTTAGTCTGAAAGCTAACAAACTGACTGCCATAATCAAGCATGACTATAGTCCATATCAAACTCTCACACATCTTGTTTCTATCCTAAGTGTTGTATGCAGCCTGAGAACTAGCAAACTGACTGCCAGAATCAATACAACTGTAGTTCATATCAAACTCTCACACATCATGTTTCTATATAAGAGTTGTCTTCAGTCTGAGAACTAACAAATTGACTGCCATAATCAAGCACAACTATAGTTCATATCAAACTCTCACACAGCATATTTCTACCCTAGAGTTGTCTTCAGCCTGACAGCAACAAATTGACTGCCATAATCAAGCACAACTATAGTTCATATCAAACTCTCACACAGCATGTTTCTATCCTACGAGTTGTCTTCAGTCTGAGAACAAACAAATTGACTGCCAGAATCAAGCACGACTGTAGTTCATATCAAACTCTCACACAGCATGTCTCTACCCTACGAGTTGTCTTCAGCCTGAGAACTAACAAACTGACTGCCAGAATCAACTACAACTGTAGTTCATATCAAACTCTCACATAGCATGTTTCTATACCAAGAGTTGTCTTCAGCCTGAGAGTCAAATGCCAGAATCAAGCACAACAATAGTTTATATCAAACTCTCACACAGCATGTTTCTATCCTAAGAGTTGTCTTCAGTCTGAGAACTAACAAACTGACTGCCAGAATCAAGCACAACTATAGTTCATATCCAACTTTCACACATCCTGTTTATGCTCTATGAGTTGTCTTCAGCCTGGGAGCTAACAAACTGACTGCCAGAATCAAGCACAACTATAGTTCATATCCAACTCTCACACAGCTTGTTTCTACCCTAAGAGTTGTCTTCAGCCTGAGAACTAGCAAACTGACTGTCAGAATCAATACAACTGTAGTTCATATCAAACTCTCGCATAGCATGCTTCTACCCTACGAGTTGTCTTCAGTCTGAGAGCTAACAAACTGACTGCCATAATCAAGCACAACTATAGTTCATATCAAAGTATGTTACAATATATTTCTACCTAAGAGCTGTCTTCAGCCTGAGAGCTAATTGCCAGAATCAAGCACAACTATAGTTCATATAAAACTCTCACATAGCATGTTTCTGCCCTATGAGTTGTCTTCAGTCTGAGAACTAACAAACTGACTGCCAGAATCAAGGACAACTATAGTTCATATCAAACTCTCACACAGCTTGTTTCTACCCTAAGAGTTGTCTTCAGCCTTAGAACTAACAAACTGACTGCCAGAATCAAGCACAACTATAGTTCATATCCAACTCTCACACAGCTTGTTTCTACCCTAAGAGTTGCCTTCAGTCTGAGAACTATCAAACTGACTGCCATAATCAAGCGTGACTATAGTATATATCAAACTCTCACACATTATGTTTCTATCCTAAGTGTTGTATGCAGCCTGAGAACTAGCAAACTGACTGTCAGAATCAAATACAACTGTAGTTCATATCAAACTCTCACACACCATGTTTCTATCCTAAGAGTTGTCTTCAGTCTGAGAACTAACAAACTGACTGCCAGAATCAAGCACAACTGTAGTTCATATCAACTCTCGCATAACATGTTTCTGCCCTAAGAGTTGTCTTCAGTCTGAGAACTAACAAACTGACTGCCAGAATCAAGCACAACTATAGTTCATATCAAACTTTCACACAGCATGTTTCTACCCTAAGAGTTGTCTTCAATCTGAGAACTAACAAACTGACTGCCAGAATCAAGCACAACTATAGTTCATATCAAACTGTCACACATCCTGTTTATGCTCTATGAGTTGTCTTCAGTCTGAGAACTAACAAACTGACTGCCAGAATGAAGAACAACTATAGTTAATATCGAACTCTCACACAGCTTGTTTATACCCTAAGAGTTGTCTTCAGCCTGGGAGCTAACAAACTGACTGCCAGATTCAAGCACAACTATAGTTCATATCAAACTATGATACAATATATTTCTACCCTAAGTGCTGTCTTCAGCCTGAGAGCTAATTGCCAGAATCAAGCACAACTATAGTTCATATCAAACTCTCACATATCATGTTTCTGCCCTAGAGTTGTCTTCAGTCTGAGAACTAACAAACTAACTGCCAGAATCAAGCACAACTATAGTTCATATCAAACTCTCACACATCATGTTTATGCTCTATGAGTTGTCTTCAGTCTGAGAACTAACAAACTGACAAACTCTCACACAGCTTGTTTCTACCCTAAGAATTGTCTTCAGCCTGAGAACTAACAAACTGACTGCCAGAATCAAGCACAACTATAGTTCATATCAAACTCACACATCATGTTTATGCTCTATGAGTTGTCTTCAGTCTGAGAACTAACAAACTGACAAACTCTCACACAGCTTGTTTCTACCCTAAGAATTGTCTTCAGCCTGAGAACTAACAAACTGACTGCCAGAATCAAGCACAACTATAGTTCATATCCAACTCTCACACAGCTTGTTTCTACCCTAAGAGTTGTCTTCAGTCTGAGAACTATCAAACTGACTGCCATAATCAAACGTGACTATAGTATATATCAAACTCTCACACATCATGTTTCTATCCTAAGTGTTGTATGCAGCCTGAGAACTAGAAAAATGACTGTCAGAATCAATAAACTGTAGTTCATATCAAACTCACACACCATGTTTCTATCCTAAGAGTTGTCTTCAGTCTGAGAACTAACAAACTGACTGCCAGAATCAAGCACAACTATAGTTCATATCAAACTCTCACACAGCATATTTCTACCCTAAGAGTTGTCTTCAGCCTGACAGCAACAAATTGACTGCCATAATCAAGCACAACTATAGTTCATATCAAACTCTCACACAGCATGTTTCTACCCTACGAGTTGTCTTCAGTCTGAGAACTAACAAACTGACTGCCAGAATCAAGGACAAACTATAGTTCATATAAAACTCTCACACAGGTTGTTTCTACCCTAAGAGTTGTCTTCAGCCTGAGAACTAACAAACTGACTGCCAGAATCAAGCACAACTATAGTTCATATCCAACTCTCACACAGCTTTTTCTACCCTAAGAGTTGTCTTCAGCCTGAGAACTAGCAAACTGACTGCCATAATCAAGCACAACTATAGTTCATATCCAACTCTCACACAGCATGTTTCTGCCCTATGAGTTGTCTTCAATCTGAGAACTAACAAACTGACTGCCAGAATCAAGCACAACTATAGTTCATATCAAACTGTCACACATCCTGTTTATGCTCTATGAGTTGTCTTCAGTCTGAGAACTAACAAACTGACTGCCAGAATGAAGAACAACTATAGTTCATATCGAACTCTCACACAGCTTGTTTATACCCTAAGAGTTGTCTTCAGCCTGGAGCTAACAAACTGACTGCCAGATTCAAGCACAACTATAGTTCATATCAAACTATGATACAATATATTTCTACCCTAAGTGCTGTCTTCAGCCTGAGAGCTAATTGCCAGAATCAAGCACAACTATAGTTCATATCAAACTCTCACATATCATGTTTCTGCCCTATGAGTTGTCTTCAGTCTGAGAACTAACAAACTAACTGCCAGAATCAAGCACAACTATAGTTCATATCAAACTCTCACACATCATGTTTATGCTCTATGAGTTGTCTTCAGTCTGAGAACTAACAAACTGACAAACTCTCACACAGCTTGTTTCTACCCTAAGAATTGTCTTCAGCCTGAGAACTAACAAACTGACTGCCAGAATCAAGCACAACTATAGTTCATATCCAACTCTCACACAGCTTGTTTCTACCCTAAGAGTTGTCTTCAGTCTGAGAACTATCAAACTGACTGCCATAATCAAACGTGACTATAGATATATCAAACTCTCACACATCATGTTTCTATCCTAAGTGTTGTATGCAGCCTGAGAACTAGAAAAATGACTGTCAGAATCAAATACAACTGTAGTTCATATCAAACTCACACACCATGTTTCTATCCTAAGAGTTGTCTTCAGTCTGAGAACTAACAAACTGACTGCCAGAATCAAGCACAACTATAGTTCATATCAAACTCTCACACAGCATATTTCTACCCTAAGAGTTGTCTTCAGCCTGACAGCAACAAATTGACTGCCATAATCAAGCACAACTATAGTTCATATCAAACTCTCACACAGCATGTTTCTACCCTACGAGTTGTCTTCAGTCTGAGAACTAACAAACTGACTGCCAGAATCAAGGACAACTATAGTTCATATAAACTCTCACACAGTGTTTCTACCCTAAGAGTTGTCTTCAGCCTGAGAACTAACAAACTGACTGCCAGAATCAAGCACAACTATAGTTCATATCCAACTCTCACACAGCTTGTTTCTACCCTAAGAGTTGTCTTCAGCCTGAGAACTAGCAAACTGACTGTCAGAATCAAATCAACTGTAGTTCATATCAAACTCACACACACCATATTTCTATCCTAAGAGTTGTCTTCAGTCTGAGAACTAACAAAATGACTGCCAGAATCAAGCACAACTGTAGTTCATATCAAACTCTCGCATAGCATGTTTCTACCCTAAGAGTTGTCTTCAGTCTGAGAACTAACAAGCTGACTGCCAGAATCAAGGACAACTAAGTTCATATCAAACTCTCACACAGCTTGTTTCTACCCTAAGAGTTGTCTTCAGCCTTAGAACTAACAAACTGACTGCCAGAATCAAGCACAACTGTAGTTCATATCAAACTATCACACAGCATGTTTCTACCCTAAGAGTTGTCTTCAGTCTGAGAACTAACAAACTGACTGCCAGAATTAGCACAACTATAGTTCATATCAAACTATCACACAGCATGTTTCTACCCTAAGAGTTGTCTTCAGTCTGAGAACTAACAAACTGACTGCCAGAATCAAGGTCAACTATAGTTCATTCAAACTCTCACACAGCATGTTTCTATCCTAAGAGTTGTCTTCAGTCTAGAGCAAACAAATTGCCTGCCAGAATCAAGTACAACTATAGTTCATATCAAACTCTCACATGGCATGTTTCTAACCTAAGAGTTGTATTTAGTCTGAAAGCTAACAAACTGACTGCCATAATCAAGCATGACTATAGTCCATATCAAACTCTCACACATCTTGTTTCTATCCTAAGTGTTGTATGCAGCCTGAGAACTAGCAAACTGACTGCCAGAATCAAATACAACTGTAGTTCATATCAAACTCTCACACAGCATATTTCTACCCTAAGAGTTGTCTTCAGCCTGACAGCAACAAATTGACTGCCATAATCAAGCACAACTATAGTTCATATCAAACTCTCACACAGCATGTTTCCACCCTACGAGTTGTCTTCAGTCTGAGAACTAACAAACTGACTGCCAGAATCAAGGACAACTATAGTTCATATAAAACTCTCACACAGGTTGTTTCTACCCTAAGAGTTGTCTTCAGCCTGAGAGCTAACAAACTGACTGCCAGCATCAAGCACAACTATAGTTCATATCAAACTATGACACAATATATTTCTACCCTAAGAGCTGTCTTCAGCCTGAAAGCTAACTGCCAGAATCAAGCACAACTATAGTTCATATCAAACTCTCACACAACATGTTTCTGCCCTAAGAGTTGTCTTCAGCCTGACAGCAACAAATTGACTGCCATAATCAAGCACAACTATAGTTCATATCAACCTCTCACACAGCATGTTTCTACCCTACGAGTTGTCTTCAGTCTGAGAAATAACAAACTGACTGCCAGAATCAAGGACAACTATAGTTCATATAAAATTCTCACACAGGTTGTTTCTACCCTAAGAGTTGTCTTCAGCCTGAGAGCTAACAAACTGACTGCCAGAATCAAGCACAACTATAGTTCATATCCAACTCTCACACAGCTTGTTTCTACCCTAAGAGTTGTCTTCAGTCTGAGAACTAACAAACTGACTGCCATAATCAAGCACAACTATAGTTCATATCAACTCTCACATAGCATGTTTCTATTCCAAGAGTTGTCTTCAGCCTGAGAGCCAACTGCCAGAATCAAGCACAACATAGTTCATATCAAACTCTCACACAGCTTGTTTCTATCCAAGAGTTGTCTTCAGTCTGAGAACTAACAAACTGACTGCCAGAATCAAGGACAACTAAGTTCATATCAAACTCTCACACAGCTTGTTTCTACCCTAAGAGTTGTCTTCAGCCTGAGAGCTAACAAACTGACTGCCAGAATCAAGGACAACTAAGTTCATATCAAACTCTCACACAGCTTGTTTCTACCCTAAGAGTTGTCTTCAGCCTGGGAGCTAACAAACTGACTGCCAGAATCAAGGACAACTAAAGTTCATATCAAACTCTCACACAGCTTGTTTCTATCCAAAGAGTTGTCTTCAGTCTGAGAACTAACAAACTGACTGCCAGAATCAAGGACAACTACAGTTCATATCCAACTCTCACACAGCTTGTTTCTACCCTAAGAGTTGTCTTCAGTCTGAGAACTAAAAACTGGCTGCCATAATCAAGCATGACTATAGTCCATATCAAACTCTCACACATCATGTTTCTATCCTAAGTGTTGTATGCAGCCTGAGAACTAGAAAACTGACTGCCAGAATCAATACAACTGTAGTTCATATCAAATTCTCACACATCATGTTTCTATATAGAGTTGTCTTCAGCCTGGAACTAACAAACTGACTGCCAGAATCAAGCTCAACTGTAGTTCATATCAAACTCTCACATATCATGTTTCTGCCCTATGAGTTGTCTTCAGTCTGAGAACTAACAAACTAACTGCCAGAATCAAGCACAACTATAGTTCATATCAAACTTTCACACAGCATGTTTATGCTCTATGAGTTGTCTTCAGTCTGAGAACTAACAAACTAACTGCCAGAATCAAGCACAACTATAGTTCATATCAAACTCTCACACATCATGTTTATGCTCTATGAGTTGTCTTCAGTCTGAGAACTAACAAACTGACAAACTCTCACACAGCTTGTTTCTACCTAAGAATTGTCTTCAGCCTGAGAACTAACAAACTGACTGCCAGAATCAAGCACAACTATAGTTCATATCCAACTCTCACACAGCTTGTTTCTACCCTAAGAGTTGTCTTCAGTCTGAGAACTATCAAACTGACTGCCATAATCAAACGTGACTATAGTATATATCAAACTCTCACACATCATGTTTCTATCCTAAGTGTTGTATGCAGCCTGAGAACTAGAAAAATGACTGTCAGAATCAAATACAACTGTAGTTCATATCAAACTCACACACCATGTTTCTATCCTAAGAGTTGTCTTCAGTCTGAGAACTAACAAACTGACTGCCAGAATCAAGCACAACTATAGTTCATATCAACTCTCACACATCATGTTTCTATCCTAAGAGTTGTCTTCAGTCTGAGAACTAACAAACTGACTGCCAGAATCAAGCACAACTATAGTTCATATCAAACTCTCACACAGCATATTTCTACCCTAAGAGTTGTCTTCAGCCTGACAGCAACAAATTGACTGCCATAATCAAGCACAACTATAGTTCATATCAAACTCTCACACAGCATGTTTCTACCCTACGAGTTGTCTTCAGTCTGAGAACTAACAAACTGACTGCCAGAATCAAGCACAACTATAGTTCATATCCAACTCTCACACAGCTTGTTTCTACCCTAAGAGTTGTCTTCAGCCTGAGAACTAGCAAACTGACTGTCAGAATCAAATACAACTGTAGTTCATATCAAACTCACACACACCATATTTCTATCCTAAGAGTTGTCTTCAGTCTGAGAACTAACAAATTGACTGCCAGAATCAAGCACAACTGTAGTTCATATCCAACTCTCGCATAGCATGCTTCTACCCTACGAGTTGTCTTCAGTCTGAGAGCTAACAAACTGACTGCCATAATCAAGCACAACTATAGTTCATATCAAACTCTCACATAGCATGTTTCTATTCCAAGAGTTGTCTTCAGCCGCCTGAGAGCCAACTGCCAGAATCAAGCACAACAATAGTTTATATCAAACTCTCACACACCATGTTTCTATCCAAAGAGTTGTCTTCAGTCTGAGAACTAACAAACTGACTGCCAGAATCAAGGACAACTAAAGTTCATATCAAACTCTCACACAGCTTGTTTCTACCTAAGAGTTGTCTTCAGCCTGGGAGCTAACAAATTGACTGCCAGAATCAAGCACAACTGTAGTTCATATCAAACTATCACACAGCATGTTTCTACCCTAAGAGTTGTCTTCAGCCTGAGAGCCATCTGCCAGAATCAAGCACAACTATAGTTCATATTAAACTCTCACACAGCATATTTCTACCCTAAGAGTTGTCTTCAGCCTGAGAGCTAACAAACTGACTGCCAGCATCAAGCACAACTATAGTTCATATCAAACTATGACACAAATATTTCTACCCTAAGAGCTGTCTTCAGCCTGAAGCTAACTGCCAGAATCAAGCACAACTATAGTTCATATCAAACTCTCACACAACATGTTTCTACCCTAAGAGTTGACTTCAGCCTGAGAACTAACAAATTGACTGCCATAATCAAGCACAACTATAGTTCATATCAAACTCTCACACAACATGTTTCTACCCTAAGAGTTGACTTCAGCCTGAGAACTAACAAATTGACTGCCAGAATCAAGGACAACTATAGTTCATATCAAACTCTCACACAGCATGTTTCTACCCTACGAGTTGTCTTCAGTCTGAGAACTAACAAACTGACTGCCAGAATCAAGGACAACTATAGTTCATATCAAACTCTCACACAGCTTGTTTCTACCCTAAGAGTTGTCTTCAGCCTGAGAACTAACAAACTGACTGCCAGAATCAAGCACAACTATAGTTCATATCCAACTCTCACACAGCTTGTTTCTACCCTAAGAGTTGCCTTCAGTCTGAGAACTATCAAACTGACTGCCAGAATCAAGCACAACTATAGTTCATATCCAACTCTCACACAGCTTGTTTCTACCCTAAGAGTTGTCTTCAGCCTGAGAACTAGCAAACTGACTGCCAGAATCAAGCACAACTGTAGTTCATATCAAACTCTCGCATAGCATGCTTCTACCCTACGAGTTGTCTTCAGTCTGAGAGCTAACAAACTGACTGCCATAATCAAGCACAACTATAGTTCATATCAAACTCTCACATAGCATGTTTCTATTCCAAGAGTTGTCTTCAGCCTGAGAGCCAACTGCCAGAATCAAGCACAACAATAGTTTATATCAAACTCTCACACAGCTTGTTTCTATCCAAGAGTTGTCTTCAGTCTGAGAACTAACAAACTGACTGCCAGAATCAAGGACAACTAAAGTTCATATCAAACTCTCACACAGCTTGTTTCTACCCTAAGAGTTGTCTTCAGCCTGGGAGCTAACAAATTGACTGCCAGAATCAAGCACAACTACAGTTCATATCCAACTCTCACACAGCTTGTTTCTACCCTAAGAGTTGTCTTCAGTCTGAGAACTAAAAACTGGCTGCCATAATCAAGCATGACTATAGTCCATATCAAACTCTCACACATCATGTTTCTATCCTAAGTGTTGTATGCAGCCTGAGAACTAGCAAACTGACTGCCAGAATCAAGCACCACTACTGTGTTCATATCAAACTCTCGCATAGCATGTTTCTACCCTATGAGTTGTCTTCAGTCTGAGAACTAACAAACTGACTGCCAGAATCAAGCACAACTATAGTTCATATCAAACTCTCACACATCCTGTTTATGCTCTATGAGTTGTCTTCAGTCTGAGAGCTAACACACTGACTGCCAGAATGAAGAACAACTATAGTTCATATCAAACTCTCACACAGCTTGTTTATACCCTAAGAGTTGTCTTCAGCCTGGGAGCTACAAACTGACTGCCATAATCAAGCACAACTATAGTTCATATCAAACTCTCACATAGCATGTTTCTATCCTAAGAGTTGTCTTCAGTCTGAGAGCAAACAAATTGACTGCCAGAATCAAGTACAACTATAGTTCATATCAAACTCTCACATAGCATGTTTCTAACCTAAGAGTTGTATATAGTCTGAAAGCTAACAAACTGACTGCCATAATCAAGCATGACTATAGTCCATATCAAACTCTCACACAGCTTGTTTCTACCCTAAGTGTTGTATGCAGCCTGAGAACTAGAAAACTGACTGCCAGAATCAAATACAACTGTAGTTCATATCAAATTCTCACACATCATGTTTCTATATAAGAGTTGTCTTCAGCCTGGAACTAACAAACTGACTGCCAGAATCAAGCACAACTATAGTTCATATCAAACTCTCACATAGCATGTTTCTACCCTAAGAGTTGTCTTCAGCCTGAGAGCCATCTGCCAGAATCAAGCACAACTATAGTTCATATTAAACTCTCACACAGCATATTTCTACCCTAAGAGTTGTCTTCAGCCTAAGAGCTAACAAACTGACTGCCAGCATCAAGCACAACTATAGTTCATATCAAGCTATGACACAATATATTTCTACCCTAAGAGCTGTCTTCAGCCTGAAAGCTAACTGCCAGAATCAAGCACAACTACAGTTCATATCAAACTCTCACACAACATGTTTCTACCCTAAGAGTTGACTTCAGCCTGAGAACTAACAAATTGACTGCCATAATCAAGCACAACTATAGTTCATATCAAACTCTCACACAGCTTGTTTTCTACCTTAAGAGTTGTCTTCAGCCTGAGAACTAACAAACTGACTGCCAGAATCAAGCACAACTATAGTTCATATCCAACTTTCACACAGCTTGTTTCTACCCTAAGAGTTGCCTTCAGTCTGAGAACTATCAAACTGACTGCCATAATCAAGCGTGACTATAGTATATATCAAACTCTCACACATCATGTTTCTATCCTAAGTGTTGTATGCAGCCTGAGAACTAGCAAACTGACTGTCAGAATCAATACAACTGTAGTTCATATCAAACTCTCACACACCATGTTTCTATCCTAAGAGTTGTCTTCAGTCTGAGAACTAACAAACTGACTGCCAGAATCAAGCACAACTGTAGTTCAAATCAAACTCTCGCATAACATGTTTCTGCCCTATGAGTTGTCTTCAATCTGAGAACTAACAAACTGACTGCCAGAATCAAGCACAACTATAGTTCATATCAAACTGTCACACATCTGTTTATGCTCTATGAGTTGTCTTCAGTCTGAGAACTAACAAACTGAATGCCAGAATGAAGAACAACTATAGTTCATATCAAACTCTCACACAGCTTGTTTATACCCTAAGAGTTGTCTTCAGCCTGGGAGCTAACAAACTGACTGCCAGATTCAAGCACAACTATAGTTCATATCAAACTATGATACAATATATCTCTACCCTAAGAGCTGTCTTCAGCCTGAGAGCTAATTGCCAGAATCAAGCACAACTATAGTTCATATCAAACTCTCACATAGCATGTTTCTATATAAGAGTTGTCTTCAGCCTGGAACTAACAAACTGACTGCCAGAATCAAGCTCAACTGTAGTTCATATCAAACTCTCACATATCATGTTTCTGCCCTATGAGTTGTCTTCAGTCTGAGAACTAACAAACTAACTGCCAGAATCAAGCACAACTATAGTTCATATCAAACTTTCACACAGCATGTTTATGCTCTATGAGTTGTCTTCAGTCTGAGAACTAACAAACTAACTGCCAGAATCAAGCACAACTATAGTTCATATCAAACTCTCACACATCATGTTTATGCTCTATGAGTTGTCTTCAGTCTGAGAACTAACAAACTGACAAACTCTCACACAGCTTGTTTCTACCCTAAGAATTGTCTTCAGCCTGAGAACTAACAAACTGACTGCCAGAATCAAGCACAACTATAGTTCATATCCAACTCTCACACAGCTTGTTTCTACCCTAAGAGTTGTCTTCAGTCTGAGAACTATCAACTGACTGCCATAATCAAACGTGACTATAGTATATATCAAACTCTCACACATCATGTTTCTATCCTAAGTGTTGTATGCAGCCTGAGAACTAGAAAAATGACTGTCAGAATCAAATACAACTGTAGTTCATATCAAACTCACACACCATGTTTCTATCCTAAGAGTTGTCTTCAGTCTGAGAACTAACAAACTGACTGCCAGAATCAAGCACAACTATAGTTCATATCCAACTCTCACACATCATGTTTCTATCCTAAGAGTTGTCTTCAGTCTGAGAACTAACAAACTGACTGCCAGAATCAAGGACAACTATAGTTCATATCAAACTCTCACACAGCATATTTCTACCCTAAGAGTTGTCTTCAGCCTGACAGCAACAAATTGACTGCCATAATCAAGCACAACTATAGTTCATATCAAACTCTCACACAGCATGTTTCTACCCTACGAGTTGTCTTCAGTCTGAGAACTAACAAACTGACTGCCAGAATCAAGCACAACTATAGTTCATATCCAACTCTCACACAGCTTGTTTCTACCCTAAGAGTTGTCTTCAGCCTGAGAACTAGCAAACTGACTGTCAGAATCAAATACAACTGTAGTTCATATCAAACTCACACACACCATATTTCTATCCTAAGAGTTGTCTTCAGTCTGAGAACTAACAAATTGACTGCCAGAATCAAGCACAACTGTAGTTCATATCCAACTCTCGCATAGCATGCTTCTACCCTACGAGTTGTCT
Organism: Megaustenia siamemsis; assembly: GCA_032433765.1. Lineage (NCBI taxonomy): Eukaryota > Metazoa > Mollusca > Gastropoda > Stylommatophora > Ariophantidae > Megaustenia > Megaustenia siamemsis. Next base: position 60,729,286 of record JAVIAB010000046.1, read on the forward strand.
TCAGTCTGAGAGCTAACAAACTGACTGCCATAATCAAGCACAACTATAGTTCATATCAAACTCTCACATAGCATGTTTCTATTCCAAGAGTTGTCTTCAGCCGCCTGAGAGCCAACTGCCAGAATCAAGCACAACAATAGTTTATATCAAACTCTCACACAGCTTATTTCTATCCAAAGAGTTGTCTTCAGTCTGAGAACTAACAAACTGACTGCCAGAATCAAGGACAACTAAAGTTCATATCAAACTCTCACACAGCTTGTTTCTACCCTAAGAGTTGTCTTCAGCCTGGAGCTAACAAATTGACTGCCAGAATCAAGCACAACTGTAGTTCATATCAAACTATCACACAGCATGTTTCTACCCTAAGAGTTGTCTTCAGCCTGAGAGCCATCTGCCAGAATCAAGCACAACTATAGTTCATATTAAACTCTCACACAGCATATTTCTACCCTAAGAGTTGTCTTCAGCCTGAGAGCTAACAACTGACTGCCAGCATCAAGCACAACTATAGTTCATATCAAACTATGACACAATATATTTCTACCCTAAGAGCTGTCTTCAGCCTGAAAGCTAACTGCCAGAATCAAGCACAACTATAGTTCATATCAAACTCTCACACAACATGTTTCTACCCTAAGAGTTGACTTCAGCCTGAGAACTAACAAATTGACTGCCATAATCAAGCACAACTATAGTTCATATCAAACTCTCACACAACATGTTTCTACCCTAAGAGTTGACTTCAGCCTGAGAACTAACAAATTGACTGCCAGAATCAAGGACAACTATAGTTCATATCAAACTCTCACACAGCATGTTTCTACCCTAGAGTTGTCTTCAGTCTGAGAACTAACAAACTGACTGCCAGAATCAAGCACAACTATAGTTCATATCAAACTCTCACACAGCTTGTTTCTACCCTAAGAGTTGTCTTCAGCCTGAGAACTAACAAACTGACTGCCAGAATCAAGCACAACTATAGTTCATATCCAACTCTCACACAGCTTGTTTCTACCCTAAGAGTTGTCTTCAGTCTGAGAACTATCAAACTGACTGCCAGAATCAAGCACAACTATAGTTCATATCAACTCTCACACAGCTTGTTTCTACCCTAAGAGTTGTCTTCAGCCTGAGAACTAGCAAACTGACTGCCAGAATCAAGCACAACTGTAGTTCATATCAAACTCTCGCATAGCATGCTTCTACCCTACGAGTTGTCTTCAGTCTGAGAGCTAACAAACTGACTGCCATAATCAAGCACAACTATAGTTCATATCAAACTCTCACATAGCATGTTTCTATTCCAAGAGTTGTCTTCAGCCTGAGAGCCAACTGCCAGAATCAAGCACAACAATAGTTTATATCAAACTCTCACACAGCTTGTTTCTATCCAAAGAGTTGTCTTCAGTCTGAGAACTAACAAACTGACTGCCAGAATCAAGGACAACTAAAGTTCATATCAAACTCTCACACAGCTTGTTTCTACCCTAAGAGTTGTCTTCAGCCTGGGAGCTAACAAATTGACTGCCAGAATCAAGCACAACTACAGTTCATATCCAACTCTCACACAGCTTGTTTCTACCCTAAGAGTTGTCTTCAGTCTGAGAACTAAAAAACTGGCTGCCATAATCAAGCATGACTATAGTCCATATCAAACTCTCACACATCATGTTTCTATCCTAAGTGTTGTATGCAGCCTGAGAACTAGCAAACTGACTGCCAGAATCAAATACAACTGTAGTTCATATCAAACTCTCACACACCATGTTTCTATCCTAAGAGTTGTCTTCAGTCTGAGAACTAACAAACTGACTGCCAGAATCAAGCACCACAACTGTGTTCATATCAAACTCTCGCATAGCATGTTTCTACCCTATGAGTTGTCTTCAGTCTGAGAACTAACAAACTGACTGCCAGAATCAAGCACAACTATAGTTCATATCAAACTCTCACACATCCTGTTTATGCTCTATGAGTTGTCTTCAGTCTGAGAGCTAACACACTGACTGCCAGAATGAAGAACAACTATAGTTCATATCAAACTCTCACACAGCTTGTTTATACCCTAAGAGTTGTCTTCAGCCTGGGAGCTAACAAACTGACTGCCAAAATCAAGCACAACTATAGTTCAGATCCAACTCTCACACAGCATGTTTCTATCCTAAGAGTTGTCTTCAGTCTGAGAGCAAACAAATTGACTGCCAGAATCAAGTACAACTATAGTTCATATCAAACTCTCACATAGCATGTTTCTAACCTAAGAGTTGTATATAGTCTGAAAGCTAACAAACTGACTGCCATAATCAAGCATGACTATAGTCCATATCAAACTCTCACACAGCTTGTTTCTACCCTAAGTGTTGTATGCAGCCTGAGAACTAGAAAACTGACTGCCAGAATCAAATACAACTGTAGTTCATATCAAATTCTCACACATCATGTTTCTATATAAGAGTTGTCTTCAGCCTGGAACTAACAAACTGACTGCCAGAATCAAGCACAACTATAGTTCATATCAAACTCTCACATAGCATGTTTCTACCCTAAGAGTTGTCTTCAGCCTGAGAGCCATCTGCCAGAATCAAGCACAACTATAGTTCATATTAAACTCTCACACAGCATATTTCTACCCTAAGAGTTGTCTTCAGCCTAAGAGCTAACAAACTGACTGCCAGCATCAAGCACAACTATAGTTCATATCAAGCTATGACACAATATATTTCTACCCTAAGAGCTGTCTTCAGCCTGAAAGCTAACTGCCAGAATCAAGCACAACTACAGTTCATATCAAACTCTCACACAACATGTTTCTACCCTAAGAGTTGACTTCAGCCTGAGAACTAACAAATTGACTGCCATAATCAAGCACAACTATAGTTCATATCAAACTCTCACACAGCTTGTTTCTACCCTAAGAGTTGTCTTCAGCCTGAGAACTAACAAACTGACTGCCAGAATCAAGCACAACTATAGTTCATATCCAACTTTCACACAGCTTGTTTCTACCCTAAGAGTTGCCTTCAGTCTGAGAACTATCAAACTGACTGCCATAATCAAGCGTGACTATAGTATATATCAAACTCTCACACATCATGTTTCTATCCTAAGTGTTGTATGCAGCCTGAGAACTAGCAAACTGACTGTCAGAATCAAATACAACTGTAGTTCATATCAAACTCTCACACACCATGTTTCTATCCTAAGAGTTGTCTTCAGTCTGAGAACTAACAAACTGACTGCCAGAATCAAGCACAACTGTAGTTCATATCAAACTCTCGCATAACATGTTTCTGCCCTATGAGTTGTCTTCAATCTGAGAACTAACAAACTGACTGCCAGAATCAAGCACAACTATAGTTCATATCAAACTCTCACACATCCTGTTTATGCTCTATGAGTTGTCTTCAGTCTGAGAACTAACAAACTGAATGCCAGAATGAAGAACAACTATAGTTCATATCAAACTCTCACACAGCTTGTTTATACCCTAAGAGTTGTCTTCAGCCTGGGAGCTAACAAACTGACTGCCAGATTCAAGCACAACTATAGTTCATATCAAACTATGATACAATATATCTCTACCCTAAGAGCTGTCTTCAGCCTGAGAGCTAATTGCCAGAATCAAGCACAACTATAGTTCATATCAAACTCTCACATAGCATGTTTCTGCCCTATGAGTTGTCTTCAGTCTGAGAACTAACAAACTGACTGCCAGAATCAAGCACAACTATAGTTCACATCAAACTCTCACATAGCATGTTTCTACCCTAAGAGTTGTCTTCAGTCTGAGAACTAACAAACTGACTGCCAGAATCAAGCTCAACTGTAGTTCATATCAAACTCTCACATATCATGTTTCTGCCCTATGAGTTGTCTTCAGTCTGAGAACTAACAAACTGACTGCCAGAATCAAGCTCAACTGTAGTTCATATCAAACTCTCACACAGCATGTTTCTGCCCTATGAGTTGTCTTCAGTCTGAGAACTAACAAACTAACTGCCAGAATCAAGCACAACTATAGTTCATATCAAACTCTCACACATCATGTTTATGCTCTATGAGTTGTCTTCAGTCTGAGAACTAACAAACTGACAAACTCTCACACAGCTTGTTTCTACCCTAAGAATTGTCTTCAGCCTGAGAACTAACAAACTGACTGCCAGAATCAAGCACAACTGTAGTTCATATCAAACTCTCACACATCATGTTTATGCTCTATGAGTTGTCTTTAGTCTGAGAACTAACAAACTGACTGCCAGAATCAAGCACAACTATAGTTCATATCAATCTCTCACACAGCTTGTTTCTACCCCAAGAGTTGTCTTCAGTCTTAGAGCTAACAAACTGACTGCAAGAATCAAGCACAACTATAGTTCATATCAAACTTCCACACAGCATGTTTCTACCCTAACAGTTGTCTTCAGTCTGAGAACTAACAAACTAACTGCCAGAATCAAGCACAACTATAGTTCATATCAAACTCTCACACATCATGTTTATGCTCTATGAGTTGTCTTCAGTCTGAGAACTAACAAACTGACAAACTCTCACACAGCTTGTTTCTACCCTAAGAATTGTCTTCAGCCTGAGAACTAACAAACTGACTGCCAGAATCAAGCACAACTATAGTTCATATCCAACTCTCACACAGCTTGTTTCTACCCTAAGAGTTGTCTTCAGTCTGAGAACTATCAAACTGACTGCCATAATCAAACGTGACTATAGTATATATCAAACTCTCACACATCATGTTTCTATCCTAAGTGTTGTATGCAGCCTGAGAACTAGCAAATTGACTGTCAGAATCAAATACAACTGTAGTTCATATCAAACTCACACACCATGTTTCTATCCTAAGAGTTGTCTTCAGTCTGAGAACTAAAAAACTGACTGCCAGAATCAAGCACAACTATAGTTCATATCAAACTCTCACACAGCATGCTTCTACCCTACGAGTTGTCTTCAGTCTGAGAGCTAACAAACTGACTGCCATAATCAAGCACAACTATAGTTCATATCAAACTATCACATAGCATGTTTCTATCCCAAGAGTTGTCTTCAGCCTGAGAGCCAACTGCCAGAATCAAGCGCAACAATAGTTTATATCAAACTCTCACACAGCATGTTTCTATCCTAAGAGTTGTCTTCAGCCTGGGAGCTAATAAATTGACTGCCAGAATCAAACACAACTATAGTTCATATCCAACTCTCACACAGCTTGTTTCTACCCTAAGAGTTGTCTTCAGTCTGAGAACTAACAAACTGGCTGCCATAATCAAGCATGACTATAGTCCATATCAAACTCTCACACATCATGTTTCTATCCTAAGTGTTGTATGCAGCCTGAGAACTAGCAAACTGACTGCCAGAATCAAATACAACTGTAGTTCATATCAAACTCTCACACACCATGTTTCTATCCTAAGAGTTGTCTTCAGTCTGAGAACTAACAAACTGACTGTCAGAATCAAGCACCACAACTGTAGTTCATATCAAACTCTCGCACAGCATGTTTCTATCCTAAGTGTTGTATGCAGCCTGAGAACTAGCAAACTGACTGCCAGAATCAAATACAACTGTAGTTCATATCAAACTCTCACATAGCATGTTTCTATCCTAAGTGTTGTATGCAGCCTGAGAACGAGCAAACTGACTGCCAGAATCAAATACAACTGTAGTTCATATCAAACTCTCACACATCATGTTTCTATATAAGAGTTGTCGTCAGCCTGAGAACTAACAAACTGACTGCCAGAATCAAGCACAACTATAGTTCATATCAAACTCTCACATAGCATGTTTCTACCCTAAGAGTTGTCTTCAGCTGAGAGCCATCTGCCAGAATCATGCACAACTATAGTTCATATCAAACTCTCACACAGCATATTTCTACCCTAGAGTTGTCTTCAGCCTGAGAGCTAACAAACTGACTGCCAGCATCAAGCACAACTATAGTTCATATCAAACTATGACACTATATTTCTACCCTAAGAGCTGTCTTCAGCCTGAAAGCTAACTGCCAGAATCAAGCACAACTATAGTTCATATCAAACTCTCACACAGCTTGTTTCTACCCTAAGAGTTGTCTTCAGCCTGAGAACTAACAAACTGACTGCCAGAATCAAGCACAACTATAGTTCATATCAAACTCTCACACAGCATGTTTCTACCCTAAGAGTTGTCTTCAGCCTGAGAACTAACAAACTGACTGCCAGAATCAAGGACAACTATAGTTCATATCCAACTCTCACACAGCTTGTTTCTACCCTAAGAGTTGTCTTCAGCCTGAGAACTAACAAACTGACTGCCAGAATCAAGGACAACTATAGTTCATATCCAACTCTCACACAGCTTGTTTCTACCCTTAGAGTTGTCTTCAGTCTGAGAACTAACAAACTGACTGCCAGAATCAAGCGTGACTATAGTATATATCAAACTCTCACACAGCATGTTTCTATCCTAAGTGTTGTATGCAGCCTGAGAACTAGCAAACTGACTGTCAGAATCAATCACAACTGTAGTTCATATCAAACTCTTGCATAGCATGTTTCTGCCCTATGAGTTGTCTTCCGTCTGAGAACTGACAAACTGACTGCCATAATCAAGCGTGACTATAGTATATATCAAACTCTCACACATCATGTTTCTATCCTAAGTGTTGTATGCAGCCTGAGAACTAGCAAACTGACTGCCAGAATCAAATACAACTGTAGTTCATATCAAACTTTCACACAGCATGTTTCTACCCTAAGAGTTGTCTTCAGTCTGAGAACTAACAAATTGACTGCCAGAATCAAGCACAACTGTAGTTCATATCAAACTCTCACACATCATGTTTATGCTCTATGAGTTGTCTTTAATCTGAGAACTAACAAACTGACTGCCAGAATCAAGCACAACTATAGTTCATATCAATCTCTCACACAGCTTGTTTCTGCCCTATGAGTTGTCTTCCGTCTGAGATCTGACAAACTGACTGCCAGAATCAAGCACAACTGTAGTTCATATCAAACTCTCACACATCATGTTTATGCTCTATGGGTTGTCTTTAGTCTGAGAACTAACAAACTGACTGCCAGAATCAAGCACAACTATAGTTCATATCCAACTCTCACACAGCATGTTTCTACCCCAAGAGTTGTCTTCAGTCTTAGAGCTAACAAACTGACTGCAAGAATCAAGCACAACTATAGTTCATATCAAACTTCCACACAGCATGTTTCTACCCTACGAGTTGTCTTCAGTCTGAGAACTAACAAACTAACTGCCAGAATCAAGCACACCTATAGTTCATATCAAACTCTCACATAGCATGTTTCTACCATAAGAGTTGTCTTCAGCCTGAGTGCCATCTGCCAGAATCAAGGACAACTATAGTTCATATCAAACTCTGACATAGCAAATTTCTACCCTAAGAGTTAGCTTCAGCCTGAGAACTAACAAACTGACTGCTAGAATCAGGCACAACTATAGTTCATATCAAACTCTGACACAATATATTTCTACCCTAACAGTTGTCTTCAGTCTGAGAGCTAACAAACTGACTGCCATAATCAAGCACAACTATAGTTCATATCAAACTCTCACATAGCAAATTTCTACCCTAAGAGTTGTCTTCAGCCTGAGAACTAACAAACTGACTGCCATAATCAAGCACAACTATAGTTCATATCAAACTCTCACATAGCAAATTTCTACCCTAAGAGTTGTCTTCAGCCTGAGAACTAACAAATTGACTGCCAGAATCAAGCACAACTATAGTTCATATCAAACTCTCACACAATATATTTCTACCCTAACAGTTGTCTTCAGTCTGAGAGCTAACAAACAGACTGCCAGAATCAAGCACAACTATAGTTCATATCAAACTCTCACACAATATATTTCTACCCTAACAGTTGTCTTCAGTCTGAGAGCTAACAAACAGACTGCCAGAATCAAGCACAACTATAGTTCATATCAAACTCTCACACAATATATTTCTACCCTATCAGTTGTCTTCAGCCTGAGAGCTAACAAAATGACTGCCAGAATCAAGCACAACTATAGTTCATATCAAACTCTCACACAATATATTTCTACCCTAACAGTTGTCTTCAGCCTGAGAGCTAACAAACTGACTGCCATAATCAAGCACAACTATAGTTCATATCAAACTCTCACACAGCAAATTTCTACCCTAAGAGTTGTCTTCAGCCTGAGAGCTAACAAACAGACTGCCAGAATCAAGCACAACTATAGTTCATATCAAACTCTCACACATCATGTTTCTACCCTAAGAATTGTCTTCAGTCTGAGAGCTAACAGACTGCCAGAATCAGGCACAACTAGAGGTCATATCAAATCGTCATATAGCATGTTTCTACCCTAAGAGTTGTCTTCAGCCTGAGAGCTAACAAACTGACTGCCAAAATCAGGCACAACTATAGTTCATATCAAACTCTCACACAATATATTTCTACCCTAACAGTTGTCTTCAGCCTGAGAACTAACAAACTGACTGCTAGTATCAGGCACAACTATAGTTCATATCAAACTCTCACACAACATGTTTCTACCCTAAGAATTGTCTTCAGTCTGAGAGCTAACAGACTGCCAGAATCAAGCACAACTATAGTTCATATCAAACTCTAACACAACATGTTTCTACCCTAACAGTTGTCTTCAGCCTGAGAGCTAACAAATTGACTGCCAAAATCAGGCACAACTATAGTTCATATCAAACTCTCACACAATATATTTCTACCCTAACAGTTGTCTTCAGCCTGAGAGCTAACAAACTGACTGCCAAAATCAGGCACAATTACTGTATCCCATATAATGCCCTTGCACTGTATATTTCTGCTCTTTATGTTTTCTACTCAAGAGCACCATTACCACTACACCTTGAATCTGACCTTTAGCATAATTATACCTCCTTTGTAGCTGCCCACAGCCTTCGCTACCAAGCCCGACTCACACAGCATATTTCTACCTCCTATGTTTTCTACTCAAGGCATCACTTACAAAGTACCCCATATCAGACAGTCACAGCATATTTCTACCTCCTATGTTTTCTACTCAAGGCATCACTTACAAAGTACCCCATTTTAGACAGTCACAGCATATTTCTACCTCCTATGTTTTCTACTCAAGGCATCACTTACAAAGTACCCCATATCAGACAGTCACAGCATATTTCTACCTCCTATGTTTTCTACTCAAGGCATCACTTACAAAGTACCCCATTTTAGACAGTCACAGCATATTTCTACCTCCTATGTTTTCTACTCAAGGCATCACTTACAAAGTACCCCATTTTAGACAGTCACAGCATATTTCTGCCCCTTCTGTTCTTTGCCCACAGCCATCATTACCACAGTACTTCAAGTCTGACCCACACTGAATATTTCTAAGGAATTACACCAACTATGGAATTTATGAATCTAATCTGCTTCATTTTTGTGCTAGGGCACTCAGGAGTAAGAGTAAAAAGTTAGAAGACAGGCTTGCTGGTGTATTTTGTAAAGAAATGCAATGTATTAACATTTTCTAAATGCTTTCAGTAAAGCAAAAATGAGGGTGAACCCTTAACCTTGACTAGAATGGAAGAGAACACTGAGTAAATTAAGGTGTTGCCAGACAAGAGAGCTACCACAGAAGACTGGTAACCAGACTGGGGCTGTTAGTCGCTACATGATGAGTGATATATGGAGTTATTCAATGTACAAGTTGGATGGTTTCTTGACTAACTTAATGAAGGTAGTCTATAATTTGTCTCTTTACTATGGCCACAGTTAATGATCTTATTCTATATAAATGGAAGCATAATAAAATAATCATCAACAATTTACAATTTACTAATTGTGTAAGATAACCAAAGTAACAGTAAACAGTTATATGTAACTCACTTCCACATAATTATAAGAACAGTAAATGTGAGAACCCTGCACATGCATATGAGTGAATGTGAAGGTCACTCGTCTACCCATTGGTACAGTAATGTACCAAATGCATTGTCGGTTATGAAGGTAGGGATTAGGATATCCAGGAGATGTTATTGTACCTGATGGGAGATTCATCGACCCACCACATTCTGCAAGAAACACAGAAATGTAACTTGATGTAATCATACTAATTAATATTAAAAACATATTCTCTAGAAGGTCATGATGAATGGCCACTATATGGCCATTATCACCACAAAAACTATTTCTCTTCAAGCCACAGATTATCACTACAAATGTTAAATACTCACAACAATATCATCCATTACCTTTACAAACTCTTTTATCTTTAATATTATCATTTATCTCCACAAATATTATTTCCCTTAAAATGTTATCCTTTATCCACATAAACTTCATCCATTATCTTCTATCAATATTTCCCTTAATGTTATCCTTTTCCTAAACAAATATTCTCTATTATCTTCATAAACACTATTCCCTTAACATCATTTACAATCACCAATTTCTTCTTTCTATTACTATCATGCATAACCTCCACAAATGTCATCCCTGTAATTTTAATCAGAATCCAGGTTTAACAAGAAAATAATACAAAACCAGACAAAAGGTCTGCTTTCCCTTACAAGTTGTCTTGTAAAGCTTACAAGTCATATTTTTAGGAAAAAAAATGTTACAAATAAAGGGAAACTCTTACAATATGGAAGGTATGTAAAAGAATGCTGATAATCTTAACTAGCCATATATTTGACCCCAGTCTAATGTTTGAGTTTCTGTCCCTGTTGTTTCAGTTCATCTCACAAATTTGCTAAAACAATGAATAATCTGCTTAGCCATAGGAACCTGGAAATCATGTAATTTAACCCTTTCTTTTATACTTAACAGACGCCACAACAATATATAATAGAAATTATAATCAGTTTGTATGAGTGATTTTATCACTGCAAGTAACTTGAATGACAGTTGTATATGTCATCAATATAAACTGCTCAATATATTACCCTCACTTGAAGCTACACAACCAATTCTTGATGCATATTGCCTTCTATTCACTATCTTCTCTGAATATTAAAAACGTTCACATAATGGTCCATTAATTTCTACTTAATGTGACATACACCATACTTTGAGGTTCTTGACAAAAGAACAAGAAGACAATTTGATGTCCCATTAATTTATTCTTTGTGTCACATATACCATACTTTGAGTTCCTTGACAAGAACATCATCATCATCATGTACCATACTAGTTGGCATAGGCAATCAGGACCTTCCACAATCTTCTATCAACAGTGCATCATATCAGTTCTGTTAACTGTTTTCCATGCCATGACACCAAGCTATTCAGTATTTTCTCTCTTTGTCATCCACAATCACTCTTTCCCTGTATTTTGCCAGTTGTAACCAAGTATTCTAACTTTCCTCTCCTCATGATGTGTCAGAAAAATGTTGACGAACAAGACAGTGATTAAAGTGAAGCACTCAAAAAAATTATGACTTTCACTCACAGAAAATATTAAATTGTATTGTTGTATAAACGAATCTAAATTCTCAATGTTAATATGAAAAATTCTTCATCATCATCATCGTGTGCCCTCTCCGCAACGAAGGTTAGCTACCATGGAACACCATTCCACTCTGTTTCTTGCTTTGATGGTGCAGGCTGACATAGATTGACTTGTCCATCTTTTGATGTTACTCGTCCATGTTAGTCTTGGTCTGCCTCTACCTCTTTTACCTTGTATTTTTCCTTTCAATATTACTTTTAGTAGGCTGTTGTGTCTTTTAACATGCCCCACGAATTTAATTTGTCTTGTCTTAATTGTATTTAGTAGTTCTCTTTTCATTTTCAGTTGTTTTAAAACTTCATCGTTTGTTATCTTTTGTTTCCATCCAATTCTACCTATTCTTCTATAAATCCACATTTCAAAAGCTTCAATTTTCTGTTCTGTTTTCTTGTCTGATGTCCATGTTTCTGCACCATACAGGAATATTGAGAAGATGTAACATTTTGCCATTCTTAGTTTCAGCCCTGCTGATATTTGTTTTGTTGTTAGTATATTTTTCATGGCATTAAAATTACTTTTTGCCATACCTATTCTTTTGTTTATTTCAGTTGTGCATTTTCCATCATTGGTTATAGTATGTCCTAGGTAGTTGTAACTCTGGACTGTCTCCAGATGTATTCCCTCAACTGTGATATTTAATTGTAGGTCTTGAGAATTTTCTTTGTTTATGATCATAGTTTTAGTCTTTTTGATATTCATTTCTAGTCCATATTTTTTGCTTGTTATGTTTATCACATTAAGTAAGTGTTGTAGGTCTTTAGAATTTTCTGCTAGTAGAACAGTATCATCAGCATATCTTAGGTTATTGATTATCTTTCCGTTAATATTTAGGCCTGGTATCTCTGAGATGTTTTTAAAGATTTGCTCAGTGTATAGATTGAACAAGCTTGGTGATAGGATGCATCCTTGTCTTACTCCTCTTTTTATGTCCATGGGTGTAGAGTTCTCCTTGTTATATCTTATTATTGCTGTTTGCACCCAGTACAAATTACATATTAGTCGTATGTCTGCGTCGTCTAGATTTATATCCTTTAGGCAGTCTATAAGTTGGTTATAGTGTATTCTATCGAAAGCTTTGGTGTAGTCTATAAAGCAGGCATATATTGGTTTGTTTACTTTAGTGTACTTTTCAATCAATGTTCTCATGCTGATTATGGCTTCTTTTATCCCACTGTTTTTCCTCAATCCAAATTGTTGCTCACCTAATTCGGTGTTGATTTTATTCCGAATCTGAAAGATTAAATGCCACAAATTAAGCTGAGCATAATATAAATTTTATAGTCCATGTGTAATTTATCTGGGAGTGGCGGGGCTAGACACAAATTTAGATCGGACTTTGTGAGACGGATTCTATATTTGACATCAGGATGAGAGGTAATTTCATATTTGATGTCACAACCAAGAGTAAGTGTGGTCCAGCGAGTTACATTATATATTTAGCACTATAATAGCTCCAGCTTTTATTACTTTAGCATACAGAACAGCTCCAGCTATACTAATTTGACATACAAACTAGCTTGAACTATACTACTTTATAATGCTCATAAACATGTAGTTACCTAGACTGTGTGAACTAGGAGTGAAGACCTGTGTTGTCAGAACAGAGAGATAATCTGGATGAAGAAGGGGATTTGTCAACTGACACTGGGACAATTTAGTTGCTATGTGTTGATTAACATTTTGAGGAGCAGACCAGAGCACCTATAGATGTCTGGAGTGGTGAGAAGCTCATCTTAATTTAACATAACATAGTATAGCATAGCATAACATAACATAACATATGGTTTATACCTTCAACACTGCCTTGGAACACAATCTTGAATCCACTGTTAGTTATAGAGGAATCAGACTTAAACCGAATGTAAGCGACATTGTCAGAAGTTGATACTGATCTTACACCACGAGATCCACATTCCTTGTATAAAACACTACCAGTTGAATTCCCATCCCGGATTACCAGAGAGTCTGCTGTACAGTTTTCAGAATCCTGAAGCAAAAAGTCTGTGATGTTTATGACTAGGTAGTGGCCTACGGTTCCAACAATGTTCCACTCACAATCTGCTCCATTACCATAGTTGTGTGGATGATTTGGACTTTGAATGCCTCCACTATTGGCAGTGATACGACCTCCACATGTTGCTGGTGATAAGAAAAGAATTATATTACAACATTTATATACATGTAGCTATAAGTTGAAGTAAAGAAATTAGAATCAGAATAGCTGAGGCAGCAATGTATTTCAGAAGCCTTGAAAAGTTGTGGAAATCAAAACTCATCAGCACAAACACAAAATTTAGACTATTCAAATCAAATGTACTATCAACCCTTACATATGCATGTGGGAGCTGGAAAACAACGTTTGGATTATTTTGTTAATGGAAAACTACATTTCACATTCTAACAACTTCAGTGTTCCATTAGACATTACACAGGGTTCAGAGTGTACTTAGCCATTTGTTATTTGTTTATGGAATGCCCCGGTATCACTGCAAACAAATTAAAATCCATAATTGATCAACCGCCCGTGCCAGCATAATCATCCAAACCTCATCTCCCAAACAAAGAAAGGTAACTGTAGTCCCCATCGTAGCAGTCTCAGCACACACCAAAAGACATAAGGTGAAACCATGCAGAAAGTGAACACAGCCAACTATTCCTTGTCATACAATATCATCATTCATCGTAAACAATTGGAATATTGAAATATTATCAAAATGGATGAGACACACAGCTCACAGTATGCACAGAGCACTTAACTCAGTAGCTCCTGCAACAAGCCAGATTTGGAATATGGGGAAACTGCAAAAAGGGTACTTAGCCATAAGAGGGCCTAATGACAGTTTTCTGATGCACCAGAGATACACCTGTCCATGCAATGAGGTACTTACTTGACTGACCGAGCATTAGAGTGAGACATAGATCTACTCAGGGAGCCATGATAGCTCAGTGGTTAGTGAACTGGACTACAACGGACAAGGGATAGGGTTCGATCCCAACCGATGGCTTCCGGGTTCACCCAGCCTTAAATGGGTACTGGATTTTTTCTGGGAAAGTAAAGCAGCACGGGCGTAATACCGACCACATTACCCCAAAAATCATGTGCTGAAGGTCTGTAAAATATAGGGTCACTAACACCATATTGCCCTGTACGCCACATGGCGTGACGGGGGTACTTTACTTTTTTGTTATAGATCTACTCAGCAGGTCTGGCTTATATGAGCATGGTAAGGCACATAAATCATCCCTTGCATTCAGAAATGGGAATGTGCAAGTCAGATGCCTCAGACATAGAAAATCATGGATGGCTGAGGCAGAAGAATCCATAAGGAGAGGATGTGATCTGAATGACATTAGGGGTGGCAAGAATTGGATAGAAGGATCAGCGGAAAAAAAGAGCCTAACAAAAGTAATCAATCAGCTCAACAGGGGGTGTCACAACTGAGCTTATGGAGCTACCAAGGTTATATTACGGGAATCCTTCAAAAATATATCATCACCTCAGCACTCCATCATCAATACAGATGGTCCTGTATCCCAAGAACAGCGCATCGGTTGGGGTTTTGTGGTATACCATCATGGCAGAGAAGTGACAAGGGAATTTGGCAAGTGTAGCATTATGGTGCTCAGCATGAGAAGGGAGATAGAAGCAGCAATGATTCTCTAGTTATGGGATAGTATATACTTTTAGCTGATGATGTGCTGAAATGTGGGCCTTGTGGCAAACCTAGGCAAAATCTACAAGCAAGAGCAAACAGAGAACACAATGGGCAGCCCAAACTAGGATGAAACCCACGTTCCTTTACTTTGCCACAGGACCAACACTGTCATTTAAGCAACTAAACAAGTTGCTATTGATGACAAGATGTACAGGCATATCCCATGACTAGAGTGTAAGCTATCATCAACAATTGTGAGTTGAATGTATAGACACAATTATACTTTGTTTCATATTAACAGGGGAGAAGCTGCCATGATCATATTTTCATCCTAAGAATTATACTAGAACATATCATTATATATTATATATAGTCATTATAGACAACCCGTTTCAGGGAACAGGAGATACCACTGATGATTATGTGTTTTTTTTTCTTATGTTCACAAGTGCTATCATGTTTATAGTGTCATTGTGTATTCTACACCTGAATAAATGATGAACACAAAATATGAAACAAAACTGAAGTTATGAGCTACAATTAGAATAATCACTAAACAAGTTGAATACAATGTTAACTGACCAAATGAGTACTTTGCTTTAAATCCTGGATGTGCAGCACTGTTGTCTGTCTTGAATCTGACATACAAAACATTGCCTGTAGAGACAACTCTGCCAGGAAGGTCTGTTCCACAAAGATTATTGCCAATTTTTTGAGCGTTTATGGTACCACCATCACGAAACTCAACAAAGTCATATGGACATCTGAAGATAAATATAAGACAGTTCCATTTAACTATTTCAAGTCTGAACTAAACATATTTTTACATTATTTTTATACATTACATCATAATCAATATATATCTATCTATCTATTGACCCTTCGAGCCGTAGCTGGCCCATGGGACGTATACCAAGATACTCCTCTTATCTAAACTTGTGTTTTAGCAGTTTTCAATTTTTTTAAAGATGTTTTATCAATTCTCACCACTTGTCTCTTTTCTGTGCAAGCAACTCTATCTCATTGAGGGAGCCAATTCCTACTACTCTTGCCTCTCTCATCAATGTTCTTCTCAGTGTCTCTCTGGGTCTTCTTCTTTTCCTCTAACATGTTGTTTCCCACATGAGGCCTTGCTTTGCTATTTGGTTATTATCTCTTCTCATCACATAGCCAACATATGACCGTCGTCTTTTCTTGATTACTGAAGATATTAGTGGTTGATTGGTGATATGTCTAATGTCCTCGTTATAATCAATATAACAACATATAAAGTTATAACAATTCAATCCAATGTTGGCAAATCATATTGTCTTTTCCCAAGACATGAAGGAAAAATGCATAGATTTATTAAGCAAAGTTCTCTTAAGCAGCTCCTCATATCTTAAGGCATAGTGGGAATACAACACATTGTTAGTCCCCACATGTTGCAATGACCAACATCACATTTTATAGACAATGTGGTAGGTATCTGCAAATCCTGTCCACTTTCACAGAAAAAGTCTGTCGCACATTTTCAGAAGTTAGATAAAACCAAAGCTGTGTTGGCTTGAAACATATTAGCTACATCTGGGAATTGAACCCATACCCTTGTGATCAGCAGTGATCACTAACCACCACATTGATTTATTGACTGCAATTTTGTTTTCAAAGTAAGTCCTATTTCATTTCTTGTCTCTCCCTCCGGCATTCACGGTGATGAGAGAAGAGATCAACTCAAGGTTCTCAGCAAAGCATGCAGCTTCCTACAACATGAGAAAATTGTTCAGCTGCCACTGGGCTGGTACTACATGTGTGAACATTAGTGTCTCCAAACTTATATTTACATTAATGTAAATCATTGTATAACCACAAGACAAATACAATAGACACTAGTAGTTGACTATAAATGCAATATGTAATAGTAACAGGATATCTTTTCCTATGTCATTGTGAGAATGGTTGATTTAGTCACCTCATCAGTGGTGACTGTATCTTATTAGTGTGGCATTGTAAAGAATGATATACTTCACTAAAGGTGAGGGCTAAAATCTTATAAAATCCAAGGAGGTAAATCTATGCATTGGTTACATTAAAAGTGATAATGTACAAACAACTAAACAGACTAGCATTTAAAAACAGTGAATACATCAAACCTGTCAGAGGCCATCTAACTGGATGGTGCACTGAAATTATCTTTGGTACCCCATAGTTTGTCAAACAGACTTGCATCAGTGGGCAAAACTTTCATTTTGGCAGAGTTAGGTGTCATGATGTTTCCAATCCTTCCTGCTTGAATTTGGATTGTATAGTTCCAGTCCCTAGGTTGACCTGTTTGAAACTGGACATGCAGCTTCAAGCCTGCTAGGCTGTGTCCAGAATGGTCAACTTATAACATTTTGTTGGGCAACATGCTACATTATTTAGTTATATACTTTCAGTTCCCAGCCCACTTGGGCCTACTTTTCCTGATTTCAGTGACTGGGGATTCTTTCCAGAATATCTTCATCCATGTGCAGATACATTACCAGACATTTGAGTGGACACATTTTCTGTAGGACTTTGTTGTCTTAGCTTTCATTTACCCATGAGCTTCTACAAGATGGTTTGGGATGTTTTCCCATGAGATGACAGAGGTAATAGATGTCTTGCTCACTTAACCATTCATGATTTGGCTCACCTGATTAAATGACTTACTTATTTGGATTTTTTTCTTCCAACTTTGATTTGTCTTCTCTCAATTTTCAAAACAAATTTCTCTTATTTTAAAATAATAATATAATAAGTAGTAGATTTTATTAACATGAACAAATGTTCCTCCTTCACTCATGCACACAAGCACAAATCAATCAACAGTTATTAAGTCAGATCTAACAAGAAATAGCTTTCACATACAAGAAATACATTGTTTCATACCCATCAATATTTCCAATATGGAATCTTTCTACAAAGTCCACTTGAATTCTTCGTGCAACTGATGCAAAAATGACCCAAACACATTCCACATTGTGTGGATAATCATTTGGATAATTGGGTGACTGGATGTATCTATGCAGGAAGAGATGATTATAACTAGAATTGGTTACAAAAGTACATTTACATCAATTTGTTACAAGAAGACTGAATGTAATTAAAATGATATTCAACAATAAGTGACATCCAGTTCAAAAATGTCTGATACAAGTCATCAAACTGTTGTCTATCAGTTGTGGGTAAAGTTACAGTTTAGCATCTTTCTGCTAAATGAGTGATCTCCCCTGGTTGACAACACATTTAAATGTATTAATTGCTTCTACTTTTTGTGCATTTAATTACATTTTGTCAACAATGTTTAGAGTTAGGTTTAGGGTTTTCCTAACCCAAACCTAGGGTCTTCTAAAGACAGATTAGAGAACAATCTAATAAAGTGCAAGGGGGTGACACACCAAGCAGATAGACGCTAAAATCAGGACTTTACCCAGTTTTGTTTTTACTTACCTCCTATGTATGACATTTTGTTAGACTGTTCATGTCTCTCACTTTGACTTTTTCCCTCTTTTTAAAAAAAAATAATTATCTGAAGTAACAATGCATTTGAAAACTAACTGATGAATTAACAAAATTATTATCTGAAGTAACAATGCATTTGAAAATCAACTGATGAATTAAAAAAAAAATGTTATTCTGATGTCTGTGATAAATATATTCCAGTAGTGACCTCTTTCAGTAGGAGATTGATAACCTTCTGTGAAACTACTGAATTATTTCATGCACACAAAGAAAGTTAAAGGACTTGATCATAAGCATCATATATTATAATAAATATTGTAGTCATGGAACTTTGATAAGTGGTATTTTTTTCTCATTTTTATAGTTGTTGTTGAATGCTTCTATTTTTGTTGCATTCAAATATTTATTAAAATATCTTCTGTGTACACCTCTATACATTAGTCAGTTTGAAGGAAGCATTTGTCAGCTCTAGGCTAGTGACATTACCATACAGCTTGTACCAATATGGTACCGGAAATGGCCACAAGAGCCTTATCTGTCCATCATATGTTAGGCTTGAATGTAGCAGATGTTCAGCAGCCATTTTGTCTGTGTATTAAAATATAATTGTAGAGATAATGAAACAGTGACTATTGACAAGCTAGTTTGTTTTGGCTAGAGAGATAGTGACATTAGCCAGACAGACAAACAGGCTAACAGACTTAGTGTCCTTTAGAGGTAAAATGGAATGTAGGCATCAAGAATACTTTGGTTTGACATGTTCTATCCTCGGACAGAGATGTAGATGTTTGTAGGGATTAAAGTCAAGGCCAAAGAATTAGGATAAAATAGTTGAACACATTACATCTGCCCATCTGGAGATGAGATGGTACAGAAAATTGTATATAGATCACATCACCAATGAGGAAGTGCTCAACAAAACCCATTGATCTCAATAACCAATCCCAGGCTTACTGTTAATGGTAGAGGAATGACAATTAAGATGGTACAGGAATGTTACAATAATCTACAGGCTTTGCTAAATCTATTTTGTAGGGAATATTACCAGACAAAGGAAGTCAAGGCACACAAGACAGAGACAATAGCATCAGAGAATGGACAGGATTAACCTTTGTCACACCTCAGAGAAAAGCTGTTGCCAAATCAACCGAAGGTGCCACTTTAAGGATCCTGAGCTCGCTCTATGGTGTTTATGCATATGGTTGTGGTAATTGGAGTGAATCAAGCATTGTGGGTGCATCCATTGTTGACAATGTTGTGTGTACTCATCATAATGATAGACAATTGTATATCCTTAACCCAACCTAAATTCAGGGGAGCTAGGACAAGATCCGGGGCAGGACTTGTGAACCAGTATATTTTTTCACACTACATGATTTTCTGAAGGAGGAGATCTGAGTACTTATGGTCAGTTGTTTGATGTGTGATGAGAATAATTCAATGACTAACTAGATCAACTCTTAATCATGAAGATTGGAGGAAAAGTGTAGATAGGTCACCAAGAGTGTTTAAATGACTACCAATGTCACAGACTAATGATGATAAATAGTTTATATATTTAATCTCTGCTGATGAGTTGTCATTTGTCAATTGTCATTGGTGATGATCATGCAGTCATCATTTTCTGGTATAAATGATTTGAGAATGGCTAATAAGGCCAGTATGAGCCCTGAAGTGTCTGCTGCAATGAGAAAATGGATAGTATTGACCTGTTTGAGAAGTATGTTGAGGTTTGATGTGAAATAATTGCTTTAAGATAGTACCACTTATTTGTCGTTTCTCAAAGACTGCCATACTCACAGCAATATTGCTTTGCCATGCTGAGAATTACAGCACTGTTCACCCATGTTTCAGGGTTCATGCAGCTGTGTTTAAGTGTTGTTTTTTTTTATTGTCCTTCATTTTTTCCAGTGGTCTTGTGATCTTCTGCTCATTTGCCTCAATTCTCTTTTAAGTCGACTTCATGATCTTCTGACCATTAGCAGTGCACCATAAAATTGCATCTTTAGTGGACAATCTGGCATGCATATCAGATATGACCATCTCATTTGTGATTCATATAAGTCACTTTATGACAACAGTACGTTTCCTTTGTCCAGAGCATTTAAGACTTCTCCAAATTTGGGACAATAATCACTAAAAACAGGACATCTCGATAAGCAACTTACCCTGAATTAGCATTATTTGTCAATCGTAGGTGACCTCCACATGCCAGAGACACAGATCTATAAGCAAGACTGAATCCAGAACCTTCGGTTAAACCATTTGATACAAAACTGACATACAGATTGTTGCTGGAAGTTTCTGGAACTTGAGGGGCTGTAACTCCACAGTAGCGCCCATTTGTGTTGCTGGATCCATTATGATAAAGAGGAGGTGAAGATGATGAATCTCCATTCAGTAACTGCAATAACATCAATATTATATAATTGTCTTTGTCTGTGAATCATGTAAGGGGAAATAAAAAAAAAAAGATAAAATTATAACACTTGATTTGAAACATTTAACTCATATTTGTTTTCTGAGTGAGTCAATGAGCATATTAAGGAAAATTGAAGGGGGCTGGGTCAAAAGGCAGTGAGTGGAGTCAATACAGAACACAAAACTGATTAGGATTTGTTTAACTGTCATGCCTGGGCACTCAATAAATGAGCTGAAATGGTTGTCATGGAAACCAGGCATGCAATGGACTAGATTGATATTTGAAAGCCCTCAGAATGCAATGTGAGTTAAAGATTCAATCAAAAGATAATCATGAATCTACAACCATGTCCAGGCTATAACAATATCAGGTCAAAAATAGAGAAGCCAGAGAAGAGTATTACATGAGAAGACAAAAGAGTAGCAATTCAACAAAAAACTGGAGTTGTCAATCTCCACACATTGAGGGACATGATATTTAACTATTTCTGTGCGTTTTGCCACACTGTGCGTCATGCCGATTTCGGCAGCATACGTTTTGCCACATAGTGCGCCACACCCAATTTTATTAGTGTGAACGCCATCAAATCATATTCTTTTTACATGTCTTGTATCATCTTGATATTGGTGAAATATAATAGTTCAATTATCTAAATATTCATATATAATATGTTGTATGTTAGATACATATACATATATACATTGATTCGTAAAACCATGAACAATTTTGTCTCTGAAATCTCATCCATTGTGTCGATAAAAAGCTTTCGTACAGAAAGAGTTAAAGGTGATCATTGGCATGAGCCAGCTCTAACAGTCTCGTCCGTGCCTGTCAGGTCTGACACCATTCAACAAAATAACTCAATCAATAATGCTACTCTTTCTTTAGTCAGGGTTCATACATTGAAGTATGACCAGTAATGTATCTATACAATCCTGGCCATGCAATGAGGTTTGTGCACATCACAGTTCCCCTTGCTAGTTCTCAGTATTACAGAAGTGTGTGCACATCACAGTTCTCCTTGCTAGTTCTCAGTATTACAAGAAGTTTGTGCACATCACAGTTCTCCTTGCTAGTTCTCATTATTACAAGAAGTTTGTGCACATCACAGTTCTCCTTGCTAGTTCTCATTATTACAAGAAGTTTGTGCACATCACAGTTATCCTTGCTAGGTCTCATTATTACAAGAAGTTTGTGCATATCACTGTTCTCCTTGTTAGTTCTCAGTATTACAAGAAGTTTGTGCACATCACAGTTATCCTTGCTAGGTCTCATTATTACAAGAAGTTTGTGCACATCATAGTTCTCCTTGCTAGTTCTCATTATTACAGAAGTTTGTGCACATCATAGTTATCCTTGCTAGTTCTCAGTATTACAAGAAGTTTGTGCACATCACAGTTCTCCTTGTTAGTTCTCAGTATTACATAAGTTTGTGCACATCATAGTTCTCCTTGCTAGTTCTCATTATTACAGAAGTTTGTGCACATCATAGTTCTCCTTGCTAGTTCTCATTATTACAGAAGTTTGTGCATATCACAGTTATACTTGCTAGTTCTCAGTATTACAAGAAGTTTGTGCATATCACAGTTCTCCTTGTTAGTTCTCATTATTACATAAGTTTGTGCATATCACAGTTCTCCTTGTTAGTTCTCAGTATTACAAGAAGTTTGTGCATATCACAGTTATCCTTGCTAGTTCTCAGTATTACAAGAAGTTTGTGCATATCACAGTTCTCCTTGTTAGTTCTCAGTATTACACAACATTTGTGCACATCATAGTTCTCCTTGCTAGTTCTCATTATTACAAGAAGTTTGTGCACATTACAGTTATCCTTGCTAGTTCTCAGTATTACAAGAAGTTTGTGCACATCACAGTTATCATTGCTAATTCTCAGTATTACAAGAAGTTTGTGCACATCACAGTTATCATTGCTAGTTCTCAGTATTACACAACATTTGTGCACATCACAGTTCTCCTTGCTAGTTCTCAGTATTACAAGAAGTTTGTGCACATCACAGTTATGGTTGCTAGTTCTCAGTATTACAAGAAGTTTGTGCACATCACAGTTATGGTTGCTAGTTCTCAGTATTACAAGAAGTTTGTGCACATCACAGTTATGGTTGCTAGTTCTCATTATTACAAGAAGTTTGTGCACATCATAGTTCTCCTTGCTAGTTCTCAGTATTACAAGAAGTTTGTGCACATCACAGTTCTCCTTGCTAGTTCTCAGTATTACAGAAGTTTGTGCACATCACAGTTCTCCTTGCTAGCTGTCAGTATTACACAAAGTTTGTGCGCATCACAGTTCCCCTTGCTAGTTCTCAGTATTACAGAAGTTTGTGCACATCATAGTTCTCCTTGCTAGTTCTCAGTATTATAGAAGTTTGTGCACATCATAGTTCCCCTGTGGTCGACCTCATTTCTGTTCATCAGCAGTGGATTCATTATGGTAGAATCAAGCTAAAGTGGTTGTTATAGTGTTCCTGTGAACATTGAAATGCTGAGATACCCTTACTACCATCCCTGGGCACAAACACCCTATGCCCCATATGTCTTAAACTTAGAGAGATTCTTTACTTTTCTGTATGTATCCACTGTACCATTCATTCAGCAGACATTCAAGATTTAGGGAGTGCATGCCACATCTCTGAATTTGGGGAAACAATATGTTAGTTGGCTTACTTTTTCAAACAACTATCAACATATTTATGAGCATGTGAGTATTTTTCCAGACTGTCCTACTTTCCCAGAGACAGAATGGCTGATATCCATTTTGAGAAGCTGCACTTGTATAAACCACAAAGTTGTGTCAGTTATTAACAAAATCACATCCCACCTAGGAGCCAACAATGTCATCCCACCTAGGAGCCAACAATATCATCCTACCTAGGAGCCAACAATACCATCCCACCTAGGAGCCAACAATATCATCCTACCTAGGAGCCAACAATATCATCCTACCTAGGAGCCAACAATATCATCCTACCTAGGAGCCAACAATATCATCCTACCTAGGAGCCAACAATCTCATCCTACAAAGAAGTATGTGTTAGCACTCGGAAAAATTGACAGACAAACAACAATAGAAAAAAAAGAACAATATATGGTCCGAAGTGGGATCGAACCCGTACTCAGTGGCACCGCGCCTTGCCACGAGAAGCCGAACGCTTGGCACACTGCCACGCAGTCAACTAAAAAATTGGCTATGGTAGCAGTGTCTTACACGAAGGCGTACTCAATGACTATAGCATAGTGTAACGATCACAGACCGGAAATAAATTGTATATTTGTACTTTCCTATTAATGCAAGTATCTCCCAGTAGGGCTGAATACTTGTGTTGTAGACAAACATTTATTGGACGAAACAGCACGAATAGTAGTTTCCAGTGGTTATATACTGGGTACAAATAATAATACATAAATATTATTGTATGGGGAACTTCCGAGGCGATAATAGGGAATAATAGAACAAAGAAGTATGTGTCAGCACTCGGAAAAATTGACAGACAAACAACAATAGAAAAAAACGAAGAACAATATATGGTCCGAAGTGGGATCGAACCCGTACTCAGTGGCACCGCGCCTTGCCACGAGAAGCCAAACGCTTGGTACACTGCCACGCAGCCAACTAAAAATTGGCTATTGCAGTAGTGTCTTACACGATGACGTTCTCAATGACTATAGCATAGGGTAACGATCACAGACACAGTGTAAGACACTGCTACAATAGCCAATTTTTTAGTTGGCTGCGTGGCAGTGTGCCAAGCGTTCGGCTTCTCGTGGCAAGGCGTGGTGCCACTGAGTACAGGTTCGATCCCACTTCGGTCCATATATTGTTCTTCGTTTTTTTCTATTGTTGTTTGTCTGTCAATTTTTCCGAGTGCTAACACATACTTCTTTGTTCTATTATTCCCTATTATCACCTCGGAAGTTCCCCATATAATAATATTTATGTATTATTATCAACATTATTATTATTATTATTATTATTATGTCCAACATATCAACAGATTTCCTACCTGTTCCAAGCCAGCGCATTTAGCTTAATCCTAAAATATCTAGATCGTATCTATCCATCTCACTCGTGACTTGCACTTGTTTCGCCATTGTTCGTACATTCCAGAACCCTATTTTTGTTGTTTTAGGGCAGAAAATAATATCACTATTATCTACTGCTAATTTACACATTCTGAAAGATGGGGATATAAGGAGTCCAATGTTCGAGGTTAAGAAGTGGAAGAATGGTAAATAGACAACAACCTATTCCTCATAAACTCTAGGGAGGACCCCCCAACCTTCTACTCAAGAAGATGGAAAACAACTTCCACTCCCGACCTAGCATTTGCAACTGGAGACATATCTATCAAAATAACCTGAAAAGTGCTGAACCAACTTGGAGCTAGTGATCATAGACCAGTAAAACTTTCAGTGGCTCTTGCTCACAAACAGGAGTTGCAAATACCTCTTCCCCACTGGAACTATAAGAGAGCAGATTGGACAAAGTTTGCAAGGCTCACTGATACATATACTGCACCTATCAACACCCACGAAAAGAAGGTCAATAATATGATAGCGCGGTTAACAAATGGAATCCTGACAGCTGCTAAAGAATCCATTCCTAGAGGAGCAAGAACAAACTACAAGCCATACTGGAGCAAGGAAAAACAAAGACTAGAAGTGGAACTGAACTCTGCCAGAGAACTAGCTGAAACACACAGCACAGAGAGCAACATTGCCTACAAAGCAGCCTCGGCTAAATACAGACATGAGGTCATGATATCAGCAAGACAGAGCTGGATAGACAAAACAGAGAGCCTTAATCTAGACAAAAATGGTCACAAACTATGGAACTTGCAAAAAGCTCTGAGCGATGAAAACAACTGCCGACCTCCAATATCATTAACACACAATCAGAACATCCTCACAGGCAAAAGGGCAGCAAATCTACTGATAACGACTTACAAAAACATTAGTAAAATAAACATTCCAATAGACAAACAGAAAGCTGCAAGACAGGAAAATCAAGATGCAAAACACATGCCTGTAGCACCAGAAGAGCATCAGACGACCATCTTTACCCCAACTCAATTAGATTTTACCCTCAAAGGATTAAAGCTCAAAAGTTCCGCTGGTAAAGATGGAATCACCAATGAAATGCTCCTAAATCTAGGACAGAAAGCCAAGAGCCAGCTTCTAAGGATAATAAATGCTAGCTGGAAGAGAGGTCATGTGCCAGCAATCTGGAAAGAAGCTATTATGGTGCCCATCCTCAAGTGTGGAAAAGACCCACTAGACCCAAGTAGTTATAGACTAATTAGCCTACTGAGCTGCCTGAGTAAACTCATGGAAAGGCTGATTAACAGGAGACTTATGTGGCATTTGGAGACAAAACAACAAATCGTACCACAACAAAGTAGCTTTCGTCAGCACAGAACAACTGAAGACCTGGTCACCTACATTGCACAGGAAATAGAGGATGCTCTACAAGAAAAGAAACACACACTGGCAGTGTGGGTCGACATGGAGAAGGCTTTTGATAGGGTTTGACGAGAGGGTTTAAAGAACAAGCTTTTTAGACATGGTTTCCAGGGTCGTTTATTCAATTGGGTCTCTCAATACCTTCAGGATAGAACGGTCAGAGTACAAGTTCAAGGTCAACTAAGTAAGAAGGTCTCTATTGAACAAGGTGTCCCCAGGGCAGAGTCTTGTCCCCAACACTATTTTTAATTTTCATAAATGACATCGTAATGGACATTCCACCCATAATATGCTCAGCAATATACACAGATGATCTGGCGTTATGGGCTCGTGAGGAAAATATGTCGGTGGCTGGACCCAGGATGCAAGATGCTCTTGGTGAACTTGAAAAATGGATGAACACCTGGTTCTTACCAATCAACACAAAAAAAAACCTCATACACAATTTTCAGCCTATCAAGAAAAACACTATCTGCAAACTTGAAGATAAAAGACCATACACTCCCGATTTACCACAACCCAACATATCTTGGCGTCACCATCAATCGCAGAATGACTTGGAAAAATCAGATAGAGCAAGGAAAAAAGCCAGAAAATGTGCAAAAATTATGAAGAAATTGGCAGGAACGGACTTGTGGGCAGACAGCAATATTTTGAAAAGACTATACGTAGGAAGAGTCAGACCAGTTCTAGAGTATGGAGTCATAGCCTAGGCTATGGCTTCCAAATCACACCTTAGCAAAATTAACAGAACACAGAACCAAGCAGCTCATATCATCACTGGTGCTATGAAGTCTACACCTATCAAGACTCTAGAAACAATAACAGGTTTACAACCCTTAGATGACAGATGGGTCACTAAAGTATTGCAACAAGCAGAGAAATATAGAAGGCTCATTAGCCACCCCATGCACCAAAAAATAACTGGTTCCGGAATTGTATGACTAAAGAGGAGCAACTTTGCTGCAATTGCCAATGAACTAACTACTGGAGACCCAGTACTTTCCCAAATAATATTGAAACCCTTGGGCCCATCTGATATGTCTCCTCATGGAAAGCATAAAATACCAGAATTAAGGACAATATAACAGTAATCATAAAAAAAAGGCACTCAATCAGACACAGAAAGAAAACACGTAGCAGAAAAACACATGCATGATACCTACCCACAGGACTCTTGATCCCACATATACACAGATGGCTCTGCTACAAATGCCACCAGAAATGGAGGGGGAGGTGTGTTCTTGACACTGAATAATCAGGGTGAGATCACCAAGTCAATAGCTACTGGAAAATTCTCAAACAACTTTAAAGCAGAAACTGAGGCCCTCAGAGATGCTGCAACACTGGCTACTCAATACAAAAATAACATGCACAATAAATTGGTGATTCTGACTGATGCTCTGTCAGTACTATCAGCTCTAAAAAGCCCCAAGAACAATGATCTAGATGACTTGAGAACAACCATGGACCAACTATGCAATAACTTCCAGAGAGTAGTCATTCAGTGGATACCATCACACTGTAATATACACGGGAACGAACGCACAGACAAATTAGCTAAAAAGGGAGGGAGATTACCGCAAGTGAACTATCCGCTCAGTTATGATGAAGCCAAATCCATCCTCAAGGGTCAGTTCCATGAAAAATGGAAACGAGAACACCCAAAGCATAACGAGTGTGACAGATACCACCAACTATCAAGGAGGGATCAAGTCATCGTACTTCACTTACACACTGGTGACAATAGAATGAGAAATCACATGTTCACCAAATTCAAAATAGGTACAACCAGCCTATGCCACTGTACGCTGGACAATATGACTACAAATCATGTTCTACAGGATTGCCCCCGGTACACAGACCTGAGAAGAGCAATGTGGTCCATAGCTGGAAGAAAAACTATATGGGGCAATTGATTCGCTTAAACAGACAGCTGACTTCATGAGAGAGTCTGGAATCCTACTCTGATTGAGTCTTGATCACAGAGAGAGAGAGAGAGAGAGAGAGAGAGAGAGAGAGAGACAGAGAGATTTACACATTCTGTATCAGGTCTACATTTCATTAACAAAATCATTTTTATGATAGCAGCTTGTTAAACCTCTGATCATTGGTTCTATACCAAGCCGGAGAAAAATAATTCCTCCATTTTGAATGCAACCAGAAACTACATTAGCATGCCACCATTATTATACAGTCATTGTATACAATTTTAAGGAAAAAAGAGAAGTCATTGCTGAAAATGTTAGTATACACAACACAATGGAACAATGAGCATTAGCAGATATATCATGAAATGTGTCACGGTTGTAACTCGTAAAAGTTTGCATTAAAATGAGCTTATGAAATTATGGTTCAGCTATGCATCTAAGTAACCAACTTTCAGAAATTACCATGAAAGTCCTCTCAAGTGTTTAACACAATGTGCTGAGATCATTGTGTATTATTAGGAAAGTGACAGGAGTAAAACTCTAGACTGTCCTACTGTGATGATGAGGATGATCAT
Organism: Megaustenia siamemsis; assembly: GCA_032433765.1. NCBI lineage: Eukaryota > Metazoa > Mollusca > Gastropoda > Stylommatophora > Ariophantidae > Megaustenia > Megaustenia siamemsis. Next base: position 60,758,330 of record JAVIAB010000046.1, read on the forward strand.
GAACAAATATTAACTGTTAACAGGGACTAACACAGAAAATGAAAGTGGATTTAATCAACCTACCAGTACATAGTCATTATTACATTCACCACTATCTGCTATGTTGAATCCATCAGAAAAGGTGATATTAATAGTTTTGCCATTTAAGACCTGAATAAGCCATGAGCAGCTTTGATTGGCTGGGTAATTATTGGGGAAATTAGGACTTGTGATGATTCCATCCGGTGAATTTAATGTCCCTCCACATCCTGAAATATAAACATTAACATAATCCCAAATATATTAAATAGATATGAATTCAACATCATCTAAATATAAAAGATATATGTGCCTATGTTTCTGGTCATCACTTTCAAAAACAGAAAGGGACATGTGACAAGACACAGGGTCATGTGTAAAGTCTGACACTAAATAGTAAAGATCATTGGACAAAGAGTCTACAGTTTCTGCTCTATGTGCCAACTTTGGCGTTAAAGAACAATAGTTAGATAGAACACTATATTTTGGAACATAACATTCTACATTTTATTATATCAATTTTGAAGTCTGGTAAGTCATAATTTCTTCTGACCAACTTTATATTATTCCTGGCCAATTTCAAATCAATAATAAATTTAGTTTAAACAAGTTTACAATTTTCTGACCAACTATTCAGTTTATTGGACCAATCTCAAATGTTGATAAGAAAACTGTCAGATACTTACCAATCTTATAATCAATGGAAAAGCCATTACTTTGAAAAATTAAGTCTGAAATGAAGTAAACATTCAGAATATTGGAGGCAGACATCACAATTTCACCAACACTGCTTGGATGACAATAATGTGTAGAGTGGTAGTGATCAAGGGCTGCAAAATAGATATCATATTGTTATGACAAGAAATAAAAATGATACATTTAGATAACATAAAATAAACTACTTCAGAATTACACAGTGTGGCTAAGAAATTAATTCATTGGTCCCTTGTTTCAGTCTCAGTAATACAAGGTGTTGATCATTAATTTTTAGTCTAAGTAGAAAGGAGGATGATATAGCTCTCATCAGCAGTCAGATAAAAATTTAGCAGTAAAACACAAATGAACTACCATCAATAGCCAGCAAAATTGGGCTTGAGATCAATCATGAAAAGACTAAAGTCATGAAAAGTTTAATTGCAACAGATGACAGAATATACATGGAAAGTAAATCAGTGGAAGAGATTAATCACTTTATCTTTCTTGAAAGTCACTTTGATTGGGAAGGGGATACAAGCAAAGAAATTAGAATCAGAATAGCTCAAGGAGCAATGTCTTTAAAAAGCCTTAACAATTTGTGGAAATCAAAACTCATCAGCACAGACACAAAACTTAGACTTTTCAAATCAAATGTACTATCTACCCTTACATATGCATATGACAGCTGGAAAACAACAAGAGACACAGAAACAAAGTTGAACACATTCAAAAATAAATGTCTAAGGAAAATACTTGATATAGAGTGGAACAAATCAAAACAAACAAAGAAATTTGATAAATCGGCAATCAACAACTAATATCTTCAGTAATCAAGAAAAGACAATGGTCATATGTTGGACATGTGATGAGGAGAGATAATAACAAATAGCAAAGCAAGCCCTCATGTGGGAAACAACAGGTAAGAGGAAAAGAGGCTGACCCAAAGAGACACTGAGAAGAACATTGACCAGAGAGGCAAGAGCAGCAGGAATAGACTACCTCAATGAGATAGAGTTGCTTGAACAGAACAGAGACAAATGGCAAGATTTGATAAAATATCTTCAGATGGATTGGAAACTGCTAGAATAAAAATGTTGATAAGAGAAAGAGTATCTGGTGAAGAAGAGAGATAAGTAAAAGATGTGGTCAAGGGGAGGTAATGATGAAAATTAGGGAGATGTTGAGAGGGGAGATAATGGGAACATTAGATGTGATTAAAGAAGACAGGCCACGAGAATAACACAGAGAATTAGTGCGGGTCTAGGGGAGACAAATGAGGGGGCGCAGTAGATTCAGGAGAAAAGCGTGCAAGGCGAGGTACATGAGTGAGCGAAATTGAAGAGAAAGAACTAGTGAGAATATAATTCATTCTAGCTTAAGTCGAGGCCCAGTGCAGACGTTGTGTCCGAAAAGACACAAACGAGACTGTGGGCAGGGGGCAGCATGGAAGAGATTCTTTGGTTGACAGGTTAGTGTGTGGCTAGTGTTCGAGCTAGACGGTTGAGTCACTAAGTTACGGTAGGGATGGATCACAGCAGCTAGTGATCGGATGATCCTAGTAACAGGTTAGTCATCAAGTGAGACATAGCTAAATGAGCTTAATTGCAGCTAGGTCTAATGTAGACTTCATCATTATTAAGGTGTTCAGTAGAAACTGTCGGCGGTGTGCCATTATGACAAATTAGTAACCTTCATCAGTATTAAGGTTTCAGGATGAACTGTCGGCTGTGTGCCATTATGACAGATTAGAAACCTTCGTCAGTATTAAGGTTTTAGGATGAACTGTCGGCTGTGTGCTATTATGACTAGTTAGACACCTTCGTCAATATCAAGGTGTTCAGTACGAACTGTCGGCTGTGTGCCATTATGACTAATTAGAAACCTTCATTAGTATTAAGGTTTCAGAATGTGACTGTCGGCTGAGTGCCGTTATTATCAATTTAGAACCCTTCATTACTAGTAAGAGTTCAATGTGACTGTCGGCTGAGTGCCGTTATCAACAAATTAGAAACCTTCATCAGTATTAAGGTTTCAGGATGAACTGTCGGCTGTGTGCCGTTATTAACCAATTAGAACCCTTCATCAGGAGTAAGGTGTTCATATGAACTGTGGGCTGTGTGCCAGTGTGACTTTGTAGAAACCGTCAACAGCAGTAGCTGTGAGGTGTGAACATGGGGTGTGAATCATTATCATTATAAAGAGATTGTTAATGCACATGTATGTCTGTCAAGAGATCTTCCTTACAATTGGTTATCATACATGACTTAGTGGCGGTAAGCCATGGCAGTATGGGCAAGTTGTTTAATTATTAAACTGTTGTTATTATTCCTGGTGTTGTTCCTTGCTGTGTTGGACGGGTGAGTTGTCCTGTGATGAACGAGCCATGAGTTGTCAAGTACAGAAACACAACGCGAAGTCGATCTACGGGCGAACCTGAACATTGAAGTACCAGCAGCGGCGGATCTTGAGTCCACGAGAAGGCGTGAAGCCTGACCCTGAGTGTACCAAATCAAGTGTTGAGACGATAATAAAGAGCGAAAAGAAGCAAGAAGAAATATTTCCCTGGTACACTGGGTCTATGCCCTATGGACCAGCTATGGCTCGAAAGGTCAATAGATTATTGAATAATGTCGTTGTATATGTCTGTAATCACGTCAATGTCAAAATCTTCTAGTGCCTGTATCATCTCTATATGTATGCTGTCAGGTCCTGCTGCTTTTCCCTTTTTCATTGTTTTTATAGCTTTTTCCACCTCAGATTTTAAGATTTTATAGCCTGATGTACATTTTATAACTGGTTTCTTGTCCCTTTGATCATGAAATAGTTCTGTTATATATTCCTGCCATCTCTCTATTATATCTTTATTGTCTATTAACATTTTTCCTTTTTTGTCTGCAATGCATCCACCTTCTGTGGTTTTTATTTTTATTAGTCATTCTTTTTATTTCTGTGTGCATTCCTCTTAAGTCTTGTTTGCTTTCCATAGTTTCTAATTCTTTACATTGTTGGCTGAGCCAGTCTTCTTTTGCCTTTTGCATATCTCATTATCTATTTTATTGAATTGGGCAGTGTTCTTCGCTTGTCTCCTTTCTTCCATTTTTTCTAAGATGGTGTTAGTTATCCATTTTTGTTTTTTGTTCTTTTCTCTTCTGGGTAAGGTGTTCCAGGTTTCTTGTATGCTTTTCTTTATGCATTGTCATTTGGTTGTTACTTTTTCATCAGGATTTTCTCTTCTGTATTGTTCAATTCTTTCTTCTAGCAGCTTCTGATATGTGTTCTTTACTCTTTACTTGTATTGTATAGGTATCTTTAATATCATTTTGATTTAAAGCTGTTATATCTAGTGGTATTGTTGATGAATTAGACTTTTGCATGTTTCTCTTAAGTTTGATTTTCATTTTAATCATTACAGGATTGTGATCTGAATTAATATCTGCTCCTGGGTAGGTTTTGGCTTTCTTTACGCTGTTACAGAACCTTTATTTTATAATTATGCAATCTATGTGATTCCTCTTTTTATCTCCAGGGCTTTTCCATGTATATAGTTTCATTTTCTCATGCTCAAAGTAGGTGTTACATATTATCAGCCTGTTTTATTCACATAATTGTATTAATCTTTCTCCTCTGTCATTTCTTTTTCCTAAACCATGATTTCCTATAATTGTCTTATATCTACCTTTTCCTACTTTAGCATTCATGTCACCCATTACAATCAAGATGTCTGAAGATTTCACTTGCTTCATAACTTTATTTAGGTCTTCATAGTATGCCTCTATTTGTTCATCTGTGTAGTCTTTTACACTGGTGTTCATAATTCCTAGCATTTTAATTTTCCTCTGTCATTTCTTCTACAAGTTCTACTATATAGTTCTTTATTCTGCATATGTTAAGGGTTGCTACTTTATATTTCTTGTCTATCTGCATGTTCTATAGTTTTCTCTGAGCATAACATGTTTATCCTGTACCGACTTGCTAAGTCTGTCATAAGTTAAGGGCTTATTTTAACAACATGTTTGGGGATCATCACATCGATGTTTTCCCATGTGCATGGTCACTAGGTGTCAAAGGTGATCTGTTTACAATCTTAGTATAACTTTTCAGATGATAACATTTAAAAATTATGTATCTGATCCTATCCTTCTTCTTGAGGAGAATGCTTGACAAAACTTTAAAAAAATGTATATATGTATATATATATATATATATATATATATATATATATATATATATATATATATATATTCATTAGAAACACTTTTATAGTCAGTTTTGCCACATAATCCACTCTAAAATTAAAATACATGGTCAAAAGATATGAAGAAATTATTATGACAATGAACACAGCTTGAGGAAAATAAGGTACAACATGACAAAGATTATTTAAAAAAAAAAAAAAAAGTATAGAACATAAAGAATTATGACAAGGAAGAAAATCACACTAGGACAGATACTATAAAGTGTGTAGATCCATGCACATATACACTCCATGACACTTGGTTTAAACAAATGACTTGTCATTCAAACCCTCATTTCCTACCCCTTTTACCATAATCCACATACATGTACACATAACGTGAGCTTTCCACCTGAACTAGATAAACACAGTGTGACAAAAAAATCAGACCAAAAGTCAAAATAAGAGAGTAAAATAAACAAAAACAAACAACCTACTTTGTTCAAAGTAAATATAATCATACGAGCAAAAATGTGAAGTTTCAAGACTCAGATTCATGATCTTTGCAGCAACTCTGAGTCCTAAAGGTGCTGTGATTGTCCAGAAACACAACAAATTTGGTGAATAATGTCCTGGGAATCCAGGAGAGGTCAAGTTCTGGGGACTTTCTTCTGCCAGTAGATTGCCACCACAACCTGACTCTAAAACAAAACAGAAGAGTTGTTAAGAGAGTGTGACAATAGACAGAGATATAACAATCAAGAAGAAAGAGAAAAGTCTGATTAAAGTAAGGAAAAAGTGACAAAAATATTGAGTGGAGGAGGGAAATGATTAGAAGGAAAACATTGCGAATGAAGGAAAAATGTAAGGTAAAACATAATATTGATAGAGGGAAAAGATTACAGGAAAAAACTTAGTGATGATAGGAAGGAAAAGATGAGGGAAACACAGTGAGTGAAGGAAATGAAGATGAGAGCAAAACATAGAGAGTGAAGGGAATACAGAGGAGAGTAAAACATAGTGAGTGAAGATAATAAAGATGATAGTAAAACATAGAGAGTGAAGGGAATAAAGATGAGAGTAAAACATAGAGAGTGAAGGGAATAAAGATGAGAGTAAAACATAGAGAGTGAAGGGAATAAAGATGAGAGTAAAACATAGAGAGTGAAGGGAATAAAGATGAGAGTAAAACATAGAGAGTGAAGGGAATAAAGATGAGAGTAAAACATAGTGGGTGAAGGAAATAAAGATGAGAGTAAAACATAGTGGGTGAAGGAAATAAAGATGAGAGTAAAACATAGAGGAGAAAGGAAATAAAGATGAGAGTAAAACATAGTGTGTGAAGGAAATAAAGATGAGAGTAAAACATAGTGAGTGAAGGAAATAAAGATGAGAGTAAAACATAGAGGAGAAAGGAAATAAAGATGAGAGTAAAACATAGTGAGTGAAGGAAATAAAGATGAGAGTAAAACATAGTGGGTGAAGGAAATAAAGATGAGAGTAAAACATAGTGGGTGAAGGAAATAAAGATGAGAGTAAAACATAGTGGGTGAAGGAAATAAAGATGAGAGTAAAACATAGTGAGTGAAGGGAATACAGAGGAGAGAAAAACATAGTGGGTGAAGGAAATAATGATGAGAGTAAAACATAGTGAGTGAAGGAAATAAAGATGAGAGTAAAACATAGTGAGTGAAGGAAATAAAGATGAGAGTAAAACATAGTGGGTGAAGGAAATAAAGATGAGAGTAAAACATAGTGAGTGAAGGAAATAAAGATGAGAATAAAACATAGAGGAGAAAGGAAATAAAGATGAGAGTAAAACATAGTGTGTGAAGGAAATAAAGATGAGAGTAAAACATAGAGTGTGAAGGAAATAAAGATGAGAGTAAAACATAGTGGGTGAAGGAAATAAAGATGAGAGAAAAAATTAGTGGGTGAAGGAAATAAAGATGAGAGTAAAACAAAGTGTGTGAAGGAAATAAAGATGAGAGTAAAACATAGTGTGTGAAGGAAATAAAAATGAGAGTAAAACATAGTGATGGAAGATAATACAGAGGAGAGTAAAACAGTGTGTGAAGGGAATACAGAAGAGTAAAACATAGTGATTGAAGGAAATAAAGATGATAGTAAAACATAGTGAGTGAAGGAAATAAAAATGAGAGTAAAACATAGTGGGTGAAGGAAATAAAGATGAGAGTAAAACATAGTGAGTGAAGGGAATACAGAGGAGAGTAAAACATAGTGGGTGAAGGAAATAAAGATGAGAGTAAAACATAGTGTGTGAAGGAAATAAAGATGACAGTAAAACATAGTGGGTGAAGGAAATAAAGATGAGAGTAAAACATAGTGAGTGAAGGAAAAAAAGATGAGAGTAAAACATAGTGAGTGAAGGAAATAAAGATGAGACTAAAACATAGTGGGTGAAGGAAATAAAGATGAGAGTAAAACATTGAGTGAAGGAAATAAAGATGAGAGTAAAACATAGTGGGTGAAGGAAATAAAGATGAGAGTAAAACATAGTGTGTGAAGGAAATAAAGATGAGAGTAAAACATAGTGAGTGAAGGAAATAAAGATGAGAGTAAAACATAGTGGGTGAAGGAAATAAAGATGAGAGTAAAACATAGTGAGTGAAGGAAATAAAGATGAGAGTAAAACATAGTGAGTGAAGGAAATAAAGATGAGAGTAAAACATAGTGGGTGAAGGAAATAAAGGTGAGAGTAAAACATAGTGGGTGAAGGAAATAAAGATGAGAGTAAAACATAGTGGGTGAAGGAAATAAAGATGAGAGTAAAACATAGTGAGTGAAGGAAATAAAGATGAGAGTAAAACATAGTAAAAAAAGTAAAGTACCCCCCGTCACGCCAAGTGGCGTATAGGGAAATATGGTGTTAGTGACCCTATATTTTACAGACCTTCAGCACATGATTTTTGGGGTAATGTGGAGTAAAACATAGTGGGTGAAAGAAATAAAGATGAGAGTAAAACATAGTGGGTGAAGGAAATAAAGATGAGAGTAAAACATAGTGGGTGAAGGAAATAAAGATGAGAGTAAAACATAGTGGGTGAAGGAAACAAAAGTGAAAGTAAAACATAGTAAGTGACGGAAATAAAGATGAGAGTAAAACATAGTGAGTGAAGGAAATAAAGATGAGAGTAAAACATAGTGGGTGAAGGAAACAAAAGTGAAAGTAAAACATAGTGAGTGAAGGAAATAAAGATGAGAGTAAAACATAGTGTGTGAAGGAAATAAAGATGAGAGTAAAACATAGAGCATGAAGGAAATAAAGATGAGAGTAAAACATAGAGCATGAAGGAAATAAAGATGAGAGTAAAACATAGTGAGTGAAGGAAATAAAGATGAGAGTAAAACATAGTGTGTGAATGAAATAAAGATGAGAGTAAAACATAGTGTGTGAAGGAAATAAAGATGACAGTAAAACATAGTGATGGAAGATAATAAAGATGAGAGTAAAACATAGTGATGGAAGATAATAAAGATGAGAGTAAAACATAGTGGGTGAAGGAAATAAAGATGAGAGTAAAACATAGTGAGTGAAGGAAATAAAGATGAGAGTAAAACATAGTGAGTGAAGGAAATAAAGATGAGAGTAAAACATAGTGAGTGAAGGAAATAAAGATGAGAGTAAAACATAGTGAGTGAAGGAAATAAAGATGAGAGTAAAACATAGTGAGTGAAGGAAATAAAGATGAGAGTAAAACATAGTGAGTGAAGATAATAAAGATGAGAGTAAAACATAGTGGGTGAAGGAAATAAAGATGAGAGTAAAACATAGAGTGTGAAGGAAATAAAGATGAGAGTAAAACATAGAGCATGAAGGAAATAAAGATGAGAGTAAAACATAGAGCATGAAGGAAATAAAGATGAGAGTAAAACATAGAGCATGAAGGAAATAAAGATGAGAGTAAAACATAGAGTGTGAAGGAAATAAAGATGAGAGTAAAACATAGTGAGTGAAGATAATAAAGATGAGAGTAAAACATAGTGGGTGAAGGAAATAAAGTTGAGAGTAAAACATAGAGCATGAAGGAAATAAAGATGAGAGTAAAACATAGAGCATGAAGGAAATAAAGATGAGAGTAAAACATAGAGCATGAAGGAAATAAAGATGAGAGTAAAACATAGAGTGTGTAGGAAATAAAGATGAGAGTAAAACATAGTGAGTGAAGATAATAAAGATGAGAGTAAAACATAGTGAGTGAAGGAAATAAAGATGAGAGTAAAACATAGTGGGTGAAGGAAATAAAGATGAGAGTAAAACATAGTGAGTGAAGGAAATAAAGGTGAGAGTAAAACATAGTGAGTGAAGGAAATAAAGATGAGAGTAAAACATAGTGGGTGAAGGAAATAAAGGTGAGAGTAAAACATAGAGAGTGAAGGAAATAAAGGTGAGAGTAAAACATAGTGAGTGAAGGAAATAAAGGTGAGAGTAAAACATAGTGAGTGAAGGAAATAAAGGTGAGAGTAAAACATAGTGAGTGAAGGAAATAAAGGTGAGAGTAAAACATAGAAAGTGAAGGAAATAAAGGTGAGAGTAAAACATAGTGAGTGAAGGAAATAAAGGTGAGAGTAAAACATAGAGAGTGAAGGAAATAAAGGTGAGAGTAAAACATAGTGAGTGAAGGAAATAAAGGTGAGAGTAAAACATAGTGAGTGAAGGAAATAAAGGTGAGAGTAAAACATAGTGAGTGAAGGAAATAAAGGTGAGAGTAAAACATAGAGAGTGAAGGAAATAAAGGTGAGAGTAAAACATAGAGAGTGAAGGAAATAAAGGTGAGAGTAAAACATAGTGAGTGAAGGAAATAAAGGTGAGAGTAAAACATAGTGAGTGAAGGAAATAAAGGAGAGAGTAAAACATAGTGAGTGAAGATAATAAAGGTGAGAGTAAAACATAGAGAGTGAAGGAAATAAAGGTGAGAGTAAAACATAGTGAGTGAAGATAATAAAGGTGAGAGTAAAACATAGAGAGTGAAGGAAATAAAGGTGAGAGTAAAACATAGTGAGTGAAGGAAATAAAGGTGAGAGTAAAACATAGAGATGAAGGAAATAAAGGTGAGAGTAAAACATAGTGAGTGAAGGAAATAAAGGTGAGAGTAAAACATAGTGAGTGAAGGAAATAAAGGTGAGAGTAAAACATAGTGAGTGAAGGAAATAAAGGTGAGAGTAAAACATAGTGAGTGAAGATAATAAAGATGAGAGTAAAACATAGTGAGTGAAGGAAATAAAGATGAGAGTAAAACATAGAGAGTGAAGATAATAAAGAAGAGAGTAAAACATAGTGGGTGAAGGAAATAAAGATGAGAGTAAAACATAGTGGGTGAAGATAATAAAGATGAGAGTAAAACATAGTGGGTGAAGATAATAAAGATGAGAGTAAAACATAGTGGGTGAAGATAATAAAGATGAGAGTATAACATAGTGAGTGAAGGAAATAAAGATGAGAGTAAAACATAGTGAGTGAAGGAAATAAAGATGAGAGTAAAACATAGTGGGTGAAGATAATAAAGATGAGAGTAAAACATAGTGGGTGAAGGAAATAAAGTTGAGAGTAAAACATAGAGCATGAAGGAAATAAAGATGAGAGTAAAACATAGAGCATGAAGGAAATAAAGATGAGAGTAAAACATAGAGCATGAAGGAAATAAAGATGAGAGTAAAACATAGTGAGTGAAGGAAATAAAGATGAGAGTAAAACATAGTGAGTGAAGGAAATAAAGATGAGAGTAAAACATAGTGAGTGAAGGAAATAAAGATGAGAGTAAAACATAGTGAGTGAAGATAATAAAGATGAGAGTAAAACATAGTGGGTGAAGGAAATAAAGTTGAGAGTAAAACATAGAGCATGAAGGAAATAAAGATGAGAGTAAAACATAGAGCATGAAGGAAATAAAGATGAGAGTAAAACATAGTGTGTGAAGGAAATAAAGATGAGAGTAAAACATAGTGAGTGAAGGAAATAAAGCTGAGAGTAAAACATAGAGCATGCAGGAAATAAAGATGAGAGTAAAACATAGAGTGTGAAGGAAATAGAGATGAGAGTAAAACATAGTGTGTGAAGGAAATAAAGATGAGAGTAAAACATAGTGGGTGAAGATAATAAAGATGAGAGTAAAACATAGTGGGTGAAGGAAATAAAGTTGAGAGTAAAACATAGAGCATGAAGGAAATAAAGATGAGAGTAAAACATAGTGAGTGAAGGAAATAAAGATGAGAGTAAAACATAGTGAGTGAAGATAATAAAGGTGAGAGTAAAACATAGAGGGTGAAGGAAATAAAGTTGAGAGTAAAACATAGAGCATGAAGGAAATAAAGATGAGAGTAAAACATAGTGAGTGAAGGAAATAAAGATGAGAGTAAAACATAGTGTGTGAAGGAAATAAAGATGAGAGTAAAACATAGTGAGTGAAGGAAATAAAGATGAGAGTAAAACATAGTGAGTGAAGGAAATAAAGATGAGAGTAAAACATAGTGAGTGAAGGAAATAAAGATGAGAGTAAAACATAGTGAGTGAAGGAAATAAAGATGAGAGTAAAACATAGAGCATGGAGGAAATAAAGATGAGAGTAAAACATAGAGCATGAAGGAAATAAAGATGAGAGTAAAACATAGTGGGTGAATGAAATAAAGATGAGAGTAAAACATAGAGCATGAATGAAATAAAGATGAGAATAAAACATAGTGGGTGAAGGAAATAAAGATGAGAGTAAAACATAGTGAGTGAAGGAAATAAAGGTGAAATTAAAACAGTGGGTGAAGGAAATAAAGATGAGAGTAAAACATAGAGCATGAATGAAATAAAGATGAGAGTAAAACAGTGGGTGAAGGAAATAAAGATGAGATTAAAACATAGTGAGTGAAGGAAATAAAGGTGAAATTAAAACAGTGGGTGAAGGAAATAAAGATGAGAGTAAAACATAGAGCATGAATGAAATAAAGATGAGAGTAAAACAGTGGTGAATGAAATAAAGATGAGAGTAAAACATAGAATGAATGAAATAAAGATGAGAATAAAACATAGTGGGTGAAGGAAATAAAGGTGAAATTAAAACAGTGGGTGAATGAAATAAAGATGAGAGTAAAACATAGTGGGTGAAGGAAATAAAGATGAGAGTAAAACATAGAACATGAATGAAATAAAGATGAGAGTAAAACAGTGGGTGAAGGAAATAAAGATGAGAGTAAAACATAGTGAGTGAATGAAATAAAGATGAGAGTAAAACATAGTGAGTGAATGAAATAAAGATGAGAGTAAAACATAGTGAGTGAATGAAATAAAGATGAGAGTAAAACATAGTGAGTGAATGAAATAAAGATGAGAGTAAAACATAGTGAGTGAAGATAATAAAGATGAGAGTAAAACATAGAACATGAAAGAAATAATGATGAGAGTCGATGACGTCATGGAACGCACCAAAATGGCAGCTTATTTTTATTCGAGCTATGGACTAAGCAATGTTTACATTGAACAACAGGATATATGTTATTGCAACGAGTTGGCAGATTTTTGAAAATGTTTTCAAGGGTTTGAACATAAATGTTTGTTCACAGTTCGTTGACCTTCGCTGTAGATAAAGTCGTTAATTCGATGGCTTCGTTTTGGACGTTTGGTAGCTAAGGACCTAACTTGTGCAAACGGATGGCATTGGCAAGGATCATTTTGAATCTATGAAGTGGGCTCATTTTGTGTTTAACTCAAAAGCATATGTGCTTTTTAACCAAAGACTTTTTTGGGGACTCGATGAAGATATCCCCGATGGAAGAATAAATTGTACTATTAGTCCCATAAATGATTCGCTTCCAGAGGTTTATGATGTAAACAAAGCAGTTTATTAATTGCAAATGAATAATGTCCACACCTATAATTGGTCAGGATTGTGTAACAGCAGCAGCTTTATAGCGAACACAGAAAACATCATAGGATTGTGCTGTTCTGAAACAGCTATGCCATGCTACCCTAGAATTGCTTTTAATGGGATTACTGTGACCACAAACCACTCTCCATGTGTGTGCCACATATTTACACCCCAGAAAGAAACACTGAATATAACAACATCATGTGCCGTCTGTGATATTAATGACCACAGACCAGGAACCTCCAGTATGATTGATACAACTGTTGCACCAAGCATTTCATCAGCAGAGCCATATCTATGGAATGTTAATCTGACATTGTTCTTGAATGATGTCCAAGTTAATGAGACACCAGAATCGTGTGGCGGCAGCTACAAGAAGGGAGCGGAGAACATCAAGTTCTGCTGCTATAAAGGAGACTTGCCTTGCTATCCCAGAATTGCCTTAAATGGAATCACTGTAGTTGAAAACTTCTCCTCTTGTGTAAAATACACATTCACATCTAAGAGTGAATCAGTGAAGGTCACAAAATCATATTCTCTCTGTAGTTTTACTAACTACAGGTCATGTGGCTTCTGTTGGATTGGAAATGATAACTTACCACCACTGTGTGTCTATATGTTTGGAATTGGAGTCATCAACGATGGTCTAACATCATCAAGTGCTATGACGATCATCATTTTCGGGAGGACGTGAACTCCCATGGTATATGGTGGATAGGCGGCAGGAACCATTGAAGGCTATGTCTGACAAGTGTTCCTCCTTGCAGTTTCCTCATATTCCAAGTCCGGCTTGTTGCAGGAGCTACTGAGTTAAGTGCTCTGTGCACACCGTGAGCTGTGTGTCTCATCCGTTTTGATCCTGCTTCGATATCCCGCTTGTTTACGATGAATGATGATATCATATGACAGGGAACAGTTGGCTGTGTTCACTTTCTGCGCGGTTTCGCCTTATGTCTTTTGGCGTGTGCTGAGACTGCTACGATGGAGACTACAGTTACCTTTCTTTGTTTGGGAGATGAGTTAGTAATTCAGATGATTCCACTGGCACGGGCGGTTGAGCAATTATGGATTTTAATTCGTTTGCTGCGATACCGAGGCCTTCCATAACCAATAACCAATAACCAATGATGAGAGTAAAACATAGTGAGTGAAGGAAAGAAAGATGAGAGTAAAACATAGTGGGTGAAGGAAATAAAGATGAGAGTAAAACATAGTGGGTGAAGGAAATAAAGATGAGAGTAAAACATAGTGAGTGAATGAAATAAAGATGAGAGTAAAACATAGTGGGTGAAGGAAATAAAGATGAGAGTAAAACATAGTGGGTAAAGGAAATAAAGATGAGAGTAAAACATAGTGGGTGAAGGAAATAAAGATGAGAGTAAAACATAGTGGGTGAAGGAAATAAAGATGAGAGTAAAACATAGTGGGTGAAGGAAATAAAGATGAGAGTAAAACATAGTGTGTGAAGGAAATAAAGGTGAGAGTAAAACATAGTGTGTGAAGGAAATAAAGATGAGAGTAAAACATAGTGGGTGAAGGAAATAAAGGTGAGAGTAAAACATAGTGAGTGAAGGAAATAAAGATGAGAGTAAAACATAGTGGGTGAAGGAAATAAAGGTGAGAGTAAAACATAGTGTGTGAAGGAAATAAAGATGAGAGTAAAACATAGTGTGTGAAGGAAATAAAGATGAGAGTAAAACATAGAGTGTGAAGGAAATAAAGATGAGAGTAAAACATAGAGTGTGAAGGAAATAAAGATGAGAGTAAAACATAGAGTGTGAAGGAAATAAAGATGAGAGTAAAACATAGTGAGTGAAGGAAATAAAGATGAGAGTAAAACATAGAGCATGAAGGAAATAAAGATGAGAGTAAAACATAGAGCACGAAGGAAATAAAGATGAGAGTAAAACATAGTGAGTGAAGGAAATAAAGATGAGAGTAAAACATAGTGAGTGAAGGATATAAAGATGAGAGTAAAACATAGTGAGTGAAGGAAATAAAGATGAGAGTAAAACATAGTGGGTGAAGGAAATAAAGATGAGAGTAAAACATAGAGGAGAAAGGAAATAAAGATGAGAGTAAAACATAGTGAGTGAAGGAAATAAAGATGAGAGTAAAACATAGTGGGCGAAGGAAATAAAGATGAGAGTAAAACATAGTGGGTGAAGGAAATAAAGATGAGAGTAAAACATAGTGGGTGAAGGAAATAAAGATGAGAGTAAAACATAGAGGAGAAAGGAAATAAAGATGAGAGTAAAACATAGTGTGTGAAGGAAATAAAGATGAGAGTAAAACATAGTGAGTGAAGGAAATAAAGATGAGAGTAAAACATAGAGGAGAAAGGAAATAAAGATGAGAGTAAAACATAGTGAGTGAAGGAAATAAAGATGAGAGTAAAACATAGTGGGTGAAGGAAATAAAGATGAGAGTAAAACATAGTGAGTGAAGGAAATAAAGATGAGAGTAAAACATAGTGAGTGAAGGGAATACAGAGGAGAGTAAAACATAGTGGGTGAAGGAAATAAAGATGAGAGTAAAACATAGTGAGTGAAGGAAATAAAGATGAGAATAAAACATAGAGGAGAAAGGAAATAAAGATGAGAGTAAAACATAGTGTGTGAAGGAAATAAAGATGAGAGTAAAACATAGTGTGTGAAGGAAATAAAGATGAGAGTAAAACATAGAGTGTGAAGGAAATAAAGATGAGAGTAAAACATAGTGGGTGAAGGAAATAAAGATGACAGTAAAACATAGTGGGTGAAGGAAATAAAGATGAGAGTAAAACATAGTGGGTGAAGGAAATAAAGATGAGAGTAAAACATAGTGAGGGAAGATAGTAAAGATGAAAGTAAAACATAGAACATGAAGGAAATAAAGATGAGAGTAAAACATAGTGGGTGAAGGAAATAAAGATGAGAGTAAAACATAGTGAGGGAAGATAGTAAAGATGAGAGTAAAACATAGAACATGAAGGAAATAAAGATGAGAGTAAAACATAGTGGGTGAAGGAAATAAAGATGAGAGTAAAACATAGTGAGGGAAGATAGTAAAGATGAAAGTAAAACATAGAACATTAAGGAAATAAAGATGAGAGTAAAACATAGTGAGTGAAGGAAATAAATATGATATGACTGATAAAATGCCTCTGTGGCATAATGGTATAGGTGGTGTCAATAGTTTTAATAATCACTTATACATTTTTTGCTGATGTAGTACATTGTATCATTCCAGAACTTGCAAATACTGAGCATTCTTTTGAGCCATTTGAGCCAGGGGATGGATGCATGGAGTTAACAACAAACACCAGCAAGACGATTATTAATTATCATTGCTAAAAATGTAGACTATATGCTGGAAACAGCAATGCAGCTGAATCATTTTGCTGAAACATTTTTTTCCAAATAGAAGTATTGTTTTAAAATAAAGATTTTACCAATGACATTGAAAAAACTTAAAAACTTACGTTGTGTTGCTGGAATTACAGATACAGATGGAATTACAGATGAAGATGGTATTGGAATATCATCAGGTGCCACAGCAAGCCAGCTCAACAAAAATCCACTTGACTCTTCTGAGTCGTCTGTGTTAAATATAACTGTGATCTGATTGGTCTCTGAGTATAAGGGACCAGGTAGAGCCACACCACAGAAAGATCCCAGTTGTATATTATCATCTTCTGTACCATCAAACAACTATTGAATGAGAACATAAATAAAAGTGAAGTTTGTGTATGTTAACCTTCCCTCCAATTATTCAATCATTTTTTTATCATTATATCTAGTAGGTGGGTGGATATGCAAATCTTCAAATTGTATGCAAATGTCAGGCCTTTGGACTCTACAGATATGTACTACATCTGTATCCGGTGAGATTTCTTTTTTGTTTGTTGTTATGCGTGCCTGGGCATGCAGCTTGTCAGCTGTTATGTCAGCTGTTCTCTAGGGACAACTCATGCCTTTGAGCCCCTGTCATTCTCTGTTAGTGTGATCTCCACTGGAATGTGGTGCTCGTGTTTACAATCAGGCCAACATGTTTCCGGGCTAACTGGACGCTCGTCTCTGCCTTGACCTTGTCTCGTCCCAGTAGAACTTCTGGTTTATTATGATGACCATTTCATGTTGTGTTTCTGCGACAACTTTACTGCTGTTATGATTCGTCCCTGAGGGTTGACGCTAGGCTAGATAAATGTAACTGTATAACACATAACGATTTGATCTAATAATTTGTTCTGGCTTTTATTCCTGTCACATCGGACTCTCGTTCCACAATGTATATGGCAGGTCACACACTTACAGTGACAACTTTACTCTGACAATTTCTTCAGTCTATCGCCTTAACACTTGTCTCTAGGCTCTAACGCATTCATACTCACATCTAAATTATATGTGGACCACCCCCATTGGTGGCACTCCCTAATCTAATCTTCTACCGGTCCGGCTGTCTCTTGGTAACCGCTACTAACTGTCTCTTAATAGTGCTGCTCACTAATCTGTCTACCTAACTGTTCGTACTGGCTATAATTCTATTACACTTGCATGGTGTCCTTACTCTTGATCGTCACTCCCTGCCAACTCAGTCTCTTAAAGTGTCTGCTCTCAAGTGCTTGTCTCATCTGCCTCTCAATCGTTTGTGTTTACCTCTTAAATTTTGATCCTGCCAGCCAATCAGAATTTGGCTTCCTATGCGTCTGTTTGCCCACTCACTTTTGGGCATGGACTCCACGATTTGCACGTGCATTTTGACCCATCCTCAATTTATTTTTCTCATATTTCGTCTTAATGTTTTTCTTCCTTTTTTTCTCCTTGACATTGTTCTCTCTCCACTCCTCCCCTTTCTACACCTACGTGTCTGTCTGCCCACTCACTTCTGGACCTGGTGCATTCTGACTTATCCTCTATTTTTCTCATTACTTCGTCTTAAAGTCTTTTTCCTTTTTTTCTCCTTGACCTTGTTCTCTCATCTTTGTTTCCTCCTCTACTATTTCCACTCTTCTCCCTTCTACAAATCTGCCTCATCCTACTCCCAATATATAATTTATTGTTGTTATGGTCTTTGCTTATATCCCATAATGAAGACCTCAAGAGCTAGAATATGTAGTTATGTACTTTCCATAATGCTGTAACAAATAATGAGTTTTTTTTTTTCCTTTCTGCTCTGAGGGTATCCTTGTTCCTTCCATTTCAACATGAAGAGACAGTCAATGAGATGATACTTCAATAATTCATAATCGGTATGGTCTTCTTCCATGTTCACCCCGCCATCAATGGGTTTCAGAGTTTTTGAGAAGGAAAAACAGCACTGGTGTTTTGCTGGCAAAATTACCTAAGAACGTTAAAAACAGAAATATGGGCACTAAAACATGGAATTGTTATGGACTTCATAATGAAGAAATGCTGCACTGGTAATAAAGGCATCGAATGGATACAAGGAGACCATTTGGAGGACCTTGACTTTGCTGATGACAAAGTTCTCATCAGCAGTCAGATAAAAATGATGCAGGAAAACACAAATGAACTATCATCAATAGCCAGCAAAATTGGGCTTGAGATCAATCATGAAAAGACTAAAGTTGTGAAAAGTTTAATTCCAACAGGTGACAAAATATGCATGGAAAACAAACCAGTAGAAGAGATCGATCACTTTATCTATCTTGGAAGTCACATTGATCGAGAAGGGGATACGAGTAAAGAAATTAGAATCAGAATGGCTAAAGCAGCAATGTCTTTCAGAAGCCTTGAAAAGTTGTGGAAATCAAAACTCATCAGCACAAACACAAAACTTAGACTATTCAAATCAAATGTATTATCAACCCTTACGTATGCATGTGAAAGCTGGAAAACAACAAGAGATATAGAAACAAAGTTGAACGCATTCGAAAGTAAATGTCTAAGGAAAATACTTGGTATAGCATGGAACGAATTCAAAACAAACGAGGAAATTAGAGAAATCGCCAATCAACCACTAATATCTTCAGTAATAAAGAAAAGATGATGGTCATACGTTGGACATGTGATAAGAGATAATAACCGAATAGCAAAGCAAGCCCTCATATGGGAAACAACAGGTAAAAGAAAAAGAGGAAGACCCAGGGAGACACTGAGAAGAACATTGATGAGAGAGGCAAGAGCAGCAGGAATCAGCCCCCTCAATGAAATAGAACTGCTTGCACAGAACAGAGACAGATGGCGAGATTTGATAAAATATATTTAAAAGAAAACTACTAGAACAAAAAATTCATATAGGAGAAGGTGTATCTTGGTCTACGCCCTATGGGCCAGTTACGGCTCGAAAGGTCAATAGATAGATAGATAGAAAACATTTCCCTATATTTTACAAGACTGACTGAGTTTTCCTCTTCCTTTTCTACTTCTATGCTCTGTCAGAACTTGCTAGTCACTGAAGGAATTTGTTTCTCCATCTTCGTGTGTTAAAAAAGTTAGAGCAGGCAACCATATTTTTCACACATTTGTTTGTAGTGTTGTCTACAAATTCTGCTAGTACCTTACTGTTATGCCAAGATATCCACAGTCTTATCCCTCTGTCTGTGCTTCTATTTCTGTATATTTTGATTACATCCTATATGGTTTCAAATTTTTTCTTGTCACTGCAAGATCATTAATGGTTCATTATTTCTTTCTGATGTGCATTAGAAGAGGCATCCCTCCTATGCACTGGTTTTATTAAGAATTTCTTTGTTGATATTTCCAGCTGTCCAGGAATGTCTCAATATTCTTATTGAAATTTATATGGTACCTGGTGGTTTTTTAAATATTTTTTTATTTATTTTTTTTTTTTCCACTGACTACTCAACAAATCTAGGGAGCCACAATAGCTCAGTGGTTAGCGAACTGGACTACATAGGACAAGAGGTCAGGGAGCCACAATAGCTCAGTGGTTAGCGAACTGGACTACAAAGGACAAGAGGTCAGGGAGCCACAATAGCTCAGTGGTTAGCGAACTGGACTACATAGGACAAGAGGTCAGGGAGCCACAATAGCTCAGTGGTTAGCGAACTGGACTACAAAGGACAAGAGGTCAGGGAGCCACAATAGCTCAGTGGTTAGCGAACTGGACTACAAAGGACAAGAGGTCAGGGAGCCACAATAGCTCAGTGGTTAGCGAACTGGACTACAAAGGACAAGAGGTCAGGGAGCCACAATAGCTCAGTGGTTAGCGAACTGGACTACATAGGACAAGAGGTCAGGGAGCCACAATAGCTCAGTGGTTAGCGAACTGGACTACATAGGACAAGAGGTCAGGTTCAGGTTTGAGACTGATCAACGGCTTCCGGGTTTGCCCAGCCTTAAATGGATAGCATATTTTTTCTGGGAAAGTAAAGTGGCACGGGCGTAATACCGACCACATTACCCCAAAAACCATGTGCTGTAGGTCTACAAAATACTACGGTCACTAACACCATATTTCCTATACGCCCCTTGGTGTGATGAGGCCCTTTACTACGTTTTTTTACTGCTCAATAAACCTAGTTTAAGCAAAAACAAAGTAAAATTATGTTTTTCTAAAAAAATTAAAATAAAAACTATGATACAAACATATACACAAATTAGAAAAAAATAACTGGAAATGTATTACTAAAATTTACAAAAAATGAAATGGCAAAATTTGTGCTGAAGCACAATTATTTTGCCATTCATAAAATGATGCAAGTGAGATGCAAGTAATAGTGAAGAAGAATATATTGATACCTTTTACAATGAGCTACAGTTGACCATTGAACAGAGTAAATCCCAAGAAATAACTATTATTACTCGGGAATTTCAATGAAAAGGTAGAAACAGCTAAAGTGTAAAAAGTGACTGGAGGACATGGCCCTGGAGAGATGAATGACAGAGGGAATAGAGTGATAGATTGGGCAAAGACACATGAAATGATTATATGTAACACCTGGTTCATGCAACACCATAGACGACTGTGGACATGGCAAACCTCAGACAATAAAGTACACAATTAAATTGATTTTATACTGGTACAGAGAAGATTCAGGAATGACCTAACATCTGTTAAAACAATGTCAGAAGCAGATTGCAATAGTGACCATGTACCAGTAGTTGGAAAAATGAGAATAAAAAAATGGTGGAAGACACATTAATTGTCAAGTAATATGAAATTAGAGCTAGATATGCTTAGAGTAAATAGACAGATGAGTGATAAGTACAGTAGAATAGTACAGAAGTGATATGACGCTATTGAGAAAATACAGAACATTGAGGAGCAGTGGGAAATGCTCAAACAACTGATTATCTCTCTCTCTCTCTCTCTCTCTCTCTCTCTCTCTCTCTCTCTCTCTCTCTCTCTCTCTATCTCTATCTCTCTATCCCTCTATCTCTCTCTCTCTCTCTCTATCTCTCTCTATCTCTCTCTCTATCTCTCTCTCTCTCTCTCACACACTCTCTCTCACACTCTCTCTCTCACTCTCACACTCTCTCTCACACTCTCTCTCCTACTCTCTCTCTCCTTTCTCTCTCACACTCTGTCTCTCACTCTCACACTCTCTATCTCTCCTTCTCTCTCTCTCCTTCTTTCTCTCTCTCTCTCCTTCTCTCTCTCTCCTTCTCCCTCTCCTTCTCTCTCTCTCTCCTTCTCTCTCCTTCTCTCTCTCTCCTTCTCTCTCTCTCTCTCCTTCTCTCTCTCCTTCTCTCTCTCTCTCTCCTTCTCTCTCTCTCTCTCTCTCTCTCTCTCTCTCTCTCTGTGATCAAGACTCAATCAGAGTAGAATTCCAGACTCTTTCATGAAGTCAGCTGTCTTTCAAGCGAATCAATTGCCCCATATAGTTTCTCTTCCAGGGAGGTGGGCGCGGAACACGTTGCTCTTCTCAGGTCTGTGTACAGGGGACAATCCTGTAGAAAATGTTTTGTAGTCATATTGTCCAGTGTACAGTGGCATAGTCTGGTTGTACCTATTTTGAATTTGGTGAACATGTGATTTCTCATTCTATTGTGGCCAGTGTGTAGGCGAAGTATGATGACTTGATCTATCCTTGATAGTTGGTGGTATCCATCACTCTTGTTAAACAATCGATTCAACAAACATCAAAAGAAGTAATAATGTACCGTGGTTGAATGTTAATTATTAATTAACTGGTGTGTGTCAGCGAACTGATGATTTAACTTTGATAACCTTGATCGCCTGATGTACAGACTGGCTAATTTCCTCCCGACATAATTTACTTGAAGGATGGACTCATGAATTGTGTTGCTGCTGGACTGCTTCTTATTTTGATTGAATGATGTTTGGGACTGGTTCGGACACTACTGCTGGTCTTCCGTCACATTCTTTGTGTAGTAGAACTACACGCTGTTTTCTAATGACCGTTCATGCAGATCTCAGAACCTCTAGACTGCGCTGCAACCCTAAGTCAGTTCGTCACCATACCAATCATGAACACAACACTGACTCAATTACTGACCAAAACTGTTCATTCATAAAATAGGCCTAACTTTATTCATCTGAAAACATTCCGCTCTGCTACTCGAGCGGAACCAATTAACCCTTGCACACACATGACTCTGAAAATGTTCAATTCCACAAACACAATTTCAACAAAAGCAAGCTCTTGCTCGCTCATAATGCACAGCGCCTTCACTGTCCATCAAAATTTCATCACTGTCGACCTCTTACACATGAAGGACAAATGTTCAATTCCACAAAATATAACTGCATCAATAGCAATCTCCTCAATGGCTCCAATTTCACTGTGAGACTCCACTGTTCATCAAAAGTATATCAAATATGTCGACCTCTTGCTCTCACATGAATAATAAGACAAATGTTCAATTCCACAAAAATATAACTGCAACACTGTCAAGCTCCTTGGCTCACACATAATGGAATATCTAAAAGTACTTGGCTCTTCACAAAAGCTGAAACACTTTAG
The DNA here is from genome assembly GCA_032433765.1 of Megaustenia siamemsis. Classification (NCBI taxonomy): domain Eukaryota; kingdom Metazoa; phylum Mollusca; class Gastropoda; order Stylommatophora; family Ariophantidae; genus Megaustenia; species Megaustenia siamemsis. The sequence continues at coordinate 60,780,987 of JAVIAB010000046.1, forward strand.
CGAGCCCATTGCTCACACCTAGAGAATATCAACATGTTCACTTCTGCCTCTACACTGAGTCCATGACCAATTCGCACAGCCTCACACTAATTCTGTAACTATTCAACTAGAAAAATTAACTTAAAAGCGAGCTAACTCCTTGCTCACACAACTGAGAACTGAACTAAACAACATCTTTGAAGGTTGGTAAGCCAACTGGCTACTGCCTTGCAGCAAACCTGCTTCCAGGCCGACCATCTGAGTAACTCTGTCTCTCTAAACTTGTAATTCACATACATCTTTCGTCTTCAACCAATCGTCATCCTTCTTACATCTCCCCCCTTCTACTGAACTCTCTCAAAATCCAGAGAATTCCTTGGTCCACCTGAGCTGATTTCAAGTGAATTTCTCCATTCTCTCCACATGAGTTGTCCATGTATTCCTGACTCACTCACTCATGTTTTTGTTACACATTCTCACCCTCCACTGTTGCAATACCAGTGACTAAAAGAATCAAAAAAAGAGATGGATGACAGAAAGAAATACTAGAACTAATGGAGAAAAGACAATAACATAAGAAAGAAGAACTGACATACAAAATATTGCACAAAGAGATCCAAAACAGATGCAGAGAAACAAAGCTTTTGGCTAAAGCAGAAATGTGAAGAAAAGGAAAAACAACAAAGCTCCAGGTCCCGACAATATACCAATCTAATAGATAAATGCATTAGGAGAGCTGGGAGTACAAGTCATAACAAAACTATTCAATGACATATATAACACTGGATACATACCCACAGATCTATAATAAAATATATCTTTGTAGCCATATCGAAGAAGTCAGGCACCACTGATTGTGAAGACCATTGCACTTTTAGTCACAAGAGCCATATGACGAAAATATTAGTATGAATTATCATGAGATGTGTAAGGAACTAAAAAAACCCAGAACTAATTGAGGAACAATGTGGATTTGTGGAAGGAAAGGACACCAAAAATGCAATATATATCCTGAGAACATTGATAGAAAGAGCTATAGAGGTAAAGAAAGATCTATATTTGTGATTTATAGACTACACTAAAGCATTTGACAAAGTAAAGAATGTGGAAATAATCAATACACTGGTGAAATTAAACATTCATGGCAAGGATTTACAAATCATAAAATGCATGTACTGGCAACAAACAGCAGTCATAAAAATTAGCAACCAAACAGGAGAGTCCCAATATATATGACGAGGAATCTGACAAGGCAGTGTTCTGTCACCAGATTTGTTTTCACTTTACAGTGAAAATAGTATGAGATCAACAGTAGATATAAAATGAATTGAAGTCAACAGTCACAACATAAATAATTTGCAGTATGCGGATGACACAGTCTTAATAGCACAGACAAAGAATAAACTACAATAAACGTTAGACATAATAGTAAAAGAAAGCAACAAAAAAGGTCTAAGTCTGAATATTAAGAAAACAGAAGTAATGGTCATATCGAAGAAACAAGCATCACCAGTATGCAGTTTTTGTGCTGATTAGTTTTGATTTCCACATCTTCTCAAGGCTTTTGAAGAACATTGATGCTTTACCTGTTATGACTCTAATTTATTTACTTGTATCCCCTTCCCAATCAATATGACTTCTAAAATAGACAAAGTAAATCTCTTCCACTGGTTTGTTTTCCACATATATTTTTTCATCTGTTGGAATTAAGCTTTTCATGAATTTAGTCTTTTCATGATTGATCTCAAGCCATATTTTGCTGGCTATTGATGATAGTTCATTTGTGTTTTTCTGCATCGTTTTTATCTGACTGCTGATGAGAACTATGTCATTAGCAAAGATGAGGTCCTCCAACTGGCCCCCATGTATCCATTTGATGCCTTTGATACCAGTGCAGCATTTCTTCATTATGAAGTCTACAGCAACTGCAGATGACAAGGGTGATAAAATACATCCTTGTTTAACCCCAGTTTCTATTGAAAAAACATTTTCTCAGTCCTTCCCCTGTACGAACTGCACATGTGTAGCCATCATACATGTCTTTGATAATGTTTATGATTGTTTTATGGTAAGCCATATTGCTTCAGAATTTTCCACAAAGAATCTCTATAAATGCTGTTGAAAGATTTTTTTTTTTTTAAGTCAATGAAATTAAGTACAAAAGGTTTTTGCTTTTCATTATGTTCTTCTAATATAAGTCTTAAAGTAATATTGTGGTCAAGGCAGCTTCTTCCTTTTCTAAACCCAGCCTGTTCTTCACACATTACTGTATCGATTGAATCCTTTATTCTATACATACTATGATTTTGCAGAACAACTTTGAGGCAACTGACAAAAAAGCCATGCCTCTCCAGTTGTTAATCTCTGAGATTGCCCTTTTTAAGAATGTTAACAATGATTATTTTTATTTCTCATTTATGAGACACCGTCTCTGCTTTCCAAATGATAATGAACATTTTCAGGAGGTGTACTAAATCATGGCTCTCAATTGCATTGAAGATCGCAGGTGTTATCTTATCTATACCTGCTGCCTTGTTGTTTGTCCATACATTTGAAAGATGCCTTTATTTTGCTCAAGGTGAAGTTGTCTAATTTTATATCTAATTCTACTGCTGGTGTTTTGGCTTCAAAATCTATTAAATTGTGGGGTAGTGGATGGTTAAGAATTTCTTTGAAGTGTTTAGCTCAACGAGTCTTTATATCAGCAGTTGCTGTTAGCATTGTGTCAGACTTGTCTAGAATTGATGCACCACTGGAGGTAGAGGTGGCTGTCAGCAACTTTTATACAGTATAGAGAGTTCTACTGTCTCCTGTAATTGCAGCTGTCTCTGCTTTCTCTGCCAAATTGTCTATATCTTTTTTTTAATCTCTTCTTGCTGAACTTTTTACTTTATTGTCTAATTCTTTGTGTGTTGCATTTGCCAAGACCTTTCCAAGATCTGTCTTTACATTAGTTATGTTTTACTCTTTGGTTGGCCTCTTTTTATGTCACATTTACAAGTGTTTATAGCAATTCATCTACCCTTCTCAGCCTGCTCTTTTTGTGGTGTTTGCTAATAGCTGTTTCTGTCTTGGCACATGACCAAACCACTCAATTGTCTTTGTTCTTTATATATCCTATTACATAATTTTCTTCTTAGTCCTTTGCTTCTTACTGTGTCTTTAAATATGAAATATGAATATATGTTGATGCATGGACTGATATTGATAACATTGAGACTTTAAGCTCAAATAAAATAGTGTGACAAGGTATTTAATAACAAGTGGCATTCCCAACATAAATGCAAATATAAAATAAACATAAAATGATCTGAAGCAGCTAAACCCAATGAGAGATGAGATAGACTACAATGTTTCTGCAAACTCCTTTAACGGGTACAAAAGAACAAATATTAATACCAAAATGCAAGTACTTCTATCTCAGTAAGGTGTAAAGTGGTAGAGAATTCCAAATCAATATAAATATAAACAAACAGTGATTGCTTGCTTATGTTTGACCGATGACTAAAGGAGTACACCTCTTCATCATCCACCTTGAAAGGACATTAAGTGGGCTCTATCGCGTTGTGTTGTGGTTTGCAGTATAACTGTGATTTGTGCCTTTCAACCCAACACATCCGACTTTAGCATGCAATTTTTGAGTGCCGGGTTGTCTTCCCTCTTCAATCCCTGCTTGCTTGGCCAGACTAGACAGGTTAGTCTGTTACTAGAGACCCCACAGATAGAGGTAGAGCAGGTTCTGAATGTTTCTGGTTCACCGATCTTAGCGCAAGCCATCAGCTGTGGGCTGCTGACAACTTCCAGCTCTGGTGCTGTGAGGCATGCCTTCGCCTCCTAAACAAGCAGTGATATAGGGAAAGTTGTCTTACATGGGTAGATGACAAGAATGAGAATTATCTTACAAGAAAAGCTGGAAAGAGAATAGATAACAAATATTTGAGAGTCGTTAAGCTTGAGGAAGACAAATAAATTGAGTGAGCATGTGCTCAGATAGGTCACGGAAACAGCGTGAATTTTGAGAGTCAAGAGGGCCACTTATTGAGACAAAGATAGGAAGCTGTGAACATTAGACAGAGAGAAACTGAATAAATGTGAGCTGTCAAGAGAAATGGAGTGGTTGATAGTAGAAAAGTTGTGATGATTCCAGCTCCCTCGAGTTACTATCAAGTTGACAAGATGGAATCATCACTGAGTGATGTCTCCGCATCAAAGGTTGGCTACCATGGAGCGCCATTCCACTCTGTCTCTTGCCTTGGTGGTGCAGGTTGTCATAGGCTGATTTGTCAATATTTTGATGTTACTCACCCATGTTAGTCTTGGTCTGCTTCTGCCTCTATTACCTTGTATTTTCCCCTCCACGATTACTCTTAGTAGTCTGTTGTGTCTTTTAACATGGCCCAAAAATGTCAGGCCTTGTTCTAATTATGTTTAGTAGTTCTCTTTTAATTTTTAGTTGTTTTAAAACTTCATCATTTGTTTTAAACTTTTCTTTCTATCCAATTCTACCTATTCTTCTATAAATCCACATTTCAAAGGCTTCAATTTTCTGTTCTGTTTTTGTGTCTAATGTTCATGTTTCTACACCATACAGGAATATTGAGAAGACGTACCATTTTGTTATTCTTAGTTTTAGCCCTGGTGTTATTTGTTTTGATATTATGTGTTTACAAGATGGAGTAGAACAGTAGCTGTGATGATAATATGTGTTAGTATCTGTACAGGAAAATAATTGTAAAATGTGTCACAGGGAATATAGTGTTCGCTTCATAGACAATTAGTTGTGATATTAAATGGTGTTGAAATTCTGGATGCTGTATTTTCAGACTATTGTTATTGTTATTGTTATTGGTTATGGAAGGCCTCGGCATCACAGCAAACGAATTAAAATTCATAATTGCTCAACCGCCCATGCCAGTGGAATCATCCGAATTACTAACTCATCTCCCAAACAAAGAAAGGTAACTGTAGTCCCCATCATAGCAGTCTCAGCACACGCCAAAAGACATAAGGCGAAACCGCGCAGAAAGTGAACACAGCCAACTGTTCCCCGTCATACGATATCATCATTCATCATAAACAAGCGGGATATCAAAGCAGGATCAAAACGGATGAGACACACAGCTCACGGTGTGCACAGAGCACTTAACTCAGTAGCTCCTGCAACAAGCCAGACTTGGAATATGAGGAAACTGCAAGAAGGAACACTTTTCAGACATAGCCTTCAATGATTCCTGCCGCCTATCCACCATATACCATGGGAGTTCACGTCCTCCCGAAAATGATGATCGTCGTAGCACTTGATGTTAGGCCATCATTTCAGACTATGATTTATGTAACTGTTATAAGTAAATTAGTAATCATGTAATTAAATATGTTGCATTGATGATCTTCTTATGTGGTGATTTTGTAAAAACATATAGAAATTGTTAAGTTTTAGAGAGAGAATGCCCAAGATGCTGTTCTCATAGTTGGGGTATTATATTGTCATAACTAACTGGCAACCATTAGAAGCATGAGCCAGACAGATGAAGATTGTACCCATAACCAGGAAATAGAGTATGAAGTACACTGATATGAACATATATTTATTCAGAAATATAAGAACATATAGTGAACATTCTGAATGGATCATTCAATAAATGTGTATATGATGATGAAATATTGTGAAACATTGGTTCAGTGACCAGTCATTACATCAGTAAGTGAGGCAAATCAGAGTTACAGAACAATTGGTGGCCACGACTATTTAGAACTGTAGTTGTGTTACTTCTACCTTTCAGCTCCCTGTGGAACATAGGTCCTCAACAAACACTTTCCAAGTCGTTCTGTCTCTTGCCATTCTTCTGAGATCATTCCATGTCTTCCCCATCATCTTCATCTCTGCCTCTATCTGTCTTCTCCAAGAATTATTTAGTCTTCCTCTTTGTCTTTTCCCCTGGGGATTCCAAAAAAGGGCCTGTTGTGTAATACTCTCAGTTGGCTTCCGCAATGTGTGTCCTATTCAGCGCCATTGTCTGCACTGTATCTCTTTACCCACTGGTATTTGACTGGTACATTTCCATAATTCTGTGTTAGTGATTTTGTCCTGTCATTTCCATCCTTTTATTCTGTGTAAGCATCCATTAATGAAAGTCTGTATCTTCATGATTGTCAATTTTATTGTTCTTCATGTTTCACAGCCACATAAAAGGACTGACTTAGCATTGGAGTTGAAAATTGTTATTTTTGTAACCTTATTTTATTTTTACTTCCATATGTTTCCAAGTGCAATGAAAGCTCCTCTTGCTTTTGATATCCTTATTTTAGTATAATTTTCTGTTCCTCCCTCTTTATCTGTACTACTACCCAGATATATGTAAGATTGTACATCTAATAGAGGGACAACTGCATTAATTCTCATAATTTTGGTCTTATCTCTATTAATTTTCAGTCCTAGCTGTTGTGATCTCTCATCAAGTATGCTCATTTTATCCTGCATCTGTTGATGGTTGTGTGATAGGAGAGCTATGTCATCAGCAAAGTCTAAATCATCTAGATGCTTGGTCAGTAACCAATGCATTACATTTCTGTTGTTTTGAGTTATTTTCATAATCCAATCTATGACCAGTAGAAAGAGAAATGGAGACAGAAGGCATCCCTGCCTTACTCCTGTTCTTATTTCAAATGCTTCTGTAAGCTGCCCTTCATGCACCACTCTACATTTTGTTCCTTCATAAATTGTTTTTATCAGGTTAATAAACTTTATGGGGATTCTGTAATGACTCAGCAAATTCCAAAGCATTCCTCTGTCTAAACTATCAAATGCCTTTTCATAATCTATGAATCCAATATAAAGTGGGGATTGTAGTTATAAACTTTGTTCAACTATTATACGTAGAGTAGTTATTTGATCAGCACATGATCTGTTCTTCCTAAAACCTGCTTGTTCATCTCTCAAATATTTGTCTATAGCCTCTTTTAGTCTCTCCAGAATGATTCTGCTTAATATTTTTCCTGGCACTGATAGTAGCATAATTCCCCTATAATTTGTGCACTCCTGTAAACTTCCTTTCTTTGGTAGTTTGATCATATAACCTTTTTTCCAGTCTTTAGGTATTTCTTCCTTCTCCCAAATTTTATCTAACAGATTATGTAACATCTTGGTAGAGGTATTAATATCTGCTTTGATGGCTTCCGAAGGAATTTCATCTGGTCCTGTGGCTTTACCATTTTTTAATAGCTTGATAGCTTTCATTATTTCTTCTTTGCTTGGTTTTCCACAGTTAACGTGTAACTCTTCTTCTGCTGGTAGTATATCTGCAGGGTTATTTGAGCCGGATCTGTTCAAAAGTTCTTCAAAGTGCTCTATCCATCTCTACATTTGTTCTCTTATATTACTAAGCAGATTTCCTTTCTTATCTTTAATAAAGGCATTGATCTGTTTGTATTTTCCACTTAATTTCTTTGTGCTGTTGTACAGTTCTTTCATATTCCCTTTATTTGCTGCTTCATCTGCCTCTTTAGCTAGTTCATCTATATATTTCTTCTTATCCCTTTTAATGCATCTTCTCACTTCTTTGTTCACTTCTATGTAAGCTTCCTGTGTCTTGGCTTTATTACTTCTCATTTTGCTTTTATTTATGTCTGCTTTCTTGTTCTTTCTTTCTTTAATTTTATCCAGGGTTTCTGCTGTCATCCATGCATTATTATGGTGTTCTCTTTTCCCAGCATTTCTTCGCATGTCTCTTTCTATATATCATTTACGTGTTTCCAATGATCTTCTATGTTTATTGTATTTTCTAGTTGTTGGAGGACTTGGTATTTGTTTGATATTGTGACTGCAAATGTATCTTTAATTCCTTGTTCTTTAAGAAACCCTACATTGAAATATGTTCTACCCTTATTTATTATAGTATATCCTTTTAGTTTAAGTTTAAGTTTGGCTATCAGAAGCAGATGATCTGAAGCTACATCTGCCCCTCTATATACTTTTACATCCTGTAAGGATGACTTAAACTTATTATTAATACATATGTGATCAATTTGATTTTCCGTTCTATGATCTGGTGACACCCATGTGTAGTTACGTTACAATTAACAATAAAGTGTAACAATTTCTTGCTGTCTTATGTCCCCAACTACTTGTCTTTGTCTCAGTAAGTGGCCCTCTCAACCCTCCAAATTCACACTTTTTCATGACCTTTCTTTCCTTTATTCTGAGTTCATGCTCACCAAATCTCCATCTCCCTCAAGTAAGACCACTCTCAATTATCTGTATTTATTTTCTTTCCTTCTTTTCATGTAAGATAATTCTCATTTTTGTTGTCTCCCCTTCTTCCCTTGTGGGACAACTCTCCCTATATCACTGCTTGTTTATAAAACAGATAGCTGACCCCAAGGGAATGAAGAATAAAATAGGCATGTCCTAGATGACACAGGATGGGAGAGAGATGTTGAAACTGTATATTCAGTTAATACCACATGATCAGGATGGCGATTTTTTTTGTACGGCCAGAATAAGAGTTCAAAATTAGTGCCAAATTAAGCCAACTGTGTCAACTACAAGAGAATGAAGGTTGGACATTTGTTGCACCAACTTCCTTAGACACCTTTCAAAGAAAGCAATTATGAGTCCTACTTATAGTCCATGTTGCTCTGGGTCTAGAAATGGTGGCCAGGACCTTGTCACATGTAAATAGGACTCTCATTTTCAGGAACTAGTGCAGATCTTGGTCACTCAAAGTTCAATGAAAGTGCTGGCATAATTGTTTTATAATGTATAACTTGACTAGAAAGAGACATTTCAGTTTCTCTACAACCATTTATCTGAAAGTGACTGAAGAAAGTGCAGTTATGAAACTCCAACAAGTAGAATGGTATGTGAGAAGATGGGTCATTAGTGTGATATGGTAAACTACACAAAATGTCAATATGCACATTGTGTCATGTTTCAGATGTTCAAAGCTTCTATATGTCTGTAAGTCCTGTGATACAGATTCTATTTGCTCATACCAAGTAATCATTAAATAAACAATGAGAAGACAGAATTTATATTGTGATATACAGTTGATAGGAACAATTCTAAATATATAGGAACAATTCTAAATATATAGGAACAATTCTACAAATATAGGAACAATTCTAAAAACATAGGAACAATTATAAATATATAGGAACAATTCTAAAAATATATATAGGAACAATTCTAAATATATAGGAACAATTCTAAAAATATAGGAACAATTCTAAATATATAGGAACAATTTTAAATATATGGGAACAATTCTAAAAATATAGGAACAATTCTAAATATATAGGAACAATTCTAAATATGTAGGAACAATTCTAAAAATATAGGAACAATTCTAAAAATATAGGAACAACTTTAAAAAATATAGGAACCCTTCTAAACAAAAAAAAAAACCTTTAAACTAATTAAGAAGCTGTACAAAAAAAAAAAGATAAAAAGCAGTGAAAGTGAGGACAGACAAGTATTTTGCTGAAACATAAAAGACCATAACAGAATGTTGAAGAAAAAATAATAAAGGGTGGATTAAGAGCATATAGTTAGCAGCACTACAAATAAAACAGTAAATTTCTGAGAGGTACAAATATAAACATGCTAAATTGCAACATCAAAACTTGATCACTGTAATAAACAGTTAAAATCAAATAACTAGTAAGCAAAATGTCAAACAAATAACAAAAAGAATCACAGTATATAATATGTTGGCTAAAACTAGTGAATACACTTAATTTTTGCTGCCAAGAAAGAAATCACAAAAACAACTATACTTTCAATGTGTAATATTCTCACCTTAACAAAATCAAAACAATTCCCTTGGCCATTTGAGCTCTCCAAAGAAAAGGTATTGAATGTAATTCTGATACGCTTGTCCTGTGATGATGCAAGAATTGTCCAACTATTGAACAAAAAAATAGAACACGCATGAACATTTCTGTGTCATCATTTATCCCCATAAGACTGTCAAGAATGACATTTGCTTTATGTCCTTTTTGCTGTTCTCCATTAACACTTCAGCTGGAGGTATCCTTACAAGCTGCCTTCATATTATTCCAGGTATTTATTACATATTTATCTTTGTAATGTAAATATAATTGTAGTTACATACAAGCAGTACTACTACAATTGATAATAAATAAATTTGCAGTAATAAATAAAAGAAAGGGATGAATAACCCTCTTTGTCATCCATAGTTAAAAGGATGTTAAGTGGCCATACATGTGTTATGTTGTGGTTTCTTAGCACCTTTTAGTCAAGTATATTCAACTTCAGCAGAGCATTTATAAGTACTGGGTTGCCTTCCCTATTCAACTCTACTCATTTAGCCAAACATTTATAAGTACTGGGTTGCTTTCCCTGTTCATCTCTACTCATTTAGCCAAACATCTATAAGTGCCGGGTTGCCTTCCCTATTCAACTCTACTCATTTAGCCAAACATTTATAAGTGCCGGGTTGCTTTCCCTATTCATCTCTACGCATTTAGCCAAACATTTATAAGCACCAGATTGCATTCCCTATTCATCTCTACTCCAATAGTTAAACATTTATAAGCGCCACTTTTTTTTAATCACATAAATTTTATTTTTAAGTGTAAATGTTTGAAACTTTACAATTGTGTGTAAAAGTGAATATATTTTACAATAAACAACATTTATGGTATTTCTGATGTGCATAAACCTGTAAATATTATGTCCAAGTGAAGTTTTTGTTTTTATGCTTTTCAATTATCTTTTCTTCATCAAGTTTTAACTCTTGCAGGACCAGAACAGGAAACAGGAATTTTCAGATTTGGACCAGAAAACTCAACATTTTTTCCTGTTTCCAGAAATTTTACCATATACCTTTTTCATTTGACTACTTCACACAATAATTGAGATAAATGTGGCATGTGTTATATATCACTGGAAAGGGGAATGGATACAGAAAATGAAAATAGCAATATATTTCTGATATGTCATTATTTAAAGGAATAGTTACATTAAAAAAAAAAATATTCAAGGTAGATAATTTTAAATCTAAAATATTGTATTTCACTTACCCATTTCCATCCAGATATGTGTTGCTATCCATTTGTCTTGAAATATTACACAACATAATCCAAATTCCTCGAAAATACAGTTTATTTGATGAATTTATGTCCACAAATAACACAATTATGCACATTTTTATAAATGATCCCAGAATAAACATTTTCAAATTTTTTTTACATCACAACAATATTATTTACAAGTCAAGTTTATTATTTTTATTGACACATATGTACTTATTGTGTGTCTTCTTTCTTCTTCTTCTTCTTCTTTTCTCTTTCACTGATACCTAAAAGGTGTCGTGGTTTATATCATTTGTCGTTCTTGTGCTGCTCGAATTGTCTGAATTAGTGATTTTCCTTTTTTATTACATGTCTCTGTCACTGCATCTATCCATCTTCTTCTGGGTCTTCCTCTTGGTCTTTTTCCATGCATTCTCGAGAAGAACGCCCTTGATGGTGATAGGTGAGGATTCATTCTGACCAGGTGGCCAAACCATTTAAGTTGTTGTTGTTCTATATATTCTTGGCAGGGTTTTGTTCCTACCATTTTTCTTATGGTTTCATTTGGTATTCTATCTCTTCTTGTGTTGTTTGTTACTTTTCTCAAGCATCGCATCTCACATGTATTGATCTTTCTTAAATGTGATTTAGAAAGGGTCCATGTTTGACTTTCATAGCACAAAGTTGGTATGAAGATGCTATTTATCATTTGTTGTTTAGCTGGCATAGAAATGTTTGGATGTCTTAACAATGGTGAAAGCTGGTATGTGACAGCATTTGCTTTTTGTATTCTCATGTCAATTTCTCTGTCTAGTTTTCCATCTTCTGTGAACATTGTGCCTAAATACTTGAATTCCTCTACTTGTTTTATTTCTTTGTCTTTGATCTTGATGTTTAATGGGTGTCTTAATTTGCTTATATTTATAACCTCTGTTTTTGCTGTGTTAATTTTCATACTGTAGTTTGTGCAGCTTTTATCTAGAGATGTTAAATGCTGTTGTAGCAGGTTTTCATCCTCGTATATTAGGCATTGGTCATCTGCGAAGAGTAGCTCATTGATGTTGGAGTTTTCTACCTCTATGTTATTATTTGATTTGTCCTTGTTGTTGGTTGTTTCCTGATTTATTGTGTGTGATATTCCCTAAAGCATGTTTTAGCGCACAGATGTGGCTTATCCGGACAACCTGTACAATAATAGCTGCTTCGTTTTCTTACTTTCTGCTGCTCCGAACAATGAACACACTGCAGGTCTTTCCCATCAAAATCAATGAGATGGATGGCACCCTGATATCTATGCGGCTTCATGTTCCATTTTTTCCCCGGCTTGGATAAATCAACTTGAAGAAGGTTGTTAGGTATAGGTGTCTCTGCTCCTACTATGCTACACAATTCATAAATAAGCAGCTCCTTGAAATCTGCAAAAGGCATTGGCTTTTCTGTGTTAGGGCGGCTCAAGTTATATAAAATATGAGCATTGAGTTGTGTGATCTCAATTATCCACATAAATATTTTCTTCCACCACATGACTGTCTTCCTTGTGTGGTTCCCATAATATGAGATCATCTGGTCTACTCTGTCACATCCATTCATTGAGTGGTTGTAGCTATGGATGGGTGATGGCTTCCTGACTTGACTCCTACCTTCATTTCTGACCTCATATGTGACACTTCCATGTGTTGTCACCAATTGGCAGGGCTTTTTGGATTTTTTATCCCTCCAGCTAACACACATAACTTGCTCCTCATAATTGATGAACCACTTTGCCTCATTCACTGATATTTTTATTTATTTTTGACTTCTGCTGGAAATCCACGTCTGTTGGAATTTAGCGTTTCAGTGTAGTTGTGATTTTTCTCCCGCAGAAATTGGACAAGTGGCAGGAAAGTATAATACCAGTCAGCAAACACATGATGATGATCTGTGATGCCTTCCAGTAACTTGTCAAAAACTTTGATGACAGCATGTGATGAATGTGGGTCTGTTTCAGGCCTGTAAGCTGTGTCCGCACCAAAATATACCAGGAGGTTGAAAACGTATCCGGTGATTGAGTTGCAAGGTCCGTATAATTTGATATGATATTTTTTTGGCTTACTGGCATTGTACTGCTTGTACTTAAATCTTCCCTTGTAGCCTATAACCATCTCATCGATGCAGATATTTTCAAACGGATAAAACGCTTCTTGAAATTTTTCTATCAATGAATTGATGAACGGCTTTATTTACATTTTCCAGCCGCATCAGGAACAGCCGCATGAAGCATAGATTGATAAATGAGTAAAAATCTTGTCCGACTAAACATGCACCTAAACCAAGGACTACTTTCAAATGATTGAATGGACCAGTAATCCTTTATAGAATTTGTTGCATTCATTCCAACGGCAATCAGGACTGCCAGAAACTGAAAAAAAGTATTACGGTCCAGCGGTGTCCATTTAGTAAAAATTGAATACCTGCATACAGGAGTACTCAATTCCATTTTTTGCTGAGCATAATTGTTGATATTTTGAATCAGACTGTCAACAATTGTGTCAGTCAACAGGCTCAGAAAATACTTGGTGAAGCATTTTCTGGAAGATCTAACTTACATCCATTATTTATATTTTGGAAGCTAGATTTTCCTATGGTATCTCCATCTATGGCTTCATGCCACCCATCAGCAGGCTTCCTAGCCACATCTGTCCTGTCAGCTTTGGCTGACAGAATAGTATCAGTTTCATCATCAGAATTACTGCCACTAAATTCCTCTGAGTCACTGATAGTGCTGGACTGGAGGCATCGACCAGCTAAACCTAAACAAGAGAGTCTTGGTTTCTTACCACTCGACTTACCACTCGACTTACCACTCGACTTACCACTACGATTATCATGACTATCACCACAAAAACTAAAACTATCGTCTGAATCTGAATAGTCCATTTCTGATTCACTAAATAACAATGTTTCGAACATAGATCTCGCTTGTTCTGCACTATATCGTGTTGGGTGAGATGTACTGCAAGAACTACCAGCAGTGGGTGTGGCCATTTTGTGATAGAAATTTCAGAAAAAAAAACAATGAATATAAATGAATAATTTTTCAACATCCAAACGTCTAACCATGCCGTCGTAAGTGGAAAGATCAAGGAAAATAACTCTCACGACCGGAAATCAAGTATTGGTTGAAACCAAAACGAAATTCAGTGAAACCGAAACAAATATTCAGCTACATCCAAAATATCATAAAATGTCGGTGCCGGTCTAAACGGATCAATTTCATAGATCTGAGGACTCAGCGCTGGTCCTGAAAGAGTTAAGTTACTTTTTGCACTTTTCTCGAAAAATGATATTTATAAATGTTTTTTTTTAAATTCATTAGTCTACAAATTTTGATATAAAATACACCATAGTAATGTTTGAGGTTAATCAGTTGTTATGGTAATGCAGTCATGTCCAATTTCTTTTTTTTTTTAAACCACTCTGTAAAATGTGGATTTTGAACCAGTCCAGTAAGAGTTAACTGACAAGAGGAATAATAAATGAATTTAACCAGTCATTTTTTTTAAGCTTAAATATAAGTACTTGTTATCATTAGCTGAAATGAATAAAATCTATCTTGGAGTGTCCAAGAAGCTGTAAAGTTGATTCTGCTAATAATAAACCTCATTAAAATCCTAAGGTGCACATTTTTGTAGATAACTAACATTAACTCAGACATCTGCCTACCTGTAGTGGACATTGCGAGGATAGATTGATTGGTATCGTGGTGAGGCTAGCTGTCCAGAGTCTCCAACCAATTCTCCACCAAACACTGAAAATAAAAAGAGTAAACTAAAAATGGTAAGAGTAAACTAAAAGAGTAAACTAAAAATCACTAACTTGAACAGAGAATGTACATAAAGCAAAAGTGTTTGTACAAAAGAATTTAGTCTCATTGATTTTGACCACCAAAATTGTAGATAGCACACATCCATCATTACTACACTGTAATCCTCAAGGCCACAGAGGCAAATTTGATGGCTGAAATTAAAGATTTTTATAGTAAAAAAACATGAACAACGCGGATATATTGAGAGAGTAGTTAGCAAAAGAAATGCAAAACTATAAAATTAATATAACAGAAGTGAGTGAAAACAGGTAGACCAGAGCAGAAAGAATTACTGAAGTGAGAATCTAAAACATTGAGAATGAGCTGCAGTCGTTCTATAATTTACTTTCACAAACATTTCAAAAATGTAAAAAAAAATGATTTAATGTAATATCTAGAAAGTCCTTGAGGATAGAAATTCTTTTTAAATACCTCACTCGTCTCTGTATGTCAATTATTAAAAGAATTATGATTTAAACAATTTTTTATTGTTTTTTTGTAAATCAGTGGTCAAAATGTGTAACACTAAAAAAAAAGTAGAATATATAAGGTCACGCCCCCCACCATTTGGGGACAAGACCACTGAGACGTAAGTGTGATGTAAGCTAATTGATGCATGTGATTAATTAAAAAAATGACAAGGTCATCTAATTGTCGACAACAAAAATTTGGTCAACGATATCAACTTGAAATTTACCATACTTACGTAAAAAGGGACTTCAAACCTATATATCCATTTCATTTTAACTTTAGCATCTTTTGATTTATGCCACAACTGGTACTGACCACTTAAAGATGATTTTGCACACTTTTAAATGACTCAAAGAGAGTGTGTAAATGTTATGTCAATGTGTGCTGATCACTATAGCAAGAACTTGGCAGGTGTTAAAATCTTGACATTTACTATACTTAGGTAAAAATGGATGTTGAATCTCAATATTCATTTCAATATAAACATATAATTTTTTTTTTATCAGTAGCAAAATGAAAAAAAAAATTATTGACTAAGCAGAAAAAACTGAATGAAAAAAAAATATGATGGGAATTCTTGCAGTTGCCATTTTTATAATGGAGAATAAACCTCTCCATGATTAAAAATCACCAAGGATTATCCTTATAATCATGTGATATTCTGTTGACATAAAATAAAATATGGACACACTGTTATGCTGCTTTCAAATTCCACGGGCTGACAAAATGTTCAAGGTCAAATGGAACACCCAGAAGTAGAAGTTTGTAATGTAAGATGTGGCACCTCTCCTTCTTTTCTCTTTTCACTGATACCGAAATATGGCGTGATTTGTATCATTTATCATTCTTGAGTTGCTCGAACTGTCTGAATTAGTGATTTTCCTTTGTTGTTACATGTCTCTATCACTTTATCTATCCATCTTCTTCTAGGTCTTACTCTTGGTCTTTTTCCATGCATTCTCGAGAAGAATGCCCTTGATGGTGATTGGTGAGGATGCATTCTGACCAGGTGGCCCAATCATTTACATTTTTTGTTGCTCTATTTATTCTTGGCAGGGTTTTATTCCTACCATTTTTCTTATGTTTAATGAATTTACCTCTCTTTCTTGTGTCCGCTAATCCTAAGATTTTTATATTCCTTTTTTTCATAAATCCAACTATTTCCGTGCTTTTATCACCTAGACCGCAGATGCGGCACTACCTACATTAAATGAAAATACACTGCTCATTTAGGATTAGTAAAGACGCAAACACAAAGGTAAACAGCTAATACATTAATCAACAAGATCAGTGAAAACAAACCAACAACTCACAGCTGCTGTATTCTGCTGTGAAACCTGCAGCTGTGTTGTCCTCATTTGACCGGAACTTGACCCAAGCACCAAAGAAGGATGTTAAGTTTGATGGAGTGTTTGTACCAACCCATCTCCCCACAAGAAAGCCACTGACATCTGGACTGCGTATTTCCACATAGTCATCACTAATACTTCCCAAGGGATCCAGCTGAAAGTTCCTGTTGGATATTACAACAATATTTTTAACTGTGGTTTCAAAACAAACAAGATATTGCAAATTTTTTTTTTTTGTTACAAAAAGTTATCAGAGGACAGAAATGAGAAAAAGCCCACGCTGCATATAATCATAAATCCCTAATCTTGGAAAGCTTCTAAATCTCAGTAAGGTAATCAACGCCTGCAATTCTATTTCTCTTATCAACATTCTTCTTAGTATCTTAAGGTTAGCCTCTTCTGCTTTGTATTTGTCTTGATATTTCTTCTCATCATATTGCTGACATATACATAATATGCTGATATTAAAAATATATATATATATATATTTTTTTTTTTATAATAGTTAAGATTTGATAAGTTGAGATCTCATAATAAATGGCCATTTCTCTTAATATGGAGATACATAAATGAATAAAACGCATTGTTTTTTGTTTTTTTTAAATACAACCACTCATCAATTTTCATAAGGAATGGAACAAAAATATTGAACATAAATTTTAAACAAATTAAAAACAGGTTAAAACATAAAATACATAATTAGAATTTCCAGGCACTAAATGAAATACAGAACAAGAATTCCTAGGCTGTTAAAGAAATACAGAATAAGAATCCCCAGGCTGTTCAAGAAATACAGAATAAGAATTCCCAGGTTATACAAGAAATACAGAATAAGAATTCCCAGGTTATACAAGAAATACAGAATAAGAATTCCCAGGTTATACAAGAAATACAGAATATGAATTCCCAGGTTATACAAGAAATACAGAATAAGAATCCCCAGGTTATAACATAAATATAGAGTATGAATTCCCAGGTTATACAAGAAATACAGAATAAGAATTCCCAGGTTATACAAGAAATACAGAATAAGAATTCCCAGGTTATACAAGAAATACAGAATAAGAATTCCCAGGTTATACAAGAAATACAGAATATGAATTCCCAGGTTATACAAGAAATACAGAATAAGAATCCCCAGGTTATAACATAAATATAGAGTATGAATTCCCAGGTTATACAAGAAATACAGAATAAGAATTCCCAGGTTATACAAGAAATACAGAATAAGAATTCCCAGGTTATACAAGAAATACAGAATAAGAATTCCCAGGTTATACAAGAAATACAGAATAAGAATTCCCAGGTTATACAAGAAATACAGAATAAGAATTCCCAGGTTATACAAGAAATACAGAATAAGAATTCCCAGGTTATACAAGAAATACAGAATAAGAATTCCCAGGTTATACAAGAAATACAGAATAAGAATCCCCAGGTTATAACATAAATATAGAGTATGAATTTCCCAGGTTATAACAGAAATACAGAATATGAATTCCTAGGTTATAACAGAAATACAGAATATGAATTCCTAGGTTATAACAGAAATCTATCTATTTATATATTGACCTTTCGAGCCGTAGTGGGCCCATAGGGCATAGGCCAAGATACACCTTCTCTTATCTGAATTTTTGTTCTAGCAGTTTTTAATTATTTTAAAGATATTTTATCAAATCTCGCCATTTATCTCTGTTCTGTGCAAGCAGCTCTTTCTCATTGAGGGAGCCGAATCCTGCTGCTCTTGTCTCTCTCATCGATGTTCTTCTCAGTGTCTCTCTGGGCCTTCCTCTTTTTCTCTTACCTGTTGTTTCCCATATGAGGGCTTGCTTTGCTATTCGGTTATTATCTCTTCTCATCACATGTCCAACATATGACCATCGTCTTTTCTTTATTACTGAAGATATCAGTGGTTGATTGGCAATTTCTCTAATTTCCTCGTTTGTTTTGAATTCGTTCCACGCTATACCAAGTATTTTCCTCAGACATTTATTTTTGAATGTGTTCAATTTTTTTTATATAACAGAAATACAGAATAAGAATTCCCAGGTTATAACAGAAATACAAAATAAGAACTCCCAGGTTATAACATAAATATAGAGTATGAATTCCCAGGTTATAACAGAAACACTGAATATGAATTGCCAGGTTATAACAGAAATACAGAATAAGAATTCCCAGGTTATAACATAATTATAGAGTATGAATTCCCGGTTTATAACATAAATATAGAGTATCAATTCCCAGGCTATAACAGAAATACAGAATACGAATTCCCAGGTTATAGAAGAAATGCATAATAACAATTCTCAGGCTATAAGAAAAATACAGAATACAAATTTAAAAAGTGATGAGCAAGAATTCTTAGGTTTAGGTTTACTTCCAGAATGTGAAAAACAGAGTAAAGTTTTGAAATAAGAGATTCTTACAATGCACTTTAAGATCAACATCAGATGTTTGTGTAACATGTACAACAGACAAGCAGTGTAAGAGTATTTGGAAATATTAATATCAGATTGGGTTTTTAGGGACCACAGAATATAACATTGAATCTTGGATATGAGATCAAAAGTTAGTCCTCCAGGGAAACTGCAGTGCTCTGAGACGAGAGAATGATAATTATAAATTCCCCTGGGCAGTAAAGTGGTGTCAGTTGTGTTGGCTAAGACAAGAGTTGTTCCGCTTATCAAAGACAGACAGTCATGAGTCTACTGATCCATGAGTTCATCAAAGACAGGAAGCCATGAGTTCCCTTTTCCTTGATCTCTAGGAAAAGGGAACCACTGTTATATTTTGATGTTGTTAAAATGGTCTTCCAAACAAAATTCCTGTGTAATTAAGGTGATTAATGACTGACAGTCCTAAGGGAAAGGGATAATTAAGAGAATTGACATAAAGGCGGTCCTACATAATTAGTAGGTATAATTGGACCATTGACAGACTAACCTAAGACATGTCAAATGGTAGAATTTCCCTGAATCCCTGATTTTGGGCAGAGCTTAGGAGAGCAACAAAAAGCCATTGCAGACCAAGTTTTAGGGTTAGAGAGAGAGAGAGAGAGAGAGAGAGAGAGAGAGAGAGAGAAGAATCACACAGCAAGTCTCTGAGGCAAGTTAGCCCCAGGGGTTTTGACTTATGTTTTACAGAGAATTATAAGTTTTACAGAGATCATGGGATTTAGAGTTAAAGCATTAGAGTGAATCAGTCAAGTGATGCCAAATAGTCTTCAGAGACAGTTGTTAGCTGCAACTACAAGTGAGTTGAGAATATTTTAAAAAGTTAAGACTGAGTTTGTGTCATACCAGCAATAGTACTAACCATATCATGGCCAGATAAAAGTGGCTTTGCAGTAAAACAAAGTGTTCCTCAACTTATTCAATTATATGATGCCATGGAGCAACAGTGGCACTACCTGTCTTACAGTATGGTTGAACGCTGGGTATAAATATGATACAGGATATGGTGTACGGTATCAGCATTCCAAAATATTTTCTGCTGCAATGTATATGCAGCTGCTAAAAGAAATTTATTGCATCCACGAAAAAAAACTTGGGAACCTTGGTGGTTAGTGCACCAGCTCCTGATCAGGGTCTGGGACTCAATTTCCAGAAGTGGTGGATCCTTTTTTTTTGGTTGGACTGACTAAATGTGGGATTCACCCAGCTTCTATAAATGGGCACCAGAGATTTTTCTGGGAAGTAAAGATGATCTGACATGATATTGACAGCAACACCCACAAATTTGCAGTGGTCACTAACATCATATTCCTCAAAACACCTAGCAAGGTAAGGGCGGAGACCTTTACTTGACATTTATGTGAAGAGACTGTAGGGCTAACTTTAAATAAAATAGAAACTCTGAAGGTGTTGTGTTGATTTGACAGCCACAGTTTGTAGTCACAGTTTAAAAGATATATTTTAGCTGTGATCACAACAACTATGACAATGTTTTTGAGTGATTTCATGGAATTGCTAAATCACATGCAATCTTAACACTGGTACTTTCTATGTGTGATTCCAATTTGTAACATTGCTTGAAATTATTAATGTTCAAGTTGTAATAGTTTTGTGCTGATCATACATTAATTGTACTTGTTTCAGATTTGTCTTGTTTATTTTTATGCTACATGATGGTGATGATTGTTGCTTCGATATGACCATTACTTCTGTTTTCTTACTATTCAGACTGAGACCTTTTTTGTTGCTTTCTTTTAATATTATGTCTATCATTTCTTGTAGTTCATTCTCTGTCTCTGCTATTATGACTTGTAGAGTCCCCGTTAACGTCATTAGTTGTAGATATTAAGTTGTGTTTGGACATAATTAATCTAGGCAATATAAGAAGGTAGTTTGCCATTCCTTTCCTTCTTGGCAGTGACTGAACTAGTCAGAGATCGCAGCCACTGTCTCTATACATGAGATCCTCTGTGCCATCGCAAAATGGGGACCATAACCAGCACTACTTGTCCCACAACACCATCCACCACCTGCTCCAATGGCTTCACATAACCCTGATAGGGGGGGCTAAGTGGGAGCTCCACCTTGCCCAAGGTTGTCCCGAAGACTAGCGGAGGAAAGGAGACATCGTACTCCTCCTTTGGTAGGGCAGAACTCTACCCCGCTAACTGATTATTAGAGGCCACAGAGATGGGATTTCCCAGAAGAATGTTGAAAGTTCCCTGGACAGCTAAAAAGACCAATGAGGAAATACTCAAAGAGGCCAACACAAAAAGGCAACTCCTAAAAAAAAGAAACAATCAACATTTTTGGGCACATTATGAGAAGAGGAAAGTTGGAATACTTGGTTACAACTGGCAAAATAAAAGGAAGGAGAGATGAGATCGCAGACGGCAAAGAGAGAAAATACTGAATAGCTTGGTGTCATGTCATATAAAACAGTCAACAACAGAACTGATATGATACAATGTGAATAGAAGAATGTGGAAGGACATGATCGCCTACGCCAACTGATATGGCACATGATGATGATGATGATACATTAATTAATTTTAAATTATATTTGTTTTTAATGTATGCATAATTAAAATTTATCCCTTCTGGTGATGAATTTCTGAGGCAGCCCTGAATGATAAGATCTTTTACTCTTTGCTACAGATGTGAACCACTGTAAAGTATATTGATGACATTGGTATCGATGTCTAAAATCTCCAAAAGGAAAGAAAGAAGAAGAAATTTAATGTACAAATTTCACACCACTGCAAAACAACTTTTTTTTATCGTTCACCAGTTTTCACCTCTGGCAAAGTCCCTATAGACTAAGAACTTAAATTTGCATGTTAATCCATTTTTCCCTGGCAGCCATGTGCCCAGAGGTCTCTCACCATACAGGCAGATAACTGACTTAAGAGGTGCTCATATTTTTTTTCTGTTGATGAGTAATTAATGTTTCAAGCTGAACTATGCTTGTGTGTGTGTGTGGGGGGGGGGGGAGGGAGGAGAATGGATGATGATATTGTATTTGCTGCAGAAAAATCACAAATAATAATATCAGTGCAGCCGGGATTTGAACTCTCAACCTTTCAGTCTTGAGACTCGTCTTGTCTCTAGACCTGCATATTGCCTAGTGACCAACCAATTTCCCCTTCAAAATAATGTGACAATCAGAAAGATGCAGGCTCCAATGGATGATTGCACAGAATAAAAGGATGAAAATGACAGGACAAAATCATTGGCGTAGAATTATGGGAAAGTACCAGTCAAATACCAATAGACGAAGAGATACAATGAAGACAATGGTGCTGGATAAGACACACTTTGTGGAAGCCCACTGAGAGTATAACATGACAAAGCCTTTTTTTTTTTTTTGGAATCCCCAAAAGCGGAGACAAAGAGAAAGCCAAAATAAACTTGGAGAAGACGTGGAATAATCTTGACAGAATGGTAAGAAACAGAACGGCTTGGAAAATATTTGTTGAGGAATATGTTCCATAGGGACTTGAAAGAAAGAAGATAACTGCAAAATGCAAACTTTGTAACTATTTTACATTTTCTACTCCACTTGGATATATTATAATTCTGCTTTACTTCTGGAATTAAAATATCAGTTTAAAATTGTTATTTCTCATATAAATAGATAAGATGAGCATTAGAGAGTTATTACAGGAAGTGAACAGAAGGAAAAAAGGTTTAAACATTAAAGCCATAAAGGAGTCCTATAGTAATTGGTATTGGGTAAGTAAGTGTTAATGACTTCATTGTGCTACACTCAATTTCATGTGGTAGGATGGCCAGTTCCCTTTCTTGCTGCCTACAAGTACTACCACCAGACCTTTCTAGATACCAGGGGTGCATAAAGCCACAGACATTGTGTTGAACGAAGCATCATGAGCAAATAATAAATTATCAACATCATCCTCAACAGAACTGAGAAAAAAGCTAGGAATAGCTCCCACCATAGAATATATAAGGAAACAACAGATAAAATTATTTGGCCACATGACAACGCAGAAAGATCAAAACTCAACACAACGAGCTTTCAACAAATGTTGTGAGAACACCAGACCCAAGGGTCAACCATGAAAAAGATGGATCGATGGAATATTAGAAGCACTAGGAAACAACAGCAGCAGAGGCAAATAGAAGAGCAAAAGACTGCAAATTGTATCTTCCCTCGACGCTGAAAGGCAGATGAGGAAGGAAAGAAGAAAAAGATCCTCAATATTAATAGTCAGAGCAAGAAGTAAAAGAATACCATTGGTCCTTGCTGCAATAGTATATTGTTTCAATATTCTTGTCTCAATAACAGATGGTTCAACTGCTACCACAAACCAACTCTAGATAAAGTCACCACCAAACTACTGCTACCACAAATCAACTCTAAATAAAGTCACCACCAAACTACTGCTACTACAAACCAACTCTAGATAAAGTCACCACCAAACTACTGCTACCACAAACCAACTCTAGATAAAGTCACCACCAAACTACTGCTACTACAAATCAACTCTAAATAAAGTCACCACCAAACTACTGCTACTACAAATCAACTCTAGATAAAGTCACCACCAAACTACTGCTACTACAAACCAACTCTAGATAAAGTCACCACCAAACTACTGCTACTACAAACCAACTCTAGATAAAGTCACCACCAAACTACTGCTACTACAAATCAACTCTAAATAAAGTCACCACCAAACTACTGCTACTACAAACCAACTCTAGATAAAGTCACCACCAAACTACTGCTACTACAAATCAACTCTAAATAAAGTCACCACCAAACAACTGCTACTACAAACCAACTCTAGAAAAAGTCACCACCAAACTACTGCTACTACAAATCAACTCTAAATAAAGTCACCACCAAACAACTGCTACAACAAACCAACTCTAGATAAAGTCACCACCAAACTACTGCTACTACAAATCAACTCTAGATAAAGTCACCACCAAACTACTGCTACTACAAACCAACTCTAGATAAAGTCACCACCAAACAACTGCTACCACAAACCAACTCTAGATGAAGTCACCACCAAACTACTGCTACTACAAACCAACTCTAGATAAAGTCACCACCAAACTAATGCTACAACAAACCAACTCTAAATAAAGTCACCACCAAACTACTGCTACTACAAACCAACTCTAGATAAAGTCACCACCAAACTACTGCTACAACAAACCAACCCTAAATAAAGTCACCACCAAACTACTGCTACTACAAACCAACTCTAGATAAAGTCACCACCAAACTACTGCTACTACAAATCAACTCTAAATAAAGTCACCACCAAACAACTGCTACTACAAACTAACTCTAAATAAAGTCACCACCAAACAACTGCTACTACAAATCAACTCTAAATAAAGTCAACACCAAACTACTGCTACTACAAACCAACTCTAGAAAAAGTCACCACAAAACTACTGCTACTACAAATCAACTCTAGATAAAGTCACCACCAAACTACTGCTACTACAAACCAACTCTAGATAAAGTCACCACCAAACAACTGCTACTACAAACCAACTCTAGAAAAAGTCACCACAAAACTACTGCTACTACAAATCAACTCTAGATAAAGTCACCACCAAACTACTGCTACTACAAACCAACTCTAGATAAAGTCACCACCAAACTACTGCTACTACAAACCAACTCTAGATAAAGTCACCACCAAACTACTGCTACTACAAACCAACTCTAGATAAAGTCACCACCAAACAACTGCTACTACAAACCAACTCTAGATAAAGTCACCACCAAACAACTGCTACCACAAACCAACTCTAGATAAAGTCACCACCAAACAACTGCTACTACAAATCAACTCTAGATAAAGTCACCAACAAACTACTGCTACTACAAACCAACTCTAGATAAAGTCACCACCAAACAACTGCTACTACAAACCAACTCTAGATAAAGTCACCACCAAACTACTGCTACTACAAATCAACTCTAGATAAAGTCACCACCAAACTACTGCTACTACAAATCAACTCTAAAGTCACCACCAAACTACTGCTACTACAAATCAACTCTAGATAAAGTCACCACCAAACTACTGCTACTACAAATCAACTCTAGATAAAGTCACCACCAAACTACTGCTACTACAAATCAACTCTAGATAAAGTCACCACCAAACTACTGCTACTACAAATCAACTCTAAATAAAGTCACCACCAAACTACTGCTACTACAAATCAACTCTAAATAAAGTCACCACCAAACTACTGCTACTACAAACCAACTCTAGATAAAGTCACCACCAAACTACTGCTACTATAAATCAACTCTAAATAAAGTCACCACCAAACTACTGCTACTACAAACCAACTATAGATAAAGTCACCACCAAACTACTGCTACTACAAACCAACTCTAGATAAAGTCACCACCAAACTACTGCTACTACAAACCAACTCTAGATAAAGTCACCACCAAACTACTGCTACCACAAACCAACTCTAGATAAAGTCACCACCAAACTACTGCTACTACAAACCAACTCTAGATAAAGTCACCACCAAACTACTGCTACCACAAACCAACTCTAGATAAAGTCACCACCAAACTACTGCTACTACAAACCAACTCTAGATAAAGTCACCACCAAACAACTGCTACTACAAACCAATTCTAGATAAAGTCACCACCAAACTACTGCTACTACAAATCAACTCTAGATAAAGTCACCATCAAACAACTGCTACTACAAACCAACTCTAAATAAAGTCACCACCAAACAACTGCTACTACAAACCAACTCTAAATAAAGTCACCACCAAACTACTGCTACTACAAATCAACTCTAGATAAAGTCACCACCAAACTACTGCTACTACAAATCAACTCTAAATAAAGTCACCACCAAACTACTGCTACCACAAACCAACTCTAAATAAAGTCACCACCAAACAACTGCTACCACAAACCAACTCTAAATAAAGTCACCACCAAACTACTGCTACTACAAACCAACTCTAGATAAAGTCACCACCAAACAACTGCTACTACAAACCAACTCTAAATAAAGTCACCACCAAACAACTGCTACTACAAACCAACTCTAGATAAAGTCACCACCAAACAACTGCTACCACAAACCAACTCTAAATAAAGTCACCACCAAACAACTGCTACTACAAACCAACTCTAGATAAAGTCACCACCAAACTACTGCTACTACAAATCAACTCTAAATAAAGTCACCACCAAACAACTGCTACTACAAACCAACTCTAGAAAAAGTCACCACCAAACTACTGCTACAACAAACCAACTCTAGATAAAGTCACCACCAAACAACTGCTACTACAAATCAACTCTAAATAAAGTCACCACCAAACAACTGCTACTACAAACCAACTCTAGAAAAAGTCACCACCAAACTACTGCTACAACAAACCAACTCTAGATAAAGTCACCACCAAACAACTGCTACTACAAACCAACTCTAGATAAAGTCACCACCAAACAACTGCTACCACAAACCAACTCTAGAAAAAGTCACCACCAAACTACTGCTACTACAAACCAACTCTAAATAAAGTCACCACCAAACTACTGCTACTACAAATCAACTCTAAATAAAGTCACCACCAAACTACTGCTACTACAAACCAACTCTAGATAAAGTCACCACCAAACTACTGCTACTACAAACCAACTCTAAATAAAGTCACCACCAAACTACTGCTACTACAAACCAACTATAGATAAAGTCACCACCAAACTACTGCTACTACAAACCAACTCTAGATAAAGTCACCACCAAACTACTGCTACTACAAACCAACTCTAGATAAAGTCACCACCAAACTACTGCTACCACAAACCAACTCTAGATAAAGTCACCACCAAACTACTGCTACTACAAACCAACTCTAGATAAAGTCACCACCAAACTACTGCTACCACAAACCAACTCTAGATAAAGTCACCACCAAACTACTGCTACTACAAACCAACTCTAGATAAAGTCACCACCAAACTACTGCTACTACAAACCAACTCTAAATAAAGTCACCACCAAACTACTGCTACTACAAATCAACTCTAAATAAAGTCACCACCAAACAACTGCTACTACAAACCAACTATAGATAAAGTCACCACCAAACTACTGCTACAACAAACCAACTCTAGATAAAGTCACCACCAAACAACTGCTACTACAAACCAACTCTAGATAAAGTCACCACCAAACAACTGCTACTACAAACCAACTATAGATAAAGTCACCACCAAACTACTGCTACTACAAACCAACTCTAGATAAAGTCACCACCAAACAACTGCTACTACAAACCAACTCTAGAAAAAGTCACCACCAAACTACTGCTACAACAAACCAACTCTAGATAAAGTCACCACCAAACAACTGCTACTACAAATCAACTCTAAATAAAGTCACCACCAAACAACTGCTACTACAAACCAACTCTAGAAAAAGTCACCACCAAACTACTGCTACAACAAACCAACTCTAGATAAAGTCACCACCAAACAACTGCTACTACAAACCAACTATAGATAAAGTCACCACCAAACAACTGCTACCACAAACCAACTCTAGAAAAAGTCACCACCAAACTACTGCTACTACAAACCAACTCTAGATAAAGTCACCACCAAATAACTGCTACCACAAACCAACTCTAGATAAAGTCACCACCAAACAACTGCTACCACAAACCAACTCTAGATAAAGTCACCACTAAACTACTGCTACCACAAACCAACTCTAGAAAAAGTCACCACCAAACAACTGCTACCACAAACCAACTCTAGATAAAGTCACTGTATACATCTTTACTTACGGAAATGATATCTGTATTCTGTTGCCAGGAGATGTTTTGATCAGCCAGACACACTCAATGTTAAATGGATAACCAGTCGGATAATTAGGGCTCATAAACTGTCCTGACTCTGCAGTGAGTTCTGCTCCACAGTCTGGAACCAAAGCAATTGAAATAAGTAAAGACATTTTAATCATTTATGAAATCATATATATTTACCTATTGTCTTTTCAAGGTTAAGACAACAAAGAGGGCAGAAATAAAAATGCTTTTCATTCCGGATTATTATTTGCTGTTGTTCAACAGACTTTGCAATAGACCCTCAACATAGCATGCCACATGTTCCTATTCTGTGAGATTCTCAATAAACCATAACAAATCATAAATCATAACAAAATAAATCATAACACAACAAATCATAACATGAGAGTCAATAAAAACAATTTCATAATTTATCTTTCTTCTGCATTTAGTTTCCCATGTTCAGCAAATTATTTAAAGAAGAAAGATGTTGCCTCCATCAATCTGGTAACTGCATGATTCTACTTTGATTATTCTGAGCATGAGCATATGATCAATTCACAAGTGCTTTAGTCCAAAATTTCTTTGTTTTTTTTTATGTTTTATCTCGAGTTGATATTTAGTGCCTATATCATGAGACAGGTATTAAATATCAATTTGATTGTTGACTGTCACTGCTACTCTTTAGCCCCAAACAGCTTTGACAGAAATGTTGAGTTTTCGGGCCAGTGCCCCTCATTACCTGGTCATACATGAGGTTGTATATTTGTAACTTTTTTCATTGAGCCTGCACATAGTGTTTTTGACAGCCAAGTGTTATGCCTGTGTATAAGCCTGAATTTAATAGTTTGTCCAAGTTGATGGTCAGTTCTATGGTTGTCTTCATTAAGATGAGTTCACATCTATTGCCTGCTCTCATTCTCCCACCATTTTATCATATAGATCTGCTCTTTAACATCCTGGTAACCCACAGTGTGACTTGGTACAAGCTTGCTTATTTCATTTCTTAGTTGTGGAAACTTACCACATTCGTGGGCTTGTAGAACAGATAGAGTGTAACTGAAAGTGTCTGTACTTTATAGCAGGCTAAGATGTTGGTACATCAATCATGTGCTCAGAATGGACAAAAAGAAGGCACCCACACCAGACTGTTTCATGGCCACCAGGTGGCAAAAGAAAACAAGGAAGACCAGAAGAAACTCTAAGATAAAAATGAATAGAGAAACCTCATCTATGGACTAAAGAACAAAGTAAGATCTACAAGACCCTGCAGTGAATTATCAGATATGGAGAGTTATAATTTCTGCCTTACATGTCATCTTCCACCCAAGATGATTTAACTTAGCTGTTGATTTAGATCATATTGATAACTGATCAGAGATCTGAATCTTAGTAGCTGCATAAAATTGAACATAATTTCCAGCAGAAAGTATATTTACTTTTGCCTGGGTATGCAATAATCCAGCTCTCTCCATTTGTAACCATATGCTGTTGCTGCTCTACAAGAACAGGAATGTGTTCATAGCTGTTCTGGGTAGTTGGACTGGATCATATTTTGTGCAGCTGTTTTTTTCTGGTAAGTCATTGTTTTCAAATCCAGTTTATAGTCACTTGCAGTCTATACAGAGTGCTTATTTAAGAGTGTAGCTATTTTTAGACAGTCACGACATCAAGTATGGAGTTCCAACCTGAGATGTGGTGGCATAAATGTGTGCCTCACCCAGTCACTCAGCGCATATATAGTTTATAGAGGATTAAACCTAATTTACAAGGTATACAAGATATTTCTATTTTATTTTTTAACCAGGTCAAATAGATATGTTAATGCACCAATAAAATGCCAATATTTCTGTGAGTAAAAGCTTAATTTTGAAACCTTGGCTCTGGCTATTTCTGTTTAAAATTGTATGTTTTACTTGTTTCTGTTTAATTGTGTACTTTTATTAGGTTTGTGACATTTCTGGTGTGTTCCAAGATGGAAGCCAAGTTTTCTTTCCATCTTGCATGGGCCATTGGACGTAGGGCTGACAAACCTTACCCTGAAACTCACTTAGGGGCAACCCTTGGCAGGAAAATAATTTCAGTTATTGGAAGCTCACATTAACATGTTGAGCCATGCTGAAAAACCTTCTATGGGAGATACATGCTCTTCAAACATTGACACATGTTGGGTATGTATTAAGAAGAAATGACTAAGCTGACTCTCACATGGGAAACATCAGGTCAGAGGAAAAGAAGACTCCTGGAAAAACACTAGTACGAATCTAACACAATAGGCAAGGTTGCAGGCATAGACTCATTCATTCTCGATTATCAAACAGCTCACCCAGAATAAAAACAATTGGCAGGAGATTCTACAAAGCCCTATGTGCTGCGTAATGGCACTGGAAGGATTAAGAATTAGTTATGTACTTCACTCACTGGTGATTATTATTATTCTTCTTTCCTTCCTCATTTGCTTTTCAACGTCAAGGGGAAAAATAACTTGTGGTCTTGCTCTTCTGTTCACCTCTGCTGCTGTTGTGTTTCCTAGTGCTTCTAATATTCAATCAATCCATCTTTTTCATGGTTGACCCTTGAGTCTGGTGTTATCATGTTTATTGAAAGCTTGTTGTGTTGTGTTTTGATATTTCTGCCTTATCACGTGGCCAAACCATTTTATCTGTTGTTTCTTTATATATATATTCTGTGGTGGGGGTTATTCCAAGCTTTTTTCTCAGTTCTTCATTTCTGATCTTGTCTCTCAGGTTGTTTCATGTCACACGTCTAACACATTTCATCTTAGTAGAGGTTATTTTTATTATTGTTCTTGCATCTAGGGTCCAGGACTGTTCTTTGTAGCACAAATTTAGAATGAAGACTGTATTATAAAGTGTCCATTTTGCCTCTACAGTTACTTCCTTGTTGGACAATAGTGGTGATAGCTGTCCAACGCTTAGACAAGCTTTGTTGCATCTTGAGTCCATCTCTGCTGTTTGTGAATTGTCGTTTGTCACTAGACTTCCTAGGTATTTGAATTCTTCTACTTGTTTTAGTTGCCTGCCTTATACAGTTATGTTGATGTTCTGTTTCTCTTTTGTGACATCCTGACTTCTGTTTTGTTGATGTTGATTTTCATGTTGCATTTTTTGCCTGTGCCGTAGAGTTTATTTAAGTGTTCTTGTATGTTTTCTATTTTTCCATGCATTAGTGCCTAATCATCTGCAAATAAAAGCTTGTTGGTTTCTTCTGTTCCTGATGGGTTGGCTAACTTGCATATATAGTTCATGTATGTAATAAACAATAGGGAGGAATAGTACGCACCCCTGTTTTACACCTGATCTAACTTTGAAGTGGTCTGTGTAGCCTGTTGCTGTTCTCTGCAGTTGCTGTTTATGTAGAGACTTTTAAATAGGTTGGTTAGATGTTGGCTTACTCTGTATATCCACATTTGTTCTCTATTTACTCTGTTGAATGCTTTTTTCCTGGTCATTGAAAGCTATGTACAAATTTTGATTGTGTTCTGTCATCTTTTCTGCTAGCTGTTTTAAGGTGACTAAACTGTCAGTACATCTGTTTTCTTTTTTTTTCTTTTTTTTTTTTTTTTGAATCCCAACTGAGAATTGCTTAACTGTAGTTCTATTATTGGTCTCAGACTTTTTCAGGCGATTATTGCTTATATTGTATTGCATTGTATTGTATTGTATTGTATTAACATCATCATCATCAAGTACCTTGCCTGCTAGCATAGGTGATCATGACTCTCCCCAACCTTCGACCTCAACAACAATTATTTATCATTTATGTTATTGACCTTCTGACAAGCCATTCTCTTAAGCTGTCTGGTATCGTTTCTCTTTGCTGCTCTCTGTCTCTTCGTCTCTCAATTTTCCCAGTTATCACAATATATTATAACTGTTCCCTTCTCATTACATGGCCAAAAAATGATGAATATCTCTTCCTAATATTGGAAATTACCTCTCTTTTTTGCTTTGGCCTCTTTCACAACATTTTCATTACTCTTCTTAGCTGTCAATCACTACTATCAATGTTCTTCTAAACAACATTTCTACAGCCTCCAGTGATTTTAATACTGTTGTCCAATTGTCCATGATTCACATCCATATGTTAAGACTGGCTCAACATAACATTTAACAGCCATAATTGTTTATATTGCGCAAAAATGGATTGCACAGTATGTTCCTCATTTTTTTTTTGAAAGCTGCTTTATATTATATTATATTATATTATATTATATTATATTATATTATATTATATTATATTATATTATATTATATTATATTATATTATATTATATTATATTATATTATATTATATATATTATATTATATTATATTATATTATATTATATTATATTATATTATATTATATTATATTATATTATATTATATTATATTATATTATATTATATTATATTATATTATATTATATTATATTATATTATATTATATTATATTATATTATATTATATTATATTATATTATATTATATTATATTATATTATATTATATTATATTATATTATATTATATTATATTATATTATATTATATTATATTATATTATATTATATTATATTATATTATATTATATTATATTATATTATATTATATTATATTATATTATATTATATTATATTATATTATATTATATTATATTATATTATATTATATTATATTATATTATATTATATTATATTATATTATATTATATTATATTATGCTATGTTGTTATGTTATAGTATAATTATATTGTACTGCACTGCACTGTAGTATACTATACTACACTACACTGTATTACATTACACTACACTACACTACACTACACTACACTACACTACACTACACTACACTACACTATCTATCTATCTATTGTCCTTTCGAGCCGAAGACGGCACATAGGGCAGAACCACAATCTTAAAAACAGAAACCTTACGTGCCAAAATGTCACATACTGCAGAGATTAATGTTTCCAAAATCTATGGATCTGTTACCATAACAATACTTTTTACAATGACAGCTTGTCAAGCCATCGATCAACCTCCTTAGTCACCTCTTATGACATGCCTGGAAGGTCACAGTGTCACTATTCTTTACTCCCTCATAATGAGGCCCCGGTAACACACAGGATATATTATATTAAACTATATAGTAAATATACTTCACGGTTTAACTGTCATGTTAAGTCACATATACAATTGTTAATGTTACAATATAATTTCATGTGACTAAAAGTAATATTTTAAAAGTCTTATATGGATTATTGTTGTGCCATTTTTGTTTTAGTAGGCCTAACCTGCATCTACAACAGCATTACAATTTTATTGTTATCTTATTATGGTAAGGTAGTGTCAGGTCAGGTAATTTTACCTGCTACTGTATGCAGTAAACAGTACAACCTGTGGCTGCCCTGCTGCCTTACAGGTAAGCTCAGGAGAGTAAAAGTCTAAGGAAGGGTACCCCACAGTAAAACAACCCCACTGCCTTGTGGGTGAGACTTTTTAGTCAAAGGCTAGCAGAGCCAACCATAAACAAATTGACAGAAGGCAACAGAAAACCACCATCGTAACTTCTTTGTACAATCATGAATCGCCACAACAATAGAAATAACAACAACAACGTTAAGGGGGATTCCAATTGAAAACCCTTGTTCGGTAGGGGACATCATGTGCTACAGGTGATACCCGATCGTCATCAAGATACTGTAAGCAAAATAAAGATAAAACAAACTCTAAAGATAGGTACTTGGAGTGTGAGAACACTCATGCAGAAGGGTAAACTAGAAAACATCATACAAGAAATGAAAAGAATGGGTTTACAATTACTGGGACTTTGCAAAATGAGATTCACCGAATCAGGGGAGATTTATTCTGATAAACATAAAATAATATATTCTGGAAGTACTGAATACCAAAGAAGAGTAGATATCACCTTGGATGCAGAAAAAGCAAGAACAGTGAACGGCTTTTACCCAATATCTGACAGAGTCCTATTAGTGACATTGAATGGAAAGCCAATAGACATAAATCTTATACAAGTTTATGCACCAACAGCAGACAGTCTAGAGGAAACAATTGATAAATTTTACAATGAGTTAAATGAGACACTTCATAAATTCAAACCACATGAAAACACCATAGTTCTAGGGGAATTTAACACAAAAGTAGGAAAGGAAAGAGTTGAGGAAGTAGTTGGTCATTATGGCTTAGGTGAGAGGAATGAACCAGCTACAACAACTTATAAACAAAATACCCAAACACGATCTTTTAACTGTAATGGGAGATTTCAACGCCAAAGTGGGAAAAGATAACGCAGGAGTGGAACATGTGATGGGGAGAGAAGGTTGTGATACTACAAGTCAGAATGGAGAAAGATTAATGGAATTATGTTTAGTAGAAAATTTAGTTATAGGTGGGACATTATTTCCACACAAAAATATACACAAAACAACATGGATATCTCCTGATGATAAAACATCAAATCAAATTGACCACCTATGTATTAAACAAGAATTCAGATCATCATTGATAGATGTAAGAGCATACAGAGGTGCTGATGTTAATAGTGACCACAACCTGTGCATTGGGAAAATAAGATTAAAATTTAGAAGCCAACAGAAGAGGTCAATTACACATAACATTGATAGTCATAAATTGAAAGATGAAGCCATAAAGGAAAAGTTTAACATAGAGCTAAGTAATTGTTATACAGCACTCGGTGAAATAGACTTAGATATCAATGAAATGTGGGACTCACAGAGCAAGATACTGATGACAGCAGCAGAAGCAAGTGCCGGACTGAAGAAAATGGAAAAACGAGCTTGGATCTCAGACACCACATGGAAATACATCAAAGAAAGAAGAGAAGTGAAGAGAGCCATGACTAATGTAAAGACAGATCTTGGAAAGATTCTGGCAAAATCAACATACAAAGAATTAGACAACAAAGTGAAAAGTTCAGCAAGAAGAGATACAAGAGCTTATATAGACAATTTGGCAGAGAAAGCAGAGACAGCTGCAATTACAGGAGACAGCAGAACTCTTTATACTGTACAAAAGATGCTGACAAACATCTATGCATCCAGTGGAACATAAATTCTAGACATATCTGGATTAATGCTAACAACAAGCGCAGACATAAAAGCCCGTTGGGTGGAACACTTCAAAGAAATTCTTAACCGCCCACTACCCCACAGTTTAATAGATTTTGAAGCTGAAACACCAGCAGCAGAATTAGATGTAAATTTAGATGACTTCACCTTGAGCGAAACAGAAACCACCTTAAAGTGTATGACCAATAACAAGGCAGCTGGAGAGGATAAGTTAACAGCTGAGATCTTCAAGGCAATTGATAGCCATAATTTAATACATCTCCAGAAAATGTTCAACATCATTTGGAAAACAGAGAAGATGCCTCATAAATGGAAAAAAAGGAATCATTATTAAGATTCCAAAAGAGGGCAATCTTAGAGATTGTAACAACTGGAGAGGCGTGACACTTTTGTCAGTTGCCTCAAAGTTATTCTGCAAAATCATCCTAAATAGAATAAAGGATTCAATAGATACAGTAATGTGTGAAGAACAGGCTGGGTGTAGACAAGGGAGAAGCTGCCATCGACCACATTTTCACTCTACAACTTATATTGGAGGAACACATTGAAAAGCAAAAACCTTTTGTACTTAACTTCATTGACTTCAAAAAAGCATTTGATAGTATTCATAGAGATTCTTTGTGGAAAATTCTGAAGCAATATGGCTTACCATCAAAAATCATAAATATTATCAAAGACATGTATGATGGTTACACATGTGCAGTTCGAACAGAGGAAGGACTGAGCGAATGTTTCCCAATAGAAACTGGGGTTAAACAAGGATGTATTTTATCACCCTTGTTATTTGGAATTGTTATGGACTTCATAATGAAGAAATGCTGCACTGGTAAAAAAGGCAACGAATGGGTGCAAGGAGACCATTTGGAGGACCTCGACTTTGCTGATGACATAGTTCTCATCAGCAGTCAGATAAAAACGATGCAGGAAAACACAAATGAACTATCATCAATAGCCAGCAAAATTGGACTTGAGTAAATCATGAAAAGACTAAAGTCGTGAAAAGTTTAATTCCAACAGATGAGAAAATATACATGGAAAACAAACCAGTAGAGGAGATCGATCACTTTATCTTGGAAGTCACATTGATTGAAAGGGGATACGAGTAAAGAAATTAGAATCAGAATAGCTAAAGCAGCAATGTCTTTCAGATGCCTTGAAAATTTGTGGAAATCAAAACTCATCAGCACAAACACAAAACTTAGGCTATTCAAATCGAATGTACTATCAACCCTTATGTATGTGTGTGAAAGCTGGAAAACAACAAGAGATATAGAAACAAAGTTGAACGCATTCGAAAATAAATGTCTAATGAAAATACTTGGTATAGCATGGAACGAATTCAAAACAAACGAGGAAATTAGAGAAATCACCAATCAACCACTAATATCTTCAGTAATAAAGAAAAGACGATCATATGTTGGACATGTGATGAGAAGAGATAATAACCGAATAGCAAAGCAAGCCATCATATGGGAAACTACAGGTAAGAGAAAAAGAGGAAGACCCAGAGAGACACTGAGAAGAACATTGATGAGAGAGGCAAGAGCAGCAGGAATCAGCTCCCTCAATGAGATAGAGCTGCTTGCACAGAACAGAGACAAATGGCGAGATTTGATAAAATATCTTTAAAAGAATTGAAAACTGCTAGAATAAAAATTCATATAAGAGAGGGAGTATTTTGGTCTACGCCCCATGGGCAGGCTATGGCTGAAAAGGTCAATAGAAAGATAGATAGAAATCAGATAAGAAGCTGCAAGACAAATATAAAATCACAATTCAGAACCGGTACAATGCAATAGAGAAGATACAAAGCATTGATGAGCAGTGGGAAATGCTAAAACAATCAATACAACAAACATCAAGAAGAGCTCATATCTCTATATAATCTATATAATCATACTACCAGTGAGGACAAATTCAAAAAAGAAATGGATGACAGATGATATTTTGCAGCTAACGGATGCAAGAAGAAGAAATAAAGAAAATAAAGATGAGTATAAGAGATTAAATAAAGAAATTGTAATAAAATGCAATGAAGCAAAAGAAGCATGGTTAAAAGAGAGGTGCAAAGAGATTGAAATGCAACAAAAAGGAATTGCTAAAGCTATATACAAACACATTGAGGAATTAACAGGAAAAAACACAATAAAAAACTGGACGTTTAAGATCAAAGGAAGGAGAACTGTTGATTGATCAAGAAAACATAAGGGAATGATGGACAGAATACAATAAAGATCTTTATAATGATGAATGAACAGAAGTAAACATTAAGGATAATGGAGAAGGACCAGAAATACTCAGAGAAGAAGTGGAAGACGCCTTGCGCAATATGAAAGCAGGCAAAGCTCCTGGACCAGATAATATAACTAAAGAAGAGATTGAAGCCATGGGTGATTTTGGAATAGAAACAATAACAACAATATTGAATGATATCTACAACAGTGGATATATACCAGACGACATGCTCAAATCAATATTCATAGCCCTACCAAAGAAATCTGGTGCGATTGAATGCGATGATAATCGCACAATAAGCCTTATGAGTCATATGACTAAGATATTACTAAGAATCATCATGCGAAGAGTGTGAAACAAAATCAGTCCAGAAATTAGTGATGAACAGTGTGGTTTGTTAGAGGTAAAGGAACAAGCAATGCCATATATATATCATAAGATCTTTAGTAGAAAGAGCCATAGAGGTGAAAACAGATCTATACCTATGTTTCATAGATTATACCAAGGCATTTGACAAAGTAAAGCACCAAGAAATAATCAACATTTTAGAAAGCATAAATGTAGACAACAAAGATCTAAGAATAATAAAGAACATGTACTGGCAACAAGCAGCCGCCATAAGAACTGGAAACCAAATGGGAATGTTTCAACAAATAAAACAGGGTGTTAGACAAGGTTGTGTGCTGTACCAATTTATTTAATATTTATAGTGAGATTATTTAAAGATCAATAAGGGGCATGCCTGGAATAACAATCGGAAGTCATAATATAAATAATCTAAGGTATGCTGATGATACAGTCTTAATCGCTAAGAGTGAAAATGAGTTACAAGAAATGTTGGACATTGTAGTGAAGGAAAGCAAAAATAAAGGACTCAGCCTTAATAGCAAAAGACAGTGGTAATGGTAACAACAAAGAAAAATACATCACCTCAGTGCAAAATAAAGACAAGTGGAACAATGTTAAAACAGGTAAATGCATTTAAATATTTGGGAACTTTGTTAACCTCAGACAGAAGATGTACAACAGAGGTGAGATACAGAATGGCTCAGGCAAAAGCAGCTTTCCAAAAAATGAGGAAGATACAATGCAATCCATTGTTGACAATAGAAACAAGAAAAAGAGCTCTTAAATGTTATGTAGAGCCAGTCTTAACATATGGATGCGAATCATGGACAATAGGACAACAGACAAGAAAATCACTGGAGCCTGTAGAAATATGGTTTTACAGAAGAATGTTGAGAGCTAAGAAGAGTAATGAAGATGTGCTGAGAGAGGTCAAAGCAAAAAAAATTATTATAAGATGTCAGGGAATAAGATATTATTATATGAGATTATTTTAAGATCCATAAGGGGCAAGATACTGTGCAATCAATTTTTGATGATAGAAACAAGAAAAAAGTTCTTAAATGTTATGTAGAGCCAGTCTTAACATATGGATGTGTGTCATGGACAATAGGACAACAGCCATGAAAGTCATTGAAAGCTTTAGAAATATTGTTTTACAGAAGAATATTGAGAACATCATGGACAGCTAAGAAGAATTCACTCTGAAAGAGGCCAAAACAAGAGAGCTTATTTCCAATATTAAGAAGAAACAATCATCATTTTTTGGCCATGTAATGAGAAGAGAACAGCTGGAATATATTGTAACAACTGGAAAAATTGAGGGATGAAGAGATAGAGGGAAGTAAAGAGAAAAAAAATACCAGACAGCTTAAGAGAATGGCTTGGCAGAAGGTCAACAACAGAAATGATAAATAGCTGTCGAGATCAAAAGTTGTGGAGAGACATGATCACCTACGTCAGCAGGCACGACACTTGATGATGATGATTTTGGTAAGAATAGAGATGATAACCAAAGTAATATCAAGACTTTATAGTGAGGGTAAATGTTGTGGCTCACAGCAAGCTCAATTATCTTGGCCTCTCCCCACCCCAAAAATGTCCAACTTCAGCATGGCATTTCTGAGTATGAGAATTGCCTGACCTCTTTAATCACTAACCAAATAAATTGTTAGACTTTTTGTAATGTTACAATCTTTCTTTACTCAGTTCCTTACAGCAATAACATTATTAGTTCATTGTATTAGATAAGTCTATGGTGACTATCAATATATAACACAACATCCATGGATAAGGTGATGTGAATTATACATGTTTAAAATGTACAACACTGGGCTTGCCATGTTATTGTTGTTTTATCAAATTTACATGCATGACAAAGATATGAATTTATTTACTTGTAATCTCCAAAGCTTCCATTATATATAGACATTGGAGAATTCTTTATAATGGGGTCCCCGGTGTTAGCCAAGCTATTTACAATAAATTTTTTGGGGAAAAAAATTATAATAAATCACATAATATCACAAATACTAAGTAAGACTTTAATAAAATGTGAAAAAAAACAAAATAAATGTTTTCCAATTTTAGTTTATAAAAATATAATCTCAATAGGAAACTAAATTTGTAACCGTCATAATGCCATTTTGGAAGTTGACAGTTCAGGGCTCCTCTAGTGAGTGTTTAAAATTGATTATTTTACTAATAAAATTTAATCTGATGTTTCTGACAACATCCCTAATTGGAATTTAAGTTGTGATAGTGATGATATCATCACAGATGGAGAATTGTTAACTGAAGATAACAAAGATATTGAATTTGATTTGACAAACTCACTACTCAGAGGGAGGTATATTGACATCATAGTTAATCATGTGTCTCAAATACAAACATGTATTTTTGCCCTGTTAGGTTTCTGGAGTTTTTAGCAGTTTTTGGCATTTTTTGTGTGTTTTTATGGATATAAAAATAGAGTTTAATAGTTGAAACAGAATAAGCCATTCTCTTTTATATTTGTGCTTCATTTAATTATTTTATTCCCCTAGCAAGTGTTGCTGTGGAAATATTTGCAGCAGTTCACTTCTAAATAGGGAAGTATGTCTTTTCTTTGTTACAATCATAATGGCAAACCAGACAATTTATAGTTATAATACATTTTTAGAAGAATTCATTGAATGTATATTTTGTTCAGTAATGCTTTTGCAATCTAATAGATATAATTTGTAGATTGTGTTACTACATAAACATTGATCTAGTAATGAATAAAAATGTTTATTTATTTGTTTATCAACAGAGCTCTAACATTCAACCACCTGTTAGATGTGACTCAGGAGTTTCACTCTTATACTGATGGATATTTAGACAGAACATCAAGTATAAAACAACAAAATGGAGAATTTTGAGGTATACACAGAAAGATTCAGCTCCTCAACACACGGTTTGGGATCTGTTGCTGTTTTTAAATTATGTAAAAGCCTCTTCAGTCAGGGATGTAAAATATTTATGAATAATTATTATACTTCTCTTCATTTAATTATAAATCTATTAACCCTTTCTGGTGCACTAGCCAACACATCGGCTCTGCATATGAACATAACTATGGGACCAAAAACTGACACATCGAATCAGACTGGGTGTGGTTGAATACTTTAAAGTAAAGTGATGATTCATTCTCTCTCTCTCTCTCTCTCTCTCTCTCTCTCGTGTGTGTGTGTGTGTGTGTGTGTGTGTGTGTGTGTGTGTGCGTGTGCGTGTGCGTGTGCGTGAGAGAGTGCGTGTGAGAGTGTGTGAGAGTGTGTGAGAGAGTGAGAGAGTGAGAGAGTGAGTGAGTGAGTGAGTGAGTGTGTGAGTGTGTGTGAGAGTGTGAGTGTGTGTGCGAGTGTGAGTGAGAGTGAGAGAGTGAGAGAGTGAGTGAGTGTGTGAGTGAGTGAGTGAGTGATCCACACACCAATTTTTGAATTCAATACCCAGAAAAAGATTTATAATTACTTCCTTTACCACATGGTATTTAGTGTGTTAACCAGATAAATTAGTTGCATTTTGTTGTCAATTTTGTTTGTAAATGTATGTTTATTTCTGACAATTAGTGGTTACACCAACTACTACTTAATAGTCTGCTATTTATTGTGCATTATTTCATTATTTATTGACATAAATGCATTAAATAATGTGTATTTTGAAGAACTTTGGACCCTATCTACCTATTGTCCATTTCAGTCGAAGACTGCACATAGAGCAGAAATTCTAGACTCTTCTGTCCAACAATCTTTCAACTGTCAGACCTTGCACAAGACCTGCATTGTGTCTTGCCACGTGGCTCTGTTCTGGGCGAGTTACCCAATCTTCAAAGTTGATAACTTTGAAAGCTTTGTCATTTCTCTTATTTCTGTACTAGTCTTTAACTCATTCCATGGTCTATCTATCTATTGACCTTTCGAGCCGTAACCGGCCCATAGGGCGTAGACCAAGATACACCTTCTCCTATATGAATTTTTGTTCTAGCAGTTTTCTTTTAAAGATATTTTATCAAATCTCGCCATCTGTCTCTGTTCTGTGCAAGCAGTTCTATCTCATTGAGTGAGCCGATTCCTGCTGCTCTTGCCTCTCTCATCAATGTTCTTCTCAGTGTCTCCCTGGGTCTTCCTCTTTTTCTTTTACCTGTTGTTTCCCATATGAGGGCTTGCTTTGCTATTCGATTATTATCTCTTCTCATCACATGTCCAACGTATGACCATCGTCTTTTCTTTATTACTGAAGATATTAGTGGTTGATTGGCGATTTCTCTAATTTCCTCGTTTGTTTTGAATTCGTTCCATTCTATACCAAGTATTTTCCTTAGACATTTATTTTCGAATGCGTTCAACTTTGTTTCTATATCTCTTGTTGTTTTCCAGCTTTCACACGCATACGTAAGGGTTGATAGTACATTTGATTTGAATAGCCTAAGTTTTGTGTTTGTGCTAATGAGTTTTGATTTCCACAACTTTTCAAGGCTTCTGAAAGACATTGCTGCTTTAGCCAGTCTGATTCTAATTTCTTTGCTCGTATCCCCTTCTCGATCAATGTGACTTCCAAGATAGATGAAGTGATCGATCTCTTCTACTGGTTTGTTTTCCATGTATATTTTGTCACTTGTTGGAATTAATTCCATGGTACACATAGTTTTTTTCCTCAGGCATTTGTTTTTAAATTCATCCAGTTTATTTTATATTTCTTTAGTTATTTTCCAGCTCTTGCATGCACTAGTAAGGGTGAACAATAAATTTGACTTGATAATCCTGAGCTTTGTTTTTGTGCTTAGTAATTTTGATTTCCATATTTTATCAGGGTTTCTGAAAGTCAATGATTACTTTGCTATTCTAATTCTAATTTCTTTCTTTGTTTCTCCTTCTTGATCTATGCAGCTTCATAGATATACAAAGTGATCTACTTCTTCCACTACTTTTCCTTCAAGGTATATTTTTTCTTCTTGACATATTTAATTTGTCATTACTTTTGTCTTTTCTTGCTTGATATCAAGTCACATTTTCCTAGCCACTGATGACATGGCATTTTTTATTCTTGCATAATGTCCACATTGCTATTGATAAGAATTACGTTGTTCACAAAATCAAGGTCATCCAAATGAGATTCAAGTGTCCATCCAATACCATTGCTACCCGTACAGCACTTCAGCATAATGAAGTCAATCATCATCATCATGTGCAATACCGGATGGTGTAGGCGATCATGTCCTTCCACAAACTTCCACTATGAAGTCAATAACAATCCCAAATAAGAAGAAGATTAAATATGATTTGGATTAGTTTGTGTAAAATTTAGAGAAAAATGGATATCCATGGATAGCAAAACCCTTCTAGACATGGGGGAAAAAAGAGACACATGAAATAATATATTTTGAATTGAAAAGTATCTGCCTCTGAATATTGTATGCTATTTATAATAAATAATATATTGTTCCTTCAGATATCATCAATATATTGCTATCTTCATTTTTTTCAACCATTTTAATTTACAGTGATGTATAACATGTACTGCA
The DNA here is from genome assembly GCA_032433765.1 of Megaustenia siamemsis. Taxonomy (NCBI): domain Eukaryota; kingdom Metazoa; phylum Mollusca; class Gastropoda; order Stylommatophora; family Ariophantidae; genus Megaustenia; species Megaustenia siamemsis. Next base: position 60,824,185 of record JAVIAB010000046.1, read on the forward strand.
TTTAATTATATTATTGCTTGAAATTGTAAAATGAAAAAGGTGTGATGGAATTTTTCTAAATTGAAAAATAATATAGTCCATTCTGGTCTAAATCTAAAGAAAATATAACAAGTAGAGTCCACAAAGAGTTAAATGGAAAAGCATTAGCTTGTGGCACTATTTTAGCAAATTATAGGGAGTCTCCAGCAGAGTTAAAATTATGTGGTACCAGGAAAAAGTGAAAACTGTTAGATAACATGGGTTAGAAGGGACAATATAGGGATTGTTTAGTAGAAGGATACTAAAACTGTTAATATGATAACCACTATGCCCAAATATTTAAATTCTAAAACATACTGAATCATCATCAAGTACCGGGCCTGCTGGTGTAGGTGATCATGTCTCTCCACAAATTTTTATCTCGACAGTTATTTATCATTTCATGTCCATTGACCTTCTGACAAGCCATTATTTTAGGCTGTCTAGTATCTTTTCAAAAAGGAATTAAAGTCAACGGTCACAACATAAATAATCTGAGATATGTGGATGACACAGTCTTAATAGCAGAGACAGAGAATGAACTACAAGAAATGATAGATCTAATAGTAAAAAAAAGCAACAAGAAAGGTCTCAGTCTGAAAAGTAAAAAAACAGAAGTAATGGTCATATCGAAGAAACAATCATCACCATCATGCAGCATAAAAATAAACAGGACAAATCTGAAACAAGTGCAATGTTTGAAATACTTGGGCACAATAATAACATCAGATGGGAGATGCACCACGGGAATAAAAAGCAGAATAGCTCAGGCCAAAATAGCATTTCAGAAAATGAAAATTACCTTATGCAACAAATCTATGTCAATAGAAATAAGAAAGAGAGTTCATCAGTGCTATATAGAATCAATTCTGACCTATGGAAGTGAATCATAGACAGTAGACAAACAAATGAAAAAAATTATTAGAGGCCACATAGATGGGATTTCTCAGAAGAATATTGAAAGTTCCCTGGACAGATAAAAAGACCAATGAGGAAGTTCTCAAATAGGCCAACACAAAAAGGGAGCTCTTAAAAAACATCAGAAAGAAGCAATCAACATTTTTCTGGCACATCATGAGAAGAGGAAAGTTGGAATACTTGGTTACAACTGGCAAAATAAAAGGAAAGAGAGATCGCAGACGACAAAGAGAGAAAATACTGGAAGCTTGGTGTCATGGCATGGAAAACAGTCAACAACAGAACTGATACGATGCACTGTGGATTGAAGATTGTGGAAGGACATGATTGCCTACACCAACTGGTATGGCACATGATGATGATGAGTATATTTTCTCTTTGCGTCCCTCTATCTCTTCACCACTCAATTTTTCCAGTTGTTACAATATATTCCAGCTGTTCTCTTCTCATTACATGGCCAAAAAATGATGATTGTTTCTTCTTAATATTGGAAATAAGCTCTCTTGTTTTGGCCTCTTTCAGAATGATTTCTTCTTAGCTGTCCATGATGTTCTCAATATTCTTCTGTAAAACAATATTTCTAAAGCTTTCAATGACTTTCATGGCTGTTGTCCTATTGTCCATGACACACATCCATATGTTAAGACTGGCTCTACATAACATTTAAGAACTTTTTTCTTGTTTCTATCATCAAAAATTGATTGCACAGTATCTTGCCCCTTATGGATCTTAAAATAATCTCACTATACATATTAAACAAATCTGGTGACAGCACACAACCTTGCCTAACACCTTGTTTTATTTGTTGAAACATTCCCAATTGATTTCCAGTTCTTATGACTGTTGCTTGTTGCCAGTACATGTTCTTTATTATTCATAGATCTTTGCTGTCTAAATTGATGCATATGTAGAACTAAATTTCAGAGTATCGTTGAAAAAATAAATGTTGACCTGCCACTTGCTGTCAATGATTATAAGTATGAGTGAGGAAAAAATAGGTCTGATTAATTAATTTCTAAATACAAATTCCTTAAGAAAACCAATAAATACTGGACAACTTTATTTTAGAATTGTATAGACATAGCTAGGGTTAGTGCTTTTACATTATTTCATGAACGTTAAAAAATAGCCTTTGGATATACAGCTTTGGCACGGCCTAAAAAGTATTGACAGCTTCAGTTCACTATGGAACTCATAATAAAGAAACTTGCTGGTGTAGATAAAACTATTACTGTCCCACTGTTTGATGTTGTAAAGAAAATAAATGACTGCCATCAGGTTGTCCCAGCTATATCTGATTTGTCAAAAACATATGATTTCTTTCACTTCTTTTCAAATGACTTATGGTAGTCTTCCTTTTCAACATTAGATGTGTTGTTGAAAATGTGTCTGTATAAAATAGATAGCAATTTGACTATAATTTGTCAATTTTAAACGTTTCTTTAAAATATGTACTACTTATTTTCTAATTTTATTCAAATTTATTCTCATTAATTTATGTAAAGTGAATGTTTCAACTGATTGTATTAAGATTTTCATAATAATCCTCATACTTTTTTTCCCTTCTTGGTAACTCTTTATGTTGTGTGTATTTAGGCCAGTGTTTAGTATTAGAAACAAATAAAGTAGGTCACATTATGAAGCAAGCACATTCTATTTCCAAAAACACCAACACTCAACAAAAGCTCATTCAATTCCCTATTCAACAATAAACCTATGTTCAAAACAAACATTGACTTTTGGGTTGTCCACAAAGAGAAACCTAAAATATCCCCAAAATATATTTTTTTTAAATCAAGGACATCTAAGAGTTAACCAGCCCTCTCCAAAATTCAAGACCTGATTTCCACAAGAGCAAAGACATGTTTTTTTCTTGACTTAACATGAATATTGTCAGCAGTGAAACGTCACAGAACAATGAACAGTATATCAAATTATTAATCCAGAAAGTTGTTTTTCTTGTTAATGAAGTAAACAAAAATGCAATAATGACAAGAAAATTTTGATGTAGTTTTCTTTTTTAATATCTTTGTGTCAACCTCCAGTACCATGCTGTTGTGTACTAATTTGTGTTAAAAATTACTCGCAGAGTTATCCTTGAAGGCAAAACTAAAGTAGTTATTGTTGCATTGTATACAAGGCACAGTACACAGTGCATTACTTTCTCTTTTACTTACAGGAAATTGATGAAGAGTATACTGCTCTGAAGCCATTTCCACGAGCATCGTTGGAGCTTTGAAACACAACAGTGAGAGCAGATCCTTCAGAAATTATTGTTGCTGGAACAGAGTTGCCACAATATGCATTCTGCAAATCACTTGTTTGGTTGTAAGTGACTGGAACAATTCCATCATTGACAGTCACATTCTCAACTGTGCAATCTGAGTTCATGCTAATATGAGTAAATGTCAAGGACACTCGCTGATCTGAAAATGTGCACAGAATAATTATTAAACACAACACATCTATTTCATTGTGGATTTGAAAGAAAAAAAAAAGATAGCACTAAATGATTTAAATGAGAAAATAAACAGACAATATATGTTTTTACAAATTAGTCTCATCAAGAGTTTGACAATATTGTGCTACCAACACCAGACCTTGATCTAAACTCCAGAACAATTAGAAAAATAACCATTACAGAAATTAAATGTCTAAGATGCATGACAGAAGACAAACTGAGAGATGACATCATAAATGAGGAACTAAGAAATATGCTAGGAATAATTCCCACCATAGAATACATAAATAAACAACAGATAAAATGGTTTGGTCATGTGATAAAACAGAAAGATCAAAATAATATATAATGAGCCTTCTATAAACACTATGAGACCACCATACCCAAGGGCTGACCAATAAAACAGAATGGATTGATGGCCTATTAAAAAACACTATTAAAAAATAACAACAGGAGAAGCCAACAGGTGAGAAAAAGACAGCAAATTGTATTGCCCCTAGACACTGAAAGGCAAATGTGGAAAGAAAGAAAAAGAAGAAGAGTTTAGACACATAAAAGCAAAAGCAGAATAAAGCATCAAAGTAATGATAAATATACAGCAAAATGGTTCAATTAAATCAGTAAACTGAAATAGGTGACAACATATTATAGATGAGAAAGAGTTAAATGCAGTGTAGTATACTTTGTAATTTGTCATGCTTTTTCTTCTTCACTAACTTGTATATATCACCACAAGCAAAAGAAAAGAAAGTTCTAGCTCTAGTTTTCTCTTGGCAGCACCAACTACTGACATGTGTTGCTGTTGTTGTTCAAAGGAAAAGCAAAATTCTAGCTCTTGCTTTCCTGGCAGCACCAACCACTGACATGTGTTGCTATTGTTGTTCAATAGAAAAGCAAAATTCTAGCTCTTGCTTTCCTGGCTGCACCAACCACTGACATGTGTTGCTATTGTTGTTCAATAGAAAAGCAAAATTCTAGCTCTTGCTTTCCTGGCTGCACCAACCACTGACATGTGTTGCTATTGTTGTTCAATTGAAAAGCAAAATTCTAGCTCTTGCTTTCCTGGCAGCACCAACAACTGACATGTGTTGCTGTTGTTGTTCAATAGAAAAGCAAAATTCTAGCTCTTCTTTCCTGGCTGCACCAACCACTGACATGTCTTGCTGTTGTTGTTCAATAGAAAAGCAAAATTCTAGCTCTTGCTTTCCTGGCAGCACCAACAACTGACATGTGTTGCTGTTGTTGTTCAATAGAAAAGCAAAATTCTAGCTCTTGCTTTCCTGGCTGCACCAACCACAGACATGTGTTGCTGTTGTTGTTCAATAGAAAAGCAAAATTCTAGCTCTTGCTTTCCAGGCAGCATCAATCATGTGATGTTGTTGAGTTTCCTTGATGCCCTTATTCCATCTTACTCTAGATCTGCCTCAGGCAGCATTTTCTTTTCCTCTTCTAACAAATGTCTCTAATGTGTGATGTGACTTTGAATTTTGCTTAAAGTTTCCCATCAGTTCAATGTTGAATTCTAAATCTTAAAAGACTAGCAGGTAATCCATAGCACCAAAAATTGCTAAGACAAAACAGAAAATCTTTCAAAGAAACAGTCCAAACCACTAGGGAAATTCCTAGTGTGTGTATACATATACACACATGCATGCACACACAAATATACTAAAAACCAACAGAGAAATGTGAAGCCTTTCACACTAAACCATGGACCAACAACACACAAGTAATATTAAATATTTCAGAATAACTTTCCAGAAATGAAGTCCGAGACAGGAATGAAAGCAGCGTCACTCCAGAAAAAATACCCTATAAGGGTATTCACAGATGGCACTGTAATTTTAGATAAAAAGAATGGGAGGCAGTGTTATCTACACAACTTACTCCAAGAGAAATGCACTTCCTTCCAGATGAAGACAAGTGCACACATTTCAGAGCTGAAGCAGTAGCACTTCACAGAGCCATACAGACACACAACAATCAGGAGTTCATTCTTAAAAAATCTTCACTCTCAGTGATTCAAGGTCAAACTTTCATGCCAGATCAAATGTCAAACTTGGCATGCTTATCAGAGAATTAAAGAACATTTGAATATTGTCTGAAAAAAAAGACAAAGACTGGGTATGGACTGAACACCAGCACACTTCTACAGTATCATCATCATTTCATTCACCTCCCTTAACTCTTAGGGACCATTTATTATTCATTCTCAACATAGACTAGAAAAGATGCTACCATTGAGGAATAAACTCAAATATTGTAAGGTAATTGCAGCATCAGTCAACCACTGCACCATTTCCAAGGCTCTTAAATTGCCAATTAGTCATTATTAAAATAAAAACAAAACAATCCATATATTCCCTTTTACAAATAACATTACCATCATACCTACCATGAACTGAGGAGCTGATGAACCACACACATTGAGTATTATGTGGATATCGATCAGGATATCCAGGTGAAAATATTTCTCCATCAACATCTGCATTCAAAGTTCCTCCACAACCTAGACTCCCAAATGTAAATTGTAAACATAAATAAGCATTTGTAGAATGATTGTTCCATTACACAATCCTAAATATAAATGTAAAACATAAATAAGCATTTGTAGAATGATTGTTCCATTACACAATCCTAAATATAAATGTAAAACATAAATAAGCATTTGTAGAATGATTGTTCCATAACACAATCCTAAATATAAATGGAAAACATAAATAAGCATTTGTAGAATGATTGTTCCATTACACAATCCTAAATATAAATGGAAAACATAAATAAGCATTTGTAGAATGATTGTTCCATAACACAATCCTAAATATAAATGGAAACATAATTGAGCAACAGTAAAATTGTAATTCCATAAAATGAGAAATAAGTGTCTGCTTTATGTCTAAGCTATTTCATATATTGTTTTTGAAAAACTGTATATATCAAGACATTCCAACATTTGTCACATGCTAATATTGTCACTACTATGCATGCTTGGTGTTGTTTATCAGTTATGTTGTTGATTTTCCACCAAATTATTCACCTAAACTATTTTTATTCTTTTATTTCTGTTTTCCTCTATCTATTATTCCCTCAGTTTTTCCACTTGTCTCTATATATTCTACTTGTTGCCATCTCATTACACTGCCAAAAAAAGGGGATTCTTTCTGACATTAGAAATAAGCTTTCTTTTTGCTTTGACCTTTTTTTTTTAAGAATGTCTTTTACCCCAACTGAATTAGATGTTGCCCTCAAAGGATTGAAGCTCAAAAGTTCCCCTGGTAAAGATGGAATCTCCAATGAAATGCTTCTAAATCTGGGACAGAAAGTCAAGAGCCAGCTTCTAAGGATAATAAATGCTAGCTGGAAGAGAGGTCATGTGCCGGCAATCTGGAAATAAGCTATTATGGTACCCATCCTCAAGTGTGGAAAAGACCCACTAGACCCAAGTAGCTATAGACCACTTAGCCTACTGAGCTGCCTGAGTAAACTCATGGAAAGGCTGGTTAACAGAAGACTTATGTGGCATTTGGAGACAAAACAACAAATCGTACCACAACAAAATGGCTTCCGTCAGCACAGATCAACTTAAGACCTGGTCACCTACATTGCACAGGAAATAGAGGATGCTCTACAAGAAAAGAAACACACTGGGTCAACATGGAGAAGGCTTTTGATAGGGTTTGGCGAGAGGGTTTGAAGAACAAGCTTTTTAGACTTGGCATCCAGGGTCGTTTATTCAATTGGGTCTCTCAATACCTTCAGGATAGAACAGCCAGAGTAGAAGTTCAAGGTCAACTAAGTAAGAAGGTCTCTATCGAACAAGTTGTCCCACAAGGTGGAGTCTTGCCCCCAATACTCTTTTTAATTTTTATAAATGACATCGTAATGGACATTCCACCTAGAATACACTCAGCAATATACGCAGATGATCTGGCGTTATGGGCTCGCGAGGAAAGTATGTCAGTGGCTGGACCTAGGATGCACAATGCCCTAGGTGAACTTGAAAAATGAATGAACACCTGATTCTTACCAATCAACGAAAAAAAAACTACATATACAATTTTCTACCTATCAAGAAACACACTCTCTGCAAACTTGAAGATAAAAGACCACACACTCCCTATTGATCAAAACCCAACATATCTTGGCGTCACCATGAATCACAGAACAACTTGGAAAAATCAGATAGACAGAGCAAGGAAAAAAGCCAGAACATGTGCAAATATTATGAAGAAATTGGCAGGAACGGCCTGGGAGGCAGACAGCAATATTTTGAAAAGATTATACGTAGAAAGAGTCAGACCAGTTCTAGAGTATGGAGTCACAGTCTGGGCTATGGCTTCCAAATCACACCTTAGCAAAATTAATAGAACACAGAACCAAGCTGCCTGTATCATCACCTGTGCTACGAAATCCACACCTATCAAGACTCTAGAATCAGTAACAGGTTTACAACCCTTAGATGACAGACGGGTCACTAAAGTATTGCAACAAGCGGAGAAATATAGAAGGCTCCTTAGCCACCCCATGCACCAAAGAATAAATGGTTCCGGAATTGTACGACTAAAAAAGAGCAACTTCACTGCAATTGCCAATGGACTAACTACTGGAGACCCAGTACTTTCCCAAACAATATTGAAACCCTTGAGCCCATCTGATATGTCTCCTCATGGAAAACATAAAATACCAGAACTTAAAGAAAATATAACAGGAATCATGAAAAATGGCACCCAATCAGACACAGAAAGAAAACACGTAGCAGAAAAACACATACAAGATACCTACCTACAGGACTCTTGGTCCCACATATAAACAGATGGCTCTGCTACAAATGCCACCAGAAATGGAGGGGGAGGTGTGTTCTTGATGCTGAATAATCAGAATGAGATCACCAAATCAATAGCTACTGGAAAATTCTCAAACAATTTATAGCAGAAACAGAAGCCCTCAGAGATGCTGCAACACCGGCTACTCAACACAAAAATAACATGCACAATAAATTGGTGATTCTGACTGATGCACTGACAGTACTATCAGCTCTAAAAAGCCCCAAGAACAATGAACTAGATGACTTGAAAACAACCCTGGACCAACTATGCAATAACTTCCAGAGAGTAGTCATTCAGTGGATACCATCACACTGTAAAATACACGGGAACGAACGCGCAGACAAATTACCTAAAGAGGGAGGGAGATTACCACAAGAGAACCATCCGCTCAGTTATGATGAAGCCAAATCCATCCTCAAAGGTCAGTTCCATGAAAAGTGGAAACGAGAACACCTAAAGCATAACGAGAGTAATGGATACCACCAACTATCAAGGAGGGATCAAGTCATCATACTTCGCCTACACACTGGCCACAATAGAATGAGAAATCACATGTTCACCAAATTCAAAATAGGTACAACCAGCGTATGCCACTGTACACTGGACAATATGACTACATGTTCTACAGGATTGCCCCAGTACTCAGACCTGAGAAGAGCTATGTGGTCCACGCCCACCTCCCTGGAAGAGAAACTATATGGGGCAATCGAATCACTTAAACAGACAGCTGACTTCATGAGAGAGTCTGGAATCCTACTCTGATTGAGTCTTGATTGCAGAGAGAGAGAGAATGTCTTCATTATTCTTTTTAGCTGTCCATGGTATTCTCAACATTCCTTTGCAAAACCACATTTCCATGGCCTCCAGTGATTTTCTGTCTTATTTTCCAATTGTCCTGGATTCATATCTGTATGTCAAGACTGCCTCCACCTAACAATGAAGAACTCTTTCTTATTTTCGTTGACAGAAAAGGGATTGCACATTATTTTCTTCATTCCTTGGAAAGCAAGCTTTGTATGAGCTATTCTGCACCTCACCTCTCTTGTACAATTACCATATAAAGTTAACAGCATTCCCAGGTATTTAAATTCATTACTTGTTTTAATGCTGTCTCATTTACTTTAATTGTGCATTTAGGAAATATATGTTTCTTTGTTGCAACCTTCATTTCTGTCTTTATGCTGTTGAATATAAGGTCTTTATTTTTACTTTCCATTGCTATAGTATCAAATGTAATCCATTTTTGACAATAGAAACAAGAAAAAGAGTTCTTAAATGTTATGTAGAGTCAGTCTTAACATGTGGATGTGAATCATGGACAATAAGACAACAGACAAGAAAATCACTGGAGTCTGTAGAAATGTGGTTTTACAGAGGAATGTTGAGAATACCATGGACAGCTAAGAAGAGTAATGAAAATGTTCTGAAAGAGGTCAAAGTAAAAAGAGAGCTAATTTACAATATTAGGAAGAAACAATCATCATTTTGTGGCCATGTAATGAGAAGAGAACAACTGGAATATATTGTAACAACTGGAAAAATTGAGGGACGAAGAGATAGAGGGAAGCAAAGAGAAAAAATACCAGACAGCTTAAGAGAATGGCTTGGCAGAAGGTCAACAACAGAAATGATAAATAACTGTCGAGATCGAAAGTTATGGAGAGACATGATCCCCTACGCCAGCAGGCCTGGTACTTGATGATGATGAGTATAAAACTTATGTATCTCACTTTCACTCTTAGCAATTAAAACTGTTATCAGCAGCCTTTAAGTTATTTATATTATGATTGCCAATAGATACTTAATGTATGCCCTTTAAGGATCTTAGTATAATCTCACTTTCACTCTTAGCAATTAAAACTGTTATCAGCAGCCTTTAAGTTATTTATATTATGATTGCCAATAGATACTTAATGTATGCCCTTTAAGGATCTTAGTATAATCTCACTTTCACTCTTAGCAATTAAAACTGTTATCAGCAGCCTTTAAGTTATTTATATTATGATTGCCAATAGATACTCAATGTATGCCCTTTAAGGATCTTAGTATAATCTCACTATTCTATTCATGGAATCTGTTTCACTGCAGACAGGGTATCCCCATATCCACTCCACCGACCAACCAAGTATTTCTCAAAGCCTATGCAGATTGACTGTTCCAGTAAGGTGTTGATTATAGATACATCTAATTTTCCCACTAATCACTCTGTACTGACCAGATCCCTTTTCCATCTTTAGACTCCTCAGTCTTTCAAAATATACAACATCGCTCCACTCATTCTCCTCCTCTTAAAAGGAATGAAGAACAAACTTGCACATTCCTCTTTTTCCAGAGTAAGACCACACTCAGTGACAGAGCTGCCAGTGAGCTTATTTGCTACTTCACTGTCATATACACCAGCATGTCCTGGACAGTACACCCAGGTTAGCCGGTTCACTTTAGAGCCATCCAAGAGCTGCATCCACTCCTGCCACAGGCACTGTCAATCATCTATAGCAGTGGTGGCCAACTTGAGGTTGCCCGAGGGCCGGATTAAAGCCAAGGCCAAGACCCGCGGGCCACACTTAAGAATATCGTCAAAAATGACAGTAGGGACCTATGCGATATAGTAATATATAAATAATGCTTGCACTTTGACTACATATTTGATTTGTAACAAATCCATTAATTATTCATTTTAAAATTACCTTTAATGTCTCAGTGCGACGATTGTGACTTGTCACAGCTTTCCACCAGAGATTTGAAGTCCACTTCCATTTTTGACGTGGCGATTCGGAGAGTATGGGACAATGTCGAATCGGTCATTCTGTTCCTGGTCTTAGATTTAATTAACTTCATGGAAGAGAATGTTGTCTCGCAGAGATATGTGCTGCCGAATATAGAGCACATCTTTAGTGCCCATTTTCTCAGACACGGGTAACGTTCATTTGGTAGCAATTTCCAGAAGTCAGCTCCTAATGCCTTTACAGTACTGAGGAAGGGGTCACACTGAAGGTCACACAACTCTAGTTGAAGATCTGATGGCTGGCACTCCACTGTGCACTTAATTGGGTTATTAAAAAGTTCCGTTTGCGGACGAAACATTTCAAAATCTTGAAATCGTCGATCAAATTCACAAATCAAATGTTCAATGTCAGCTGCGTACTTACTGAAGTTTGCACTTTCTATCTCTGACAACTGCTTACAACTTGAAAAATGGAACAGATAATTTTTTTGCAAAGAAAGTCTAAATAGATTCAGCTTCTTTTTAAAACCATCAACATATCCCATCAATTGAAAAATGGTTTGCTTTTCCCCTTGTAGCTGCAAATTCAATATGTTCAAATGTTGTGTGATGTCTGTGAGATATGCCAGATTATGAAGGAAATTAATGTCTTTGAGTGCATGTTGAAGATCAATGGAGCATGGTAAGTTCTCTCGCAGGAAGTCATAAATGTCATTCTTCAGTTCAAAAAATATTATTAAACATTTCCCTCGACTAAGCCATCTTACTTCTGTATAAAGCAGGAGATCACCGTAGCTAGAATCTACTTCCTCTAAAAATGATAAAAACTTCCTGTGATTTAAAGACTGGTGTCCTCCTCTTATCAAATTTGTTATTTTCACAACAGTAGCCATGGTGTCTTTTAGATTTATGGACTTTGCACAAAGGGCCTCTTGATGAATTATGCAATGCAATGTAGGTACGTTAATTTTGTTTTGCTTTAGAAGTCCAACAAAACCAGTATTTGAACCAATAAAAGCTTTGCAACCATCAGTACACACTGCAGACAACTTTCCAAAACCACCTACTTCATCTACGGCACTATGAACTGCAGAAAATATGTCTGTCCCTCTACAAGTGTCATGCAAAGAGCAAACTTTCAACAATTCTTCAATAACAGTAAAATCCTCCTGGATAACTTTAACAAAAATAAGAAGCTGGCAAGTGTCAGTGATGTCAGTACTTTCATCAATCGCGAGCGAAAAATATGAGCAGTTTTCAATACAAGATTTTAAACTTTGAGACAGTTGCAGACTGATGTCTTCTGTTCTTCTGGCTACAGTTTGTTTTGAAAGAGGCACAGATTCAAATTCTTTGGCTATTTTTTCTTGACCGAATGCCTTTGCCATTTGAATCGCACATTTCTTCACAAAATTTCCGTCAGTAAAGGGTTTTTTAGATTTTGCAAGCTCATAGGTAACTGTATATGATGCAATGATCGATGACTCTTTAATTTTATTGCCCTTTGTATACATACTTTGCTGTTGATTCAACTTTGTCTTCAGCTGTTCAACCAAAAGCTTCCTAGCTTCAATGCTATGTTTCTCATACATGTTTTGATGATGTGTGGCATAGTGCCGTTTTAAATTATATTCCTTCAAAACGGCTAACACTTGAACGCAAATTAAGCACTGAGGTTTACTATCCTTATTGAAGATGAACAAATAATCTAATTCCCATTCAGGTTTAAATATGCGATTTTCACAATCAACTTTTCTACGTTTTAACATGATTTAATACAAAATCTCACATCAAAGTTAAAAGTCACAGAATGTTGGTCCACTATCGAAAATAAGTCCAGATTTGACAGTTATACACAGACTTGTGTTTGACAATGAAATCAAAAGATTGTGACCAAATAAACACGTTGCAGTCATTTTATGGACAAGACAAGACGATGGGATCAAAGGGAATGAAGGCGAACAGTGAAATATTTTGAATGTAACTTCAAAGACAGAATTAGAGCTACGAAGTCCCCTCACCCCTGTCCCTCCCAACCTCATTAACCCCTTACCGCGAAATGAAAGAGCCACCACAAGTCCAGACGACAAATGTTGAGCCAAAGATCTGACGCTATCACCGCACTGACAATAAAGCAACTTTGCGGTACCAACTCGAAGCAAAGACTTTGAATATTGTCGGCACCATTAGTTGTGCAGTGTGTGTGTGTGTGTGTGTGTGCGTGCGTGCGTGCGTGCGTGCGTGCGTGCGTGTGTGTGTGTGTGTGTGTGTGTTATTTGAAATTATGTTGCCAATCTAGCTGTTGCGAGAAATTGACAGAGATTTTCAAATTGTGTATTCTTGAACGATAGAAGAGTTAACTCCGACACGGATTAAAACCAGGAGAAATCCGCTATTAGGGGTAAAAAATGAAGTAAGTCCGTGGAGCTTCGCGGGCCAAGAAAACTAGGCTGGCGGGCCGGATCCGGCCCGTGGGCCGCCATTTGGCCACCCCTGATCTATAGCATAATTTGCTACTTGTTTATGCTGTCTATCTTCTAACTAAACTTTTGACTTTTCTCTGGAGAACTGATGATTTTCTCAAATGCTCGGATAACTTAAAAAAAAACTGTCAGTCTGTTAGCAAATTCTCTCAAACTGTTGGAACTTGAAAATTGCTCCCTGGGGACTCCCACAAACTCCTGAAAACTACTCACTAACTCTTAAAACATCTTTCTCTAACTATGGAACTTCTCAACTCTCTGAAAGAAACCTGCCACTGATCCTCTGCATCTGCTTCTTGTTTTTCATTATTCGCCGCCCAGAACAAGCTCTGGGAATTAAATCATCTGACATATCAAGGTTGGTTTACTAATGGTTCAAATCTAAATACTAATTATGCATGGACCACCTATGTGGTCTACAGGAAATTGTATTCTATAATAGAGCTCTTGGACATTAGTCAACTGTCTCACATAGAGTTCCTATGGAAACAGCTCTGAACATACAACAAAGCCTAGTGGCAGTTTCTTTCCACTGAGATCGATCAGTGAATACACCACTAAGCTGTTTCAATCAGAGGACTCTTCCCTTGACTACAGTCTTAGATCTTCACTTTCTGGGCCCAATGCAATGGTCCCAGGAAAGTTATAACTAGCTACCTCCTAGCATGACAAATACTAATTGTGTCACCTGCCTATTGCTCATTCATCAATTTGTTTTCTGAATTTTTCCAAAAAATATACTTGGTCCAAATCAACTATCACAACTTTGCCGTAATCCTAATAGCCTTAATGAATGCTACTACATTGTTAAAATTGTCTTAGAACAAAGAAGCTAACAAAAGTACATCTAAGAAGTCAGGAACATCGCACCAATTTTTTACTCAGAAGGTGAACATTTGACTGTAGGTCAGACAGTTTGATAACTTAGACGAATCCAAATCCATTCGATACATAGGGATAAATTATAATAATCTTGGACCTTCCCATTTTATAGTTCGTTCAGAAATTCATGCCCAGAGAATTTATTAATTATCTTGGAAACTGTTTGATGAATTTCAATCATTTTTTTCATGAAATCTTATTTTTTTACCGACCTTAAGCCTGATTTTTTTGCCCTACTGCAAAATTTAGGAAAGATTTTTGTTTCTTTAAGGTATATTAAAATATGATTTTCTTGGTTGACCTAACTTTTAATTGTTTACAATACCCACATTTGTAATAATCAACATTGTCATTTTAAAAGGCAAAATGTCACATGTTTATCCACACAATCTTAGCACTTGCTCGCACTTACTGAACGTGATTTTGAAAGATGTGCCACTTTTGTCATTTCCGATTTCTTGTTAAATCGATTCCGAGGCGTATTTTGACAAAATATTTACTATTAATGTATATTTCTTTACATGTGATAATTATTAAGCTGTTATGAAGTGACTACTTGATTTTTATAATTATGAAGAGTTTAAAGTGTAAATTAATCACTATGCAAAAGCTAACTGTGTTATTGTACAAGCACTTTTGCAATTACCTATCTCTATGATGAAGATATAAAATCAAATGAAAAATGGTGGCCATTTTCAATGTGATACGGATACGCCTATGACTCCTTTTTAGAAAACTAATGTAATTTACAGTAAAATTTAATGTTTAGAGCACGAAGTTTGATATTTTCCTGAAATTATATAACAAAAAACGATTTGTGCAAAATTCAGACTACCTTTGTACTTAAATGTTATCAAATCTTAAGGTCGATGAAAAAGTAAGATTTCATGAAAAAGAATGACAGAAATTCATCAGTTTCTGAGATAATTAATAAACTCTGTGGGCATGAGTTTCTCAACCAACTATAGTAGTTTTTTTTTCCACTTAATTTCACTGACTTTGCTCTTTGCCTATTAAAATGCATTATCACTAACCTACACTCAAGTTAAATACATTTGAACTTAGCAAAATTGTAAGTTAAATGTCAGGTCAGTTCCCAAATACAACAGAAGTTCTTGCCTGGGTTTCTCTGCAACTACCATCATGTTTTTACTCTCCTTATTGATCTCTAATATCTTGATTTAAATCTACATTAGTTAATGTTATTGTATTCTGTCTATATACCTGCCTGTCGTTAAAGCGAAGTAACAAGTTGATACTGTCATAAACTAAATGAAACAAATAAAAACAAAAACTGTTTAGTATTTCTTCTACTCTGTGAACAATCCTGACCTGTGGTATAAGTAGCATTGAACCCTTTGGCCGGTATAGATTCATCTGTCCTCATTCGTATGAACATTTGATTCCCATTTGATTTGTACAGGGTTTGAGCTGGCATAGTCCGACCACAGAGGTTTGCAAGTATAGTACCATTAGAATTGGCCCCATCATAGATCTGTGAAATTGATGAGACTGCAAACTTTAGACAGTATTCAGCAAATGATAAAATTAACAGTCATATTTATACTGACATAGTCAAAGCCTGTATTATCTTTCAATATGACTTTATCATTTACAATGATCAAGACTAAGCATGTTCATTGTTTCATGTGAGTTGATCACTAACAATTGACAGTCTAAATGTTATTTTATTCTATGTGATGACATATGATCGCTTGTAAAGAGAGAGTTAAAATCTTATTTTGTTAGTTATATGATGTGATCATTAAGCAAATATCATTGGACTGCTGACATAGATGATCATATCTTTCCACAATTTTCTATATCCACTGTTGTGTATCAATTCTCATGTTAACTTACTACCAAACCACTCTCTTAAATTGTCAGCCATCATTTTCCTCTAAATTTTCATCTCTCAATTGTTTCTTTTGCCACAATATATTCATGTTCCCCAACTCGTAACATGATAAAACATATGATGATTGTTTCCTTCTGATGTGGGAGATAAGCTTTCTTTTGCTGTGACCCTGTTTATAATGTCTTCATTACTCTTTTTTATATGTATATATTATTCTCAGCATTCATCTGTAAAAACACATTTCCATGGCCTCCAATGATTTTCTGTCTGTTTTCCAATTGTCCAGGATTCATATCTGTATGTCAAGAATGCCTCCATGTAACAATGAAGAACTCTTTTTTCCTATTTTAATGACAGAACAGGAATTGCATAGTATTTTCCTTATTCTTTGGAATGCAGTCTTTGTAAATTGGTTGTAACACTTTTGTGAAATACGCCTAGAGAAAAAACAGTGTGTACTTTGCATGTTGGTGTGTAAATCATGTATTGTTTGGTGTAACCATGCAGTAGGCTGGTAAGGCCTACCTGCACAGGGTAGTGAGTGAGAGAAGTATGGTTTGGGTTGTGCATGAGAAACAGTGGGGGCTGCATTTGGAAAAATTACTGTTTTTTTTTATTGGATAGGCCAGTGGTCAATAGATTTTCATCATAAAGGCTGTGTATTGGTGCACATAGAATTCTCTATATGATTTTTCAAATCAATTTGCATATCATTAAGTTTGTTATTGCAATGACTTCCAGTACTAGCAAGAAAAGCATGTGGATATCACTTTAAGTAAAAGTGAAGTTAATAGAAAAAGTGAATAGAAAAGCTAAAATCAAGAGTAGAAATATGCAGTGAACATGATATTCCCTAAAGCACACTACATAAGAACCTGAAGGGCAGAAACAACATTATGTTGGCGTTTACAAGTAATAGTTTTTGGCTGAGGAGAAAGACAATTAGGAAGCCTGATTACGAGACCTTGCTCCAGTATTTATGACCGCTGCTGCCAGTAGATGAAACTTTTGTCGTAATTGTGGAGCATACAGCACAAGATATTGGAGAAAGCATCTTGGTGGACAAAGCTGCTGCAGAGAAAAAGGAAGAAGAAGAGGAAGAAAAGACAGGAAATCCTGCACATGGTAACAACCAAAATAGATTCTCAAGCAGTAGAAACTGTGCAAATATTTTTCATGCAACAGGATGACAGATCCTCCACACTGACAAAACTCAACTTTATTGGGAACCTTGTAGATGATTTTGCAATCAAAGTCCCAAAACAACACATACAATTGACCTTATTTTAAACCCAGAGACAAATTTATCAGTGAAGAGAGTAACTGAGAGATGTGGCCTCGAGGACTCCTCTCATTTAGCATCACTCATAAAAACAAGAGCAAAAAAGCATTTTCTTTCTCTCACACGCAAACACAAGACATCATTATCAGGCAGTGATACCTAGTTATTATTTAATATTGAACTTTTAGTAAGTGAGATAATAACCAACCTGTTTCTAAAGCTTTCACAATACATTCCCTTTTATTAAACTTAAATTGGATATATAATGTAATACAGTTATAACGACTGTATTTTGATGGTAATGAGGATCTCATTATAACCAGATTCTACTGTACTGCCTAGTTCAGGTGATTTCCCCAATTTCATATTGTGCAAGGCATCACCCACTTCTGGGAGTATTTGCAGTCCTTCCCCATTATTTTCATACCTATAATAACTCATATTAAATACATTTTTCATGTATTTTTCTTTTAGTCTAGCCATGCATTCAACTGATAGGTGTAAAGACCATTTTTGTGAATCTCCACTTTTTTTACTCCTCCAAATTTATCTACACCTAATATTTTTTTTTTTTTAACTGTATATTGACCACTTTTGAAAGCTGCAAAAACAAATTTTTTTCTATAGTCATGAGGTTACCAAAACCCACTGACGAGACACGCATTTTAACACAGTTTAATGAAGATATTACAAGATTAGTGTTACTATATATGCACACATCATGTAGCAGTGAGGAGAATAACATTGTAATCAATATATGCTCGCACAAGGGGCATCAACCAAAAGTAATGTTCACTTTTATTTTTGGAAATTGCAATCGAATATAACCTAGAAGATTTGGTCTAAGACTGAATGGATAATGTCTCTCCAAGAAGTTGACAAAATCTCTAAGACAAAGCTCTTACTATACAGCACCCAGCTGTCTTCCCATGGGGTGAAAGCATTTTTTGGTGTACCATAATCACTGTCGCATGTGTGGTAATTTTCTAAGCAATCAAGTTATTGGATTTGCAATTGAATGTCGTAAGTGTGCTTTTTTCTCAATATTTTTTATTATTAATTCACAAGTGCAGAGTTAAAAATGAAGATTTTTTTTTTTTTTTTACATTCAGCATCCATATAATTAGAGCTGTCCCTACAATATTACATTTACTAAGATTAGAAAGCAATACAAAACACCATATTAATTGTTAGTCAAATAACTTGCTTCTATCAATAGTTCTGCATTTTTAAATGCTAAATTAGCTGATAAAATGTTGTTAAAAAAGATTTTTTGAATTTAGTGCTAATTTAAACATAGCATAATTCAATAAAACATAGCATAATTCAGTAATACAATAAAACATAGCATAATTCAATAATACAATAAAACATAGCATAATTCAATAATACAATAAAACATAGCATTATTCAATTATACAATAAAACATAGCATAATTCAATAATACAATTAAACATAGCATAATTCAATTATACAATTAAACATAGCATAATTCAATGTGCAGTTCGAACAGAGGAAGGACTGAGCGAATGTTTCCCAATAGAAACTGGGGTTAAACAAGGATGTATTTTATCGCCCTTGTTATTTGGAATTGTTATGGACTTCATAATGAAGAAATGCTGCACTGGTAATAAAGGCATCGAATGGATACAAGGAGACCATTTGGAGGACCTTGACTTTGCTGATGACATAGTTCTCATCAGCAGTCAGATAAAAACGATGCAGGAAAACACAAATGAACTATCATCAATAGCCAGCAAAATTGGGCTTGAGGTCAATCATGAAAAGACTAAAGTCATGAAAAGTTTAATTCCAACAAGTGACAAAATATACATGGAAAACAAACCAGTAGAAGAGATCGATCACTTTATCTATCTTGGAAGTCACATTGATCGAGAAGGGGATACGAGCAAAGAAATTAGAATCAGAATAGCTAAAGCAGCAATGTCTTTCAGAAGCCTTGAAAAGTTGTGGAAATCAAAACTCATCAGCACAAACACAAAACTTAGGCTATTCAAATCAAATGTACTATCAACCCTTACGTATGCGTGTGAAAGCTGGAAAACAACAAGAGATATAGAAACAAAGTTGAACGCATTCGAAAATAAATGTCTAAGGAAAATACTTGGTATAGCATGGAACGAATTCAAAACAAACGAGGAAATTAGAGAAATCACCAATCAACCACTAATATCTTCAGTAATAAAGAAAAGACGATGGTCATACGTTGGACATGTGATGAGAAGAGATAATAATCGAATAGCAAAGCAAGCCCTCATATGGGAAACAACAGGTAAAAGAAAAAGAGGAAGACCCAGGGAGACACTGAGAAGAACATTGATGAGAGAGGCAAGAGCAGCAGGAGTCGGCTCCCTCAATGAGATAGAACTGCTTGCGCAGAACAGAGACAGATGGCGAGATTTGATAAAATATCTTTAAAAGAAAACTGCTAGAACAAAAATTCATATAGGAGAAGGTGTATCTTGGTCTACGTCCTATGGGCCGGTTACGGCTCGAAAGGTCAATAGAATAATTCAATGTGCAAATTTCAAAAACATCATCGAGTCCAGCCAGAACTTCTCAGGGAGACTTAATTATTGTTATTATTTAATATTAAATATTATTAATAATAGTTAGTAGTATTATCTCTCTCTCTCTCTGCGTTCAGGACTCAATCAGAGTAAGGATTCCAGACTCTCATATGAAGTCAGCTGTCAGGCTAAGTGTGTTGATCGCCCCCACAGACAGAACATCACAATTAGAGTCTGTCAGATCCACTCTGACTGAATATTATAAGTTAATACATAAAATTTCCATGCACATTGTTTCCCATTTTTACATGTTTTGTTTGGTCTGGTACACAGGTTCACCTACAAAATATATGAAAGGTGTGTATTTTAAATGTCTACTTCTGGTCATATATCCTCACATAATTCCTTAGTATATTTTGTCCATCTTTCCCCTATGCTTCCTTATTCCATCAACAATTCTCCTTTCTTTTTGATTTTAAATAGACATTGTTTGATCATGATTTTAATCCTCTTAATTCATCAATCTGTTTGTGGATTGTGTTTTTGTATCTTTTATGCTGCATTTCAATCTCATTGAAATTCTGGTTTATCAATTCTTCTTTTGCTTCATTGTATTTCTTTGCCAATTCACAACTTAAACTTGTATATTCATCTTGATATTGTTTGTTCTTTCTTCCTTTGTCCATCAACTGCCAAAAACAACCACTTGCCTCAACAGTCTAAATCTTGCTTTTACATCACTGCCATATAATATATTACAATCTTCATCCCAACGTTGTGCTACCAATGTCAGACCTGGACCCTAGATGCAAGAACAATAATAAAAATAACCTCTACAGAGATGAAATGTGTTAGACGAATGACAGGAAACAGTCTGAGAGATAAGATCAGAAATGAAGAACTGAGAAAAAAGCTAGGAATAGCCCCCGCCATAGAATATATAAGAAAACAACAGATAAAATGGACTAGGCAGAAAGAACAAAACACAACACAACGAGCCTTCAACAAACGTTGTGAGAACACCAGACCCAAGGGTCGACCATGAAAAAGATGGGTCGATGGAATATTAGAAGCACTAGGAAACATAACAGCAGCAGAGGCAAACAGAAGAGCAAAAGACCACAAATTATATCTCCCCTCGACGCTGAAAGGCATATGAGGAAGGAAAGAAGAAAGAAGATATAATATAATCACTTATTTACATAGTATAAACAGATCCTTCATTTCAATATGACTTTATCCTTTACAATAAGTCTAAATTTATCATTCTTTTGTCTTCTCTAAATGAGATTTTGATGCAGGAATACACAAATGAACTATCATCCATAGCCAGCAAAATTGGGCTTGAGATCAATCATGAAAAGACTAAAGTCATGAAAGGCTTAATTCTAACAGATGACAGAATATACATGGAAAACAAATCAGTGGAAGAGATCAATCACTTTATCTATCTTGGAAGTCACATTGATCGGGAAGGGGATACAAGTAAAGAAATTAGAATCAGAATAGCTAAAGCAACAATGTCTTTCAGAGACCTTGAATAGTTATGGAAATCAAAACTCATTAGCGCAAACACAAAACTTAGATTATTCAAATCAAACGTACTATTACCCTTACATATGCACGTGAGAGATGGAAAACAACAAGAGACATAGAAACAAAGATGAACACATTTGAAAATAAATGTCTAAGGAAAATACTTTTATAGCGTGGAACAAATTCAAAACAAACAAGGAAATTAGAGAAATTGCCAATCAATCACTAATATCTTCAGTAATCAAGAAAATAACATTGATCAGAGAGACAAGAGCAGCAGAATCGGCTCCCTCAATGAGATAGAGTTGCTTGCACAGAACAGAGACAAATGGTGAGATTTGATAAAAGATCTCTACAAGGATTGAAAACTGCTAGAATGACAATGTAGAAAAGAGAAAGATTATCTGGGTCAATGCCCTATGGGCCAGCTACAGCTCAAAAGGTCAATATATAGATAGAAAGAAGTGTGATTTTATCCTCTACATTGTCTTGGGGGTTGGGTGGTCTAGATGTAGGACATCAGCCTCTGTGCAATAAGGCACAGGCTCAATTTCCACAATAGGCAATAGGAATTTTTCCACAAATCGGATCAAGTTCTTTCATGGCTTTCCATGCCCTGGTCTCCATGAAGTGAGACCTGATGTCTAGCCCTCTCAAACATTGACATAGTTCCATTGTGAAATCTGCACATGCTAAGGAACTCTTCACATTTGAAAATGGGTACTGGTTGGTCTCGAGGCAAGACGCCGGCCTCAAGACAGAGAGCTTGTGGGTTCAAATCCTGGCTACACCAGTTGGGATTTTTATATATGATTTCTTCTTATTAGTGTTCCTTGTTGCAGTTTCCTCATATTCCAAGTCCGGCTTGTTGCAGGAGCTACTGAGTTAAGTGCTCTGTGCACACCCTGAGCTGTGTGTCTCATCCGTTTTGATCCTGCTTTGATATCCCGCTTGTTTACGATGAATGATGATATCGTATGACAGGGAACAGTTGGCTGTGTTCACTTTCTGCGCGGTTTCGCCTTATGTCTTTTGGCGTGTGCTGAGACTGCTACGATGGGGACCTCAGTTACCTTTCTTTGTTTGGGAAATGAGTTAGTAATTCGGATGATTCCACTGGCACGGGCGGTTGAGCAATTATGGATTTTAATTCGTTTGCTGTGATACCGAGGCCTTCCATAACCAAATAACCAAATATATGATTTCTCTCTGCGGCAACCACCTCTGGTCTCAACAGTGAGGCTCGGCTTGAAACGTCAATTACTCATCGATGGAAAAAATAGGAGTACCTCTGAAAACGGAGTCATCTGCCTGTACGGCGAGGGACCCCTGTGTATATGGCTGCCAGGGAAAAATGGATTAAAAAAAAAAAACTATCTTTACGTCACATAGTACCATTGCTGGTGTATGACGAGGGGCAACCTCGACCAGAGAAATAAAGGCCGCTTGGTCAAGCAGTCGCCACGACGTGTGAGACTCAGGATTTTTATTTCACCCCCGATAGAAAAAATCCTTTCTGTCTACCGCGGGCTTCGAACACCGAACGTCGGCTTTTCAGCTAGCGGAACAGTGGTTTTAGCCGCACGGCCACGCGCTCTCTTTGGGATTAACACGCAAAATTCAGTTCCTAGTCTTTAAGGACTTCTTCAGAGGTCAAAACTGGTGAATTAAAAAAATAAGCCGCAAATGACTGCCCAGGCAAAATAGATAAGAAAAAGAAATTACAAAATAATGTCAAAATGCTTGAGGATTAAAAAAAAAAGAAAAAAAAATGTGAAAAGTAACTCAAAAGTCAGAGAATATATATTTGTATGAATGGTGGGGGGTGCACACCATGCTGTTGGTGTGAAAATTATGGAAGAATGGTATTTATGTAAAATTCTGTCCCTTCAGACTTCACTAGAAATATAATGCTGGCATACACAAACAAGGAAAAAATAACAGTCTAAATTTATCATTTATTTCTTTTTAGTTTGCTGTGATAGGATTTTGTACATTGCATGACATTGATTTTTCTGTAAGTAAAGGTAGCTTAACATGAAAAACTTGCCGCTGAGTAAAGAAAAAACTTTGGTCATTAACACCATATTTTCCACACACTTAGCAAGGTGTGCAGGGACGATTTCACTTTATATACTGACAGTTATGACCATATTCTAAATGTTTTTCATTGTGATAATATTCTGAGTTTACCTCACTATAAGATTTCATCTGTCATGAACATAAGCTGTATTTTATCTCACTATGATAAGATATGATCCTTTCCATGAATATTATCTGAAAATATCTCAGTGTGATAAGTTTTTATCATTTCATGAACATTATCTGAAAATATATCAGTGTGATAAGTTTTTATCATTTCATGAACATTATCTGAAAATATCTCAGTGTGATAAGTTTTTATCTTTTCATGAACATTATCTGAAAATATATCAGTGTGATAAGTTTTTATCTTTTCATGAACATTATCTGAAAATATATCAGTGTGATAAGTTTTTATCTTTTCATGAACATTATCTGAAAATATATCAGTGTGATAAGTTTTTATCTTTTCATGAACATTATCTGAAAATATGTCATTGTGATAAGTTTTTATCTTTTCATGAACATTATCTGAAAATATATCAGTGTGATAAGTTTTTATCATTTCATGAACATTATCTGAAAATATATCAGTGTGATAAGTTTTTATCATTTCATGAACATTATCTGAAAATATATCAGTGTGATAAGTTTTTATCTTTTCATGAACATTATCTGAAAATATGTCATTGTGATAAGTTTTTATCTTTTCATGAACATTATCTGAAAATATATCAGTGTGATAAGTTTTTATCATTTCATGAACATTATCTGAAAATATATCAGTGTGATAAGTTTTTATCTTTCCATGAACATTATCTGAAAATATGTCAGTGTGATAAGTTTTTATCTTTTCATGAACATTATCTGAAAATATGTCAGTGTGATAAGTTTTTATCTTTTCATGAACATTATCTGAAAATATCTCAGTGTGATAAGTTTTTATCTTTTCATGAACATTATCTGAAAATATCTCAGTGTGATAAGATTTTATCTTTTCATGAACAGTATCTGAAAATATCTCAGTGTGATAAGTTTTTATCTTTTCATGAACATTATCTGAAAATATAGCATTGTGATAAGATTTTATCTTTTCATGAACATTATCTGAAAATATATCATTGTGATAAGATTTTATCTTTTCATGAACATTATCTGAAAATATCTCAGTGTGATAAGTTTTTATCTTTTCATGAACATTATCTGAAAATATATCATTGTGATAAGATTTTATCTTTTCATGAACATTATCTGAAAATATCTCAGTGTGATAAGTTTGTATCTGTTCATGAACATTATCTGAAAATATCTCAGTGTGACAAGATTGTATCTTTTCGTGAACATCATCTTTCCAATTTATCTCATTGTGGTAAGTTTTGAATTCTTACTTTGAGGTAGTCAAATAAACAATTTATTCCTCCATGCTCAATATCAAAATCAGAAAGTGTCAGTTCAACAACGTGGCCAGCTGCTACAGTGATAGTCCACTCACACTCTGTGTTGTGTTCATAGTTGCCTGGATAGTTGATTGAGTGAATAGATGCCGATGTTGCAGTAAAATTACCTCCACATCCTACAAATAAAAAGAAAACCATTATTATCAAAAATGTATACATTTTAAAAAATATAATCAACATATATAGAAATTTTAAATTGTATTGATGAACCAGAAACATATGCTATGAGAACACAAGTACTGATAGCAGCAATGAGGGTCTATCACAGGCCTGTCAATTTTTATCAATGAATGTCACATGCAAGCTTTTTAAGTGGTCACCTGCACTTATGTGCACCACTCTCCACGGCGGCAACTGTAACAATCGGGCCAGGGTGACTGCCACCTGCTGCAATACTGTGTCACTGCCTGTTGAACTCAAGCCACCTGATCTACCCCCTATCAGCCTTGACAGTTAACGCTGGTCTGGGCACTGGACTGGTTTCTTGAATACTGCCTTCAACAGGACTCTGTCATCCGCCCGTTAATTTTCCGGACATGCGCCACTTTCATCTGTGATCGTTATAATGAATTAGTTCACATTGATTTGCCACTGTGACATTCCCACAAAGATCTGAGGACTTCATCTTTTCTGCATCTGTAAGATTCATTCGTCACTACTATGGTTGGTGACCACAACACTGATACCAAACACTAATTCAAAGTCCACTCATAACAAATGACAAGTGTTTATTAACTGACACCTTGACAAATAGTACAACAATAAAAAAAGCCAGCGACTTACTTTGTGCTTGACTGTCACACATGTAAAACATTGCAGACACTTGTCAATAAAGCCGTGCCATCCTCATTCACACACTCTGTCCATACTGAAAGACTCCACTTCATATGTAACTAGAGACTAGAACTATAGTCCAAACACAAAAACTGCCTCGACTTGCAAAACAAGATTACCTTCTATATTACTATCGCTGTGACTACGGTTAGACTATCACTGAGGCATCAAACAACACAACTCTTGACAAACTACCACTATGATCAACTCCTGGACCAAAATCTCCACTAACAGGCTAAACAGGTAACATTAACCCTATGGTTACCGTCTTGGCGGCACTACTCTATAAGCCATCCGTCTGAGTCCGTGGCTACTTCTCATCTGACTATTTTTCCTGTATCCTGAATATCTCTCATTCCCCCAGCCAATCAAAACTCTCCTGATTGACGCTCACCCATACACGGGACTCTTATGTTTTTTGTCAATCGTTCACTCCTCTCTCTTTCCCGTGACTCCCCTCTTGTTCACTCATCATTACCTAATCCCGACCCACTACTACACTACCATATGTTGATGAAATATTACAAAGCAGCACTAGAAAATATAACAACAGGAGAGGCTAACAGAAGAGTAAAAGAGTGAAACATATATCACCCTTCAATGCTGAAAAGAAAATGTGAAAGGAAAGAATTGAAGTCTTAATTTTCAATACTTCTCACTTGCTCTTGTTCATATTTTTTTTTTATCCAGCAAAGTTTGGACACTTTTGGCAAATTTCAATGTCCTGCATAAATGGGGTGCTAAACTCTGCTAGATCAATCAGTTGTAACCTGCAATTTGCTTGGATTCACATCAACTTAAAATGAACAAATAATTACAAATATTGTTATATTACCATCATCATTATGTGCCATACTGGTTTGTGTAGATGATCATGTCCTTCCACAATCTTTTATCCACAGTGTGTCATATCAGTTCTGTTGTTGACTGTTTTCCATGCCATGACACCAAGCTATCCAGTATTTTCTCTCTTTGTCACCCGCAATCTTTCTTTCCTTTTATTTTGGCACTTGTAACCAAGTATTTCAACTTTCCTCTTCTCATAAAAAAAAAAACTATCTTTACGACACATAGTACCAATGCTGGTATATGTCGGGTGGCAACGATAGAACCAGAGGGATAAAGGCAGCTTGGTCAAGCAGTCACCACGACGTGTGAGGCTCAGGATTTTTATTTTACCCCAGATATAAAAAATCATTTCTCTCTACCGCGGGCTTCAAACACCGTACACCGGCTTTGCAGCCAGCGGCACAGTGGTTTTAGCCACACAGCCACGTGCACCTCTTCTCATGATGTGACCAAAAAATTTTGATTGTTTCTTTCTGATGTTTTTAGGAGCTCCCTTTTTGTGTTGGCCTCTTTGAGAATTTCCTCATTGGTCTTTTTAGCTGTCCAGGGAACTTTCAACATTCTTCTGAGAAATCCCATCTCTGTGGCCTCAAATCATTTTTTCATTTCTTTGTCTACTGGTTATGATTCACTACCATAGGTCAGAATTGATTCTTTATAGAACCAATTAACTCTCTTTCTTATTTCTATTGACATAGATTTGTTGCATGAGATATTTTTCATTTTCTGAAATGTTATTTTGGCCTGAGCTATTCTGCTTTTTATTTATGTGGTACATCTTCCATCTGATGTTATTATTGTGCCCAATTATTTGATGCATTGCACTTGTTTCAGATTTGTCCTGTTTATTTTTATGCTGCATGATGGTGATGATTGTTTCTTCGATATGACCATTACTTCTGTTTTATTACTATTCAGACTGAGACATTTCTTGTTGCTTTCTTTTACTATTATGTTTTATCATTTCTTGTAGTTCATACTCTGTCTTTGCTATTAAGACTGTGTCATCCGCATATAACAAATTATTTATGTTGTGACCATTGACTTCAATTCCTTTTTTGTCTACTATTGACCTCATAATATGTTCACTGTAAGGTGAAAAGAAATCCAGCGATAAATCACTGCCTTGTCTGATTCATTGTTCTATATATTGGAATTGTCCTGTTTCATTGCTAATTCATATAGCTGCTTTTTGTTGCCAGTACATGTTTTTTTTTATGATTCGCAGGTCCTTGCCATCAATGTTTACTTTCTCCAGCATACTGACAATTTCCACATGCTTTACTTTGTCAAATGCTTTTATGTAGTCTATAAAGCAAATATATAGATTTTTCTTTATCTCTATAGCTCTTTTTAGCAATGTTCTTAAGATGGATATTGCTTTATTGGTGCCCTTTCCTTCAACGAATCCACTTTGTTCCTCACTTATTTCTGGTTTTATTTTGTTCCTTATACGTCTCAAGATGATTCTTAGTAATATTTTCATCATAAGAGACTAATAATGTGATGGTCTTCACAATCAGTGGCACCTGACTTCTTTGGTATGGCTATAAAGATAGATTTTAGTAGATCTTCGGGTATGTGTCCAGTGCTATATATGTCATTGAGTAGTTTTGTTATGACTTGTACTCCCAGCCTTCTCCTAATGTATTTATCTCTTCGATTGTTATATTGTCAGGACCTGGATCATTGCATCTTTTCATGTGTTGAATTGCGTCCTCCACTTCTCTCTGCATTATTGGTGGTCCTGTGTCTTCACTTGAATTATTTAATTCTGGTCTTTCATCATCATGAGATTCTCTCAAATGTTTCTCTATGGTCTCTTTTAGTCTCTCCAGAATGATTCTGCTTAATATTTTTCCTGATTATTTGACTGTTATATTCTGTCCATCTTTCCATTGTCTTCTATCTATCTATCTATTGACCTTTCGAGCCGTAGCCGGCCCATAGGGCATAGACCAAGATACAATTGTCTTCTAATCTTCATTGTCTTCTCCTGTCCCATTATTATATTTCCTTCCTTTGATTTCACACATACTGAAACTTTTACTTCTTTTCTTTCTGTTAATTCATAACTGATTGTGCTTACATTTTGAGACTTTCTTTTGTTGTTTTTCCATTTCTTCACATTTCTGCTTTAACCATCCTTCCTTTGCTTCTCTGCATTTGTTTTGGATCTCTATGTGTAATATTTTGTATGTCCATTCTTCTTTCTTATGTTTTCGTCTTTTGTCCATTGGTTCTAATATTTCCTCTGTCATCCATTTCTTTTTGTTGATTGTTTTAGTCACTGGTATTACTTCTTTTGATGTTTGTTGAATCAATTGTTTGAGCATTTCCCACTGCTTCTTGATGTCCTGTATTTTCTCAATAGCATTATATTTATTTTGTATTATCATACTGTACTTATCACTCATCTGTCTATCTACTCTAAGCATCATCATCATCATCAAGTACCGGGCCTACTGGCAGGGGTGATCATGTCTCTCCACAACTTTCGATCTCGGCAGCTATTTATCATTTTTGTTGTTGACCTTCTGCCAAGCCATTCTCTTAAGCTGTCTGTTATTTTTTCTCTTTGCTTCCCTCTATCACCTCATCCCTCAATTTTCCCAGTTGTTACAATATATTCCAGTTGTTCTCTTCTCATTACATGGCCAAAAAATGCTGATTGTTTCTTCCTAATATTGAAAATTAGCTCTCTTTTTGCTTTGACCTCTCTCAGAACCTCTTCATTACACCTCTTAGCTGTCCACGGTACTCTCAACATTCATCTGCAAAACCACATTTCTACAGACTACAGTGATTTTCTTGCCTGTTGTCCTAGTGTCCATGATTCGCATCCATATGTTAAGACTGGCTCTACATAACATTTAAAAACTCTTTTTCTTGTTCCTATTGTCAAAAATGGATTGCATAGTATCTTCCTAATTTTTTGGAAAGCTGCTTTTGCCTGAGCCATTCTGCATCTCACCTCTTTTGTACATTTTCTGTCTGAGGTTAACAAAGTTCCCAAATATTTAAATTCATTTACCTGTTTTAATATTGTTCCACTTGTATTTATTTTGCACCGAGGTGATGTCTTTTTCTTTGTTGTTACCATTACCTCTGTCTTTTTGCTATTAAGGCTGAGTCCTTTACTTTTGCTTTCTTTCACTATAATGTCCAACATTTCTTGTAACTCATTTTCACTCTTAGTGATTAAGACTGTATCATCAGCATACCTTAGATTATTTATATTATGACTTCCAATTGTTATTCCAGGCATGTCCCTTATGGATCTTAAAATAATCTCACTATAAATATTAAACAAATCTGGTGACAGCACACATCCTTGTCTAACACCCTGTTTTATTTGTTGAAACATCCCCAATTGGTTTCCTGTTCTTATGGGCGCTGTTTGTTGCCAGTACATGTTCTTTATTATTCTTAGATCTTTGCTGTCTACGTTTATGCTTTCTAAAATTGTGATTATTTCTTGGTGCTTTACTTTGTCAAATGCCTTGGTGTAATCTATGAAACATAGGTATAGATCTGTGTTCACCTCTATGGCTCTTTCTACTAAAGATCTTATGATATAAATGGCATTGCTTGTTCTTTTATCTCTAACAAAACCACACTGTTCATCGCTAATTTCTGGACTGATTTTGTTTCGCACTCTTCACATGATGATTCTTAGTAATATCTTAGTCATATGACTCATAAGGCTTATTGTGCGATGATCATCGCATTCAATCGCACCCGATTTCTTTGGTAGGGCTATGAATGTTGATTTGAGCATGTCGTCTGGTATATGTCCGCTGTTGTAGATAGCATTCAATATTTGTGTTATTAGTTCTATTCCAAAATCACCCATGGCTTCAATCTATTCTTTAGTTATATTATCTGGTCCAGGAGCTTTGCCTGCTTTCATATTGCGCAAGACGTCTTCCACTTCTTCTTTGAGCATTTCTGGTCCTTCTCCATTATCCTTAATATTTACTTCCGTTCGTTCATTATTATAAAGATCTTTAATGTATTCTGTTCATCGTTCCCTTATGTTTTCTTGATCAATCAATAGTTCTCCTTCCTTTGATCTTAGACATCTTTTTTTTTTTTGTGTGTTTTTCTTCCTGTTAATTCTTCAATTTGTTGTATATAGTTTTAGCATCTCCTTTTTGTTGCATTTCAATCTCTTTGCATCTCTCTTTTAGCCATACTTCTTCTGCTTCATTGCATTTTACTACAATTTCTTTATTTAATCTCTTATACTCATCTTTATTTTCTTTATTTCTTCTTCTTGTATCGATTAGCTGTAAAATGTCATCTGTCATCCATTTCTTTCTTGAAATGGTCCTCACTGGTGGTATGAACTCTTTTGATGTTTGTTGCATTGATTCTTTTAGCATTTCCCACTGTTCATCAATGCTCTGTATCTTCTATATTGCATTGTACCTATTCTTAATTGTGATTTTATATTTGTCTTGCAGCTTCTTGTCTGATTTTAGTAAATCTAAATTTAACTTAATGTGAACTGTGGCTCGCTTTGTTGTTTTTAATTTTACTCTAAGCTTTCCCACAACTGGTACATGATCACTATTGCAATCTGTCCCTTGTCTAGCTTTCACACACACCAGACTGTTTCTAAATCTATTGCTTATCATTATATAATCAATTTGATTACGTGCGTTGTCCCCTGGGATTTTCCATGTCCACAGATGTCTTGGATGTTGCTTAAACCAAGTGTTTCCTATCATCATGTTGTGTGTTCTTGCCCAGTCAATAAATTTCTCACCTCTTTCCTTCCTCTCGCCTAAGCCATAATGACCAACTATTTCCTCAACTCTTTCCTTTCCTACTTTTGCGTTCAAATCCCCTAAAAATATGGTGTTTTCATGTGGTTTGCATTTATGAAGTGCCTCATTTAACTCGTAAAATTTATCAATTATTTCCTCTAGACTGTCTGCTGTTGGTGCATAAACCTGTATAAGATTTATGTCTATTGGCTTTCCATTCAATTTCACTAAAAGGACTCTGTCAAATATTTGGTAAAAGCCTTTCACTGTTCTTGCTCTTTCTGCACCCAAGATGATACCTACTCCTCTTTGGTGTTCAGTACCTCCAGAATATATTATTTTATGTTTATCAGAATACATCTCCCCTGATCTGGTGTATCTCATTTCGCAAAGTCCCAGTAATTGTACAAGAAATGAAAAGAATGGGATTACAATTACTGGAACTCTATTGTATATTGGTCACTATTGCAATCTGCTCCTGGTCTTGTTTTAACAGATGTTAGCCTATTCCTGGATCTTCTCTGTACCAGTATAAAATCAATTTGATTTTGTACTTTTTTGTCTGGGCTTTGCCATGTCCATAGTCGCTTGGGTGTTGTTTGAACCAGGTGTTACCTATAATCATTTCATGTGTCTTTGCCCAATCTATCCCCTCTGTCATTCGTCTCTCCAAGGCCCCTAGTCAAATTTTGTACTTTAGCTGTTCCTACCTTTGCATTGAAATCCTCTAATATAATAGTTATTTTTTGGGATTTACACTGTTCTATGGTCATCTCTAGCTCGTTGTAAAAAGTGTCAATGTCTTCTTCTTTGATATTACTTGTTGGTGCATAAGCTTGAATTATGTTGATATCCATTGGTCTAACTCTCAATTTTACTAGCAGAATTCTATCTGATACTGGCCAAAATTATTTCACTGTTTTACTTCTTTCTCTACATAACATAATGCCAACTATCTTTTGTGTGTGGCTCCCCCAGAGTAACATTTCCACTTTCGAGCTGATAATCCTATGTAATTGAATAGATAATTAGATATTTAACCTAATTTCTTTGGACTTCCATATGTTTCCCAGTGCAAAATTGTTTGGTCACATCATGAGAAGAGAAAAGTTGGAATACTTGGTTACAACTGGCAAAATAAAAGGAAAGAGAGATCGTGGATGACAAAGAGAGAAAATACTGGATAGCTTGGTGTTATGGCATGGAAAACAGTCAACAACAGAACTGATATGATACACTGTGGATAAAAGATTGTGGAAGGACATGATTGCTTACGCCAACTGGTATGGCACATGATGATTATGATATTATTTTTCATGACATTAAAATAACTTTTCGCCATTCCTATCCTTTTGTTTATTTCAGTTTTACATTTTCCATCACTGATTATAGTATGTCCAAGGTAGTTGTAATTTTGAATTGTCTCGAGGTCTATTCCTTCAATTTTGATATCCACTTGTAGGTTTTGAGTATTTTCTTTGTTTATGATCATAGTTTTAGTCTTTTTGATATTTATATCTAATCAGTTTACATTATAATCAGGAAAAGTCACATAGAAATGCAATAAATGTGTTATTGATTCCATTCTTATAAAAATGAGTGCAATTTTTGTTTCTTATTTCTAATTGACATGTTTACAAATATAACACAAAGAGTGTGCAACTGTTTGTGGACCATAATACATACCGTGATTGTGAGATCGGTATGTCAAACTAAAGCCTGTCCCATTGATAGAATAATCACTTTTGAAATAAAGAAAAGCTGTACCACCAGAGGTGTGAAATTTTTGTGGCAGAGACTGGCTACCACATAATTTGCCAATTTGAGGACCCTGTTTGTCACTGCCAGCATAAATCTGAAAACATTGACAGACAAAACTAGAAATAGGACAAGCCAGATAAGATAGTCAAGAAAGTTAAGGTAATGATAAGACATGTAATTTTACCCTCCAGATAGCAGAAATAATTTCAACATAATCATTAAATACATACCTGCTGGCATTGTTGATCATGTCTCTCCACAACTTTCTTTCATTTGTTTACCAAATTTGTTGTTGAATAATTCTCTTAAACTGTCTAGTAGTACCTTTACTCTCACTTTCCATCTATTTTTTTTTTATTACATGGCAGAAAACAAATAATCAGTGGTCTGTGTAACCTGCTGCTGTTCTGACTGTGTAGCTGTTGTTGACATAGAGACTTTTAATTAGGTTGGTTAGATGTTGGTTTACTCCATATGTTGTTACTATCTCCCACAGTTGTTCTCTTTACTTGGTTGAATGCTTTTTCCTGGTCAATGAAAGCTATGTACACATTTTGATTGTGTTTTGTCATCTTTTCTGCCAGCTGTTTTAAGGTGAGTAGAGCATCAGTACATTCTCTGTTTTTTTTCGCGGAACAACATTTGAGAATCTCTTAAATCTATATATCTATCTATTGACCTTTCGAGCTGTAGCCGGCCCATAGGGCGTAGACCAAGATACTCCTTCTCCTATCTGAATTTTTGTTCTAGCAGTTTTCTTTTAAAGATATTTTATCAAATCTCGCCATTTGTCTCTGTTCTGTGCAAGCTTCTCTATCTCATTGAGGGAACCGAATCCTGCTGCTCTTGCCTCTCTCATCAATGTTCTTCTCATTGTCTCCCTGGGCCTTCCTCTTTTTCTCTTACCTGTTGTTTCCCACATGAGGGCTTGTTTTGTTATTCGGTTATTATCTCTTCTCATCACATGTTCAACATATGACCATCGTCTTTTCTTTATTACTGAAGATAATAGTGGTTGATTGGCGATTTCTCTAATTTCCTCGTTTGTTTTGAATTCGTTCCATGCTATACCAAGTATTTTCCTTAGACATTTATTTTCGAATGTGTTCAACTTTGTTTCTATATCTCTTGTTGTTTTCCAGCTTTCACACGCATACGTAAGGGTTGATAGTACATTTGATTTGAATAGTCTAAGTTTTGTGTTTGTGCTGATGAGTTTTGATTTCCACAACTTTTCAAGGCTTCTGAAAGACATTGCTGCTTTAGCTATTCTGATTCTAATTTCTTTACTTGTATCCCCTTCTCGATCAATGTGACTTCCAAGATAGATAAAGTGATTGATCTCTTCTGCAGGTTTGTTTTCCATGTATATTTTGTTATCTGTTGGAATTAAACTTTTCATGACTTTAGTCTTTTCATGATTGATCTCAAGCCCAATTTTGCTGGCTATTGATGATAGTTCATTTGTGTTTTCCTGCATCATTTTTATCTGACTGCTGATGAGAACTATGTCATCAGCAAAGTCGAGGTCCTCCAAATGGTCTCCTTGTATCCATTCGATGCCTTTATTACCAGTGCAGCATTTCTTCATTATGAAGTCCATAACAATTCCAAATAACAAGGGCGATAAAATACATCCCTGTTTAACCCATTTCTATTGAGAAACATTCGCTCATTCCTTCCTCTGTTCGAACTGCACATGTGTAACCATCATACATGTCTTTGATAATATTTATGATTTTTGATGGTAAGCCATATTGCTTCAGAATTTTCCACAAAGAATCTCTATGAATACTAGCAAATGCTTTTTTGAAGTTGATGAAGTTAAGTACAAAAGGTTTTTGCTTTTCAATGTGTTCCTCCAATATAAGTCGTAGAGTGAAAATGTGGTCAAGGCAGCTTCTCCCTTTTCTAAACCCAGCCTGTTCTTCACGCATTACTGTATCTATTGAATCCTTTATTCTATTTAGGATGATTTTGCAGAATAACTTTGAGGCAATTGACAAAAGTGTCACGCCTCTCCAGTTGTTACAATCTCTCAGATTGCCCTTTTTTGGAATCTTAACAATGATTCCTTTTTTCCATTTATGAGGCATCTTCTCTGTTCTCCAAATGATGTTGAACATTTTTGGAGATGTATTAGATTATGGCTATCAATTGCCTTGAGGATCTCAGCTGTTAACTTATCCTCTCCAGCAGCCTTGTTATTGGTCATAAGCTTTAAGGTGGTTTCTATTTCGCTCAAGGTGAAGTCATCTAAATTTACATCTAATTCTGCTGCTGGTGTTTCAGCTTCAAAATCTATTAAACTGTGGGGTAGTGGACGGTTGAGAATTTCTTTGAAGTGTTCCGCCCAACGGGCTTTTATGTCTGCGCTTGTTTTTAGCATTAATCCAGATTTGTCTAGAATTGGTGTTCCACTGGATGTATAGGTGTTTGTCAGCATCTTTTGTACAGTATAAAGAGTTCTGTTGTCTCCTGTAATTGCAGCTGTCTCTGCTTTCTCTGCCAAATTGTCTATATAAGCTCTTGTATCTCTTCTTGCTGAACTTTTCACTTTGTTGTCTAAATCTTTGTATGTTGCTTTTGCCAGAACCTTTCCAAGATCTGTCTTTACATTAGTCATGGCTCTCTTTGCTTCTCTTCTTTCTTTGATGTATTTCCATGTGGTGTCTGAGATCCAAGCTCGTTTTTCATTCTCTTCAGTCCGGCACTTGTTTCTGCTGCTGTCATTAGTATTTTGCTCTGTGAGTCCCACATTTCATTGATACCTAAGTCTATTTCACCGAGTGCTGTATAACAATTACTTAGCTCTATGTTAAACTTTTCCTTTATGGCTTCATCTTTCAATTTATGACTATCAATTTTATGTGTAATTGACCTCTTCTGTTGGCTTTTAAATTTTAATCTTATTTTCCCAATGCACAGGTTGTGATCACTATTAACATCAGCACCTCTGTATGCTCTTACATCTATTAATGATGATCTGAATTGTTGTTTAATACATAGGTGGTCAATTTCATGTTCTGTCATCAGGAGATATCCATGTTGTTTTGTGAATATGTTATCTTTTAAATGTAGCTCTATTATTGGTTTTAGCCTTTTCTCCATAATTTTGGCATATAACTTTCCTACATGGCTGAGAAATGATATACCTCTATAATGATTGCAGTCTCTTTTGCTACCCTTATTTCTCCATATTGGTATGATGATGATTGCCTGTTGCCAGTCTTCTAGGGCTTTTAGTTGGCACCATGTTGCATTGAATATTCTGTGCAGCCAAGTAAGTAACTTCTGTTTCTCCTGCTGCTATTATTTCTAATGGTATGTCATCTATTCCCAGTGCTATATTTCTTGGTTCATACTTGATTACATCTTCAATTTCCTCTTTCATGATGTTGGATTCAGCATTGAAAATTGATAATTACAAGTAAGATGTCATTTGATGGAGTCTTGTCGATCTGGTCCTGTAAACATTTATAGAAGTCATTCTTTTGATCCTCTGCTGCTGTTCTGTTGTGGCATATCATTGAAGTAAGGTTGTCTTTGCAAACCCTGAGTAGGATCTAGCTCGTATTATGTGTGGATTTATAGGTTACCATTCTAAGAGGTTTTTTCCTGACTATTTATTCACAACTATAGCAACTCCATCAAGGTGTTTATCATCACTTCTCCCAGAATAATATATGGTATATATATATATATATATATGGTATATTTACATTGATGATTACAAAGTTGATAATTATACACAGCACAATGAAGAATGTGTAACTCCAAATGTTCTGAATAGCATTTGCATTAGACACTTCATATGATGTCTCCACATATGATAAATCCACATAAATTCTTTTTCTTAGCACTTGGCATAAAATCATCATCATCATCAAGTACCGGGCCTATTGGCGTAGGTGATCATGTCTCTCCACAACTTTCTATCTCGGCAGCTATTTATCATTTCTGTTGTTGACCTTCTGCCAAGCCATTCTCTTAAGCTGTCTGTTATTTTTCTTTGCTTCCATCCATCTCTTTCCCTCAATTTTTCCAGTTGTTACAATATATTCCAGTTGTTCTCTTCTCATTACATGGCCAAAAAATGATGATTGTCTCTTCCTAATATTAGAAATTAGCTCTCTTTTTGCTTTGACCTCTCTCAGAACATCTTCATTATTCTTCTTAGCTGTTCATGGTACTCTCAACATTCTTCTGCAAAACCACATTTCTACAGACTCCAGTGATTTTCTTGTCTGTTGTCCTATTGTCCATGATTTGCATCCATATGTTAAGACTGGCTCTACATAACATTTAAGAACTCTTTTTATTGTTTCCATTGTCAAAAATGGATTGCATTGTATCTTCCTCATTTTTTGGAAAGCTGTTTTTGCCTGAGCCATTCTGCTTCTCACCTCTTTTGTACATCTTCTGTCTGAGGTTAACAAAGTTCCCAAATATTTAAATTCATTTCCCTGTTTTAATATTGTTCCACTTGTCTTTATTTTGCACTGAGGTGATGTCTTTTTCTTTGTTGTTACCATTACTTCTGTCTTTTTGCTATTAAGGCTGAGTCCTTTATTTTTGCTTTCTTTCACTATAATGTCCAACATTTCTTGTAACTCATTTTCACTCTTAGCGATTAATACTGTATCATCAGCTTACCTTAGATTATTTATATTATGACCTCCAATTTTTATTCCAGGCATGCTCCTTATGGATCTTAAAATAATCTCACTATAAATATTAAACAAATTTGATGACAGCACACAACCCTGTCTAACACCCTGCTTTATTCGTTGAAACATTCCCAATTGGTTTCCAGTTCTTATGGCCGCTGTTTGTTGCCATTACATGTTCTTTATTATTCTTAGATCTTTGCTGTCTACTTTTATGCTTTCTAAAATTGTGATTATTTCTTGGTGCTTTACTTTGTCAAATGTCTTGGTCTATAATCTATGAAACATAGGTATAGTTCTGTCTTCACCTCTATGGCTCTTTCTACTAAAGATCTTATGATATAAATAGCATTGCTTGTTCCTTTATCTCTAACAAAACCACACTGTTCATCGCTAATTTCTGGACTGATTTTGTTTCGCACTCTTTGCATGCTGATTCTTAGTAATATCTTAGTCATATGACTCTTAAGGCTTATTGTGCAATGATCATCGCATTTAATCGCACCTAATTTTTTTGGTAGGGCTATGAATATTGGTTTTAGCATGTCATCTGGTATATATCTACTGTTGTAGATATCATTCAATATTTTTTTATTATTTCTATTCCAAAATCATGCATGGCTTCAATCTCTTCTTTAGTTATATTATCTGGTCCAGTAGCTTTTACTGCTTTCATATTGCTCAAGGTGTCTTCCACTTCTTCTCTGAGTATTTCTGGTCCTTCTCCATTATCCTTAATATTTACTTCCATTCGTTCATCATTATAAAGATCTTTATTGTATTCTGTCCATCGTTCCCTTATGTTTTCTTGATCAATCAACAGTTCTCCTTCCTTTGATCTTAGACATCCATTTTTTTATTGCGTTTTTCTTCCTGTTAATTCCTCAATTTGTTTGTATATAGTTTTAGCATCTCCTTTTTGTTGCATTTCAATCTCTTTGCATCTCTCTTTTAGCCATGCTTCTTTTGCTTCATTGAATTTTACTACAATTTCTTTATTTAATCTCTTATACTCATCTTCTGGTGAGTGACTGTGCTGGCAACACAATACAATTTTCAATGGAAGTCTATTTTAAGATATAAGTGAATGTCAATGCCCGTTGTAAAAGAAATTCAAGTGTTCTTGTGTTATTTCAAACAGATTTATTTGTGATTAAATCTTACAGTTTGTTCCAATAAGTAAATTACTATCCAGTTATTGTCCTATTGGGATCATCAAGAAAATGTCAGAATGTGGAAAAACTATAACAACACAAAGAAAACAATCAGAACCTTTAATGGGTACTTGGAACATCTGCAGATTAGGTGATAAAAGCACAGAAATAGTTGCATTTATGAAGAAAAGGAATATAGGAATCTTAGGATTAGCGGACACATGAAAGAGAGGCAAAATCATTAAAGAAATACACCAAAGCTACACACTCGTCATGAGCGGAATTAACAACATGGCGGAAGTAAACAAACACGGGGTCGGTTTTATTATCGATGGCAATACTGCCAAAAACATACTAGAAATAGATTACATCTCGGAAAGAATAATAAGTATCAAATTAGCAGAAAAAGGAGGAAATACCACTTATATTCAAACATATGCTCCATGCAACGACACATATAGTGAGGACAGCAAACAAGAATATTTTGATGAACTCATAGCCACAATAAATAAAGTCAAGGACGCAGAGAAATTGTTTGTACTAGGAGATTTCAACGGTAGAGTAGGACAAAGGAGAACACTATGGGAATTATACCTAGGACCATTTAGTGACATTAGAACAGAGTGTAACAGTAATGGTGAACACCTACTAAATATTCGTGCAGAACATGATCTTTATATAACAAACATGTTTAATCAGCACAATTGTAACCAAATACTTACTTGGTATAAATGGAATGATACGGACAAGGCCTCCCAAATCGATTTTATTTTGACTAGAAAACATCAAAGGAGGGACATAACAGACTCAAGATCTATACCAAATGCAATATTAGATACTGACCATAAGCCTGTTTTACTATGGCAGAAAAAATGGGTTAAGAAACAACAGATTGCAAGACCTCAAGCACAAAGAATAGATCTAAAAGCGATAAAGAATGTAAACGTACAAAGAGAAATAGAAGAATCCGTAACCAACAAATACCTAACCCGAATACAACCTACAAACATAGAGGAAGCATGGAAACAGTTTAAAGAAGGTCTAATAGAGTCAACACAAGATAAATGCGGTCTGAAAAATATAGGAAAGAACAGAAAGAAACTTACAAGATGGTGGAATGAAGTAGTAAAATCAGCAGTGAAACGCAAGAAAGACAAGTATAAAACGTGGCAGAAGACAAAAACAACAGAAGACTACAATCACTATAGACAAGCCAGAAATGATAGCAAAAAGATTGTAGAACAAACAAAAGCAGACTCTTGGAAAGCATTTGGTGAAGAATTAGCAAAAACATGTAGAGAAGAACCAAGAGAATTTTTTCAAAAGTGTAAAAGCAATGAGAGTAAGAAATAATGATTATAAACCAACCACTATAATAAACGACAAGAACGGTAGACCAATCAGCAGCAGGAAAAACATAATAATCAGATGGAGAGAATACTTTAAGGAACTATTAAATCAGGTAAATACAAACGGAAATACAGAGTTTAAACATAGGCAGTATGATGAACAGGAACCGAATATACTTAAAGCAGAAGTAGAATGGGTATTGAAACAGAATAAAAAGAACAAAGCAGCTGGTATAGATGGGATAACAAAAGAAATGATACTAGCCTGTAAGGAAACAGCTATAGATTGGCTTAATATAATATTCAATATGGCTTGGGAAGAAAGAAAAGTCCTAGACGATTGGCAAAAAGCTATCATTGTCCCATTTTGGAGGAATAAAGGAAGCAAAAGGGAGTGTGAAATGTACAGAGGAATATCCCTATTGAGTCAAGTTGGTAAAATGTTTGCTAAAATATTGGAGAGGAGAGTAAGATACATAATAGAACCAATGCCTAATATCTATCTATCTATTGACCTTTCGAGCCGTAACCGGCCCATAGGGCGTAGACCAAGATACACCTTCACCTATATGAATTTTTGTTCTAGCAGTTTTCTTTTAAAGATATTTTATCAAATCTCGCCATCTGTCTCTGTTCTGTGCAAGCAGTTCTATCTCATTGAGGGAGCCGATTCCTGCTGCTCTTGCCTCTCTCATCAATGTTCTTCTCAGTGTCTCCCTGGGTCTTCCTCTTTTTCTTTTACCTGTTGTTTCCCATATGAGGGCTTGCTTTGCTATTCGATTATTATCTCTTCTCATCACATGTCCAACGTATGACCATCGTCTTTTCTTTATTACTGAAGATATTAGTGGTTGATTGGCGATTTCTCTAATTTCCTCGTTTGTTTTGAATTCGTTCCATTCTATACCAAGTATTTTCCTTAGACATTTATTTTCGAATGCGTTCAACTTTGTTTCTATATCTCTTGTTGTTTTCCAATGCCTAATATATGAGGATGTAAACCAGCTACAACAGCATTTAACATCTCTAGATAAAAGCTGCAGAAACTACAGTATGAAAATTAACACAACAAAAACAGAGGCTATCAGAATAAGCAAATTAAAAAACACCCATTAAACATTAAGATCAAAGATAAAGAAATAAAACAAGTAGAGGAATTCAAGTATTTAGGCGCAATGTTCACAGAAGATGGAAAACTAGACAGAGAAATTGGCATGAGAATACAAAAAGCAAATGCTGTCACATACCAGCTTTCACCATTGCTAAGACATCCAAACATTTCTATGCCAGCTGAACAACAAATGATAAATAGCATTTTCATACCAACTTTGTGCTATGAAAGCCAAACATGGACCCTTTCTAAATCACATTTAAGAAAGATCAATACACGTGAGATGTGATGCTTGAGAAAAGTAACAAACAACACAAGAAGAGATAGAATATCAAATAAAACCATACGAAAAATAGTAGGAACAAAACCCTGCCAAGAATATATAGGACAACAACAACTTAAATGGTTTGGCCACCTGGTCAGAATGAATCCTAATCAATCACCATCAAGGGTGTTCTTCTCAAGAATGCATGGAAAAAGACCAAGAGGAAGACCCAGAAGAAGATGGATAGATGCAGTGACAGAGACATGTAACAACAAAGGAAAGTCACTAATTCAGACAGTTCGAGCAGCTCAAGAACGACAATTGATATAAACCACGACACCTTTTAGGTATCAGTGAAAAGAGAAAAGAAACAAGACTCATCTTTATTTTCTTTATTTCTTCTTCTTTTATCCATTAGCTGCAAAATGTCATCTGTCATCCATTTCTTTCTTGAATTTGCCCTCACTGGTAGTATGAACTCTTTTGATGTTTGTTGCATTGATTCTCTTACCATTTCCCACTGTTCATCAATGATTTGTATCTTCTATATTGCATTGTACCGGTTCTTAATTGTGATGTTATATGTCTTGCAGCTTCTTGACTGATTTTAGTAAATCTAAATTTAACTTGATGTTAACTGAGGCTCGTTTTGTTGTTTTTAATTTTACTTTAAGCTTTCCCACAACTGGTACATGATCACTATTGCAATCTGTCCCTGGTCTAGTCTTCACACACACCAGAATGTTTCTAAATCTATTGCTTATCATTATATAATCAATTTGATTATGTGTGTTATCCCCTGGGTTTTTCCATGTCCACAGACGTCTTGGATGTTGCTTAAACCAGGTGTTTCCTATCATCATGTTGTGTGTTCTTGCCCAGTCAATAAGTTTCTCACCTCTTTCATTCCTCTCGCCTAAGCCATAATGACCAACTACTTCCTCAACTCTTTCCTTTCCTACTTTTGCATTAAAATCCCCTAGAACTATGGTGTTTTCATGTGATTTGCATTTATGAAGTGCCTCATTTAACTCGTAAAATTTATCAATTGTTTCCTCTAGACTGTCTGCTGTTGGTGAATAAACTTGTATAAGATTTATGTCTATTGGCTTTCCATTCAATTTCACTAAAAGGACTCTGTCAGATATTGGGTAAAAGCCTTTCACTGTTCTTGCTCTTTCAGCATCCAAAATGATATCTACTCCTCTTTGGTGTTTAGTACCTCCAGAATTGATTATTTTACGTTTATCAGAATACATCTCCCCTGATCCGGTGTATCTCATTTCGCAAAGTCCCAGTAATTGTAAACCCATTCTTTTCATTTCTTGTATGATGTTTTCTAGTTTACCCTTCTGCATGAGTGTTCTCATATTCCAAGTACCTATCTTTAGAGTTTGTTTTATCTTTATTTTGCTTACAGTAACTTTATGACGATCGGGTATCACCTGTAGCACATGATGTCCCCTAACGAACGAGGGTTTTCCATTGGAATCCCCCTTAACGGTGTTGTCGTTATTTCTAATGTTGTTGTGATTCATGATTGTACAAAGAAATTACGATGGTGGTTTTCTGTTGCCTTCCGTCGGTTTGTTTACGGTTTGCTCCGCTAGCCTTTGACTAAAAAGTCTCACCCACAAGGGCATAAAATCACACATACAATAATATGACTTCTGTGCAAAAATTATATCAATAACTTCTATAGAATCTGTATACTCCCAGTCTTGATGTTCTCTTTAAAGACCTGGAATATCTAAAAAAAAAAAAAGAAGTAAAGTTCCCTTCATGCCTTGCTAGGCGGATGTGGAATATGGTGTTAGTGACCATATTTTTCTATAACCATGGTACATTTTTGGGTGATGTGGTCGGTATCATGCCAGGCCACCCTTACTTCCCAGAAAAATCTATGGTACCCATTTTTAGAGGCTGGTGAACCCTGGAGCCTTATCAGTCCGAAAAAAAATCTG
This sequence comes from Megaustenia siamemsis, assembly GCA_032433765.1. NCBI lineage: Eukaryota > Metazoa > Mollusca > Gastropoda > Stylommatophora > Ariophantidae > Megaustenia > Megaustenia siamemsis. Next base: position 60,867,977 of record JAVIAB010000046.1, read on the forward strand.
CCACTGCTGGGGATTGAACATGGACCCTTCTGGTCAGGAAGAAAATATATATTTATAGCTAAATCTCTTCCCTTGAAATAATTATGTCTGGATGATCCTCTCACTAATATATCTCCCTGGATCAGCTCCTCTGAATCTTCTGAATCTCTGAATGATTGTCCCCAAGTTTTCAAAAAATGAACAACTGTCTCGCTGAATGAACATCCAAATAAATGACTGACCCCTGAATATTAAATACCCTTAATTAAATATTGTATATTGTAATTCTGGCTCTTGATAAAATCAATTTGATTGTTTACTTTTATGTCTGGGCTTTGCCATGTCCATAGTCTGGTACAGAGAAGATTCAGGAATGGGCTAACATCGGTTAAAACAAGGCCAAGAGCAGATTGCAATAGTGACCATGTGCCAGTAGTTGGAAAGATAAGAATAAAACTGCGGAAGGCACAGAAATCACCAAGAAATATAAAATTAGAACTAGATATGCTAAGAGTAGATAAACAGATGAGCGATACCATTTGCACGACACTTAAAAGGTCACACAACACTGCTCCTGGTCCAGATGGTGTTCGGTACGATGACATAGGTGATTTAGCTGACGATGACTTGACAAAGCTGGCCAAAGAGTTTAATGCCAGTATTCGGAGTGGCCAGATTAAGAAGGAGTGGCTACACAGCTACTTACTACCGCTACCGAAGCCGAACAAGGACCATTCTCAGATCAGTGCCTACAGAATCATCCCCATGCAGAACACTGCAGGCAAGCTGCTGGAGAAAATAGTTGTCTGTGTCCTCACCTGTCACCTTGAACAGAAATGCGTATTTCCGCCCACACTCGGAGGTTATAGATATAACAAAGAAACATGGCTCAATGCGGCAGTCTTTGCCTATGACGTCTTCGAAGGCTTCCACAGACGAGAGGAGACATGCGCTGCTGCTATAGATCTGGAGGATGCATACAACAGGGTCCCATTTGAATATCTCATGCATATGCTCCTCAAACTGGTAGTGCACCCCTTCCTCATTAGATGGATCGCCGTGGCACTGTTTCAGAAGAAGGTGATACTCAGATGTGGAAGTTGGTCTTCCGAGCCAACATCCATTTGTCCAGGGCTGCCACAAGGCTCACCATTGTCACCAGTTCTATTTAACGTGTACATAATAACGATCACGGAACAACAGCTGGATGGGAGTGGAAGAATTATGACTTTTGCTGATGATATTCTGGTTTATCGACAGGGAAGAGACGGACGGGGAATTGCCTCCACAATGCAAGTCGAACTCGATCACATTTGTTCCTGGTGTGGGGGTTTCAGGTGCCTTGATAAAGCATCAGTTTCATGGTTCTCCCTTAACAATCATATCGTTAATACGACCACACCGGTAGTACGAATGGGAGCGGGTGAGGTGACCAGGGACAAGTTGATGACATACCTCAGAGTTAAGTTTGATCGCAGCCTGTGTTTTTGGGACCACTCTGACCATGTGATAACAAAATCCTGCAAAGGATTAGCCGCCTTGAAATGTTATGGCAGCTGCCAACATCGAGCAGAGGCTACTTACTCTTCTGTTCCAGGGATTAGTCCTCGCACCAATCGAGTATGCCCTGGCAATTCTTACTGTCAGTACGACTCAAATTGATAGGCTGGAGAAAATACAAAATGAAGCCATGCGCATTATCTAGGGATGTACGAGGGACACTCCCTGTGTAGCAATGAGGTATCTTCTTGACTTTCCAACCATGGATGATAGAATCAAGCTCTGGAGAGCACGAGCATACCTGAAGATTAGTACAGATACAGAGCATCCATTGCACCACGTGCTCAACACAGTGAAAGGTGCCAGGCTAAAAAGAGGTAAATCATGGGTGGGCTGAGCAGAAGATGTCATCAAACAGGTCTGTGGGCTAACCAATATCAGTGTTGGTGAGGAGTGGATACCGGTGCCTACGTCATTCAAGGGGACTTTCTCGTGTATTGTCACACTTGACACGAAAAGAAGGGAACAGAACCCGGTCGTGGTTAATGCTGAGGTCAACGGTCTCATCTGCGATAACACTGATGAGAAAGATGCAGTCATCTATACGGACGGATCTGTAATACGACACCAAAGAAGTGTATGGGCATTTACAGCATGCTCGGCCGGCAGAATAGTCAAGGAAGACAGTGGTGCATATGTCATGACCACAAGTAGCATGACATTGGAGGCGATGTCAGTGACCAAGGCATTCAAATGGTTAGAGTCACAAGACTACACCCACGCATGTATACTGAGTGATTCGATGAGCATGATTAAAAAAGTGGAGGCGGGCTCTGTACGCATGCAATGGGTACAGTCATTGCAGAAATCCAATATATGTAAGGTCACCTTTGTCTATGTCCCTGGACATGCGGGGGTACGGGGAAATGAAATAGCGGACAGGTTGGCTAGCTGCGCTGTTGTTGAGGAAGGGCAACCAATGGATTGGGCGGACATCATCAATGCCCTCCGAGATGTGGGAAGAGCACAGGACTTCGACAAACACAGATCCACGTTACTTCTTCAGATGATGGAAATGGGAGTTAAGATGGACACAGCCAGAAATGAGAAACTAGGTGGCCGTGTAAGAAGACTTATCAACCAACATAGAACTGGAGTCATCAGTCGCTGGACACTAAGGGAATTGCTGAGGAGGGGATCTGAGCATCTATGGACATGTTCGGAGTGCAATGATGATGACCGGCAAATAACTAAATAACAGATGAGTGATAAGTACAGCACGATAATACAAAATATATATAACACTATTGAGAAAATACAGGACATCCAGGAGCAGTGGGAAATGCTCAAACAATTGATTCAACAAACATCAAAAGAAGTAATACCAGTAACTAAAAGAATCAACAAAAAGAAATGGATGACAGAAGAAATATTACAACTGAAATGGACGAAAGAAGAAAACATAAGAAAGAAGAACGGACATACAAAATATTGCACAAAGAGATCCAAAACAAGTGCAGTGAAGCAAAGGAAGGATGGTTAAAACAGAAATGTGAAGAAATGGAAAAACAACAACAGAAAGACTCAAAATTTATGCACAATCAGATAAATGAATTAACAGGAAGAAAATAATTAAAAGTTTCAGGATGTGTGAAATCAAAGGAAGGAAATATAATAATGGGACAGGAGAAGACAATGGAATGATGGACAGAATATATCAGTCAACTCTATGATGATGAAAGACCAGAATTAAACAATTCAAATGAAGACACAGGACCACCAATAATGCAGAGCGAAGTGGAGGACGCAATTCAACACATGAAAAGAAGCAAAGCTCCAGGTCCTGACAATATAACAATCGAAGAGATAAATGCATTAGGAGAGCTAGGAGTACAAGTCATAACAAAATTACTCAATGACATATATAACACTGGACTCATACCCGAAGATCTACTAAAATCTATCTTTGTAGCCATACCGAAGAAGTGCGGAGCCACTGATTGTGAAGACTACCGCACTATTAGTCTCATGAGCCATATGACTAAAATATTACTAAGAGTAATCATGAGACGTGTAAGGAACAAAATAAAACCAGAAATAAGTGAGGAACAATGTGGATTTGTGGAAGGAAAGGGCACCAATAATGCAATACACATCTTAAGAACATTGATTCTATATATGTGCTTTATAGACTACACGAAAGCATTTGACAAGATAAAGCATGTGGAAATAATCAATGTGCTGGAGAAATTAAACATTAATGGCAAGGATCTGTGAATCATAAAAAACATGTACTGGCAACAAACAGCAGCTATACGAATTAACAACCAAACAGGACAATTCCAATATATAAAACAAGGAGTCAGACAAGGCTGTATTATGTCACCGGATTTGTTTTCACTTTACAGCGAATATATTATGAGATCAATAGTAGACAAAAAAGGAATTGAAGTTAACGATCACAACATAAATAATTTGTGATATGCGGATGACACAGTCTTAATAGCAGAGACAGAGAACGAACTACAAGAAATGATAGACATAATAGTAAAAGAAAGCAACAAGAAAGGTCTCAGTCTGAATAGCAAGAAAACAGAAGTAATGGTTAAGTAAAGAACACATATCAGAAGCTACTAGAAGAGGGGATAGAGCAGTACAGAAGAGAAAATACTGAGGAAAAAGTCACAACAAAATGGCAATGCATAAAAAACAGCATGCAAGAATCCTGCAACATCTTGCCCAAAAAGGAAAGTAACAAAAAACAAAAATGGATAACTGATAAAATCTTAGAAAAAATGGAAGAAAGAAGACAAGCGAAAAACACTGCCAGATACAAGAATATAGACAATGAAATACGGAGAATGTGCAAAAAGGCAAAAGAAGACTGGCTCAACCAAAGATGTCTAGAAGTCGAAACTATGGAAAGTAAACAAAAATTAAGAGAGATGCACACAGAAATAAAAAGGATGACGAATAAAGACAAAAAGCTACAGGAAACGGTTGTATTGCAAACAAAGAGGGAAGAATGCTAACAGACAACAAAGTTATAATAGATAGATGGCAAGAATATATAACAGAACTATTTTACGATGAAAGGAACAAAAAGCCAGACATAAAATGTACATACAACTATAAAATCATGAAATCTGAAGTAGAAAAAGCTATAAAAACAATGAAAAAGGGAAAAGCAGCAGGACCTGACAATATACAAATAGAGATGATACAGGCTCTAGAAGAGTTGGTGTCGAAGTGATCACAGACATATGCAATGACATATACCATACAGGATACATACCAAACGATCTAAAAACATCAACTTTCATTGCATTGCCTAAAAAGAATGGTGCAGTGGAATGCAGTGACTTCAGAACAATAAGCCTAATGAGCCAGGTAACAACAATTTTACTAAAAGTTATACAGGGAAGGATTCAGAATAAAATCAATACTGAATTAGATGAGCAACAATTTGGATTCAGGAAAAACAGTGGCACAAAAGAAGCCATATTCAGCATGAGAACATTGATTGAAAAGTACACAGAAGTAAACAAACCAATATATGCCTGCTTTATAGACTACACCAAAGCTTTCGATAGAATACACCATAACCAACTTATAGACTGCCTAAAGGATATAAATCTAGACAACGCAGACATATGACTAATATGTAATTTGTACTGGGAGCAAACAGCAATAATAAGATATAACAAGGAGAACTTTACACCCGTGGACAGAAAAAAGAGGAGTAAGACAAGGATGCATCCTATCACCAAGCTTGTTCAATCTATACACTGAGCAAATCTTCAAAAACATCTCAGAGATACCAGGCCTAAACATTAATGGAAAGATAATCAATAACCTGAGATATGCTGATGATACTGTTCTACTAGCAGAAAATCCTAAAGACCTACAACAATTGCTTAATGTGATAAACATAACAAGCAAAAAATATGGACTAGAAATGAATATCAAAAAGACTAAAACTATGATCATACACTGAGCAAATCTTCAAAAACATCTCAGAGATACCAGGCCTAAACATTAATGGAAAGATAATCAATAACCTGAGATATGCTGATGATACTGTTCTACTAGCAGAAAATCCTAAAGACCTACAACAATTGCTTAATGTGATAAACATAACAAGCAAAAAATATGGACTAGAAATGAATATTAAAAAGACTAAAACTATGATCATAAACAAAGAAGATTCTCAAGATCTACAATTAAATATCACAGTTGAGGGAATACATCTGGAGACAGTCCAGAGTTACAACTACCTGGGACATACTATAACCAATGATGGAAAATGCAAAACTGAAATAGACAAAAGAATAGGTTTGGCAAAAAGTAATTTTAATGCCATGAAAAATATACTAACAGCAAAACAAATATCAACAGGGCTGAAACTAAGAATGGCAAAATGTTACATCTTCTCAATATTCCTGTATGGTGCAGAAACATGGACATTAGACAAGAAAACAGAACAGAAAATTGAAGCCTTTGAAATGTGGATTTATAGAAGAATAGGTAGAATTGGATGGAAACAAAAGATAAGAAACGATAAAGTTTAAAACAACTGAAAATAAAAAGAGAACTACTAAATACAATTAAGACAAGACAAATGAAATTTTTGGGGCATGTAAAAAGACACAACAGCCTACTAAAAGTAATACTGGAAGGAAAAATACAAGGTAAAAGAGGCAGAGGCAGACCAAGCCTAACATGGACGAGTAACATCAAAAGATGGACAAGTCAATCTATGACAGCCCGCACCATCAAAGCAAGAAACAAAGTAGAATGGCGATCCATGGTAGCCAACATTCGTTGCGGAGAAGGCACACGATGATGATGATGAATGGTTATATTGAAGAAACAATCACCACCATCATGCAGCATAAACATAAATGAGACAAATCTGAAACAAGTGCAACGTTTCAAATACTTGGGCACAATAATAAAATCAGATGGGAGATGCACCACAGAAATAAAAAGCAGAATAGCTCAGGCCAAAATAGCATTTCAGAAAATGAAAAATATCTTATGCAACAAATCTATGTCAATAAAAATGAGAAAGAGGGTTCATCGGTGCTATATAGAACCAATTCTGACCTATGGAAGCGAATCATGGACAGTAGACAAACAAATGAAAAGACGATTAGAGGCCACAGAGAATTGGATTTCTCAGAAGAATGTTGAAAGTTCCCTGGACAGCTAAAAAGACCAATGAGGAAGTTCTCAAAGAGGCCAATATAAAAAGGGAGCTCTTAAAAAACATCAGAAAGAAGCAATCAACATTTTTCGGGCACATCATGAGAAGAGGAAAGTTGGAATACTTGGTTACAACTGGCAAAATAAAAGGAAAGAGAGATCGCGGACGATAAAGAGAGAAAATACTGGATAGCTTGGTGTCATGGCATGGAAAACAGTCCACAACAGAACTGATATGATGCACTGTAGATAGAAGATTGTGGAGGGACATGATCACCACGCCAACAGGTAAGGCACATGATGATGATGATGAATTCAGGCTACATTTCTTGCACAGAACAGAGACAAATGATGAGATTTGATAAAAGATCTTTACAAGGATTGAAAACTGCTAGAATAAAAACTTAGATAAGAGGTGGAGTATCTGAATCTATACCCTATGTGCTAGCTATGGTTCGAAAGGTCAATAGAAAGATTGATAGTTCAGGCTACTGTCCAATGTTGGCTTTCATCACACTCCCTAATCCTTATCTCGTTTGTGTGTATACAAACATTTAACACATCCCATACCACTATCGCAAAAACGATTTTGTTAATGAAACATAGAACTGATACAGAATGTGTAAATTATCAGTAGATAATAGTGATAATATTTTCGACCCTAAAACAACAAAAATAGGATTCTGTAATGTATGAACAATGGCCGCACCGACGAAACAAGAACAAGTCACAAGCGAGATGGATAGACACGATCTAGATATTTCAGGATTAAGCGAAATGCGCTGGCTTGGAATAGGTAGGAAATCTGTTGATAATAAAATAGTAGTTTTTTCTGGAAGGGAAAATGGAAAACACCATGAAGGAGTAGGCATAATGATGACAGACATAGCTGCAAGAAGTTTATTAGAATGGGAACCGGTAAATAGCCGTCTGATACGAACACGCTACAAAACAAAACATGGAAGACTTTCAACTGCTCAACAACATTGGGAAAATAAGATTACAATTTAAAAGCTAACAGAAGAGATCAAATACACAAAAAATTGGTAGTCATAAACTGAAAGATGAAGCCAAAAAGGAAAAGTTTAACATAGAGCTAAGTAATTGTTATACAGCACTCGGTGAAATAGACTTAGATATCAATGAAATGTGGGACTCACAAAACAAAATACTAATGACAGCAGCAGAAGCAAGTGCTCGACTGAAGAAAATGGAAAAACAAGCTTGGATTTCAGACACCACATGGAAATATATCAAAGAATGAAGAGAAGCGAAGAGAGACATGACTAATGTAAAGACAGATCTTGGAAAGGTCCTGGCAAAAGCAACATACAAAGAATTACACAACAAAGTGAAAGGTTCAGCAAGAAGAGATACAAGAGCTTATATAGACAATTTGGCAGAGAAAGCAGAGACAGCTGCAATTACAGGAGACAGCAGAACTCTTTATACTGTACAAAAGATGCTGACAAACACCAATACATCCAGTGGAACACCAATTCTAGACAAATCTGGATTAATGCTAACAATAAGCGCAGACATAAAAGCCCGTTGGGCGGAACACTTCAAAGAAATTTTTAACCGTCCACTACCCCACAGTTTAATAGATTTTGAAGCTGAAACACCAGCAGCAGAATTAGATGTAAATTTAGATGACTTCACCTTGAGCGAAATAGAAACTACCATTAAAGCATATGACCAATAACAAGGCTGCTGGAGAGGATAAGTTAACAGCTAAGATCCTCAAGGCAATTGATAGCCATAATTTAATACATCTCCAGAAAATGTTCAACATCATTTGGAAAGCAGAGAAGACACCTCATAAATGGAAAAAAGGAATCATTGTTAAGATTCCAAAAAAGGGCAATCTTAGAGATTGTAACAACTGGAGAGGCGTGACACTTTTGTCAGTTGCCTCAAAGTTATTCTGCAAAATCATCCTAAATAGAATAAAGGATTCAATAGATACAGTAATGCGTGAAGAACAGGCTGGGTTTAGAAAAGGGAGAAGCTGCCTTGACCACATTTTTACTCTATGATTTATATTGGAGGAACACATTGAAAAGCAAAAACCTTTTGTACCTTCATCGACTTCAAAAAAGCATTTGATAGTATTCATAGAGATTCTTTGTGGAAAATTCTGAAGCTATATGGCTTACCATCAAAAATCATAAATATTATCAAAGACTTGTATGATGGTTACACATGTGCAGTTCGAACAGAGGAAGGACTGAGTGAATGTTTCCCAATAGAAACCGGGGTTAAACAAGGATGTATTTTATCACCCTTGTTATTTGGAATTGTTATGGACTTCATAATGAAGAAATGTTGCAATGGTAATAAAGGCATCGGATGGATACATGGAGACCATTTGGAGGACCTAGTTCTCATCAGCAGTCAGATAAAAATGATGCAGGAAAACACAAATGAACTATCATCAATAGCCAGCAAAATTGGGCTTGAGATCAATCATGAAAAGACTAAAGTCATGAAAAGTTTAATTCCAACAGATAACAAAATATACATGGAAAACAAACCAGCAGAAGAGATCGATCACTTTATCTATCTTGGAAGTCACATTGATTGAGAAGGGGATACAAGTAAAGAAATTAGAATCAGAATAGCTAAAGCAGCAATGTCTTTCAGAAGCCTTGAAAAGTTGTGGAAATCAAAACTCATCAGCACAAACACAAAACTTAGACTATTCAAATCAAAAGTACTTCAACCCTTACGTAGGCGTGTGAAAGCTGGAAAACAACAAGAGATATAGAAACAAAGTTGAACGCATTCGAAGATAAATGTCTAAGGAAAATACTTGGTATAGCGTGGAACGAATTCAAAACAAACGAGGAAATTAGAGAAATCGCCAATCAACCACTAATATCTTCAGTAATAAAGAAAAGACGATGGTCATATGTTGGACATGTGATAAGAAGAGATAATAACCGAATAGCAAAGAAAGCCCTCATGTGGGAAACAACATGCATCAGTTGAACACAGGTGCACACCCAGTGTTTAATACAGGTCTGACACTATTACATTACCTCCAAAGCATCCCATCTGCAATTGGTGCTATCCTCGACAGTAAAATTAGTGATGGTCATCTCAATAGAGTTGCCAGTATCCACGGTGATGAGCCACTCACATTCAGTATTGAGAGGATATGAGTTTGGAAAGTTGGGGCTTGTGATTGTTCCTGAGTTGCCAAACAAAGAGCCTCCACATCCTAGAGTTTAGAGGAGAAATAAAATGAGTCAGTGCTGATCTTACATTACAAATGTGTTGGTAACTAGGACTAAGGATCTTGAAGTAAGAATGAGTGAATCTATGGAGTCAGAAGGTATTACTGGTGGAGTTGATGTCATAGAGGAGAAATAAACTATAGGTAGAGTTGATGTCATAGAGGAGAAATAAATTATAAGTGGAGTTGATGTCATAGAGGTGAAATAAATTATAAGTGAAGTTGATGTCATAGAGGTGAAATAAATTATAAGTTGAGTTGATGTCATAGAGGTGAAATAAATTATAGGTGGAGTTGATGTCATAGAGGAGAAATAAATTATAAGTGGAGTTGATGTCATAGAGGTGAAATTAATTATAGGTGGAGTTGGTGTCATAGAGGAGAAATAAATTATAGGTGGAGTTGGTGTCATAGAGGAGAAATAACTTATAGGTAGAGTTGATGTCATAGAGATGAAATTAATTATATATGGAGTTGATGTCATAGAGGTGAAATTAATTATATATGGAGTTGATGTCATAGAGATGAAATTAATTATATATGGAGTTGATGCCATAGAGGTGAAATTAATTATTGTTGGACTTGATGTCATAGAGGAGAAATTAATTATAGATGAAGTTGAGGGTAATGTTGGTGGAATTGGTGCTACAATGGTGAAAGAAATTATAGTTGACATTAGAAGGCAATTTGTTTTCTGGAGTTGATATCTTAATGGTGAAAAAAAAAATATATAGGCACAGTCAGAGTTTACAGTTTGTTGGAGACTGTGTCAGAGAGGTGAACAAATTATAGGCAGAGTCAGAAGGTACTGTTGGTAGAGTTGGTGTTTTTTAGTGATAGGGATTAAATGTGGTGTCAGAGGGCAGTTTGTTGAGTCAGTTTGTTGAGTCAGTCAGAGGGTACGGCTTATTGAATCAGAATAATGGAGTCTAAAGTAATTAAGAAATGAGGTATGCTAATAACAAACTATTACTGTTGGAGTGAAAGCTACTGAGTCAAAAATAACTATAAATGGAACCAAAATTATGAAATTAAAGACAATATTGAGAGAACCAAAGTCACAAACATTGATTCAAACATATATATTAGAAGAGTAGAAGTTAGGAACTCACAACTACAACTTGTTGTTATGATATTTCCATACTATGTTCTTGCTAATCATAGTTTTCAAGGTAAATATGTGACTACTGTAATATTTTTTTATTAACTGAAAAGTCTGACTGGGTCTGAAAATGAAAAAAAAAATTTTAATTTAATAAAACAATAAAAAGAAAAAAACAGGATTTAGGAGCTAAAGGTTTGGTGTACAAATTCTGTAAAACTGTTCAAACTTGAGACGCCCAAGTTAATATGCTTACGCTATTACAAAATAAAAATTATTGATGTTTTTTATTTGTTATCCTGAAGAGCATGTTATGTGCAGGCACGATGATGGGCTGGAACCAGTCGAAAAACTCATAATTGGAATGGAGATGAGAACGATGTAATTGATACATTTTTAAGTGAAATTATATTTATTCTTCTTTCTCCATTGTGCTTGACCTATCATCAGTAGGTCAATGTGATCATTGTTCCACTTATTCTCGACAGTGGCAATATTACTGGGAATGTCCGTCGCTAATTACACAAACTCTGTGACTGCAGAAATAATTAACAGCTCAGAATGCAAGAGCAACTAAGTGTTCAGTACAGCACACGTAAAGCAAATGACTGACTACTGTGGAAGAGATAAGAGCCTCACCACACATTCCAAAGAAAGCCATAACAAAAATTTCTAAATGTCTAAAACTTATAAAGAAAGATATTTTTTAATGTACATGAAATGTTAGAACTAAACAAATTTTGTGAGGAAAAAAAGCTAATAATAAGTAATACCTATTTTGAGCAATAGGAAAGAAGTCAATAGGGAGTACAGGTGTTAAAAAAAGAAACCAAATAAGCAACATAAAGAGCAAATATAGATTTAGAAACTGCATCATACAATTTAAGAAATATCCAAGAGCTGATATTAACTCCCATCACATACCTGTTATGATAACAATTAAAATTAAATCAAGGAGAAACATACAGAATAATATTATTCAAATAATACACTAGACGCAATAGTTTTGAATCAGACAGAATTTCAACATATCTATACAATACAAGTAAAGAACATTTATTAAAAACTGTTTTAGAAGAATACAGCAGTAAAGAAGTGAAAATACTGACAAAAAAGTTAAAACAAAAAGGCAATGCTTATGAAGAGCATACAAGAAGTCAACATCTTACATAAAAAAGGAAAAAGAACAGAAAATAAAAATGGATGACTGAAGTCACCTTGAACAAAAATGAAAGAAAGAAGACAGGCAAAGAACACTAGCCAATAAATGAAAATAGACAACACAATCAGCAATATGTGCCAACAGGGAAAAGAGAACTGGCTCAATCAAATATGTCTGGAAATAGAAACCATGCCCTTTCCCCTGAAGTTCCTAGTAAATCATGAGACAATGTCCACTAATGTTCCTTTGATGATGGAAAAGAAGTAATCTTGCAGAAGAAAGGTTAATGCAAGTTGTTATCAAAATGGTTTATTTCATTTCACAGGCCTGAAGGAAACATGCAAACCATGGCTCAGTCAAAGAGACAAGTTGATACCTTTTCTGGCAGGGATTGAGCCTCAAATAACTTCACCTTCATGGGGTAAGATTTGTTGTGCACAACAGATTCATCAGCTCAATAACCACACCATAAGGAGTGTCATAGCACATATTCTGACTAGCACCTACAAACAACAATGGCAGCAACTGCTGAACATCTATAACTCCATTGTGAAAACAAACAGTCCTACATTTGTAGAGACCTCAATGCACACATAGGATATGATCACCATTCCTGGATAATATGTATGGGTATTCATGGCAATGGAAAAACATGATAACAGCCAACAACTGCTAGAATTCTGTTCACACATGTTTATGACTAACACCTTCTTTATGTCAGAAACTCCCACAAGGCAACATAGCAACACCCAAGATCATGCCATTAACCTCAATATGTTGTGTCTGTCAACAGACTTCTTGCCTCAACTCTCTTAAGAATACTTTTTGCTGCCCGCTTACACTAAACAGTCTCTAATAACATCTACATACATGCACAATCTAACAGTTTCTTATTCATTGTAGCTAGTTAGAAAACAAAAAAAGGAAACAAGAAAAGCCCTTTTAAGAGATCTACTCTTTGTTGCCATTTTCCTTGTTGTGGTGGCTGTTACTGATATAGGAGAAGTAGTACTGCAGTACTTCTGGGCTGGATTAGTGTTTTCCCAACACAGCCTGGAATATACAAACTCAAACTTTTCCAGCAATATCTGGGAAAGTCAAGAAAGCCATTATGACCCGCAAGATCGATGAGTAAAAGGTTACCCTGCCAACATCAACTTGTGGCATTACATCAACAGCCACACCTCTTTATTGATGATGTAGTTCTAGTTGCTCCAAATAAAGATATTTGGCAATAATTTATAACTTGGCCAAAACAAGCAGCCTATTCTCACTAACAATATGTGTAGAGAAAACTGATTTTGGCACAAGGATACACCAACCCAACTATCATAATTTTGAATACAAGACTGCCTGAATCAGTACATATTATTATAGATTATTAAGTTATTTTATATCTACTGTCATGGCTGTCCTCTCCCTCATGGAAACATCTCAAACTTTGACAACCTATTCAAGACACAAGAAAAGACTAGTCTCAATATATGCTACTTTAGAAAAATCTATCTATTGACCTTTCGAGCCGTAACCGGCCCATAGGGCGTAGACCAAGATACACCTTCTCCTATATGAATTTTTGTTCTAGCAGTTTTCTTTTAAAGATATTTTATCAAATCTCGCCATCTGTCTCTGTTCTGTGCAAGCAGTTCTATCTCATTGAGGGAGCCGATTCCTGCTGCTCTTGCCTCTCTCATCAATGTTCTTCTCAGTGTCTCCCTGGGTCTTCCTCTTTTTCTTTTACCTGTTGTTTCCCATATGAGGGCTTGCTTTGCTATTCGATTATTATCTCTTCTCATCACATGTCCAACGTATGACCATCGTCTTTTCTTTATTACTGAAGATATTAGTGGTTGATTGGCGATTTCTCTAATTTCCTCGTTTGTTTTGAATTCGTTCCATTCTATACCAAGTATTTTCCTTAGACATTTATTTTCGAATGCGTTCAACTTTGTTTCTATATCTCTTGTTGTTTTCCAGCTTTCACACGCATACGTAAGGGTTGATAGTACATTTGATTTGAATAGCCTAAGTTTTGTGTTTGTGCTAATGAGTTTTGATTTCCACAACTTTTCAAGGCTTCTGAAAGACATTGCTGCTTTAGCCAGTCTGATTCTAATTTCTTTGCTCGTATCCCCTTCTCGATCAATGTGACTTCCAAGATAGATGAAGTGATCGATCTCTTCTACTGGTTTGTTTTCCATGTATATTTTGTCACTTGTTGGAATTAAACTTTTCATGACTTTAGTTTTTTAGAAAAATAATGAACAATAAATGGCAGGACAAAGTACCCAACTCAGGCTTCTATCCATTATGGCAACACTCAGGTGTTGAAGATTAAGGTTAGAAGAAAGGACAACAATCGCATCCCCAAGCAAATATTGTATGGGAAGCTTATAAATCAGAAACGTTCTGTGGATAGACCAAAATTTTGATACAAAACATGTTGGCTGGGCATTCCTGAATGAATTTTCCAATAGTGATGAAAAGTGAAAAAAGCTTTTAGACACAGCACATGGTGAAGATGTATTAAAAAAATGGTTTGATATTTGATCATGAATGATATTAAGTAATAGTCAGAAGAAAAAAGATACAAGAGAGAAAAGGCGAGCTTTGTTCTTTTCAATATTAGTAAGATGAATCATGAGAGAATCTGTTCAGCAAAATAGTGTCAGCCTACTACCATTGAAGGTTTAAATCTGCCATTTCTACCTGTGAAGATGCAAAAGGTAACATACATATGTCATGTTCACTTCTATTAAAAAAAATATTTTTTTTTTTTAATCAGTTATAAATATAAATATATATATATATATATATATATATATATATATATATATATAAACAAGACAGAATATTTATAAACTATTTATCTATCTATCTATTATCCTTTCGAGCTGAAGACGGCACATAGGACAGAACCACAATCTCAAAAAACAGAAACCTTGCATGCCACAATGGCACATATTGCAGATATCCCTGCTTCCAAAATCTGTTATAAACTACATAACATATAAATTTCATTTTTATTAATAATAGAAACAAGAAAAAAAGTTCTTAAATGTTATGTAGAACCAGTCTTAACATATGGATGTTAATCATAGACAATAGGACAACAGAAAAGAAAATCACTGGAGTCTGTAGAAATGTGGTTTTACAAAAGAATGTTGACAGCTAAGAAGAGTAATGAAGATGTGCTGAGGGAGGTCAAAGCAAAAAGAGAGCTAATTTCCAATATTAGGAAGAAACAATCATAATTTTTTTGGCCATGTAATGAGAAGAGAACAACTGGAATATATTGTAACAACTGGAAAAATTGAGGGACGAAGAGATAGAGGGAAGCAAAGAGAAAAAATACCAGACAGCTTAAGAGAATGGCTTGGCAGAAGGTCAACAACAGAAATGATAAATAACTGTCGAGATCGAAAGTTGTGGAGAGACATGACCACCCACGCCAGCAGGTCCGGTACTTGATGATGATGAACATATAAATATATACAATACACTTCAGTCTTGAATTAACGGTGAACTAAGAAAACATAGACATGATGCATAATAACCAAATAGCAAAGCAAGCCCTCCATGTGGGAAACAACAAGTAAGAGGAAGACCACACACATCCTCCCCTTCCGAGAGATACTGAGAAGAACATTGATGAGAGAGGCAAGAGCAGCAGGAATCATCTCCTTCAATGAGATAGAGTTGCTTGCACAGAACAGAAATAAAAGGCAAGATTTGATAAAAGATATTTACAAGGATTGAAAACTGCTAGAATAAAAAATTTAGATAAGAGAAGGAGTATCTGGGTCTACACCTTATGGGCCGGCTCAAAGGTCAATAGAGAGAGAGAGAGAAAGAGGGAGAGAGAGAGAGAGACAGGCAAGCAGACAGACAGACAGATAAACAGACAGATAGATAGAAGAAAACATCTTACTATCAGTGGTTACTGTGGACTAAGATAACATTTGTAAACCAGTGGCAATGGTGAATCAAGGAAACATTTTAAAACCAGTAAATAAAGAAACTGTTCTCTCCACACCAACAAAAGGGGGAATATGGTGTAAGTGACCATAGTTTTACATGACCAACATCACATTTTTTTTTATAAAATATGGCTGGTATTATGTTAGTCTGCCCTCCCTTCCCAGACAAATTTCTCATATCCATAGGTAGAGAGGCTGGGTAGGGCCAAAATAGCATTTCATAAAAATATCTTATACAACAAGTCTATGTCAATAGAAGCGAGAAAGAGAGTTCATCTGTGATATATAGAACCAATTCTGACATATGGAAGCGAATCATGGACAGTAGACAAATAAATGAAAAGACGATTAGAGACCACAGAGATGGGATTTCTCAGAAGAATGTTGAAAGTTCTCAATACAGCTAAAAAGACCAATGAAGAAATTCTCAAAGAGGCCAACACAAAAAGGGAACTCATAAAAAACATCAGAAAGAAACAATCAACATTTTTTGGGCACATCACGAGAAGAGGAAAATTGGAATACTTGGTTACAACTGGCAAAATAAAAGGAAATAGAGATCGCGGATGACAAAGAGAGAAAATACTGGATAGCTTGGTGTCATGGGATGGAAAACAGTCAACAACAGAACTGATTTGTACAACTTTCATTCCTTTCTTATTTCATTCATTCACCCATCCATTCAGGCCTGTGTTATTTGCTATCAAACAGTACTGGATAAGAGTGTGCAGACTGTTGGGACACAGCGGCTGGCCTGCGCAAATGCTCCATCGTTGATCGTACTTCGTGTTGTTTATTAATGACTTGCAACACACACTCCAACCTGAATTGAATGGTGTAAACCGCCCTTTGTTTGTTGTTACCAGGTTAGGTTATGAGTACTTCACTGGTTCAATTATTGAACAAGACAATGTTTGGATAAATACAACTCACTTTATTCAGCTGATAAACACTCCACTCTGTGTCCGAATGGACCCAGTGCTGTTCACCTCACACCCTCAGCATGTTACAACATCACCCTTACAGCTGAATTTAAAAGCACATTAGCAAGCTCTTGCTTGCCCATAACAATTTTAAAACACTGATAAATACATGTCATCCCATGGTGGTGCTCAGCAAGCCTTTCACCTGCTCTCACTTCCTATTATGATTCTAGTGTTTATCTCACTCACAGTTGAGGTGTTGGCCTCTCACTCGACACACATGAATCATACAACCATGAATGTTACAACTATAAAAGTCACACAATGTCTCTACACTCATGTGCAGACCTTTCACCTGCTCTCACTTCCAATTAAGATTCTAGTGTTTATCTCACTCACAGTTGAGGTGTTGGCCTCTCACTCGACACACATGAATCATACAACCATGAATGTTACAACTATAAAAGTCACACAATGTCTCTACACTCATGTGCAGACCTTTCACCTGCTCTCACTTCCTATTATGATTCTAGTGTTTATCTCACTCACAGTTGAGATGTTGGCCACTCACTCGACACACATGAATCATACAACCATGAATGTTACAACTATAAAAGTCACACAATGTCTCTACACTCATGTGCAGACCTTTCACCTGCTCTCACTTCCTATTATGATTCTAGTGTTTATCTCACTCACAGTTGAGGTGTTGGCCTCTCACTCGACACACATGAATCATACAACCATGAATGTTACAACTATAAAAGTCACACAATGTCTCTACACTCATGTGCAGACCTTTCGCCTGCTCTCACTTCCTATTATGATTCTAGTGTTTATCTCACTCACAGTTGAGGTGTTGGCCACTCACTCGACACACATGAATCATACAACCATGAATGTTACAACTATAAAAGTCACACAATGTCTCTACACTCATGTGCAGACCTTTCGCCTGCTCTCACTTCCTATTATGATTCTAGTGTTTATCTCACTCACAGTTGAGGTGTTGGCCACTCACTCGACACACATGAATCATACAACCATGAATGTTACAACTATAAAAGTCACACAATGTCTCTACACTCATGTGCAGACCTTTCACCTGCTCTCACTTCCTATTAAGATTCTAGTGTTTATCTCACTCACAGTTGAGGTGTTGGCCTCTCACTCGACACACATGAATCATACAACCATGAATGTTACAACTATAAAAGTCACACAATGTCTCTACACTCATGTGCAGACCTTTCACCTGCTCTCACTTCCTATTAAGATTCTAGTGTTTATCTCACTCACAGTTGAGGTGTTGGCCACTCACTCGACACACATGAATCATACAACCATGAATGTTACAACTATAAAAGTCACACAATGTCTCTACACTCATGTGCAGACCTTTCGCTGCTCTCACTTCCTATTATGATTCTAGTGTTTGTCTCACTCACAGTTGAGGTGTTGGCCACTCACTCGACACACATGAATCATACAACCATAAATGTTACAACTATAAAAGTTACTCAATGTCTCTACAATCATGTGCAGGCCTTTCACCTGCTCCTACCTCATAATACGACTCTAGTGTTCATCTCACTCACAGTCGATATAACGTTGATGCCTCACAACTCTATATTACTCCACTTATGCCCACAGCGGTATTCACTTTACGACTCTTGAAATAACTGCCTCTTGCATGAATAATTTGTGAGCCAACTGCTCCTACACAAGAAACTCACATGTTCCTTGTTCCAGTACCTTCAGTTCTTTGCCGAGTTACATGGCCTTCCCAGAACTATTTGATGACTGTCTCACTAAAGATTTGCTTCACAACTTTGAGCACACTGCTCGCATGCTGCTGCACTAACAGCACTCTGTTCTACTCGTTGTCTCCATCTGTTCACGTCTAACAAACACTGTCCATGACAATCAACTGGACAAAGATTAAACCTCTCCCACTAATTGTCCATGAATTTGAGTTGTACAAAGCTTCACATCACACACACAACTGTCCATGGAATTATCTGCACAAAAATTGCTATCTTACAAGACTATCCATCGCCATTATGTACATCAATGAATATCTCACAAGGCTTTCCATGGAACCTAACTGTACACAAATCGGGAGTCACCTGTCGTATCCCACTGACAGCTGACCACACAACTAAAAACTATCCAAATGCTGGTAACCAACTGCCACCAGCCCTCTGGCGACACCTGTTCTCCGGTCCAACATTCTCTCTAAAACGCAATTTCCATGTCATTCTCCCCTGCTCACTCACCTACTTTCTTTCTCTATTCCTCTATTACAATACAATGCACAGTAGATAGAAGATTGTGGAAGGACATGACAGTCTATGCCAACCGGTATGGCACATGATGATGAGAGGCTGGGTACCCCCTCAAAGCCATATCAGTCTAAACAAAAAAATGTACAACATATGGAGAAAAAACCTAGACCCTTAAATTAGTAGGGAGCACACTAACCACTCACTGCCTTCTATACCAGTGGTAGTTACGAAAAACATCTTATAAACAGTGGTAATGGTGAATTAAGTAACAGGGACATTAGACAAGAAAACAGAACAGAAAATAGAACAGAAAATTGAAGCCTTTGAAATGTGGATTTATAGAATAATAGGTAGAATTGGATGGAAAGAAAAGAAAACAAAGTTTTAAAACAACTAAAAATTAAAAGAGAACTACTAAACACAATTCAAACAAGACAAATGAAATTTTTGGGACATGTTAAAAAGCACAACAGCCTAATAAAAGTAATATTGGAAGGGAAAATACAAGGTAAAAGAGGCAAAGGCAGACCAAGACTAACATGGACGAGTGACATCAAAAGATGGACAAGTCAACCTATGACAATCTGCACCATCAAAGACAGAGTGGAAAGCCCGCTCTATGGTAGCCAACCTTCGATGCGGAGACAGCACTCAATGATGATGAATGGTGAATTAAGAAAACACTATACAACCAGTGGAAATGGTACATTTTAAAAATACCTTCATATATGTGGTAATAGTTATCTTTAACCAGAAAAAAAAACAAGAAACATTTTAAACATTTAACAAACGAGGGTAATGGTGAACTAAGAAAAACTTCAAAAACATCATACAAAAAGACAATGGTGAACTAATAAAATACTTTTGAAATTTTACAAATAAATGTAATAGTGAACTAAAAATGTATAGTGAGCTATTCAAAAGTAAAAATGACTTGCCGTTCTTAATCCATTCAAGCCTGAATCCATTTTGTATGTCATATTGGTTGGACACAAAGTTAATCCAGAGTGTGTTGCTGGTTGAATTGCAATTACCTGGTCTATTAGAACCACATGCTCTTAACAGTTCATTGGCATTGGAATTATCTCCATCTCTTATCTGAAATGTTGGATCAGACAATATTACTTGACTCATGATTTCATCTCTTATCTCAAATGTTGGATCAGACAATAATATTAAATGACTAAAGTCTTCATCTCTTATATGAAATGTTGGATCAGACAATAATATTATTGGATCAGACAATAATATTACATGCCTCAAGTCTTCATCTCTTATATGAAATGTTGGATCAGACAATAATATTACATGCCTCAAATCTTCATCTCTTATATGAAATGTTGGATCAGACAATAATATTACATGCCTCAAGTCTTTATCTCTTATATGAAATGTTGGATCAGACAATAATATTACATGCCTCAAGTCTTCATCTCTTATATGAAATGTTGGATCAAACAATAATATTACATGCCTCAAGTCTTCATCTCTTATATGAAATGTTGGATCAGACAATAATATTGCATGACTCTCTCTCTCTGCGTTCAGGACTCAATCAGAGTAAGGATTCCAGACTCTCATATGAAGTCAGCTGTCAGGCTAAGTGTGTTGATCGCCCCCACAGACAGAACATCACAATTGGAGTCTGTCAGATCTACTCTGACTGAACACCTGTTAATACGTTGCACTGTGTTCTGCGCCAGTGGCCCAGTGCATCCGATTTCAGCCAGCATTTTATTCAGGTTTGCTTTCCCTAGCCTTTGATTGTCCCCAATCTTCCTGCAAGGCAGCAGATGATCTTTTCTGTAGGGGGATTCTGCCCTTAGATGGTCGGCCCTCCCAGGTTTACGAGCACCATCTGCCCGAGTCACTAGAGGTGACTAACACAGACACAGACACACAAAGATGTGAGATGTGACTAACACAGACATACACACACAAAGATATGAGATGTGACTAACATAGACATGCACGCACAAAGATATGAGATGTGACTAATACAGACATGCACACAGCGATACGAGGCATGACTAACACTGACACACATCAAGATATATGACACATGACTAACATAAACATGCACATAAAGATATGGATATAACTGACATTGACATGCACACACACAGATATGACACATGCATAACATAGACATGCACACAAAGATAAGAGATATGACTAACATAGATATGCACACACAAAGATATGAGATGGGACTAACATAGCCATGCACACACAAGGATATGAGATGTGACAAACACAGACATGCACACACAAAGATATGAGATATGACTAACATAAACATGCACACTAAGATATGAGATATCACTAACCCAGACATGCGCACACAAAGATATGACATATGACTAACACTGGTACACACTAAGATATGAGATATGACTAAACACAGACACACATAAAGATATGAGACATGATTAACACGGACACACCGAGATATGAGATATGACTAACATGACACACACCAAGATATGAGCCATGGCCAGCACACATAAGCCAAGATATGAGCCATGGCTTCACTAAAAAACACCAAAAAATGAACCATGTCTAGCACATAAAAGTAAAGTAAAGTACCCCCCGTCACGCCGAGTGGCGTATAGGGAAATATGGTGTTAGTGACCCTATATTTTACAGACCTTCAGCACATGATTTTTGGGGTAATGTGGTCGGTATTACGCCCGTGCTGCTTTTACTTTCCCAGAAAAAATCCGGTACCCATTTAAGGCTGGGTGAACCCGGAGCCGTCGGTTGGGATCGAACCCTACCCCTTGTCCGTAGTAGTCCAGTTCACTAACCACTGAGCTATCGCGACTCCTAATTTTTAGGGAATTAGTAAAACCCAGGTGTCCTCGCCAGGGTACGAACCCCGGCTGTTGCCGTGGTAAGCCAACCGCCTATCGATTGCGCTAACCGGACACCCCATGTCTAGCACATAAACACATTATAGTGCCCATATGCTTGGGCTTGTTGTAGTCGGCAGACTCTTCTGAACGTGGGAATCACAGGTTTCGTTAAACAGTTGTCCGGAGATTTGAGAGTGCAGTCTGACCCATAGAACGTTCTCTTGCATGTACAGATTCCCGATCGACTGTTGACAGGTGTCGTTGAAACAGTTGTCCGGACGTTTGAGAGTAAATATGATGTCACAGCCATCAGAACACATCTGTTCGCACTGTAGCCCAAAATGACTCAAGTATTCATCTCTTATCTCAAATGTTGGATCAGACAATAATATTACTTAATTCAAGTCTTCATCTCTAGTATGAAATGTTGGATCAGATTATTTCCATTAGTGGTTTCAGCACAAAAAGAACAACTAATATTGCAGTTTTAATAAAAGAAAATAAAAACATGAAAACTGCCTTTGGACAGCCGAGGTTAGCACTAAAATTTATAGGGAAATGATGCAATAAAACAATAAATGCAGAAATCAAGGAGGGTACTTTGATAAAAAAAAGTGCAATATTCTACTTTGTTTTCAATAACTTAAAAGCCACATTGTTATAGTCATTAGTCTGCTTATCTATTGTTCAGGTGGGTTCTGGTTTCAACTCTTCAAATATGCACATTTTTCGGGGGAAACAAACAAAACTTCAAGGTTCAGCCTGCCTGTATGACAGATTTTCTGTGGGAAAATAAGTCAGTTCAGCCTGACATGATACCAGCCACATCACTCATCAATGTGCTGGTGGTAATGATGAATTGAGCACAAACATCACATGATACATACAGCATATGATGTGATGCTCTTGTCTCTTAATTTTTTTTTATGATTTATATTTTAAATTATTACCAAGAAAGTGATACACTTGCAACAGGAAGATTTATTTTAGAAAAAAATGAGTGCATCTTGTTTTATTTTAACACCATTAATGAGATGGAAACAGAGCAAAGCAGAAGCTATGAGAATAAGCAAATTAAAACACCCACTAAACATTAATTAAGATCAAAGATAAATAAATAATTCAAGTGGAGGAATTCAAGTATTTGGGCATAATGTTTACAGAAGATGGAAAACTAGACAGAGAAATTGACATGAGAATACACAAAAGCACATGCTATCACATACCAGCTTTCGCCATCGTTAAGACATCCAAACATTTCTATAACTGTGAAACAACAAATGATAAATAGCATTTTCATACCAACTTTGTGCTATGAAAGTCCAACATGGACCCTTTCTAAATCACATTTAAGAAAGATCAATACCTGTGAGATGTGATGCTTGAGAAAAGTAACAAACAACACAAGAAGAGATAGAATACCAAACGAAACCATAAGAAAAATGAGAGGAACAAAACCCTGCCAAGAATATATAGAGCAAAAACAACTGAAATGGTTGGGCCACCAGGTCAGAATGAATCCTCACCAATCACCATCAAGGACATTCTTCTCGAGAATGCATGGAAAAAGACTAAGAGGAAGACCTAGAAGAAAATGGATAGACGCAGTGATAGAGACATGTAACAACAAAGGAAAATCACTAATTCAGACAGTTCGAGCAGCTCAAGAATGACAAATGATATAAACCACGACACTTATTAGGTATCAGTGAGAATGAGAAAAGAAGAATGAGATAGAAAAAAAAACTAGTTAAATAATGCCCAGATGAGAAAATTACTTAACTCTTTCAGAACAAAAAAAATAAAAATTAGTTATTTAAGTCATCATCATTGCACTCTGAATATGTACATAGGTTGCAGAATATTGTCGTTGCAGAAATCCAAAATACGTAAGGTCACCTTTGTCTATGTCCCTGAACATGCGGGAGTACGGGGAAATGAAAGAGCGGACAGGTTGGCTAGCTGCGCTGTCGTTGAGGAAGGGCAACCAATGGATCGGGTGGACATCATCAATGCCATCCAAGATGTGGGAAAAGCACATGACTTCAACAAACGCAGATCCACGCCACTTCTTCGGATGATGGAAATGGGAGTTCAGTTGGGCACAGCCAGAAATGAGACACTTAGTGGCCGTGTAAGAAGACTTATCAACCAACATAGAACTGGAGACGTCATTCGCTGGACACTGAGGGAATTGCTGAGGAGGGGATCTGAGCACCTATGGGCATGTTCGGAGTGCAATGATGATGATCCGCAAATAACTCAATAACATAGGTGCTCAGACCCCCTCCTCAGCAAGTTCTGCAGATGATTCCAGTTCTGTGTTGATTGATAAGTCCTCTTATACACCCACTAAGTTTCTCATTTCTGGCTGCACCCATCTCAACTCCCATCTCTTTCATTTGAAGGAGTGGCATGGACTCATGGTTGTCAAAGGCCTGTGCCCTTCCACACATTTTGGAGGGCATTAATGATGTCCGCCCGATCCATTTGGTTGACCATCTTCAATGACAGCACAGCTAGCCAAATTATATGCTGTTTCATTTCTCCATACTCCTGCATGTCCAAAAACATAGCCAAGGTTGAATCTTATGTATTTTTGACTTCTGCAATGACTCTACACATTGCCTGCGTACTGAGCCCACATACACTTTTTTTTAATCATACTCATAGAATCATTTAGTATGCAGGCATAGGTGTAGTTTTGTGACTCTAACCAGATGAATGCCCTGGTCACTACCATCACCTCCATCGTCATGCTACTCGTCGTCCTAACGTATGCACTACTGTCTTCTTCTTTGACGATTATGCCTGCTGAGGGTGCTGTTAATACTCATGCACTCTCTTGGTGTAATATTATGGATCCATCAGTATAGATGACTGCATCTT
Organism: Megaustenia siamemsis; assembly: GCA_032433765.1. Lineage (NCBI taxonomy): Eukaryota > Metazoa > Mollusca > Gastropoda > Stylommatophora > Ariophantidae > Megaustenia > Megaustenia siamemsis. The sequence goes on from JAVIAB010000046.1 coordinate 60,893,107, forward strand.
CCTCATTGTGTTATTCCAGATGAGACCATTAACCTCCAAATTGATCATGACTGAGTTCTACTCCCGACATTTCCTGTTCAGTGTGACAATACACGAGAATGTGCCTCTGAATGACATAGTATTCACTCCTCACCAGTGTTGATATTGGTAAGTTCACAGACCTGTTTGATAAGATCTTCTGCTCTGCCCACCCATAATTTGCCTCTTTCACCTATCCCTGTGTTGAGCTCTTGGTGCATTGGATGTTCTTTATCTGCACTTATCTTCAGGTATGCTTGTGCCCTCAAGATCTTGATCTCCTCATCCATGGTTGGGAATTCAAAAAGATACCTCATTGCTACACAGGGAGTTTCCCTCATACACCCCAAGATAATGTGCATAGCTTTGTTCTGTATTTTCTCCAGCCTGTCAATTTGCATCATACAGACAATAAGAATTGCTAGGGAATACTTGATTGGTGCGAGAACCAGTCCCTGAAACAGAACGTAAAGTAGCCTCTGCTCGATGTTGGCAGCTGACATACCTTCAAGGCAATCAATCCTTTGCAGGTTTTTGTCATGGTCGACATGGTCCCTAAAACACAACCTACGATCAAACTTGACTTCAAGGTATTTCATCAATATGTCCCTGATACCTCATCATATCCCATTCATACCACCGGTGTTTCCAAGTTAATGATATGATTGTTAAGGAAGAACCATGTCTTCTCCTACAATCCAGCTGTTGTTCATTGAATATAATTGTGAATTTTACTTGAAACAGAACTGGTGACAATGGTGAGCCTTGCGGCTGCCCTGGACAAATTAATGTTGGCTCAGAAAATCATTTTCCACATCCGAGTATCACCTTCCTCAGAAACAGTGCTGCAGCGATCCATCTGATGAGGAAGGGGTTCACTACCAGTTTGAGGATATGCATGAGGTATTCAAATGGTACCCTGTTGTATGCATCCTCCAGATCTATAACAGCAGCACATGTCTCCTCACATCTGTGGAAGCCTTCAAAGACTGCCGCATTGAGCCATGTCTTTTTGTTATATCTGTAAACTCTGATTGTGGGTTGGAATGTGCATATCTGTTCTAGGTGACAGGTGAGTATACAAGCAACTATTTTCTCCAGTAGCTTGCCTGCAGTGTTCTGCATCATGTTGATTCTGTGGGCACTGATCTGAGAGGGTCAGGCCAAATGGTCTTTATTTGGCTTTAGTAGCGGTAGTAAGTAGCTGTGTAGCCACTCCTCCTTAATCTGCCCACTCTGAATGCTGGCATTAAAGTTATTTGCCCAGTTTTTTTTTAAGTTGTTGTTAGCTAAATCTCCTAGGTCATCATGCCGACACCATCTGGACCAGGAGCAGTGGAGTATCATAAGTGTCGTGCAAATGGCATCGGTTGTGATCGTGAGATCTTCTTCAAGCTCTACCCCCTCACGCAATTCTGTGAGTGACCCCCATATCCCTATTCTTACAGCCTCATTTCTTTGGTCAGTCAGCTCAATGTAGCAAGCAAGCAGGGCCTTCCCTTTGCTCACATCAGATATGTGCCATTTCTAGGCCTGTGCTCTTATAGTCCGGTATGTCTCTGTGTCGTGTTGTGCCATTCATGCTCTGATGAAGGCACCAGAAAGTACAGAAGTTTTTATCAACGCAAAGGAAGAGATTAAATATCTTATTACATGTTTGATTTTTTATATAACACATACCATAGTGTATATGGATTCTTCAAAAATTGAACAAGGAATTAGATTTCACCAATAAAAAGATGTTCTCAAGAGATGTAGAAAGAAAAATGGGGGATAAATGATGAAAACAAAAAAAAATAAAAATGCTAAATTTAGACCATCATTGCCAACTTACCATCATAAATATCACATCAAAGTAATCAAATATGAATTATTTTGTGAGAGAAAAAAACATTTAGCAATATGTCTTCAAGCAGCCTCAAAAGTTTTGTTGATGTAGCATAAAAATAACCAATCTTTTATCATCCACAGTCACAATGAATTGTATTTCTCTTCATTGAAGCTTGTTTATCATAAGTTATTCAACACTTTTTTTTTCTTCTAAATCAGATCAAAATTGCTAAATATTACTGCTTCCACTTTTGGTATTGATACTTAGATACTATCATTATTTGAAACATGAAATGAAAAAAAGTTAATTTAATGGCTTCTTCAGCTGTCAAATGAATTCTAGCATTAGAATCACTTCTACTCAATGTCATTTTGATCACCTGGGGGACTGGTTGGTCTCGAGGCAAGATGCCGGCCTTGAGACAGAGAGGTTGTGGGTTCAAATCCCGGCTACACAGGTTGGGATTTTTATTTATGATTTCTCACTGCAGCAACCACCCCGGTCTCATCAGCAAGGCTGGCTTGAAACATCAATTACTCATCGATGGAAAAAATATGAGTACCTCCAAAATCGGAGTTATCTGCCTGTGCAGCGAGGGACCACCTGTGCACACAGCTGCCAGGGAAAAATGGATTACCAAGCAAAATTCAGTTCCTAGTCTTCAGGGACTTCATCAGAGTTCCGAAATGTGGCTTGATGCAAGCTGCATCAAATCATACGAAAATAGTTAATCTCATGATGTATACTGGTTAGCTATTTCCGGACTTGAATAGTTTTTAAGTTTTCTTTAGGTTTAGACTAATTTTCAGTTTAGAAAAATTTAATCATGTTTATTTCACACAAAAATATAATTAAATGTGATACATTATCAGAAAGAAAATTTGCAGTAAAAGAAAATAGCAATACATTGATGATATCTGAAGGAAAAAATATATTATTTATTATAAATAGTGTAAAATATTCAAAGGTAGAGAATTTTCAAAATATTGTATTTTTAAATATCAATCTACATGTTTATATTTATCTAACACTTAGCATGTTTTATATGAATTTTTAGATAATTAAACTAGGAATTCAATTTTACCAATACCAAGATGATGATCATCATCATCAAGTACTGGGCCTTGTGGCGTAGGTGATCATGTCTCTCCACAACTTTTGATCTCGGCAGCTATTTATCATTTCTGTTGTTGACCTTCTGCCAAGCCATTCTCTTAAGCTGTTTGTTATTTTTTCTCTTTGGTTCCCTCTATCTCTTCGTCCCTCAATTTTTCCAGTTGTTACAATATATTCAAGTTGTTCTCTTTTCATTACATGGCCAAAACAATGACGATTGTCGCTTCCTAACATTGGAAATTAGCTCTCTTTTTGTTTTGACCTCTCTCAGAACCTCTTCATTACTCTTCTTAGCTGTCCATGGTATTCTCAACATTCTTCTGTAAAACCACATTTCTATAGACTCCAGTGATTTTCTTGTCTGTTCTCCTATTGTCCATGACTCGCATCCATATGTTAAGACTGGCTCTATATAACATTTAAGAACTCCTTTTCTTGTTTCTATTGTCAAAAATGGATTGCATAGTATCTTCCTCATTTTTTGAAAAGCTGCTTTTGCCTGAGCCATTCTGCACCTCACCTCTTTTGTACATCTTCAATTCTGAGGTTAACAAAGTTCCCAAATATTTAAATTCATTTACCTGTTTTAATATTGTTCCACTTGTCTTTATTTTGCACTGAGGTGATGTCTTTTTCTTTGTTGTTACCATTACCTCTGTCTTTTTGCTATTAAGGCTGAGTCCTTTATTTTTGCTTTCTTTCACTATAAAGTCCAAAATTTATTCTACTTCATTTTCCCTCTTAGCGATTAATACTGTATCATCAGCATACCTTAGATTATTTATATTATGACCTCCAATTGTTATTCCAGCTATGCCCCTTATGGATCTTAAAATATTTCCACTATAAATATTAAACAAATCTGGTGACAGCACACAACCTTGTCTAACACCCTGTTTTATTTGTTGAAACATTCCTAATTGTTTTCCAGCTCTTATGGCCGCTGTTTGTTGCCAGTACATGTTCTTTATTATTCTTAGATCTTTGCTGTCTACGTTTATGCTTTCTAAAATTGTGATTATTTCTTGGTGCTTTACTTTATCAAATGCCTTGGTATAATCTATGAAACATAGGTATAGATCTGTTTTCATCTCTATGGCTCTTTCTACTAAAGATCTTATGATATATATATGGCATTGCTTGTTCCTTTACCTCTAACAAACCACACTGTTCATCGCTAATTTCTGGACTGATTTTGTTTCGCACTCTTCGCATGATGATTCTTAGTAATATCTTAGTCATATGACTCATAAGGCTTATTGTGTGATGATCATCGCATTCAATCGCACCCGATTTCTTTGGTAGGGCTATGAATATTGATTTGAGCATGTCGTCTGGTATATATCCACTGTTGTAGATATCATTCAATATTTTTGTTATTATTTCTATTCCAAAATCACCCATGGCTTCAATCTCGTCTTTAGTTATATTATCTGGTCCAGGAGCTTTGCCTGCTTTCAAATTTCACAAGGCGTCTTCCACTTCTTCTCTGAGTATTTCTGGTCCTTCTCCATTATCCTTAATATTTACTTCCGTTCATTCATCATTATAAAAATCCTTAATGTATTCTGTCCATCGTTCCCTTATGTTTTCTTGATCAATCAACAGTTCTCCTTTCTTTGATCTTAAACATCCAGTTTTTTATTGCGTTTTTCTTCCTGTTAATTCCTCAATTTGTTTGTATATAGCTTTAGCATCTCCTTTTTGTTGCAATTCGATCTCTTTGCATCTCTCTTTTAGCCATGCTTCTTTTGCTTCATTGCATTTTACTACAATTTCTTTATTTAATCTCTTATACTCATCTTTATTTTCTTTATTTCTTCTTCTTGTATCCATTAGCTGCAAAATATCATCTGTCATCCATTTCTTTCTTGAATTTGTCCTCACTGGTGGTATGAACTCTTTTAATGTTTGTTGCATTGACTCTTTTAGAATTTCCCACTGTTCATCAATGCTTTGTATCTTCTCTATTGCATTGTACCGGTTCTGAATTGTGATTTTATATTTGTCTTGCAGCTTCTTGACTGATTTTAGTAAATCTAAATTTAACTTGATGTTAACTGAGGCTCGTTTTGTTATTTTTAATTTTACTCTAAGCTTTCCCACAACTGGTACATGATCACTATTGCAATCTGCACCTGGTCTAGTTTTCACACACACCAGACTGTTTCTAAATCTATTGCTTTTCATTATATAATCAATTTGATTATGTGTGTTATCCCCTTGGCTTTTCCATGTCCACAGACGTCTTGGATGTTGCTTAAACCAGGTGTTTCCTATCATCATGTTGTGTGTTCTTGCCCAGTCAATAAGTTTCTCACCTCTTTCATTCCTCTTGCCTAAGCCATAATGACCAACTACTTCCTCAACTCTTTCCTTTCCTACTTTTGCGTTAAAATCCCCTAGAACTATGGTGTTTTCATGTGGTTTGCATTCATGAAGTGCCTCATTTAACTCGTTGTAAAATTTATCAATTTTTTCCTCTAGACTGTCTGCTGTTGGTGCATAAACTTGTATAAGATTTATGTCTATTGGCTTTCCATTCAATTTCACTGAAAGGACTCTGTCAGATATTGGGTAAAAGCCTTTCATTGTTCTTGCTCTTTCTGCAACCAAGATGATACCTACTCCTCTTTGGTGTACAGTACCTCCAGAATAGATTATTTTATGTTTATCAGAATATATCCCCCCCTGATCTGGTGTATCTCATTTCGCAAAGTCCCAGTAATTGTAAACCCATTCTTTTCATTTCTTGTATGATATTTTCTAGTTTACCCTTTTGCATGAGTGTTCTCACATTCCAAGTACCTATCTTCAGAGTTTGTTTAATCTTTATTTGGCTTACAGTAGCTTGATGACGATCGGGTATCACCTGTAGCACATGATATCCTCTACCGAACGAGGGTTTTACATGGGAATCCCCCTTAACGTTGTTGTCGTTATGTCTAAAGTTGTGGCGATTCATGATTATACAAATAAATTACGACGGTGGTTTTCTGTTGCCTTCCGTCGATTTGTTTACGGTTGGCTCCACTAGCCTTTGACTAAAAAGTCTCACCTAAAAGACAGTGGGGTTGTTTTACTTCGGGGTACCCTCCCTTAGCCTTTTACTCTCCCAAGCTTACTACAAGGCAGTAGGGCAGCCACAGGTTGTACTGTTTACTGCATACAGTAGTAGGTAAAATTACCCGACCTGACCTTAACCAAGATGATACAAGACCTATAAAAAAAATATAGTTTGAGAGAGTCTGGAATCCTGCTCTGATTGAGTCTTGATCACAGAGAGCAAGAGAGAGAGAGAGAGAGAGATAGAGATAGAGAGATAGTTTGATAACAGTTTCCACTAATCAAATTGAGAGTGATGCACTGTGTGGCTAAACGTACGTAACCAAAATCTGCATGGCGCATGGTGCGTCAAAATATACGGAAAGAGTTACACACACCAACACACACACACCAACACATGCACACGTACGCGTACACATGCACGCACACGCGCGCGCACACACACACAAAAACTGGTTAAATAATGTCCAGGAAAGAAATTTGCTTAATACATATCATACATGTGCATACACATCATACACATATACACACATCATTTGCATGCATATACATCATACGCATATGTACACATCTTCTTCTTCTTCTTCATTCCTTCCTCAGTTGCCTTTCAATGTCGAGGGGACGCACACATCACAGACACAAATTAGACAAATTCACATGCTGCATTAAGAAAGCTTGATTCTTCCCATGCTGTTAGACGGCGCATTGGGTTTGTAGTGTTTTTTGCCAACCATCTCTATTCTGGGCGAGATGTTTGATCTTATTTTATAAGTCTATGCCTGCTAACTTTGCTTCTCTTATAAGTGTTCCTTTCAGTGTCTGTCTAGGTCTTCCTCCTTTTCTCTAACCTGATGTTTCCCTTAGAAGAGCCTGTTTTGGAATTATCTTGCTGTCTCAGCAAATGTCTACCTTCTCTTCCTAATTGTAGATGAGGTTGTTGGTTGCATGGCCATTTCTCATATCTCTATATTAGTCTTTAATTCATTCAATTGTATACCTAGTATTTTTCTTAGACATTTGTCTTCAAAAGCATTAAGTTTTTTCTTAATATATTTTGATGTTTTCCAGCTTTCATGTGCATAGATAAGTGTTGATAATATGTTTGAGTTTAATATTCTAAGTTTAGTTTTCTTGCTTAGTATTATTGATTTCTATATTTTGTTCAGGTTTTTAAAATTCACTGTTGCTTTTGCTATCCTGCTTGTGATCTCATTTTCTTTTCACCTTCTTGATCTATATTACTACCAATATATATATATATATATATATATATATATATATATATATATATATATATATATATATATATATATATAGTGGTGTATTCTTTCCAATGCCTGGCAATTGAAATATATATTGCCCTCATGAGTATAGTTATTTTTCATTACTTTTGTTTTATCCCTTTTGATGACAAGTCCTATTTTTTTCCACCATGGATGATAATGCATATGTGATATTTTGCATCTTGTTGATATTGTCACTTATGAGCACTATATCATCTACAAAATCTAAATCTTCCAAGTAATTCTTGTTGTACCATTTAATGCCATTATTGCTTTTGCAACATTCACTCATGATGTAATCAATCGTAATTCCCAATAACAATGCTGATAGTATACATCCTAGTTTTAATCATGTTTCAATCCAAAACCAATCACTCATTCCCTCCTCTGTGGAACTGCACATATATAGCCGTCATACATATTTTTATAATGTTTGTAATTTTTGGTGGTATTCCATGTTTCAAGATATTCCACAAGGACAATCTATGCATACTGGCAAACACCTTTTTAAAATCAATGAAATTGAAATTTAAGGTTGTTTTTCTGTATGTTCTTCTAGTATTATCTTTAGCTGAATATTTGGTCATGACAGCTTCTCCCCTTCTTGAATCCTGCTTGTTCTTCACATATATTATCTACAGCATTTTTTATTTTGTTCAGCATGATTCTACAGAAAACCTTGGAGGCAACTGATAAAAGCTTAATTCCTCTCCAGTTATTACAATCTTTAAGATTGCCTTTTTTTAGGTAATGTGATAATGATCCCTTTCTTCTAGTTTGTAGGAACTTTTTCTTCATCCCAAATTTTTATTAAATAACTTTCTCAGGTGGAATATGTTTTGATTATTAAATGCTTCTAGCATCTCTGCAGTTATTTTATCTACGCCAGAGGCTTTATTATTAGCCATGAGCTTCACAGCTAATTCAATTTCTGTTACAGTGACTTCTTTTGTATTGATGTCTAGATGTGGAGTTGGTGTGTCTGTTTCAAATTGCATCAGATGACTGGGATACTGTGACGGTTAAGAATATCTTGGAAATTGTTAGCTCATTGGGCTTTTTTATTAGTACTACAAGTTCTACTTTACTTCTGACTGGAGGATGGACTGCGAACTTTATCGATATTTAAGTGGATTTATTCTTTCTTTGTGTCGTGTGTTCGCGGTTCGATAGCAAGCACATGGTTCGACAACAATGGCGTCGATAGTTCAAGTTGGGTGTGTTCAACCCGTATGTGAAAAGTCTGCGACGGCGGATGGGGCGAATGAATTAATTGGAATAATCAACGGCCCAGAAAGCGAAAACAGCAAAGTGTGTGGTACACATGAGGCATTTTCAGAACACGAAAGGCGAAAATGGCAGACCACCGTGAAAGAGATTGGAGCCTCATCACGTAACAATCCAAAGAAAGCCATGGAGAGAAATTCTAACTACCGCATTAAGAACGAATTAAAAATAGCTACATGGAATGTTAGGACCTTATACCAACAAGGAAAACTAGAAAATCTAATGGTAGAAGCAGAACGACTAAACATAGATATCTTAGGAATATCGGAAACAAGATGGAAGGAAAGTGGATACATACAAGACGATAAATATACATTTATATATTCAGGAAACACAAAAGAACATCAAAGAGGAGTAGGCATTCTAATAAAACGAGAACTACAAAAATATATAAATACTCAATTGACATATAATGATAGGAATATACTAATAAAAATGAAGGCAAAGCCATTCGACATAGCAATAATACAAACATACGCACCTACTCAAGACTATACAGACGAACAAATAGAGGCATACTATGAAGATCTAAACACAGTTATGAAGCAAGTGAAATCATCAGACATCTTGATTATAATGGGTGATATGAACGCTAAAGTAGGAAAAGGTAAATATAAAACCATAATAGGAAATCATGGTCTAGGAAAAAGAAATAACAGAGGAGAAAGATTAATACAATTTTGTGAAGAAAACAGACTGATAATATGCAACACCTTCTTTGAGCAAGAGAAAAGGAAATTATACACATGGAAAAGCCCTGGAGATAGAAAGAGGAGTCAAATAGATTACATAATGATAAAAGACAGATTCAGGAACAGCGTCAAGAAAGCCAAAACATACCCAGGAGCAGATATTAATTCAGACCACAATGAAATAAAAATGAAAATCAAATTAAAGAGAAACAAACAAAAAACTAATGCAACAACACCAATAGATATAACAGCGTTAAACCAGAAAGATATACAAGAAACTTATGCTGTACAAGTAAAGAACACATATCAGAAGCTACTAGAAGAGGGGATTGAGCAGTACAGAAGAGAAAATCCTGAGGAAAAAGTCACAACAAAATGGCAATGCATAAAAAACAGCATGCGAGAATCCTGCAACACCTTGCCCAAAAAGGAAAGTAACAAAAATAAAAAATGGATAACAGACAAAATATTAGAAAAAATGGAAGAAAGAAGACAAGCGAAAAACACTGCCAGATACAAGGATATAGACAATGAAATACGGAGAATGGGCAAAAAGGCAAAAGAAGACTGGCTCAACCAAAGATGTCTAGAAGTCGAAACTATGAAAAGTAAACAAAACTTAAGAGAGATGCACACAGAAATAAAGAGAATGACTAATAAAGACAAAAAAGCTGCAGGAATCGGATGTATTGCAAACAAAGAGGGAAGAATGCTATCAGACAACAAAGATATAATAGATAGATGGCAAGAATATATAACAGAATTATTTCATGACGAAAGGGACAAAAAGCCAGACATAAAATGTACATACAACTATAAAATCCTGAAATCCGAAGTAGAAAAAGCCATAAAAACAATGAAAAAGGGAAAAGCAGCAGGGCCTGACAATATACAGATAGAGATGATACAGGCTCTAGAAGAGTTTGGCGTCGAAGTGATCACAGACATATGCAATGACGTATGCCATACAGGATACATACCAAACGATCTAAAAACATCAACTTTCATTGCATTGCCTAAAAAGAATGGTGCAGTTGAATGCAGTGACTTCAGAACAATAAGCCTAATGAGCCAGGTAACAAAAATTTTATTAAAAATTATACAGGGAAGGATTCAGAATAAAATCAATAATGAATTAGAGGAGCAACAATTTGGATTCAAGAAAAACAGTGGGACAAAAGAAGCCATATTCAGCATGAGAACATTGATTGAAAAGTACACAGAAGTAAACAAACCAATATATGCCTGCTTTATAGACTACACCAAAGCTTTCGATAGAATACACCATAACCAACTTATAAACTGCCTAAAAGATATAAATCTAGACGACGCAGACATACGACTAATATGTAATTTGTACTGGGAGCAAACAGCAATAATAAGATATAACAAAGAGAACTCTACACCCATGGACATAAAAAGAGGAGTAAGACAAGGATGCATCCTATCACCAAGCTTGTTCAATCTATACACTGAGCAAATCTTTAAAAACATCTCAGAGATACCAGGCCTAAATATTAACGGAAAGATAATCAATAACCTAAGATATGCTGATGATACTGTTCTACTAGCAGAAAATTCTAAAGACCTACAACACTTACTTAATGTGATAAACACAACAAGCAAAAAATATGGACTAGAAATGAATATCAAAAAGACTAAAACTATGATCATAAACAAAGAAAATTCTCAAGACCTACAATTAAATATCACAGTTGAGGGAATACATCTGGAGACAGTCCAGAGTTACAACTACCTAGGACATACTATAACCAATGATGGAAAATGCACAACTGAAATAAACAAAAGAATAGGTATGGCAAAAAGTAATTTTAATGCCATGAAAAATATACTAACAACAAAACAAATATCAGCAGGGCTGAAACTAAGAATGGCAAAATGTTACATCTTCTCAATATTCCTGTATGGTGCAGAAACATGGACATTAGACAAGAAAACAGAACAGAAAATTGAAGCCTTTGAAATGTGGATTTATAGAAGAATAGGTAGAATTGGATGGAAACAAAAGATAACAAACGATGAAGTTTTAAAACAACTGAAAATAAAAAGAGAACTGCTGAACACAATAAAGACAAGACAAATTAAATTTTTGGGGCACGTTAAAAGACACAACAGCCTACTAAAAGTAATATTGGAAGGAAAAATACAAGGTAAAAGAGGCAGAGGCAGACCAAGACTAACATGGACGAGTAACATCAAAAGATGGACAAGTCAATCTAAGACAGCCTGCACCATCAAAACAAGAAACAGAGTAGAATGGCGATCCATGGTAGCCAACCTTCGTTGCGGAGAAGGCACACGATGATGATGATGATGATGACTACAAGTTAGTAAGGTGCCATCTTTACTCAGAATAGGTCGGCCATTTGATGTAAAGGAGCCTGTTAGTTGTTTCTGTATATTATATAACACCTTGCTATTTCAAGTTTTGGAGGTTAAACCACTTTCAACTGCCAGATTATCTAAATAAGTTCTTTTATCAGGTCTTGTAGAATTGTTCACCTCATAATCAAGGTCTTTATATGTTCCTTTAGCTAGCATTTTATCTAACTTATTTTAGTTTAATAAGGCTAGTTTTAGACATTTAACAAGGCTAATTTTGTTTCATGCTTATTTTGGATATGCTTCCAAGTGATGTCTGAGATCAATGATTTTCTTTCAGTTTCCTGAAATCTAGCACTAATTCAGTTGATGTGAATTTTAAATGAAACCTTACCTGCAGATAATCCCCATTACATCTATCATCTTCTATTAGCTTGAAATATGCAAAAGATATGTTGATTGTGTTTCCAAGTGGCACTTGTATGACCCAGGTACAGTTAGAGTTAGCACTGTATGGGTTAGGGAAGTTTGGGCTTTCAATAACTCCATTGTTGCCTCTGAGACGGTTGTTGCAAGCTGAAATGACAATGTGTTGAGATTCATTATTTAAATTGTTGGAATTTATGAATTTCAACTGCATACATTTATCATATTGATTATATATCAATCTTTTTGTTTGTCTCAAAATACCATGATGCCGTGTTCTATGACAATGTGCAACTAGGTATGGAACAAACCAGCACAAGTGATGTGACAAGCGGTAAAAGTTTCCTTGATTATCTCATTCCTGCTGAAGCATTTGTAGCTGGTTCCTCCTAGAAGTTTACACATTTAGGTAATCTTGGCATGAGCCAGCTCTGAAAGTCTCTCCCTTAATTCCTTGGCCTGTCAGATGTGATACCATGCAACACCTACTAAGCAGATGATGTTGCTCTTAAGTTAGGTTGTATGCACTGAAATCTGACTAGTAATGCATCTGTACAATTTATGAATCCCAAGTTCAGGGACATAGATCAGGGTTCTCCTTGGCAGTTTTCAATATTTTGAGGAGACAACTAGACCACCTATGGATGTGACCAGTGTGCAGTGATGTTGAACCTAACATAACATTTCATTCATTGGATGCTATCTCCAAATTGAAAGCTGACTGCCCTGAAGTGAAGGTTGATTACCATGGAGCGCCAATTTACTCTGTCTCTTATTTTGATGGTGCACAATGTCAAAGGTTCACCTGTTAATTTTTTTAATGTTATCTGTTCACTTAGTCTTGGTCTGCCTCAGCCTCTGTACTAGATTGTGGAATTTAGAGGTTTAAAACAGTGTAGTAGTAGCCTCCGTCAGTCATAGTTGACTATTGATTTTTCAGCGCCCCTAGAAATGTTATTTTTTCTTTTCTTTTCTTTCACTGTTTATTCTCTTTCTCTATGAATATGTCTGCTTCTTGTTTTGAGGTGAACCTTTAGAGTGTGTTTCCAGAGATTGCGGTCTGCAGCTATGTCTTCCCATGCTGCATGGTTTATGTGTAGATTAGTTGTAGTAAGAGACTACTACTACTAGATAGTAGTAGTAATCTATCTATCTATTGTCCTTTCGAGCCAAAGACGGCACATAGGAGAGAACCACAATCTCAAAAACAGAAACCTTGCATGCCAAAAATAGCACATATTGCAGAGATCACTGCAGTAGTAGTAAGAGTGGGAATAATTAGAGTTAACATGGAGAATTTATTGAGAGGCAATTAAGAGTCACTCAGCTACACTGAGTACTATACTAGTCAATTTGAAGGTCATCCCATGATGGTACGATTCATATTGTCACATGACCAAACTTGTTGAAATAGACAAGAGTCCTGCATTAAATCAGTTTTCATTGGTACGGCGTATAGACAGGATACTTTAGACCAGGAATATGTGCCAACAAGATGGATACTATCTGGAGAGAAATAGCTGATCACCAGAATTAGCAAGAATTAGATAGCTAGAAATGAAGTTGAGGGATCAGTCAAACAGTTAAAACATGACGTTAGCCAGATATAGATTGATATAGAAGAGTTGGTCCTTCCTGGTTTTAAAAGTTTTAAGACGTAGATGTTCTGGTAGAGATAACAAATTAGATGCAACTTAGTAGCAGTTGTAGATTTATAAATTTACACTCTGGAGTGTGTGAGTTTTCTGTGAATTGTAATGGTAGGTCCTTGAAGTGTTGAATTATGATGTTTTTCTTATACCATTAAATCTGTGAGAGTGGTGGCTAGTTTTGCATAGATTCTAGAAACTCATAACAGAGTTGTTATTGATGTGATGTCCACAATAGTTGTCCAGTCTGTAATGTTGCAACCAAAGTTAAGAGGAGATGTTCTGTGGTTAGATCTGGCCTTCCATCGCAACAGACAGAACGATAACACCAGCCTTGTAATAAAGAATACAGTGCATCATCATCATCATCATTATTAGATAGAATACAGTTGTCCAGCTCTTTTAGTCACCCCTGCATTAGCTTGTCTACCATCTACCTTCTCCTCAAGATGACTTATAATTGGGCATTGTGTCTCTTCACATCCCAAAATCTCAGTTGTTGTTTTCTAATTGTGTTAAATAGTTTTTTTTCTTTTTAAAAAGATGCAGGACTTCATTGTTTGTCTTATTTTTATTCTATCAAAGTCTCACCATTTTTTTCTATAAATCTACACTTCAAAGGTTTCAATTATCTGCTGTTTTCTTATTTAATGTCCATGTTTCAATTATCTGCTGTTTTCTTATTTAATGTCCATGTTTCTATACCATACAGAAATACTGAGTAGATATAACATTTTACCATTCATAGTTTTAGTTCTGATGTTATCTGCTTTGATGTGGTTATATTTTTATTTTGTTAAAATAGTTTTTTTGTCATTCCTATTTTTATTTCTATTTTACATCTTTCATCATTTGTTATCATGTCCAAGATAGTTACATTCTTGAACTCTTTCTAGGTTCTTTCCATCTTCTTTGATACAACATAATTTTATAGTATAGCATGTTCACAAATGTTTGGCATTGTTTTAAAATGTATATCTCATCATTAGGGAGATGGCTCTGAGGATTAGTCTGTGGAATAAAAGGAATGCTAAGTATAAGCTTGCAAAATAAAGAGTGTGTTAAAGATAAATGTGTGGAATAAAGGGAACACTTACAATAAATATGTGGAATAAAGGGAACACATACAATAAATGTGTGGAATAAAGGGAACACTTACAATAAATATGTGGAATTAAGAGAACAATTACAATAAATATGTGGAAAGCTGAATGTTTAGGACAAGTTTGTGAAATAAAGTGTATGCAAACGATAATTTTAGGGAACAAAGAGAACAATAAGAATGACTCTCAGCATGGTAATCATGATATAATAATCAAACACTGGAGCTGTTGAGGTTACAGTTTACAAAACTTAAATTCATAAACTAGAGGTGTGGAATAAAGGGAACACATACAATAAATGTGTGGAATAAAGGGAACACATACAATAAATGTGTGGAATAAATAGTATCGTTTAGTATCGCCAATTCATAAACTACTAGTCTCCATAAGAGAATTTCCCTATGAAGATAAAACAAACAGAATTGTTTGAACTGTCAAAAGAAATTAACTTACTGGAGTGGTACTGAAGGTGGAATCCTCTGAAGCTGATTGAAGGATCAGATGTGAAGGCCAGCCACAACCTACTGGATGTGGTAGTTATTGGACTTGGTGTATTACTGCCACATAAAGTTTGAATCAAACGTCCATTTGGCCCACTTTCTCTTATCTACAGGCATAAAGGAATATGATTTGTTAGATGTTTTATTGATTAAAAAATAGCAATATAAGAGATGTGTTCAAAAAAAACATGTATCAGTGGCTTTATTACAAACATATGTAAGTTACATCAACAGGTGTGGCAGAATTAAATAAAGCATTTGTTATGAAGAAAGTACTCACTAGGGTTCTTTAGGAAAAGTCACCAAAGGCATTTAGACATGCATCCCTTTTGCTTTGCATTGATGACAGATGCCGTGGGAGAAAAATGATATTGGTTGCTCATTGAGCCATTTTGTCACTAAGGCTATGACATCTACATTGGATGAATCATTATACCTTTAGAGATTTTTTAGGGGTACGAAAATGTGAAAGTCACATGGTGACAAATCAGGGCTGTGAGCTGGGTGTTGCAGAACTCCCCACAGCTTCTTTGCAAAACACTTCCTATACAATGTTCACGAAATATGGACGAGGATCACTGTAAAAAAATGTATTGTTATGATGTATAGTGTCGCCTCTTGTGTGGCTAACTTCATATTATATTTTATGTTTACTTCTTGTGACTGCTATGAGATATGTTACCATATGTGACACCATAATTTATGACATCTTGTTGACAAAATCCTCTGAAGGTTTACTCTGCCACCTGACTGTTGATGAATGGTTCTTATCATATCTTAATGAGACTCACTCTTAATGAGACTCACTCTTAATGAGACTCACTCTTAATGAGACTCACTCTTAATGAGACTCACTCTTAATGAGACTCACTCTTAATGAGACTCACTCTTAATGATGCCTCTCTTGGCAATTTGAGTGTATTCGTGCTTCTTATTTATACTCTAGACTTGAGAATGTAAAACTCTGTCTCATCTTGTGTGAGGAAACTGTTTCTTTCTCAAACAACAATCTTGATCAAAAGCAATGCAACCAGAGGTGTGGCTATATAGTCTTCAGCAGACTTGAGAACTCTGTCTTGCCTTGTCTATGGAGATTCTCTGCTTCCTTCTCATCTTTAATTCATTATCTCCACCATTACAACCAGAGGTGTGGCTACTCAATTTCTTTACAGCTCTGAGTATTCAACTCTCTTCTTAATTCTTCTTATCAACTTGACTTCTCTGTCAAGCCTTATACTGTTATCTTATCAACATCTTATCTGATTAGGACAAATCACTAGAATACTTGTTTCAACATCAATGGAAAATTAAACTATCAATCTCCTTCTTTATTAACAATAAAGACATTTCATAACATGCAAATATGTAACACTGACCTTTCTCTAGATCACACCAATTTACTCTAACAACTGGTACATTATTTGCTCACTATTACTTATAGGGTACTAATCCCTTTTACACACAATTCCGGAGTGGACTGAAATGACTAACTTCAAAATCTTCACTTCAATTACACTTGCACTGGTTCTGAGTTATTAATTCTACCACTAGTCTCGCTACTTGATGTTATTGAAAAATCCTTCATTCCAGATCTTACCCTTCTTCACTGACTATGCTTCCCAAACCAATCTGTCGGGTCTAAGCTTTGGATCCAAATAAACATCTAGTTTATGTCTCAATCTCGCACTTTAATTTCTCCCATGTTTCTTAGTCACATTAGTCCATCTTTTGCTCCTTTTCTAATCACTTGATCTATTTGTCTGGGGCTGGTTTATAACTTTTTTGTGTATCCAAATTTAAAAAATGGCTGAACTTTGAGCTTTCTTTATCTTGTTGGTTTTCAACTGACCTTGACTCCTGCTTATTTCACTTAAAGTAGTCTGTCATGTACCATCCTTAATTAATCTCTACAATTTGAGGTTATGTCCTTTAACTATGACACTACCCACACTACATCACACCACACAAAAGCATGCCACATCTCATATTCTTGAAAGTTGTATGCAGGTTTTATGGTATAATTTTGTAGAGGATAATATTGAGGTTAACACCAGACTCTTTAAAGAGTTGTCTTGGTTCTAAGTACAGTTTTAAACTTCTTTAGTGTCAGTAATTCTTTGCCATCTTTGAGTCTGTCAATAGAAGCCCATCATGGCCAAAAAATGCTGATACAAGTTTCTGTATCACACCTGTTTATTTTTCCAGCATTCTGCAACAAAACCAATGATTACCATGTGAAGAATGAACACATACACAACTGCAAATTTGTGTGTGCCTATTACATAAGATGTGATCATAATGCCTCCTACGTAAATCCATTTGGCACAACTCGGGCAGGTTTCATTTGAACATGCTTCATATGTACAGGCAAAATATAAACATGATGAGAAAAGAAGTTATATGGCAATAATTCTGAGTCACATCCACAAACAAGTTAAATCATTTAGGCATAAAATGTTGTTTCCAACAAGCAGCATCTCCCAATAGACATTAGTACTAATCAATATCAAGAGACAATGGATTTAGAGCCCTTGTTAGGATCTTGCTCAAGGTTGTGTTGTCCTGCTTTGTCTATGTTTAGAGTCAACAAAGCTCCGAAAATTGCTTATAATTTTTTACTCTCTGGTCCATTTGGATCTGTCTTTAACAAGCTCTTCCTAGTCAGTCATGTTCATATCAAGAGCCCTCAAGTTAGGTTTACAGACATCTTTGTGCTATAAAAGGGGATCTTCCTTTTTTCTTTTGCTGAAGGCTATCTCTCCATATAGTACATCCTTGGGAATCTGTCCATCTGACATTAGGCACATATATTCTATGGCGGGGGCTATTCCTAGCTTTTTCTCAGTTCTTCATTTCTGATATTTTCTCTCAGACTGTTTCCCACCATTCGTCTAACACATTTCATCTCTGTAAAGGTTATTTTTCTTATTGTTCTTGCATCTAGGGTCCAGGTCTGGTATTGGTAGCACAACGTTGGAATGAAGATTGTATTGTATAGTCTTGTTTTGCCTCCAGAGTTATTTCCTTTTTGGACAATAGTGGTGATAACTGTCCAATGATTTGACAAGCTTTGTTGCATCTTGATTCTATCTCTGCTGTTTGAGAATTATCGTTTGTCATTAGACTTCCTAGGTATTTGAATTCCTGTACTTGTTTTAGTTGTCTGGCTTCTATAGTTATGTTAATGTTCTGTTTACTTTTGGCGACATTCATGACTTCTGTATTGTTGATGTTGATTTCCATGTTGTATTTTGTGCCTGAGATGTTGAGTTTGTTTAAGTGTTCTTGTAGGTCTTCTATTGTTTCATGTATTAGTGTCTGATCGTCTGCAGATAAAAGCTTGTTGATCTCCTCTGTCTCTGATGGGTTGGCTAGCTTGCATATGTAGTCCATGTATGTAATAAAAAATAGGGGGGAAAGTACGCACCCCTGTCTTACACCTGATCTAACTTCAAAGTGGTCTGTGTAGCTTGCAGCTGTTCTGACCCTGCAGCTGCTGTTGATGTAGAGACTTTTAATAAGGTTGGTTAGATGTTGGTTACTCCGTATGTTGTTAGTATCTCCCACAGTTGTTCTCTGTTTACTCTGTCGAGTGCTTTTTCCTGGTCAATGAAGGCTATGTATAAGTTTTGATTGTGTTCTGTCGTTTTTTCTGCAAGCTGTTTTAATGTGAATAGTGCGTCAGTACATCCTCTGTTTTTTCAGAACCCCATTTGAGAATCGCTTAACTGTAGTTTTATTATTGGTCTCAGCCTTTTTTAAAAGTTTTGGCATATAGCTTTCCTACATGGCTGAGCAGAGAAATACCTCTATATTGATTGCAGTCTCTTTTGCTACCTTTCTTTTTTTATATTGGTATGATGATTGCCTGTTACCAGTCTTCTGGGGCTTGTTGTTGTGCATGCTGCATTAAATATTCTGTGCAGCCGTTGCATTCCTGTTTCTCCTGATGCTGCTATTATTTATATTGGTATGTTATCTATCCCCGGTGCTTTATTTCTTGGTACATTTTTGATTACTTCTTCGATTTCATGATGTTGGGTTCAGTATTTGTGAGTTCTAGCATGGTTTTTGTTGTCTTATTGGTAGTTGTTATGTTTAACAGGTCTTCAAAATATTCTTTCCATCTCTGTTGCATACATTGGTTATTTGATATTGGCTGTCCGTCTTTGTCATTTATCAGCTCAGTAGGATCATGGTTTTCTTTTCTCACTCTTGTGGCTTTTACCGCTTTGTAAAAATCTCTTGTGGCTGTCTTGAAGTCCCTGCTCATGTTTTGTCCAAATTCTGTCCAATTCTTTTGCTTAGCTTCTTTGATCAAAATGTTAACTCTTTTTCGAACTAAGGCATATTTTTCATATTTTTCTTGGTTCTTGTTCTCCCTCCAATTTTTTTACAGTTTCTTCTTTTCCTTAATTGCTTCTCTGATTGTTTCGTTCCATCACGGGGTGCTCTTTTTCCCTTCTCTTGTTCTTAGCTTCATTCCACAAACTGTTTTAGAGATGTTGGTTACTGTTTCCTTAAATTGTTTCCACTCTTCTTCTACTGTGCATACTTCATTAAGGAGTTTCTTGAATTCCTCTGTTAGTTTTTCTTCTAGGGTTTTCCTTGTTTTTTTATATTTTAATTGTTTTATTTTTATTGTCTGTTCTTTTCGCTTCTTTTGTTTGTTTTTGTATATTCTCTTTATTTTTGGCTGTCTTAGTGTGATCATAACCATCTTGTGATGCGTGTCATCTGTAATATTAGGGATTGCTCTACTGTCGGTTACTCTTTTCTTGTTCTGTTGTCTTGTTAGTATAAAATCTATCTGGCTTCTGCATGTTGTGTCATTCCATTTGTACCAAGAGTATACTTGCGACTCTCTGTGTTTGAAGAATGTGTTGGTGCTCATCATCATCAAGTACCGTGCCTACTGGGGTATTGATCATGTCTCTCCATAACTTTTGATCTCGGCAGCTATTTATCATTTCTGTTGTTGACCTTCTGCCAAGCCATTCTCTTAAGCTGTCTGTTATTTTTTCTCTTTGCTTCCCTCAATCTCTTCATCCCTCAATTTTTCCAGTTGTTACAATATATTCCAGTTGTTCTCTTCTCATTACATGGCCAAAAAATTATGATTGTTTCTTCCTAATATCGGAAATTAGCTCTCTTTTTTGCTTTGACCTCTCTCAGAACCTCTTCATTACTATTCTTAGCTGTCCATGGTATTCTCAACATTATTCTGTAAAACCACATTTTGACAGACTCCAGTGATTTTCTTGTCTGTTGTCCTATTGTCCATGACTCGCATTCATATGTTAAGATTGGCTCTATGTAATATTTAAGAACTCTTTTTCTTGTTTCTATTGTCAAAAATGGATTGCATAGTAATTTCCTCATTTTTTGGAAAGCTGCTTTTGCCTGAGCCATTCTGCATCTCACCTCTTTTGTACATCTTCCGTCTGAGGTTAACAAAGCTCCCCAAATATTTAAATTCATTTACCTGTTTTAATATTGTTCCACTTGTCTTTATTTTGCACTGACGTGATGTCTTTTTCTTTGTTGATACCATTACCTCTGTCTTTTTGCTATTAAGGCTGAGTCCTTTATTTTTGCATTCTTTCACTATAATGTCCAACATTTCTTGTAACTCATTTTCACTCTTAGCAATTAATACTGTATCATCAGCATACCTTAGATTATTTATATTATGACCTCCAATTTTTATTCCAGGCATGCCCCTTATGGATCTTAAAATAATCTCACTATAAATATTAAACAAATCTGGTGACAACACACAACCCTGTCTAACACTCTGTTTTATTTGTTGAAACATTCCCATTTGGTTTCCTGTTCTTATGACCGCTGTTTGTTGCCAGTGCATGTTCTTTATTATTCCTAGATCTTTGCTGTCTATGTTTATGCTTTCTAAAGTGTTGATTATTTCTTGGTGCTTTACTTTGTCAAATGCCTTGGTGTAATCTATGAAACATAGGTATAGATCTGTTTTCATATGGTATAGATATCTGTTTTCACCTCTATGGCTCTTTCTACTAAAGATCTTATGATATAAATGGCATTGCTTGTTCCTTCATCTCTAACAAAATCACACTGTTCATCGCTAATTTCTGGACTGATTTTGTTTCGCACTCTTTGCATGATGATTCTTAGTAATTTCTTAGTCATATGACTCTTAAGGCTTATTGTGTGATGATCATCGCATTCAATCGCACCCGATTTCTTTGGTAGGACTATGAATATTGATTTGAGCATATCGTCTGGTATATATCCACTGTTGTAGATATCATTCAATATTTTTGTTATTATTTCTATTCCAAAATCACACATGGCTTCAATCTCTTCTTTAGTTATATTATCTGGTCCAGGAGCTTTGCCTGCTTTCATATTGCGCAAGGCGTCTTCCACTTCTTCTCTGAGTATTTCTGGTCCTTCTCCATTATCCTTAATATTTACTTCCGTTCGTTCATCATTATAAAGATCTTTAAGAATATGTCTATACGAATTAAGTTGAGAATGGCATACTGTGACACAGACTGCTTTAATATGGATTTTACCTAAATAGGTGTGGCGCAGGCTGTGGTGAAATATATGTAAATAGTTAATAAAGTGTAAGAAGCACAAAGGGGTGGGTCTTATAAATTCTATATTTGCAAGGTATCATGCCCTCATGAATTAGACTGAAAAAAGTGTGATGGCTCCTAGCAAGCATGCCACACAAGAGATCAAATGGGAGATGCAAAAATCACTGTGGAGAGCAGACTGAACAACATATTCCTGGTAGAGATATTGATGATAAGTCTAATAACAAATAGCTCTGATGAAAATCATCACTGCCTTGGCAGAGGTGGTAAGCCTATGTAGTTATGAGAAGTGGTTGTAGGAAATGTAGAGTGGGTATTGTGGGTACTGGTATATTTATAGAATATGGAGAAGGAAGAGACTAGAAATACTTAAAGAAACAGTCATGTCAAAAAAGGTGACTGAGGGTGTGGAAATCAATGAGGTAATGTGGATCTATCTATCTATTGACCTTTTGAGCCTTAGCCGGCCCATAGGGTGTAGACCAAGATATTTCTCTTCTTTAAATTTTTATTCTAGCAGTTTTCAATTCTTGTAGAGATATTTTATCAAATCTCGCCATTTGTCTCTGTTCTGTGCAAGCAGCTCTATCTCATTGAGGTAGCCGATTCCTGATGCTCTTACCTCTCTCATCAATGTTCTTCTCAGTGTCTCTCTGGGTCTTCCTCTTTTTCTCTTACCTGTTGTTTCCCACATGAGGGCTTTCTTTGCTATTCGGTTATTATCTCTTCTCATCACATGTCCGACATATGACCATCGTCTTTTCTTTATTACTGAAGATATTAGTGGTTGATTGGCGATTTCTCTAATTTCCTCGTTTATTTTGAATTCGTTCCACGCTATACCAAGTATTTTCCTTAGACATTTATTTTCGAATGCGTTCAACTTTGTTTCTATATCTCTTGTTGTTTTCCAGCTTTCACACGCATACATAAGGGTTGAAGTACTTTTGATTTGAATAGTCTAAGTTTTGTGTTTGTGCTGATGAGTTTTGATTTCCACAACTTTTCAAGGCTTCTGAAAGACATTGCTGCTTTAGCTATTCTGATTCTAATTTCTTTACTTGTATCCCCTTCTCGATCAATGTGACTTCCAAGATAGATAAAGTGATCGATCTCTTCCACTGGTTTGTTTTCCATGTATATTCTGTCGTCTGTTGGAATTAAGCTTTTCATGACTTTAGTCTTTTTTTTTTTTTTGATTGATCTCAAGCCCAATTTTGCTGGTTATTGATGATAGTTCATTTGTGTTTTCTTGCATCGTTTTTATCTGACTGCTGATGAGAACTATGTCATCAGCAAAGTCGAGGTCCTCCAAATGGTCTCCTTGTATCCATTCGATGCCTTTATTACCAGTGCAGCATTTCTTCATTATGAAGTCCATAACAATTCCAAATAACAAGGGCAATAAAATACATCCTTGTTTAACCCCAGTTTCTATTGGGAAATATTCGCTCAATCCTTCCTCTGTTCGAACTGCACATGTGTAACCATTATACATATCTTTATTAATATTTATGATTTTTTATGGTACGCCATATTGCTTCAGAATTTTCCACAAAGAATCTCTATGAATGCTGCTTTTTTGAAGTCGATGAAGTTAAGTACAAAAGGTTTTTGCTTTTCAATGTGTTCCTCCAATATAAGTCGTAGAGTAAAAATGTGGTCAATGCAGCTTCTCCATTTTCTAAACCCAGCCTGTTCTTCCCACATTACTGTATCTATTGAATTCTTTATTCTAATTAAGATGATTTTGCAGAATAACTTTGAGGCAACTGACAAAAGTGTCATGCCTCCACAGTTGTTACAATCTCTGAGATAGCCTTTTTTTTTAATCTTAGCAATAATTACTTTTGTAATGTGGATGGAGGGGTAAAAATTATTGCCACACTTCATGAATCAGGAATGTCCACTTCATAAAGATTAGTTAACTCAACAACATTATCAATGTACCTAAGCTACAAGGGAAGAAACCCTTGGAAGATATTTAGGGTTTCAGTGCTCAAGGTAGCCCATAAACAGGCAAGGGCAGCTGGAATCCATCTTGCTGCTCTACTCACCGACCTTAATAGTTATACCCAAAGAACTGTGGTGAGGATTAGTTCAGAGGAGGAAAAAGAGAATAGAGGTGGTGATCAAATGTTAGTTTCTGTGAAGACACAGAGTGTAATGGCACTCCATGGTAGCCAACCTTCGATGTAGAGATGGCACTCAATGATGATGATGATGATCCAGGAAGTAGTGAGGGCTAAAAGTTATAGATGACTTTACAAGCTTAGTTGAGGTAGCTTGAAAAAGTTGGGGGCTCATGTACAATCAGCATGCACACTTCTTGTCTCTGCTGAAAGAGATATGCCTTCTATAGGTCTTCAAAGAGTACATTTATCTTGATTGATTTTAATTAATGAGTACTCAAAAGAGCAAACAAACTTACCACTAGATGGTCAAAGTCACAAGCAGAGTCTTCAAGATCAAAGTGCACAAAATAAAGTGAAATTGAGCTCCCTTGTGACACAGTTATTGTGTAGTAGCACTGTGCATGGTGTGGATAGCTATGAGGGTAGTTGGGAGAAGTAATGCCACCTGTTGGAGCAGTGGCATCTCCACCACACCCTGTTAAACAAATTATGAAAGTCTGCAGACCACTTAGTATGTCGACATTTATGTAGATTTACTTATCAGGTGTGTGTGTATGTGCATGTGTGCGTGCATGCATATGTATGTATGTATGTATGTATGTATGTATGTATGTATGTATGTATGTATGTATGTATGTATGTATGTATGTATGTATGTATGTATGTATGTATGTATGTATGTATGTATGTATGTATGTATGTATGTATGTATGTATGTATGTATGTATGTATGTATGTATGTATGTATGTATGTATGTATGCATGTATGTATGCATGTATCTATATATATATAAGGTAAGTGTAATAGAAGTAGTAGTAGATCGCCTTTTGAGCCGTAGCTGGCCCATAGGGCGTTGACCAAGATACTCCTTCTCCTATCTGAATTTTTGTTCTAGCAGTTTTCTTTTAAAAATATTTTATCAAATCTCACCATTTGTCTCTGTTCTGTGCAAGCAGCTCTATCTCATTGAGGGAGCTGAATCCTGCTGCTCTTGCCTCTCTCATCAATGTTCTTCTCAGTGTCTCTATAGGTCTTCCTCTTTTTCTCTTACCTGTTGTTTCCCACATGAGGGCTTGCTTTGTTATTCAGTTATTATCTCTTCTCATCATATGTCCAACATATGACCATCGTCTTTTCTTTATTACTGAAAATAGTAGTGGTTGATTGGCGATTTCTCTAATTTCCTCGTTTGTTTTGAATTCGTTCCACGCTATACCAAGTATTTTCCTTAGACATTTATTTTCGAATGCGTTCACCTTTGTTTCTATGTCTCTTGTTGTTTTCCAGCTTTCACACGCATACGTAAGGGTTGATAGTACATTTGATTTGAATAGTCTAAGTTTTGTGTTCGCGCTGATGAGTTTCGATTTCCACAACTTTTCAAGGCTTCTGAAAGACATTGCTGCTTTAGCTATTCTGATTCTAATTTCTTTGCTTGTATCCTCTTCTCAATCAATGTGACTTCCAAGATAGATAAAGTGATCGATCTCTTCCACTGGTTTGTTTTCCATGTATATTCTGTCGTCTGTTGGAATTAAGCTTTTCATGACTTTAGTCTTTTTTTTTTTTTTGATTGATCTCAAGCCCAATTTTGCTGGTTATTGATGATAGTTCATTTGTGTTTTCTTGCATCGTTTTTATCTGACTGCTGATGAGAACTATGTCATCAGCAAAGTCGAGGTCCTCCAAATGGTCTCCTTGTATCCATTCGATGCCTTTACTACCAGTGCAGCATTTCTTCATTATGAAGTCCATAACAATTCCAAATAACAATAGCGATAAAATACATCCTTGTTTAACCCCAGTTTCTATTGGGAAACATTCGCTTAGTCCTTCCTCTGTTCAAACTGCACATGTGTAACCATCATACATGTCTTTGATAATATTTATGATTTTTGATGGTAAGCCATATAGCTTCAGAATTTTCCACAAAGAATCCCTATGAATGCTGTTGAATGCTTTTTTGAAGTCGATGAATTTAAGTACAAAAGGTTTTTGCTTTTCAATATGTTCCTCCATTATAAGTTGTAGAGTAAAAATGTGGTCAAGGCAGCTTCTCTCTTTTTTAAACCCAGCCTGTTCTTCACGCATTACTGTATCTATTGAATCATGTATTCTATTTAGGATGATTTTGCAGAATAACTTTGAGGCAACTGACAAAAGTGTCACGCCTCTCCAGTTGTTACCATCTCAAATATTGCCATTTTTTTAATCTTAACAATTCCTTTTTTCCATTTATGAGGCGTCTTTTCTGCTTTCCAAATGATGTTGAACATTTTCTGGAAATGTATTAAATTATGGCTATCAATTGCCTTTGAGCATCTCAGCTGTTAGCTTATCCTCTCCAGCAGTCTTGTTATTAGTCATAAGCTTTAAGGTGGTTTCTATTTCGCTCAAGGTGAAGTCATCTAAATTTACATCTAATTCTGCTGCTGGGTTTCAGCTTCAAAATCTATTAAACTGTGGGGTAGTGGACGATTAAGAATTTCTTTGAAGTGTTCCGCCCAACGGCCTTTTATGTCTGCGCTTGTTGTTAGCATTAACTCTTTTCGTATGATCCGCCACATGGTGCGCCATTTCCATTTCGGTTGCGTACGTTCCGCCGCATGGTGCGCCACGCTAAATTTTATTAGTGTGAACGCCATCAAACCATATTCGTTTTACATGTCTTGTATCATCTTGATATTGGTGAAATCTAATACCTTGTTCAATTATCTAAACATTCATATATAATATGTTATATGTTAGATAAATATAAATATGTAGATTGATTCTTAAAACCATGAAAAATTTTGTCTCTAAAATCTCTTCCGTTGCGTCGATAAAAAGCTTCCGTACGGAAAGAGTTAATCCAGATTTGTCTAGAATTGGTATTCCACTGGATGTATAGGTGTTTGTCAGCATCTTTTGTACAGTATAGAGAGTTCTGCTGTCTTCTGTAATTGCAGCTGTCTCTGCTTTCTCTGCCAAATTGTCTATATAAGCTCTTGTATCTCTTCTTGCTATATTGGTTTTCAATGGATCTAATGCTCTTTCCTGTGTGTTACCGAGGCTTCATTATGAGGGGAGTAAAGAATAGTGACACTGTGACCTTCCAGGCATGTAGTAAGAGGCGACTAAGGAGGTTGATCGATGGCTTGACAAGCTGTCATTGTAAAAAGTATTGTTATGGAAACAGAGCCATATATTTTAAAGCAGTGATCTCTGCAATATGTGCCACTTTGGCACGCAAGGTTTCTGTTTTTGAGATTGTGGTTCTGCCCTATGTGCCGTCTTCGGCTCGAAAGGACAATAGATAGATAGATCTCTTCTTGCTGAACTTTTCACTTCATTGTCTAATTCTCTGTATGTTGCTTTTGCCAGGACCTTTCCAAGATCTGTCTTTACATTAGTCATGGCTCTCTTCACTTCTCTTCTTTCTTTGATGTATTTCCATGTGGTGTCTGAGATCCAAGCTCGTTTTTCCATTTTCTTTAGTCTGGCACTTGCTTCTGCTGCTGTCATTAGTGTTTTGCTCTGTGTGTCCCACATTTCATTGATACCTAAGTCTATTTCACCGAGTGCTGTATAACAATTACTTAGCTCTATGTTAAACTTTTCCTTTATGGCTTCATCTTTCAATTTATGACTATCAATTTTATGTGTAGTTGACCTCTTCTGTTGGCTTTTAAATTTTAATCTTATTTTCCCAATGCACAGGTTGTGGTCACTATTAACATCAGCACCTCTGTATGCTCTTACATCTATTAATGATGATCTGAATTGTTGTTTAATACATAGGTGGTCAATTTGATTTGAGGTTCTATCATCAGGAGATATCCATGTTGTTTTGTGAATATTTTTGTGTGGAAATAATGTCCCACCTATGACTAAATTTTCTATTAAACATAATTCTATTAATCTTTCTCCATTCTGACTTGTAGTATCACAGCCTTCTCTCCCCATTACATGGTCCACTCCTGTGTTGTCTTTTCCCACTTTGGCATTGAAATTTCCCATTACAATTAAAAGATCGTGTTTGGGTATTTTGTTTATAAGCTGTTGTAGTTGATTATAAAAATCGTCCTTAACTTCATTATCAGCTTCGTTTGTAGGCGCATAACATTGAACAATTGAAAGTCTTCCATATTTTGTTTTGTAGCGTGTTCATATCAGACGGCTATTTACCAGTTCCCATTCTAATAAACGTCTTGCAGCTGTGTCTGTCATCATTATGCCTACTCCTTCACAGTGTTTTCCATCTTCCCTTACAGAAAAAACTACCGTTTTATTATCCACAGATTTCCTACCTGTTCCAAGCCAGTGCATTTAGCTTAATCCTAAAATATCTAGATCATATCTATCCATCTCGCTCGCTACTTGTGTTTGCTTCGTCGGTGCGGCCATTGTTCGTACATTCCAGAATCCTATTTTTGTTGTTGTTTTAGGGCTGAAAAAACTATCTTAAACTAATTTACACATTGTATCAGGTCTACGTTTCATTATCAAAATCGTTTTTACGATAGCGGCTTGTTAAACCTCTGATCAGCGGTTCTATACCAAGCCGGAGAAAAATAATTCCTCCATATTGGAAACAACAAGATAAAAAGGTAAGTGTACAAAAATGTATATATGTTTAGGTATCATCATCATCATCAAGTACCGGGCCTAGTGGCGTAGGTGATCTTGTCTCTTCACAACTTTCAATCTCAACAATTCTTTATCATTTCTGTTGTTGACCTTCTGCCAAGCCATTCTCTTAAGCTGTCTTGTATTTTCTCTCTTTGCTTCCCTCTATCTTTTCGTCCCTCAATTTTTCCAGTTGTTACAATATATTCCAGTTGTTCTCTTCTCATTAGATGACCAAAAAATGATGATTGTTTCTTCCTAATATTGGAAATTAGCTCTCTTTTTTGCTTTGACCTCTTTCAGAACATTTTCATTACTCTTCTTAGCTGTCCATGGTATTCTCAACATTGTTCTGTAAAACCACATTTCTACAGACTCCAGTGATTTTCTTGTCTGTAGTCCTATTGTCCATGATCCACATCCATATGTTAAGATTGGCACTACATAACATGTAAGAACTCTTTTCCTTGTTTCCATTGTCAAAAATGGATTGCATAGTATCTTCCTCATTTTCTGGAAAGCTGCTTTTGCCTGAGCCATTCTGCATCTCACCTCTGTTGTAAATCTTCCATCTGACGTTAACAAAGTTCCCAAATATTTAAATTCATTTACCAAATTATGATTACTAAAGTGATCACTGTGATTAAAAATTGATTAGTGATTACTAAATATAAGTGTGTATATATGGCCCTTTTCGTCTTGTCAGACGGTCTAGTGGAGGCTATTGCGTATTTTTTTGAGGTATTGTTTTTGCCGAACAGCTTCTCTCGTGGCTAATTCTACCAATGTTTGACAAACACACGCGGTCACATAATGAACAGGTCAGGCTCGCTGATCCACAGGGTTTACCATCCTTTTTCATGAGTCTCTTCTCTTCTAAGTCCTGTCTTAG
The DNA here is from genome assembly GCA_032433765.1 of Megaustenia siamemsis. Taxonomy (NCBI): domain Eukaryota; kingdom Metazoa; phylum Mollusca; class Gastropoda; order Stylommatophora; family Ariophantidae; genus Megaustenia; species Megaustenia siamemsis. The sequence goes on from JAVIAB010000046.1 coordinate 60,922,641, forward strand.
CACAGTCTCAAATGTTGTTATACCGTTCCTTATACATGCTCTCCATGATGTGCGATCACTTGCCAGATGTTGCCAGTCGTTTTCACAGATGGAGAAGTCTTTCAGAGATGATTTGCAGATATCTCTATATCGTAGTTTAGGTCTGCCGATTTGTCTTTTTCCGTGTTTTAGCTCACCATATAGTATTTGCCTAGGAATGCGTTTTTCTTCCATCCGTTGGACATGCCCCAGCCATCTTAGCCTTCGACTTCTGAGCATCGACATGATTGTTAGGGTCTTAGCACGTTGCAGGACAGTTAAGTTGGTTATTTTGTCTTGCCATTTGATGTGCATTATTTTGCGGAGACATCGCATGTGGAAGACATTTAGTCTTTTTTCCTGGTTTGAGTATGTTGTCCAGGTTTCGGATCCATATAGTAGTGTGCTAAGCACACATGTTTGATATATTAGGAGTTTAGTCTTTCGAGTTAGTTTCGTGTTGTTCCATGCCCTTTTTGTGAGTTTGCCGAAGGTCGTAGCTGCCTTACCAATTCGACAGTTTATTTCTTCATCAAGAGAGATGGTAACTGTGGATCCAAGATATGTAAATTTCTGTACTGATTCTAGTGGGCAGTCTTTTAGAGTAATAGATAGAGGTTTGAGGTCACCTTGATTTAGTATTACTGTCTTCTGAACATTAATTGACAGTGAAAAAAGGTCGCATGCTTTATCCAGGTTGTTGATCAGCGACTGTAGGGTGGCCTCACTATGAGCGACTAGGGCTGCATCGTCAGCAAATAAAAATTCTTTAAGTAGGGCAACATTTGTTTTGGTTTTTGCTCTTAGTCGTGCTAGGTTGAACAGTGAGCCATCTGGTCTAGTGCGAATGTAAATATCTCCTGAGCTGTTTTCGAAGGCGTAATTTAGGAGGGCAGCAAAAAATATACCAAAAAGGGTGGGGGCGAGGACACATCCCTGTTTCACTCCTTTGTTGACTTTGAAATTCTCTGATGGACTCCTATCAAAATGGACTTTGCCATTCATGTCTTCATGGAAGGAAATTATCAGCCTAAGTAATTTAGGAGGGCAGCCTATGCCTTCTAACACCTTGTAGAGACCATCTCTGTTTACTGTGTTGAATGCCTTTGTGAGATCCACAAAGGCAATATAGAGCGGCATATTTTGTTCCCGACATTTTTCCTGGAGTTGTCTAAGAGTGAAGATCATATCTATGGTTGATCTCCCAGGTCTGAAACCACATTGGGACTCGGGAAGCACCCGTTCTGCAAGTCTATGCAGGCGATTAAGTACGACTCTAGCAAAAGCTTTGCCTGTTGTGCTAAGGAGAGAAATGCCTCTGTAATTGTTGCAGTCGCCCCTGTCTCCTTTATTCTTGTACAGCGTTATAATCTTGGCATTTCTCATATCATGAGGTATTTCTCCGTTTCTCCAGCATTTAATTAGCAGTTTGTATAGATGTGGAAGTAGTACGCTTAGGTTGTCCTTTAGTACATCTGTGGGAATGTTGTCATTTCCTGCAGCTTTTCCTCTTGAGAGGGCATTTATAGCGTCAGCAAGTTCGTTCATAGTAGGCTCAACATCCAGTTCAAACAATGTAGGATATTGGGTATTGATTGTGCTAGAGCTGTGTTTGCTGGTCTGTCGTCACTGTATAGATTAGAGTAGTGTTCAACCCATCTTTGCATTTGTTGTCCCTTGTCAGTAATAGGTTCTCCAAACTTGGATTTTAGGGGGGCTAATTTGGTTATTTTTGGTCCAAGGGCCTTTTTTATATTGTCATGCATGGTTTTTGAGTCGCCCCTGTCTGAGGCTTTCTGTATTTCAGAGCATAGATTGTTCCAGTATTCGTTTGCGCATCTTCTTGCTTCGCGTTGTAGGGTGGCTTGCGCATGTTTGAGCTGATCCTTGGTGATTTGATTGGGATTATTATTGAAGTTCAGTAGAGCCTTTTTCTTATTAGCTATTAGTGGGTCTAGTCTTGCTGCATTTTCTTCGACCCAGTCGTTCTTTGAGAACCGTTTTTGGCCGTAGGTAGATAGAGCGCAGTTATAGATGTGTGTTCTCAGGGAGCACCAGTTGTCATCCACACTTGATGAATCTTCTACTTCTTCTACCAGTTCATCAAACTTGGATCTAAAAATGTCTTTGGTTGGTGTGGTTTTTGTCGCTGTGATGTTGATCTTGGCTGCTGCAGGCTCTCTTGATTTGTAGATACGACTACTTCTGGCTTTGATCTTACTAATGACTAGAGCGTGGTCTGTGTTGCAGTCTGCACTGTGATATGTTCGTGTTATTCTGATGTTATTTAAAAACTGCCTACGTGTAAGAACCAGGTCTAGTTGGTGCCAGTGACCACTTCTAGCATGACGCCATGTTACTTTATGCTTGTGTTTCACATTAAAGTAGGTATTTGTTACACATAGGTGATTATTTGAGCAGAATTCTAGGAGTCGCTGGCCATTTCCGTTGATTTTTCCAATGCCGTGGTGACCTAGACATGTTGGCCAATATTGCTGATCAGATCCTGTGCGTGCATTGAGATCACCGAGTAAGTATAATAGTTCCTCTTTTGGAAGTGAGTCAATGGTCATTTGCAGTTGTTGGTAGAAGTTGTCTTTCTCTTCGTCTGATGCAGCCAACGTTGGTGCATAGGCACTAATGATATTTATTAATCCACTCTTCGTATATAAGTGTGTACATTATATATATATATATATATATATAATTAGGTAGATAGAGAAGAATGTCTTCAAAGTTATATAGATAAGGCATACACATATGTGAAAACATAAACTATAACACAATCTACCAACAACTACTGACAGCAAACAAACCTGTTATTTCACCCATATACTCAATCCGGAAGCCATGACCATAGCTCAACGAGGTTGTTTTAAACATCAAGTAAACCTTGTTGCTGTAAGAGATGATTGGATCTGCAGGTACAGTCATCCCACAAAACCTCTGTATGAGAGGAGAACTTTGGTCACCTCCATTTCTAGTAAAAAAAAAACATTCATTGACATTATATATCAAGCCATGAATTGCTTTCACCTCAACTCAAAAAAACACTGCTAAATATGATTAATGAAAAATTTGCTATAAAATTTACAGTGAGCAAACTTTATAACAAAACAATTAAAACTACCTGATGTAAACTATAGAACTGTGTAGACTACAAGAAGCAAAGTATAGAATAATATAAACTACTGGATGAAAACTATACAATAGTGTAAACTTCTGGATGTAAACTACACAACAGTGTAAACCACTGGATAAAATCTATATAACAATGTAAACAGCTGGATGACATCCATATAACAATGTAAACAGCTGGATGACATTCATAGAACAATGCAAACAGCTGAATGTAAACTATGATCATTATCATCAAGTACTGGGCCTGCTAGCATAGGTGACCATGTCTCTCCACAACTTTCGATCATGACAGTTATTTATCGTTTCTGTTGTTGACCTTCTGCTAAGCCATTCTCTTAAGCTGTCTGGTATTTTTTCTCTTTGCTTCCCTCTATCTCTTCGTTCCTCAATTGTTTCCAGTTGTTACAATATATTCAAGTTGTTCTCTTCTCATTACATGGCCAAAAAATGATGATTGTCTCTTCCTAACATTGGAAATTAGCTCTCTTTTTTGCTTTGACCTCTCTCAGAACCTCTTCATTACTCTTCTTAGCTGCCCATGGTATTCTCAACATTCTTCTGTAAAACCACATTTCTACAGATTCCAGTGATTTTCTTGTCTGTTGTCCTATTGTCCATGACTTGCATCCATATGTTTATATAAAAGAACTTTATAAGAGAATAATATAACATTGCACAGCAAACTGAAACTTTACAAGAAAATAATATATCATTGCATTGTAAGCTGGAACTTTACAATAAAATAAAATAGCATTACACTGTAAGCTGGAACTTTACAAGAAAATAATATATCATTACATTGTAAGCTGGAACTTTACAAGAAAATAATATATCATTACATTGTAAGCTGGAACTTTACAATAAAATAAAATAGCATTACACTGTAAGCTGGAACTTTACAAGAAAAAAATTTAACATTGCACTGTAAGAAGGAACTTGACAATAAAATAAAATAAAATTATACTGTAAACTGGAACTTAACAAGAAAATAATATAACATTACAGTTGGCTGGAACTTTACAGGAAAATAATATAACATTACACTATAAGCTGGAACTTTACAAGGTATCATCAAGTATTATATCTTTTAATGTTGTGACCACATCTCCCCACAACTTATCACATAAAAGTAACAGTAGACCAACTCCCATATTAATTGAAAGAAGTATCAGAGTTTGAGATTGGGTAAGGGAAAAACAAGAACACTGTGAGAATGGAAATGAGTAACTCCCAATCAACACATACGAGGAATGGTCAGTGTACACACCTTGCACTTGTTTTTTTAAAGCAGAGCGCAGCAGCTAAGGAATTGTCCTGACAGCAGTGGAGCTACCTCTTGAAACCAAAACCAAATCTCTCCACAATTTCTGTTGATACTATTGCTCATCAGTTTTGCTGGTAACTTCTTCTTCCTTTCAACTCCCTGTGCAGCATTGGTCTGTCTTCAACAAACACTTTCCAAGCCGTTCTGTTTCTTGCATTCTTTTAAGATCATTCCATGTCCTGCCCATCATCTTGATCTCTGCTGAGATGTTGTTAACTTCCAACAAAGCAATTCTCTTAACAGAGACTGTTATCTTTTTTTCTATTTCTCTGTGTCTCATCTTCCTTCACTTTTTCCATTTGTCAAAATATATTCCAACTCAATAGTTGGCTAAAAATGAAGATTTGTTTCTCTCAATATAGATAATAATCAGCTTTCTTCTTTGCTTTGGTATCCCGTGACCTTTTTCAGCTGCCCATGGTATTCTCAACATTTTCTGTAAAGTCATTTTTGTTGCCTTCAAATATTTTCTTGTCTCTTGTCAAATTTTCCAGGATTAACTCTCAATATATCAAGACCAGCACTACTTAACACTGAAGAAATCTTTTTTCCTATTTCCATTCTCAAAAATGTGTTGTGTAACATCTGTTTTTTATTATTCTTTTGAATGCAACCTTAGCCTGAAATATTTTGAACTGAACTATGTTACACATCCACAATCTGAAGTTAACATCTTTCCCCTGTATCTTGACTCATTAATTTAGTTTAGTCAACAGATCATCCTCATTACACAATGGACATGTCAATAGGGACTCAGATCTTCTCCCCAGTAGGTCCCTCAGTGTGTGGAGACGGATGGCTCCAGTTCTGTGTTGATTTGTTATTCTTGTGTTTCCCTGCAGTAGCGTTCCTTTATGGCATCCTTAGTTTTGACCTGATGTTTGTGCAGTCTGGACATGGTTGTAGATTCATGAACACTGACAGAGACATCAGCATACCCAGCCTCCCTGATGGCATTCAGAATGTCAGCCCAGTTCATTGCATCTCCACCTTCCAGGCTGTCAGCTCGCTCATTTCCTCTCATGTCAGATTGCCCAGGAACAAAGAGGAAACAAATTCCTTTCAGTCCTAATTTCCTTAAAGGTTCCAACCACTGCCTTCAAGCCCAGCCTCCTTAGATTTTCCTGAGCATACTCATTGAGTCACTCAAAAAACACACTTGAGTAAAAGGTTGTGTTTCTAAACAGGCCATTGCTTTAGTTACTGCCATGATCTCCAAGATCAAACTACTGGTAGTTACAACAAAAGCACTGTTTTCCTCATCTACTGTTCTTCCTCTGACCTGGACTGTGAAAACCCATGAGCTCAGACTGTGCCAAACAATGATCCATCAGTGTAAATGACTGCTGCAACTTCTGACAAATTTTCATAGCTCAAGGCCTGCACCTGTGCCACCATGACTACAGGGTTTTGTTTTGTGTATTCTCTGTTGAAAGTGATCCAAACCAAAAAGATGTAGTGCATCTGCTGGTAACCTAATCCACTTTTCCCCTGGTTTGATGGCTGGCCCCAGGTGGACAAATCAGTTGAACAATGTCCTCAGCCCATGCCATCCACGATCTTCCTCTTTTGAGCCTGATGCCCTTTCTTCTGCCAATCTCACTGCCTAGCGGATGTTGTACATCAGCACTGACTTGGTGATAGGCACATGTTCGAGACCTTTATTCTGTCTGCGATAGGGAAAGTAACAAAACTACCACATTGCCCTGCAGGGTGTGGCTTTCATGCTTCCATATATGATGTGGATGGTCTCATTCTGTATTCATTAGTCTTTCAATATGTATTGGCTATGAGTAAGAATCGCCAAAGCGTACTCAATAACTGAAACCACCAGTGCTTGGTATAAGAAAACAAGAAGATGTTATTGACGGCTCACCGCCGTCACTACCCTCATTGCTAAGAGGCATTTTCTAGCCTTCATTAACACTTGATCTACATGTTGGGTGAAAGCAAGACTTTGGTCAAACTGTATTCTTAGGTACCTCAATGCGTGAGTCTTCACAACTTCTGAACCCATACTCACTATTGGTGTCGGCTTGTTGACAACATGGTTGTTTATGAAGAATCATGTCGCCACTGCTTTTGCAGGGTTTATCAGTGCTGTTCCATTTACTTTGATCATGAAATAGAATTAGTTATTTTTCTTTGTTGTGACCATCACTTCTGACCTTTCACTGCTGAAACTAAGGCTAGTTCTGTGCGAAAACAAACCACTTCACACTCAGAAACCTAAAGACCCATGAACATTTTTTAACTAGCCATAAATTATGTGCAAGGAGTATTAAAGGTTTAGTTAAAAAGTTGTACACTTTAGTATGGAGTCAAGACACTTACCAGAGAAGTGTTGTTAACTTTTCTCATGCTCTACATCTACACCCCTCAAGGTGATGCACTTCTCCTATAACTTCTTATCTTCTTGATGTAAAACTCCTGTCTGGACCCCAAACCACATTCCCAATTCATATTGTCCTTGCACAGCAGTGCAGATTCATCCACCAGATTTATTAAATAACTTCCTTATGCTTCATGGACGTTTCTTTGAAATACAAGAATTGTATTACTTAACTCACCATGTCTCCATAATCCAGACAGAGGAGTCTACAGTTAGGGCAGTGTGATGGAATAGAAGTGTTGAAAGAAGTGCACATCTTGAAAGTTGAACACACAGAGATGGTCTAAAGATCAAAACATTTTTAGGTGCATGCTTTGACTCCTTTATTTTGAAGTGTAAAACCTTTTGACCAATTCCTGTATATTAACCCTAGAGATGATACAGGCACTAGAAGATTTTGGCATTGGAGTGATCACAGACATATGCAATGACATATACCATACAGGATACATACCACATGAACTAAAAGCATCAACTTTCATTGCATTCCCTAAAAAGAATGGTGCAGTTGAATGCAGTGATTTTAAGGCAATAAGACTAATGAGCCCGGTAACAAAAATTGTATTAAAAGTTATACAAGGAAGGATTAAAAATAAAATTATATTGAATTGGATGAACAGCAATTTGGATTCAGGAAAAACAGTGGGACAAAAGAAGCCATATTCAGCATAAGAACATTGATTGAAAAGTACATAGAAGTAAACAAACCAATATATGCCTGCTTCATAGACTACACCAAAGCTTTTGATAGAATACACCATAATCAACTTATAGACTGTCTAAAAGATTAAAAGATATAAACCTATATGACAGACATATGACTAATATGTAATTTATACTGGGAGCAAACAGCAATAATAAAATATAACAAACAGAACTCTACTACGCCCATTTATATAAAAAGAGGAGTAAGAAAAAAGACTATAAGTATGATCATAAACAAAGAAAATTCTCAAGACCTACAAATAAATATCAAAGTTGAAGGATTACACCTGGAGACAGTTCAGAACTACAACTACCTTGGACATACTATAACCAGTGATGGAAAATGTAAAAGTGAAATAAACAAAAGAATAGGTATCACAAAAAGTAATTTTAATGCCATGAAAAGTATATTAATATCAAAACAAATAACACCAGGGCTAAAGCTAAGAATAGCAAAATGTTACATCTTCTCAATATTCCTGTAATGGTGCAGAAACATGGATATTAGACAAGAAAACAGAACACAAAATTGAAGCCTTTGAAATGTGAGTTTATAGAAGAAAAGGTAGAATTGTATGGAAAGAAAAGAAAACAAACTAAAGTTTTAAAACAACTAAAAATGAAAAGAGAACTACTAAACACAATTAGTACAAGACAAATGAAATTTGTGGGGCATGTTCAAAGACACAACAGCCTACTATAAGTAATATTGGAAGGGAAAAAACAAGGTAAAAGAGGCAGATGCAGACCAAGACTAATACGGACGATTAATATAAAAAGATATATAAGTCAGCCTATGACAATCTGCACCACCAAAGCAAAAGACAAAGTGGAATGTCGCTCCATGGTAGCCAGCCGTCAATGCGGAAACGACACTTAATGATGATGAAGAACCCTAGATTATGATTTCTATATGTGGGATGATGTTATTGTGGAAGTGTAGTAAAAATTTATCATCATCAAGTACCGTGCCTGCTGGCATAGATGATCAAGTCTCTCCACAACTTTCAATCTCAACAGTTATTTATAATTTCTGTTGTTGACTTCCTGCCAAGCCATTCTCTTTAGCTGTATGGTATCTTTTCTTTTTGCTCTCCTCTATCTCTTCATCCCTAAATTTTCACAGCTGTTACAATATATTCCAGCTGTTCCTTTCTTATTACAAGAAATGAGCACTTTGTAATAATTTGTGCAATAACAGTTTGTAATTATTTACATTTTGCGGAATGAGTAAACATTGATAAAATGTTTAAAAGAACAAAATTTTAAGCAAAATTATTATTTGCAGTTTATAATAACTTAAAAGGATAGATTTGATTGTTAACTGAACCACAGTTCAAATTCTCATCTTATGTTGAACTTTGATGTCAGTTCTTTCCTCAGCCATTTTTGAGTATTTCTTTATTAAATATGGCTTTTGTTTACCTCTGTAGAAACTAAATGCTGAAGGAAAGTAGCTGAGATAACCTAAAGAGAATCATTATAATTTAGACCATGAGATAAAGAATCAGCTTAGGACTAAACTTGAATTACATACACAGGCCACAAGTGGTTTGCTTATATGGAGAGATTCTTTTGTGATCCCATACCATATAAGCCATATACAAAAAGAGGAGAGATGTCCAGAGGCAGACTTAAATTAAGGTGGAGTAGCAATATCAGGAAAATTCTACAACAGCATCATGCCAGAAAGGGGTTGAGACAGTCAGACTAATACAAACTAGATCTCTGAATCTTCCTAAATGCCCATAATGGTAAAGCGGAAGTGAAAAAGAAGAAAGATTTTTTTTTTTATTTTCTTTTTTGTCATTCCATCCCAGATATTTGCTTTGTGTTTCCTTTGCTGTCAATCATTTTCATCTTGATTTTTATGTAATATGCCTAGGTCTTTGCTCCCATGATACTATTTCCTTGTATTATCTTTACATTTATTTATTTTATGCATTCACTCAATAACTACACTTTTTCATAAGCTGCCTTTAAAGGGACTTTCAGTCAATATGGCAGATAGACGGCAATGAACTGCTGAAGCACTGTCTGAAAAAGTTCCTTGTTGCAGTTTCCTCATATTCCAAGTCTGGCTTGCTGCAGGAGCTACTGAGATTAGTGCTCTGTGCACACGTGAGCTATGTGTTTCATCAGATGGTGTTTCTATATTCAGATTACTTGCGATGAATGATGATTTTGTATGATGAAGGAAAGTAGAATTGCATTCACTGTTGGTGATACTAAGCCTTATGTCTTTTGACATGTGCTGTGTATGCTACGATGGGACTGCAGCTGCCTTTCTTTGTTTGGATATTTGATGAAATGTTAATTCTCATGATTCCACTGGCACAGGTGGTTGAGCAACTAAAGATTTTAATTCGTTCGCAGTGATACCTGGATCTTCGAATAACTAAACATATATAATTATATATGTATAACTATACATGGTGAAAAAGATGATGATTGTTTCTTCCTAATATTGAAAATTAGTTCTCTTTTTGCTTTGGCCTCCCTCAGAATGCGTTCATTACTCTTCTTAGCTGTCCATGGCATTCTAAACATTTTTCTGTAAAACCACATTTCTACAGACTCCAGTGACTTTTTTGTTTGTTGTCCTATTGTTCATGATTCAAATCCATATGTTAACTCCTGACGTCCTTGGAAATGCTGTCATGGTTACTTTTGTACTTACATTTTGCCAAGCGAATGCGGACATGGTTACTTTTATTTTATTTCACTTTAGTAAATAGCGATAAGCTTTAACTCATCCACATCCTCAAGGGATTTAACACTAATAGAATTTCCTGTTTAGATTGATCCAATGAGTGCTATTTTGTTCACAAAATTGTGGAAATTTGTGTTTTTTCTAATGTCTTCATTCAGCTGGTTTGTGTTTAGATGTGAAAAATGGCTAGCAACAGTGAAGTATCTATCGCTCGTAAATGTGAATTATTATTAACAGCAGAAAAAGCTAGGAATTATGTTCTGAGAACTTTGAATGTGATAGTGATCTTAGTGTCTTCAGTTTCAGCTGCACTGTCGGATTAAAATGGACCCCCACTTTGGATAGGTGAGTACCATTTCTTATATAATTTTTTTTTTCTTTTTTTTTTTACAAAAATTTTGATTTTTAGTTTCTTAAATTCTTATCCTTCCAATTAAAAAAAAAAATGTTGGTGATTATGAATCTGTGCCCTTTTCCCCTTAAATTAATGTCTAAAACATATGTCCATAACTAGTTATAGTGAAAATATGAAAGATTTAGTGCAAGAAGTATTTTTCAAGAAGAATAAATTATGGCAAAACATTTTTGGCAGGGTCAAAACACAAGGACAGGAAGAGTTAAGTCTGGCTCTACATAACATTTAAAAACTTTTTTTCTTTTTTCTATTGTCAAAAATGGATTGCACAGTATGTTCCTCATTTTTTGGAAAGCTGCTTTTGCCTGAGCCATTCTGCATCTCACCTCTGTTGTACATCTTCCATCGGAGGTTAATAATGTCCTCAGGTATTTAAATTCATTTCCCTGTTTTAATATTGTTCTACTTGTCTTCATTGTGTATTGCATGTTGTCTTTTTCTTTCTTGCTACCATTGCTTCTGTCTTTTTTGCTATTGAGACTGAGTCCTTTATTTCTGCTTTTCTTTACTATAATGTCTAACATTTCTTGTAACTCATTTTCACTCTTAGCGATTAAGACTATCATCAGCATATCTTAGATTATTTATATTATGACCTCCAATTGTTATTCCAGGCCATGCCCCTTATTGATCTTAAAATAATCTTACTATAAATATTAAACAAATCTGGTGACAGCACACAACCTTGTCTAACACCCTGTTTTATTTGTTGAAACATTCCCGATTGTTTTCCAGTTCTTATGGCCACTGTTTGTTGTCAGTACATGTTCTTTATTATTATTTCATTATTGCTGTCTACGTTTATGCCTTCTAAAATTTTGATTATTTCTTAGTGCTTTACTTTGTCAAATACTTTGGTATTATCTATGAAACATAAGTATAGATCTGTTTTCACCTCTATGGCTCTTTCTACTAAAGATCTCATGATGTATATGGCATTGTTTGTTCCTTTACCTCCAACAAAACCACACTGTTCATCACTAATTTATGGACTGATTTTGTTTTGCACTCTTCGCATGATAATTCTTAGTAATATCTTAGTCATGTGACTTATAAGGTTTATTGTGCAATGATCATCACATTCAGTCACACCAGATGTCTTTGGTAGGGCTATGAATATTGACTTTAGCAGGTCTTCTGGAATATATCCACTGTTGTAGATATCAATCAATATTTTTGTTATTACTTCTATTTCAAAATTACCCTTGGCTTCAATCTCTTCTTTTGTAAATTATTCAGCCCAGGAGCTTTTCCTGCTTTTGCGCAAGGCATCTTCTACTTCTTCTTTGAGTATTTCTGGTCCTTCTCCATTATCCTTAATATTTACTTCTGTTCGTTCATCATCAAAAGATCTTTAATGTATTTAGCCCATCGTTCCCTTTTGCTTTTTGTTCAATCAACAGTTCTCATTCCTTTAATCTTAAACATCCAGTTTTTTATTACATTATTCTTCCAATAATTCTTCAATTTGTTTGTATTTAGCCTTGGCATGTCCTTTTTGTTGTGTTTCAATTTCTGTGCATCTCTGTTTTAGCCATGCTTCTTTTGTTTCATTGCATTTTATTACAATTTCTTTATTTAATCTCTTATACTCATCTTTGTTATTCTTATTTCTTCTTCTTGCATCCATCAGTTGCAAAATATAATCTGTCATCGATCTCATTCTTTAATTTTTCCTCACTGGTGATATGAACTCTTTTGATGTTTGCATTTCCCACTGAAGTTCTTAATTGTGATGTTACATTTGTCTTGTATGTAACCTCTTGTCTGATTTGAAGAAATCTAAATTTAACTTATGTTTAACTGTGGTTCGTTTTGCTACTTTTAATTTTATTCTAAGCTTTCCCACAACTGGTACATGATCACTATTGCAATCTCCACCTGGTCTAGTTTTCACACATATAAGACTGTTTTTAAATCTGTTGTTTACCATTATGTAATAAATTTGATTATGTGCGTTGTCTCCTGGGCTTTTCCATGTCCACAGATGTCTTGAATGTTACTTAAACCAGGTGTATCATCATGTTTTGTGTTCTTGCCCAGTCAATAAGTTTGTCACCTATTTCATTTCTTTTACCTAAGCCATAATAACCAATTACTTCCTCGACACCTTCCTTTCCTACTTTTGCATTGAGATTCCCTAGAACTATGGTGTTTTCAAGAGGTTTGCATTGATGAAGTGCCATGTTAAGCTCTTGGTAAAATTTGTCAACTGTTTCCTCTAGACATCCTGCTGATGGTGCATAAACTTATATGAGATTAATGTCTATTGGATTTCCATTCAATTTCACTAAAAGGATTCTGTCAGATATTATCCAAATGCGTTTCACTGTTCTTGGTCTTTCTGCATCCAAGATGATACCCTCTTTGGTTTTCAATACCTCCAGAATAGATGGTTTTAAGTTCATCAGAACATATCTCCCCTGATCTAGTGTATCTCATTTCACACAGTTCCAATAAATGTAAACCCATTATTTTCATTTCCTGTTTTATGTTTTCCAGTTTTCCCTTCTGCGTGAGTGTTCTTATGTTCCAGGTTCCTATTTTCAGTGTCTATTTTGTCTTTATCTTGATTACAATATCTTGATGATGATTGGGTATTTCCTGTAGTACATGATGTCCCCTGCTGAATGAGGGTATTCTATTGGAATCCCCCTTAACGTTGTTCTTATGAAATCTATTATTGTGGCGATTCATGATTGTACAAAGAAATTATGGTGGTGGTTTTCAGTCGCTTTCCGTCAGTTTGTTTACGGTTGGCTCCGCTAGCCTTTGACTAAAAAGTCTCACCCACAAGGCAGTGGGGTTGTTTTACTTCAGGGTACCCTCCCTTAGCCTTTTACTTTCCTGAGCATACCTGCTAGGCCGCAGGGCAGCTGCAGGTTGTATTGTCTACTGCATACAGTAGTAGGTAAAATTACCCGACCTGAGTAAAAATGACTACTACTTAAATATTGAATCTGGAGTTCCAAAAATAGTATTTTCTTTGAACTTTTGCTACACAACAGTGTGTTTACCCAAGACATGACACAGGTCAATATAGTAAATATATTTATTATATATTTTATTATATACTATATATATATATATATATAGTATATGTAGTAAATATTTCCTAACTTACAGTTGAATTATTGCCTGAAATCTTAATTTACCCCACTCCTCACCCTATTTTCCCAATTTTGCAAAGAAAAATTAAGCTTGTCTATTCACATGGTGGCTGTATGGCATCAGTTCAGCCCGTATGTTTAGCATTGTTTGCTGGCTGTCCCATGTCATAAAGGTTTTTTCATTGTCTTCAATGTCAGCTGAGGAGATTTTCCCCATCATGAGAAAAATAAAAACGGTCACAAATTTGTTTCTTGAATTTGGAAAATTTTATAAAATCGTACATACGTTTTCTAACAATACCATAATAGTAACTTTTATAAAGAATGCATTTTTGCATAAATTATGTAAATCTCAGTCAATAAACTAAAAAAACTTCTAAAGATTATTAGTAAATTGTAACACTTGCTATCTATGCTATAGGTAAAATGCATATACTTTGATGTATCTTATTGCCAAGCTATAACTCATTTAATTTATAACTGATTGTTGGCACACATATGAAGTTAAAAATTGAATGCAATCATATTCAACTGAAGATCACACAATTACCTAATTTCAAGGTAGTTAAATCTACATTGTGTATAGTCAGCAATTTCAATGTTAGTAATATTTAATTCAATCTGGTTGCCATCAGGAACCGTTATTGTCCACTCACACTGACGGTTATCTGGATACTGGTTGGGATAGTTTGGTGAGGTTATCACTCCATTTGATGCCACTAAAGCTAAACCACACACTGGGAAAAAAAATGGATTTAGAAATTATGAATGACTAAAAACAATGGATTTTGAAATTGATTTTAGAATGATTCCATGACTAAATAATTAATGATTGATATGCTATAGTTGGTAAAGAAACATAACTCATTCCCTCAAGTTTTAAAAGGAATTACATTTTAACTAATTTTAAAGAAAATCTATTAAGAACAGCAAAATTTAGTCAAAAGGCAGACTCGGACACTCAAAAAAATCATGTCAAATAAAATATGGTGCCTATCTTAGTAGAGTGAAAAAATAGCATGTAGAGGTGGGTAAGAGGCCTTGCTGTCATTATTTGTCACCAAGTCAGGAACCCCCATTTATTATTTTCTGGGTTGATTAGACAATGTTAAGTGCATTCAAACCCATGTTTATTTAATTTACAAGTCCAGCCCTACATCCTTACACAATTTTGACGGTGATCCCCGTATCCTCATTCTTACAGCCTCATTTATTTGGTCCATCTGCTCAATGTAGCGGGCAAGCAGGGCCTTCCCTTTGCTCTCATCAGATTTGTGCCATATCCAGCCTGTGCTCTGAAAGTCTGGTATGCCAGTTTGTCGTGTTGTGCCATTCACGCTCTGATGAAGGCACCAGAATGTGGCTAACAATTTTTCTGAGCACACTTTTTTACAGAAGTCATCTCATTTGGCATACTTAGCGCATAGTTTAAAGTGCATAATTTTTTGGTCGACCTCTACTTTCAGACGCTTCAAGAGCTCAGCTTGTGGTCTTTTATTCCTTCTGGCTTTCTGCCATGTCTTGGCCGTTTGTCTCTTGCTCCGCCAAGCTTCCTTGACATCTACGTTCCACCAGGGTGGCTACATCCATCTCTCCTGCCTCCTACGAGGGGTGCTCTGTTTCCTATGTCTGATTTTGCTAATGACGTCCTGGTCTGTTTTCTCGCACTGGAATGTGTGGCACATTCTTTTCTGGCTTCTATTTCTGCTTTTCTCAATTAGGAGGACACATGGACAGTGATCACTTCCGTGGAGCCCCAGTGCACTCCACCTGCAAACCTGTGCGAAGGTGGAAGACACCAGTGCCAGGCCTATGACACTATCTGAGTCCCCTGTTTGAGTGGCCATTCTTGTTGCCCTTCCATCATTCAAGCCCACTAAATCGGCCGACACCAGTGCGTTCTCTAGGTCTTCTACCTGCTTGTTGGTTATGACGTTACCCCACTGGTTTCCTCTAGCATTAAAGTCTCCGCAGAAAATGATGTTCTCTTCATCAAACTCGAAGAGATTCTGCCATTGTTGTGTGTTCACCTTCCCATTACAGGCATACACATTAACAATCACGAAATGAACTGGGGTCCTCCCCATAACCGCATGTACTTGTAATTCTACATTGTTCCACACAGACATATCAACCTTAGCTGCCACCATATTGTTGCGGACAAGGATGGCCTGCCCAAGGTGTCATCTATTGTAAAAACAATGATATCCAGGAGTACTTACTGTCCTGTCACCAAGAAGAGTTTCTTGCAAAACCATTATATCGGCGCCGCACAGTAGTTTATCAAGAATGGGCTGTCGTTGATTTATGGACCCACAATTCCAATAAGTAACGCACACATACTTTAGGCCTAGCCTCTCACATTTCGACAGTTTAATGTCACCACGCTTGCCCTGTTGTGTTTTCCTTCTTGGATGTTGTCGTTGGGCTGCATCTGAATACATACACTTACCGTCATCATAGATGATTTTGTCGCTGAACGTCAATGCTGTGGATGGTTTAGACTCATGTGCAGTCACTCAGTCACACCGTCCAGAACCCATTTCCACATTGTAAACTGGCCAACTCCAGTAAATAGCTCTGCCGCACGTGGATACACTGTGAGCTTTTCACAAATTAAATGAATTACGCGTTGTTGACGACAGACCGGCGTAAACAAACCGCCATATTTTGACGCGTTCAATAGCGCAATCAACAACATGGATGAGTATAAGTGATCATAAAAGCAAATTGTAACAAAATGCAATGAATCAAAAGAAGCAAAGTGATTTACATCAAATAGAAAGCACATACAATCACATGAACCTTTAAAATATCAATAAAAACAAACAAATAAACAGAAAAGTTCACTGGAAATCAGCACTTATCTTAGAGTCCTCTAAAGAAGCCAGCGAACAGGGTGCCATATTACCCGGAAGTTCTTACATAGGTTTATTGTATTGAAGAGTGGTTTCCCCTCTACATATCCGGTTTAAAAAGTGAAAGTAATCATTTGTGGAGAATATATTTAATTTATAAAGTTTACATTGTCTTTTGCTTTGTAATAATGGTTTTCAAATGTGAAATGGGTGAAACCCTAGTTCCCTGTAGATTATTTAAAAGATTACAGCAGCCTTTTAAAGTAGGTATAATAAATTTCAATCAAACAAACCAATTGGGAATGTTTCAACAAATAAAACAGGGTGTTAGGCA
This sequence comes from Megaustenia siamemsis, assembly GCA_032433765.1. Classification (NCBI taxonomy): domain Eukaryota; kingdom Metazoa; phylum Mollusca; class Gastropoda; order Stylommatophora; family Ariophantidae; genus Megaustenia; species Megaustenia siamemsis. Next base: position 60,939,651 of record JAVIAB010000046.1, read on the forward strand.
AGGTTGTGTGCTGTCACCAGATTTGTTTAATATGTATAGTGAGATTATTTTAAGATCCATAAGGGGCATGCCTGGAATAACAATTGGAGGGCATAATATAAATAATCTAAGATATGCTGATGATACAGTCTTAATCGATAATAGTGAAAATGAGTTACAAGAAATTTTAGTTAGACATCTATAGTGAAAGAAAGCAAAAATAAAGGACTCAGCCTTAATAGCAAAAAGACAGAAGTAATGGTAACAACAAAATAACTCAAAACAACAGAAATGAGATCCAGTGGTCACTGACCAAGCAACTTGATGATTTAGACTTTGCTGATGACATAGCTCTCCTATCACACAGCCATCAACAGATGCAGGAAAAAATGCGCATACTTGATGAGAATCACAACAGCTAGGACTGAAGATTAATAGATATAAGACAAACATTATGAGAATTAATACAGATGGCAATAATCAAATAAAACTAGGAGAAATACCTCTACTAGACATACAATCTTACATATATCTGGGCAGTAATATAGATAAAGAGGGAGGAACAGAAAATGATGCTAAAATAAGGATATCAAAAGCAAGAGGAGCATTCATTGCACTGGGAAACATATGGAAATCCAAAGAAATTAGGCTAAATACAAAAATACAAATTTTCAACTCAAATGTTAAGTCGGTCCTAATCTATGGCTGTGAAACATGGAGAACAACAAAATTGACAATCACGAAGATACAGACATTCATTAATGGATGCTTACGCAGAATAAAGGGATGGAAATGGCAGGACAAAATCCCTAACATAGAATTATGGAAATGTACCAGTTGTAACAGAGTAAGCTAGTGTAAGCATGGGGTCAGTTAACTGAGTTGCTAACCAGTAATTTTCCAAGATACAAGTTAAGTTATAATTCATGTAAGGGTAGGACACACGGAAGTGAGGAAGGAGAGGTCCAGGATAGTTGGACGACACAATGTTTAACTACATGGACAAGTTTAGTTACATGGAATTTTCCATGCAACAGAAGTGGAAATTAGAAGATGACGCAGTGTCTGGGGGGATAGGGTCCTCAGGCATAACAATGTCACCCACCGAACTAAGTTAGAGAGGGTCAATAATTGGCCTGGACTGCATGACTAGAGCATGCAGTGACTTTGTGGCGTTATTGTCAAATCTCCACGATTCCCACTTCACAACAGGTAGTTGTAAGTGACCACCATACGGATTGTTTGCGCTGGACTCATGGTGTTACTCTGCCAGGTAAATAGCTACCAGGAGAGGTCAGTGTCATGAGATAATATTATTCCAAATAGGTCATAGAGATTTCTTGGAAACAAGTTGTTGTCATCAATCTGGCGAAGAGTTCAGGCATTGGTCACAGAATGATGAGCAAGCGACAAACTCAGGTGACCATGAGAGTCACGAGTGGTCAATTTGCGACGATCTTATTGGTCACTATCTTGCAGGTAGAAGAGGGTAGTTGGGTACTTAAAGTCCTGCACAACAAGATTAATTAAGTTAGTCAGAGAGAACCAGAAGAGAAGTTAGAATGTAGACTAAGTCAGTTTAGTCCGGCTTCGGCTGAACTGCCAAAGGCAGTTAGACAAACAGTAAGACAGTCAGTTGAATAGTCAGAACAGTTAGAGTCAGAACAGTTAGAAAGTTAAGATTAGGAAGTTCAGTAGTTAAGAAGTTAGAATCTACAGTTGTAATCAAGTTAGCTTAGAAATTGTTATTGATAGAGACTTGATAAAGAGTATGATGAACTTTATATGAACATTAGTATTGAAATTTTGTTTCAAGTGTTTCAAGAAATGTGTGTTTCATCTTACATGTCGTAAGTAGACTTACAAGTTCGTATGTTGATGAATAATGTTTGATGATCAATAAACTGAATATAATTACGTAACAAGAGAGACTTCGTGTATGAGTCTATAACACAGTAAAATACCAGTGGATAAAGAGATACAGCGAAGACAATGGCGCTGGATAGGACACACACTACGGAAGCCAACTGAGAGTATTACACAACAGGCCCTTTTTTGGAATCCCCAGTTGAAAAGACAAAGAGGAAGACCAAGGAATTCTTGGAGAAGACAGATAGAAGCAAAGATGAAGATGATGGGGAAGACATGGAATGATCTTAAAAAAATGGCAAAAAACAGAACGACTTGGAAAGTGTTTGTTGAAGACCTATGTTCCACTGGGAGTTAAAAAAGGTAGAGGAATGGTAACAATGGTTAGAAAAACCAACAATAACAAATTTGGACCAAAACTGATCAAAAGTGCACTGACAAGAGAGGCAACTACAGCAGGCATCAGGAAATATTTATTGCAAGGCACCTGCTAGAAGGGCACTGTTAATGGAATTAGCATGTGGCGAGAAAAAATGTGGCTCATGTACAAAGTATGATGGCATCAGAAAGAAGGAACAGCATCAATGAACATGGATTTTTTTTTCTGTCTGCCCTACCTGTCATGTTCAGATCAAAAGGAATTAACAAAAACATTAACATAATTTGCACGTACTGACCTGATGAGGCATTGATTATAGTATAAGAAGCTGTAAACCCTTCTCTTGCTATATCAGCATCAGTCATCATAAACACCACCATTACATTATCAGTAGAGGTCAATGTGCCAGGATTATTTGTTCCACAGAATCTACAAAATAAAAGTTCACAGATTACTTTCACAAGATAATTTGATTCACAGAACCCACAAAATAATAGTTCAAAGATTAATGTCACAAGATTAATTTGATTCACAGAACCCACAAAATAATAGTTCAAAGATTAATGTCACAAGATTAATTTGATTCACAGAACCCACAGAATAATAGTTCACAGATTACTGTTACTAGATAATTTGTTCCACAGAACCTACAAAATAATATTTTAAAGATTACTGTTACAAAATTATTTGATCCACAGATCCTACAAAATAATAATTCAGAGATTACTGTTACAAAATTATTTGATCCATAGAACCTACAAAATAATAATTCAGAGATTACTGTTACAATATTATTTGTTCCACAGAACCTACAAAATAATATTTTAAAGATTACTGTTACAAAATTATTTGATCCACAGAACCTACATAATAATAATTCAGAGATTCATCATCATCAAGAACTGGGCCTACTGGCGTAGGTGATCATGTCTCTCCACAACTTTCGATTTCAGCAGCTATTTATCATTTCTGTTGTTGACCTTCTGCCAAGCCATTCTCTTAAGCTGTCTCTTATTTTTTCTCTTTGCTTCCCTCTATCTCTTTGTCCCTCAATTTTTCCAGTTGTTACAATATATTCCAGTTGTTCTCTTCTTATTACATGGCCAAAAAATGATGATTGTTTCTTCCTAATATTGGAAATTAGCTCTCTTTTTGCTTTGACCTCTCTCAGAAAATCTTCATTACTCCTCTTAGCTGTCCATGGTATTCTCAACATTCTTCTGTAAAACAACATTTCTACAGACTCCAGTGATTTTCTTGTCTGTTGTCCTATTGTCCATGATTCGCATCCATATGTTAAGGCTGGCTCTACATAACAATTAAGAACTCTTTTTCTTTTTTCTATTGTCAAAATGGATTGCAAAGTATCTTCCTCATTTTTTGGAAAGCTGCTTTTGCCTGAGCCATTCTGCATCTCACCTCTTTTGTACATCTTCCGCCTGAGGTTAACAAAGTTCCCAAATATTTAAATTCATTTAACTGTTTTAATATTTTTAATTTGGATGATGATGTCATGAGCCTAGTACATTCCTCTCATGGATGATGATGTCATGAGCCTAGTACATTCCTCTCATGCATGATGATGTCATGAGCCTAGTACATTCCTCTAATGGATGATGATGTCATGAGTTTAGTACATTCCCCTCATGGATGATGATGTCCTGAGTTTAGTACATTCCCCTCATGGGTGATGATGTCATGATCCTAGTACATTCCCCTCATGGATAGTGATGTCCTGTGTTTAGTACATTCCCCTCATGGATGATGATGTCATGATCCTAGTACATTCCCCTCATGGATGATGATGTCCTGAGTTTAGTACATTCCCCTCATGGATGATGATGTAATGATCCTAGGACATTCCCCTCATGGATGATGATGTCATTAATTTAGTACATTCCCCTCATGGATGATGATGTCATGAGTTTAGTACATTCCCCTCATGGATGATGATGTCATGATCCTAGTACATTCTCCTCATGGATGGAGATGTCCTGAGTTTAGTACATTCCTCTCATGGATGGAGATGTCCTGAGTTTAGTACATTCCACTCATGGATGATGATGTCCTGGGTTTAGTACATTTCCCTCATGGATGATGATGTCCTGAGTTTAGTACATTCCTCTCATGGATGGAGATGTCCTGAGTTTAGTACATTTCCCTCATGGATGATGATGTCCTGAGTTTAGTACATTCCTCTCATGGATGGAGATGTCCTGAGTTTAGTACATTCCACTCATGGATGGAGATTTCCTGTGTTTAGTACATTCCTCTCATGGATGGAGATGTCCTGAGTTTAGTACATTCCCCTCATGGATGAAGATGTCCTGAGCCTAGTACATTCCCCTCATGGATGATGATGTCCTGAGTTTAGTACATTCCTCTCATGGATGATGATGTCCTGAGTTTAGTACATTCCCCTCATGGATGATGATGTCCTGAGTTTAGTACATTCCCCTCATGGATGATGATGTCCTGAGTTTAGTACATTCCTCTCATGGATGGAGATGTCCTGAGTTTAGTACATTCCACTCATGGATGGAGATTTCCTGTGTTTAGTACATTCCCCTCATGGATGATGATGTCCTGAGCCTAGTACATTCCCCTCATGGATGGAGATGTCCTGAGCCTAGTACAATCCCCTCATGGATGATGATGTCCTGAGCCTAGGACAGTCCCCTCATGGATGGAGATGTCCTGAGCCTAGTACAATCCCCTCATGGATGATGATGTCCTGAGCCTAGTACATTCCCCTCACAAATGTAGATGTCCTGAGCCTAGTACATTCCTCTCATGGATGAAGATGTCCCGAGTCTAGTACATTCCCCTCATGTATGGTGATGTCCTGAGCCTAGTACATTCCCCTCATGGATGGTGATGGCCTGAGCCTAGTACATTTCCCTCATAAATGTAGATGTCCTGAGCCTAGTACATTCCCCTCATAAATGTAGATGTCCTGAGCCTAGTACATTCCTCTCATGTATGGTGATGTCCTGAGCCTAGTACATTCCCCTCATAAATGTAGATGTCCTGAGCCTAGTACATTCCCCTCATGGTTGGTGATGTCCTGAGCCTAGTACATTCCCCTCATGGATGGTGATGTCCTGAGCCTAGTACAATCCCCTCATGGATGATGATGTCCTGAGCCTAGTACATTCCCCTCATAAATTTAGATGTCCTGAGCCTAGTACATTCCTCTCATGGATGAAGATGTCCCGAGTCTAGTACATTCCCCTCATTCTTAAAATTCATATTTTATGGAATTGTTCTCCATATATGACATCGCACACAAAACATACAATGTCTAGCCATTGGTTTCTGAAAAAGAAAGCCTGCAGGCTACCATTTTGATGCCACACCAGTTGTCTATGATTTTTTTTTCACAGAAATGGCCATGCGCATTGTTCAACTTTGTATTTTTGCTCATTGGATATGGATTATTCAGCTTCTGTTCAAAAATATTTATAAATGTTGTTGTAGTATACTGATGCCAGTGTTTTAATTTCTTATTTCAAGCATCTTGACATTATATACATATTTAGCTTTGTTTATTATCCCTCTGAAAATGTCACCATCGTCATTACATTCCAGGCTGCAAATCTAATTACAACAGTACACTGAAAACTGGCGATGATTATTATTATTACTACATTCTTCTTCTTCTTCTTTCCTTCCTCATCTGCCTTTCAGCATCGAGGGGAGGTTTAATTTGCGGTCTTTTGCTCTTCTGTTGTCTATGATTTTTTTTTCACAGAAATGGCCATGCGCATTGTTCAACTTTGTATTTTTGCTCATTGGATATGGATTATTCAGCTTCTGTTCAAAAATATTTATAAATGTTGTTGTAGTATACTGATGCCAGTGTTTTAATTTCTTATTTCAAGCATCTTGACATTATATACATATTTAGCTTTGTTTATTATCCCTCTGAAAATGTCACCATCGTCATTACATTCCAGGCTGCAAATCTAATTACAACAGTACACTGAAAACTGGCGATGATTATTATTATTACTACATTCTTCTTCTTCTTCTTTCCTTCCTCATCTGCCTTTCAGCATCGAGGGGAGGTTTAATTTGCGGTCTTTTGCTCTTCTGTTCGCCTCTGCTGCTGTTATGTTTCCTAGTGCTTCTAATATTCCATCGACCCATCTTTTACGTGGTTGACCCTTGAGTCTGGTGTTCTCACAACGTTTGTTGAAGGCTGGTTGTGTTGTGTTTTGTTCTTTCTGCATTGTCACGTGGCCAAACCATTTTATCTGTTGTTTCCTTATATATTCTATGGTGGGGCTATTCCTAGCGCTACTTTACTCTCCATCTTCTATGTATTTCTCTGAGCATAAAACATTTATCCCTTACCGACCTGCTAAGTCAGTCGTAAGTTAAGGGCTTAACTTAAGAAAAACACAAGATGGGGGTTTAGCCCGACTGATGTTTCCCCCCACATGTTTGATCGCTAAGGTCTCACATGCGATCTTTTACGATCTAAATATAAAACTTTAGCTGGTTACATTTATTATTGTATTACTACTTTAGTGTGTTTAAATTTCCTAAAAATCCTGATCTGCAAAGCAGGTAGATAAAATGTATAGGCTGGTCTCCTACTTTAGTAAGTGTTGTAGAAGATGTTGAAGATCTGAAGCTGAATCTGGTCATGAATATGAAGTGTTTATTAGAGAGACCTTTGAAATATTGTCTCAGCGATGGAGAACTTGGCAATTGTTTCATGTTTTACACAATCAATGTTGAAACAATTTATGCAATGTCCATTTGTGTAACTCTAACAACATTTCCAGAGATGAGTGTTATAGTGGTTGTTGGTCTAGAAAAAAACTGATCAGAAATATCTTAAATGGATTGTAGAAAACAGGTTGAAAGGTGGTCACAGCTGGACACTTGACTTATTTATTAAAAGTAATCTTAGCTCATCTAACAATCCACACAACAAAAGTGTGTACAACCTTGTACAGAAAGCATACAATAACTTGCAGTGTGTTGTTGGTGTAAGTAAAAAAGGTAAAATGCCTCGTCACGCCAAGTAGCATATAGGGAATATAGTGTTAGTGACCTTAATTTTTACAGACCTTCAGCACATAATTTATAGGGTAATGTGATTGGTTTTACGCCCGTGCTGCTTTACTTTACCAGAAAAAATCATGTACCCATTAAGGCTGGGTGAACCTGGAACATCAATCAGGATTGAACCCGACCTCTTTTCCTTAGTAGTCCAGTTTACTAACCACTGAGCTATTGTGGCTCCCCTGTGTTGCTGATGTGCTACATAATAATTCAAAAGGATAAGAAATTGGTATTTTCTGCAGAACAGTGCAATTGCTAGAATTTGGAGATACCAGAAAGCATTACAGTTCCTGCACTGTCTGCTTTGTTTTCATGTTGTACAATAAATCATCATCCTCTTACATGTTTATCAGGAAAAGTCATCTGCTTAGTCTGCCTCACCCCATTAAGTTCAGAAATTTAGCTTCAGCATGCTCTTTAGGCTTTGAAAATGGTTACAAATCCTATTTGCAGCATAAGCATAGCAAACTCTCATCCTTCTAAACTGGTAAATATGCTGGCATTTATAGTGTTTGTGGGAGCCACGATAGCTCAGTGGTTAGTGAACTGGACTACAAAGGACAAGAGGTAGGGTTCGATCCCAAATGACGGCTTCCGGTTCACCCAGCCATTAATGGGTACCGGATTTTTTTTCTGGGAAAGTAAAGCAGCACGGGCATAATACCGACCACATTACCCAAAAATAATGTGCCGAAGGTCTGTAAAATTTATGGTCACTAACACCATATTCCCTATACGCCACTTGGTGTGACGGGGGTACTTTACTTTTTTACTTTACTTATAGTGTTTGTAGTCACTCAAAGACTCTTATCAACTAAGTTTAAAGAGAAATGTCCATCTTGTGTGCATCATAAAAAAGTGCTGAAGCATATTATCACAGCCAGCATCCAGCAACACTATGATAGTGAAGTGTCTGTAACGATAGTTGTTCCAAGAGGAAAGCTGTTTCCAAGATCAGTGATATTATGAGAAATGTTTTTTCTTAACAATAGAAAAATACAAAATGAAAAGGCACTGACAAAATCAGCACAATCTAGGGCTAATAGAGTAAAGTTGGCAGTTGACATTTCTACATTGATGTTTACAGTTTCTGTCATTGCTATTTCTTGTATTCATCTGAGACTTTAAGTTCATAATGGAAGTGTTGATTTACTTACCCCCGGGATGTTTTACTTGATGGCAACAACAATACCAATATTGCCATTTTTCTGTCAACAATGTCTGGCGGTAGTGTTCTATATACTTTACTGCAGTTTTTTTTTCTTTTTTATATTTATGTTGATAAATATTTTACAATACTCATTGAGTGCATTACAGCCGGTTGAATAGTACAGCCATTGGAAAGACATCACCAGTCTTTGCTGAGCAGGCTGGCTTTCTGTTCCATCTGGCACTGGTTTAGTTAAAGTCACTACTTATGTGTGAATGATATTTAAGTAGTTAATCCTCATAACAAAACTTCACAGATTAACAAATCTACGAGTTTCCGGGATGAAATATTACATTTTTAACCAAAAACGTTTTACACTTTAAGGTACAGTTTCTTTTAATCATTTGGAATGTACACTAGAAGTATGTGTATTTTAATTTTTTGGAAAGACAAATGAGCAAATCAACTAAAGCATCAGTGACAAAACAATGTGTACCACAACCTTGTATTTTATAAACATCTATTGCTACATTATTTTTATGAGGCACCACTAACCATTTTATAACAAGTTATAACTTTATTTTTATAACAAGTATAACTAAAAAAAATGCAATGTTGCTACATATGCACAATTAATCATCACTACCTTACAATCAAACAATGCTACAACACATGCTATGAGCTACTGTAAACTTATAATATATCAGTGAGCATTCCTGCAGCATGAGTGATAATACAGCACAACCTTGCATTCTATCAAACTTAAGCACTTTCAGAAGCTTACCTTCCCAGTTTACTTCCCTCAGCGACTACTGAATTGTCATAAACTTCCACGTAATCAACACATTCTTGATATGGATGCTCAAAATTGAATTCATTGAATGTGAGACGAATGAGAAAGCCAGGTGGGGCAAATATATACCATGTACAGTTGACTCCATGAGGGTACTGGTTAGGATGCCCAGGACTGGAGATAAGAGATGTGTTTGCACGATACACTCCTCCACATTGTGCAGGCCCTGTTACAAAATTGTTTAATGTATTGTTTTTCTTTGTTATAGAATGTCTAGAACAATTGTTACAGGAAATTGATATATCCAACTCCATCATTCTAGAATACAGTATTTGAAGGTTAGGAAGTTATGTGATAGTGTGACAATTCAGAGGAAGAATAAAAGAAGAATATGACAAAGGAGAGAGAAAGAATAAGTTATGATTGAAGTAGAATAACAAAGGAGACCAAGAATTAGCAAGCGTAAACTAGTCAACCGGACTCAGAACGATGAGACATAACAAGCTATGAGATTCTATAGTGGGGAGAAATAGCAAGAGATTGCTGAACAAACAGGTGTTCAATCTGAATGTTGGAACTCTTGACAGATCATCCACTAACCAAGAATGTTACCTAACCAACACAGAGAGAAGCATAGATTTGAGATACAAACAGGTGCTTGAGGTTGGATGGATGGGGACGGACGGAGACTGCAGAGAGTTGTAAACATTCTTTGAAGTCCCCAATTGAGCGAATTCCGGAGTAATTTTTTGAGCTGAAGAAGTTCGGTAGACGCTTTGATGCCTAGAGATGGGAGATGTGAATTTCCTCTGAGTAGGAGTTCAGGGGGAGAATGTGCCCACATTTGGTCAGAGACCAAATAACAGCTTTGTTTTGCTGGAAGCCAAAATTAGGAGTGATTGACAGATGTCGTCAAGAATCTTCAAGTAATGAGGATTAGTGACAGAATTGCAAGGGGGGAGTTAAAAAGATAGTGATTAGTTCCTGACAAATGGCAGAGTGACCATACACATTGCTCCCTAGAATCCTCAGCCAGGTAGGTATGGCTGACATGGCAATAAAAAGTAAAGACGCGCATACCTTAGGACAGTTCTCGAAGCCTAAAAATACCAGCAAAAAGTAGAGTGGAGGAATTTAGAAACCTGCTTCAAGGCAGAAGGTTAGGAGTGAAGTTAGATTGCTATAGAGAATTATCAAAGTTAATGGACATGTTAGAAGCTAGACAGTTAGGAAATTATTAGAAGTGGTCAATGAAACTGAGAGACTTAGAGTAGAAATAGAATTGTTAAAGGACATAAGAGAGATAGTGTGGATTGAACCTTCTACAGATACAAGAGGTAGTGTGAACTGGATTGTAGAATTACAGATGAGTACACAATTATAACTAAGGAACTGATATGAGAGAAGTGGATAGAACTATTAGCATACTTATAGGAGTCTACAAGTTGCTGAATTAGATTATTAAGGACTGCTATATGCATTATGTTACATATACATATATATCGCCAGTAGTTGCAACAAGCCACGAACTGTGTAGTGTTTAAAACTCTGTTAGAAATCCATTCATTTTTGTGTGTGTGTTTCTCTGCTGGATCAGCATTCTCTAATGTGTGATGATAGAGGTGTTTGTTCAACTCAGGCATGGTGGTAAAAATGTATATCTAAATATGACATGGTGGTCAACCACGCGCTGCCAGGGCTCAAAAGGGGAGTAAAGAATTGTGGTGCTCTTCCCTAATAGATATTTTGTAGAGGTGACTAAGAAAGGTTAGACAGGAGACCTGTCTCAATTATCAGACCTGTCTGTTCAATTATCTAAACATTCATATATAATATGTTATATGTTAGATAAATATAAATATATAGATTGATTCTTAAAACCATGAACAATTTTGTCTCTAAAATCTCTTCTGTTGTGTCGATAAAAAGCTTCCGTACGGAAAGAGTTAACAAATATGGACCAGTCAAAGAAAGGAATAAAAGTATTTCTATCATCCAGGATGGATAAGAGCTCTCTGTATAGGATATATATGATACAACATTAAGAAAGCTGCAAGGAGTTTGTACCTAGATACTATGGGAGATTGATATAGATTCATAAATTGGTGAGTAATATTTTCATCTTTTCAATTTTATGTCCATGTTGCCAGTAAACTGATATATAATAAAATATGCTTACTTAACCCTTTCCGTACGGAAGCTTTTTATCGACGCAACGAAAAAGATTTTAGAGACAAAATTGTTCATGGTTTTAAGAATCAATCTACATATTTATATTTATCTAACATATAACATACTATATATGAATGTTTAGATAATTGAACAAGGTATTAGATTTCACCAATATCACGATGATACAAGATGTAAAATGAATATGGTCTGATGATATTCGCACTAATAAAATTTAGCGTGGCGCACCATGCGGCGGAACGTACGCAACCGAAACGGAAATGGCACATCATGCGGCGGATCGTAGGGAAAGAGTTAATAGAATAACTTAATGCTTACTATATGGCTGAACTTGTCCCAGAAGCTTGAAAACATAGGCGAAGTGGTCTATTATTATTGTGTTAAGGAATTAGGCATGAAGAAAGTAAGGACGAGCATGAAGCCACAGAAAAGCAGACAACAAAAACAAATAGAAGAGATCAGGATGTAGATAAACCATGTCAGGAAACAATTCAAGAGAGCTACAGAAGTAGAGAAGGAAGCATTACACCAGGTGTGGCAGCATCTAAAATCAAAATATAAGGCACAGGGTAGAGCAGAAAGTCTATATCGGAAAAGGAAAGCAAGCAAGAGGGCCAAGGAAACATTTTTCAAAGACCAGTTCAAGTTTGCAAAGGAGCTGTTTGAACCACCAAGATCTGGAACATGAACTCTTTCCATACGTTTCGCCACACTGTGCGCCATGCTGATTTCGGCAGCTTACGTTTTGCCGCATAGTGCGCCGCGCTCAATTTGATTAGTGTGAACGCCATCAAATCATATTCTTTTACATGTCTTGTATCATCTTGGTATTGGTGAAATCTAATACCCTGTTCAATTATCTAAAAATTCATATATAATATGACATAAGTTATATGTAGATAAATATAAATATGTAGATTGATTCTTAAAACAATGAAAAATTTTGTCTCTGAAATCTCTTCCGCTGTGTCGGTCAATAAAAAGCTTCCATATGGAAAGAGTTAACAACTAGCAAGAAAGAGCTGGAGAAACATCTGAGAAAGACCTTTTTGGATAGCCATAGAGATGAACCACTCAAGTCGATGACAGGGCTGATGTGGCTGAGTGAACCTAGCACCCCATTCAATGATTGGCTTCTGACACTACAAGAAGTGATAAATGTAGTTTACAGAGCCTGCAACAACTCAGCCTGGTTTACAAAAGATGCCCAGAGGTACTGAAGCGACAGCACTGGCTGCTCAGGAGTGCATGGAAAAGGCAGATGGTAAGCCAGGAGTGGAAGAAGGCCAATGGCATGTACATTCCAAAGGATCAGAACTCAAATGAGATTATGCAGTTCAGACCAATCTCCCTACTGAATGTGGAAGAGAAAATATTCTTTTCTATAATGGCAAAGAGACTCACCTCGTACCTCATGGAGAATGGGTACATAGATACTGCCATACAGAAGGGGGGAAGTCCCTGGTGTCCCCGGATGCTTGGAGCATGCAACAATGATATGGGAGGCGATACAGAGAGCAAAGACTGAGAAGCTAAATCTAGACATCATATGGTTGGATCTTGCCAACGCATATGGATCAGTCCCACATCAGATGATTTGGCAGGCTCACCGAATGTACCATGTACCCCAGAGTGTGACCACCATGTTCAAATTGTATTTACCAGCTTTACTGTGAATTTTTCCACAAAGGAATATATAACCGACTGGACAGAATTGCAAGTCGGCATTGCGATGAGCTGTACAATTTTGCCCCTTACTCTTCGTGATGGCGATGCAAGTAATACTGAAAGCAGCAGAGGGAGTTGCAAAAGGACCAGACCTTGGAGATGTATATTACATGCCACCACTTACAGTATTTATGGAAGACACCACGATCCTAGCGTTAGAAGAGAGCCACATCCGCAGGATGCTTGAACGCCTGGACAAGCTCATCATGTGGTGCCGGATAAGCTTCAAACTGAGGAAGTCATGAAGCCTCTCCATCAGACAAGGGAAGACCAAGGAAGTCACATTGTGTAGCAAACCAGAGGATCCCAACCGTTTGCAAGGAGCCAATAAAGAGTCTAGGCAGAGTGTATGATGCCTCATTGAAAGACATGAAAGCAGTCCAGAGAGTAAGAGAGATGGCAGAGCAAGGGCTACATATTATCGACCAGAGTAGACTTGTAGGAAAGTTCAAAATCTGGTACCTCCAGGTCATGTTGATACCCAAATTGTTATTTCCTCTTCTGATATACGAGATCAGCTCAAATACAGTGGGAGCAATGGAGAGCAAGATTAGCAAGTACATGTGGAAATAACTGGGAGTACCACCAGGACTGTACTATAAGAAAGCTAAGCCTGTCCAAACAGTGGAAACCACAGAGAAGACCAGTCGGAAATGGCAGGCGTGTGCTGAAGTACACGAAGCACGTAAAAGTCTCCAACTAAAGGAAGTAACGGGCTACACGCAGACCAACAGATGTGGATATGGTCATGGAGACATCAGGGTGATCAAAGGCATTAAATAGACAATGGAGGGACATGTATAGTTTGGGAGATCACAGAAGTCAAGGAGAACAAACATGTGCAAAAGGTAGCACAACAGGTGCAGCAAGGTCAATGGATCACATGGGATGAGACCTTTGCAGAGGGCGCTAACATGGAATGACATGTGGCATATGGCACCGCTGTGGCTCAGCTATATATTCAGATCTATGTGTGACCTGCTACCATCAGCCTGCAACCTTGTGAAGTTGGGAAAGTTAGATGACAATCAATGTTCTCTTTGCAGAGGAAGGTAGAAGATGGAGCATGTTCTTTCCTCATGCAAGACAACTCTAGGCCAAGGGTGGTACACATTGGGACACAACAAAGTGCTGCATAAACTGGCTGCCATCATGGTTGGTGGGGGGGGGGCGGATGAATGCCAACACTAAAGTTTGAAAAGCTACAATGAACACCTACTTTTTGAGAGCGGGACAGGCTGCACGCTCCAAGGAGAACAACTGGAGCGACTCCACAATCCTGGATGTAGCAAATGATTGGGATATGGTGGTTGACCTCCCAGGGTGAGGGAAGTACCTAGAGTGCATCAAGAGATCTAAAATGCATCCGGACATTCACTTTACACATCAGACATTACCCACATCATCTTAATAGAGCTCACAGTGCCATTTGAATCCAGGATAGATGAACAGCATATATTTAAACTAGCCAAATATAAGGATCGCCATCAAGCTGAGACAGCAGGGACTCCAGAGTAGAGTGTTTTCTGTGGTGGTTAGTGCCAGAGGACTCACGGCCCCAACCCTCTATGACCTCTTAAAGATGCTAAGAATTAAGGAGGGGGGGGGGGAGATGAGGATAAGAACAATGAAGATGATTGCTGAGTCAGCCAAAAGAGCGTTCTGCTGGCTTTGGCAGAATTATAACAGATCAACAATCAAATAATCATATGCTCAGACAATCAGGCAACTAATTTACACCTTGACCACTTATTGGTTATTGGTTATGGAAGGCCTCGGTATCACAGCAAACGAATTAAAATCCATAATTGCTCAACCGCCCGTGCCAGTGGAATCATCCGAATTACTAACTCATCTCCCAAACAAAGAAAGGTAACTGTAGTCCCCATCGTAGCAGTCTCAGCACATGCCAAAAGACATAAGGCGAAACCGCGCAGAAAGTGAACACAGTCAACTGTTCCCTGTCATATGATATCATCATTCATCGTAAACAAGTGGGATATCGAAGCAGGATCAAAACGGATGAGACACACAGCTCACGGTGTGCACAGAGCACTTAACTCAGTAGCTCCTGCAACAAGCCGGACTTGGAATATGAGGAAACTGCAAGAAGGAACACTTTTCAGACATAGCCTTCAATGGTTCCTACCGCCTATCCACCATATACCATGGGAGTTCACGTCCTCCCGAAAACAATGATCGTCATAGCACCTGATGATGTTAGGCCATCATTGATGACTCCAATTCAAAACATATAGACACACAGTGGTGGTAAGTTATCATTTCCAATCCAACAGAAGCCACATGACCTGTAGTTAGTAAAACCACAGAGAGAATATGATTTTGTGACCTTCACTGATTCACCCTAGATGTGAATGTGTAGTTTACACAAGAGGAGAAGTTTTCAACTACAGTGATCCCATTTAAGGCAATTCTGGGATAGCAAGGCAAGTCTCCTTTATAGCAGCAGAACTTGATGTTCTCCGCTCCCTTCTTGTACCTGCCGCCACACGATTCTGATGTCTCATTAACTTGGGCATCATTCAAGAACAATGTCAGATTAACATTCCATAGATATGGCTCTGCTGATGAAATGCTTGGTGCAACAGTTGTATCAATCATACTGGAGGCTCCTGGTCTGTGGTCATTAATATCACAGACGGCACATGATGTTGTTATATTTAGTGTTTCTTTCTGGGGTGTAAATATGTGGCACACACATGGAGAGTGGTTTGTGGTCACAGTAATCCCATTAAAGGCAATTCTAGGGTAGCATGGCATAGCTGTTTCAGAACAGCACAATCCTGTGATGTTTTCTGTGTTTGCTATAAAGCTGCTGCTGCTACACAATCCTGACCAATTATAGGTGTGGACATTATTCACTTGCAATGACAAAACTGCTTTGTTTACATCATAAACCTCTGGAAGCGAATCATTTATGGGACTAATAGTACAATTTATTCTTCCATCGGGGATATCTTCATTGAGTCCCAAAAAAAAGGTCTTTGGTTAAAAAGCACAAATGCTTTTGAGTTAAACACAAAATGAGCCCACTTCATAGATTCAAAATGATCCTTGCCAATGCCATACGTTTGCACAAGTTAGGTCCTTAGCTACCAAACGTCCGAAACGAAGCCATCGAATTAACGACTTTCTCTACAGCGAAGGTTACCGAACTTATTACTTACCACTTATTACTCCCACGTAAGTCAACAGAATAGGGAGAATGTACTCGGGAAGACAAGAGGCGCAGCAATAGGAAGGTACATCATCAACCATAGGTGAGCAACACGGGGCATTTGTGGTCCAGACAGTTCAAACAATAAAGCTCCCAATAACCTGAAGGCCAGACAAATAGGCGCTGATCTACACTATGACTCCCAAACTCCTACGTAAGTCAATGGCGTAACGACAGGTTAACCCTAGACGAGGCGCTGCAATAAGCAAGACATAGTACATCATCGACCATAGGGGAGCAACACCGGGCTTTTGTGACACCAACAGTTTAATCAATAAGTTCCAAATAACCTGATGGTCATAGATTATGAAAAGGCATTTGATAGTTTAGACAGAGGAATGCTTTGGGAGTTGCTGAGTTATTACAGAATCCCTATAAAGTTTATTAACCTGATAAGAACAATGTATGAAGGAATGAAATTAGTGTGGTGCATGAAGGGCAGCTTACAGAAACATCTGAAAAAAGAACAGGAATAAGGCAGGGATGCCTTCTATCTCCATTTCACTTTCAACTGGCCATAGATTGGATTATGAAAATAACCCAAAACAATAGAAATGGAATCCAGTGGTCACTGACCAAGCAACTTGATGATTTGGACTTTGCTGATGACATAGTTCTCCTATCACACAGCCATCAACAGATGCAAGATAAAATGAGCATACTTGATGAGAGATCACAACAGCTAGGACTGAAGATTAATAGAGATAAGACCAACATTATGAGAATTAATGCAGTTGACAATAACCAAATAAAAATAGGAGAAACACCTCTACTAGACGTGCAATCTTACATATATCTGGGCAGTAATATAGATAAAGAGGAAGGAACAGAAAATGATACCAAAATAAGGGTATCAAAAGCAAGAGGAGCTTTCATTGCACTGGGAAACATATGAAAGTCCAAAAAAATTAGGTTAAATACAAAAATAAAAATTTTCAACTCCAATGTTAAGTCAGTCCTATTATATGGCTGTGAAACATGGAGAACAAAAAAATGACAATAATGAAGATACAGACTCTCATTAATGGATTTTTATGCAGAATAAAAGGATGGAAATGACAGGACAAAATCACTAACATAGAATTATGGAAATGCACCAGTCAAACACAGTCGCGATAGCTCAGTGGTTAGTGAAATGGACTACAAAGGACAAGAGGTAGGGTTCGATCCTAACCAATAACTTCCAGTTTCACCCTGCCTTAAATGGATACTGGATTTTTTTCTGGGAAGTAAAGCGGCAGGGCTGTAATACCGACCACACTACCCCAAAAAATCATGTGCTGAAGGTCTGTAAAATTTATGGTCGCTAACACCATATTCCCTATACGCCACTTGGCGTGATGGGGCTCTTTCCTTTACTTTACTTCCTGTCAAATACCAGTGGATAAAGAGATAAAGCAAAGACGATGGCGCTGGATAAGACACACACTGCAGAAGCCAACTGAGAGTATTACACAACAGGCCCTTTTTTGGAATCCCCAGGGAAAATGACAAAGAGGAAGACCAAGGAATTCTAGGATAAGACAGATGGAAGCAGAGATGAAGGAAGATGATGGGGAAGACATGGAATCATCTTAAAAGAATGGCAAGAAACAGAATTGGAAAGTGTTTGTTGAAAACCTATGCTCCACAGGGAGCTGAAAGGTAGAAGAAGAAGAAGAACCTGAGGGTCAGACAACTAGGTGCTAATCTACATCGTGATTTCAGGACTCCCACTACAGTCAGATAGCCGGTGGGTGTGAAGAAGAGAGATAAATAAAAGATAGGACAAGGGGAAGTAATAATGAAAATTAAGGAGATGTTGAGAGGGGAGATAATTGGAATATTAGATGTGAGTAAAAGTGACAGATCACGGGAAATCATGCAAGGGGAGACAAGTGAGGGGGAGCAGTAGATTCACGGGAAATAGAAAGGTCAAGGAGAAAGCGTGCGGGGCGAGACATGAGTGACCGAAATTGGAGAGAAAGAACAAGGGAAAATATAGTTTAGTCGAGCTTAAGTCGGGGCCCAATGCAGACGTTGTGTCCAAAACACCAACGGGACTGTGGGCAGGGGGCAGTATGGAACAGATTCATTTATTGACAGGTTAGTGTGTGGCTAGTGTTAGACCTAGACGGTTGAGTAACTGAGTGACAGTAGGGATTGGAATATAGCAACGAGTGATAGGATGACCCTAGTGAAGAGTTAGTTATCAATGTGAGACACATAGATAGATGAGCTTAATTGAAGCTAGGTCTAATGTAGACCTTAATCAGTATCAAAGTGTTAGGCATGAACTGTTGGCTGTGTGCCATTATGACTAATTAAAAACCTTCATCAGTATCAAGGTGTTCAGTGTGAACTGTTGGCTGTGTGCCATTATGACTAATTAGAAACCTTCATCAGTATCAAGGTGTTCAGTGTGAACTGTTGGCTGTGTGCCATTATGACTAATTAGAAACCTTCATCAGTATCAAGGTGTTCAGTGTGAACTGTTGGCTGTGTGCCATTATGACTAATTAGAAACCTTCATCAGTATCAAGGTGTTAGGCATGAACTGTTGGCTGTGTGCCATTATGACTAATTAGAAACCTTCATCAGTATCAAGGTGTTAGGCATGAACTGTTGGCTGTGTGCCATTATGACTAATTAGAAACCTTCATCAGTATCAAGGTGTTCAGTGTGAACTGTTGGCTGTGTGCCATTATGACTAATTAGAAACCTTCATCAGTATCAAGGTGTTAGGCATGAACTGTTGGCTCTGTGCCATTATGACTATATAGAAACCGTCATCAGCAGTCAGCTGTGAGGTATGAATGTTGGATGTGAGCCTGTAGTATTATAAAGAGACTGTCAATGCACATTTATGCCTGTCAAGGGAAGACCTTCCTTACATCTAGATATCGAACATGAATAGTTGGCGGTGTGCCATGGTAATGTGGGCAAATTGTTTTAATTATTAAACTGTTATTACTAGCCCTGGTGTTGTTCCTTGCTGTTGTCGAAAGGGTGATGTGTCCTACGAAGAACGAGCCAGGAGTTGTCGACTAGAGAGTCACAACGCGAAGTCGATCAACAGGCGGACCTGAACCTGGAGGTACCAGCAGCGGCAGATCTTGAGTCCACGAGAAGGCGTGAAGCCTGACCTTGAGTGTACCGGTACCAAACAAAGTCGCCAGTGAAAGCCTGTCCTGCTGAGGAGATGTTACCTTCATTCCATGCCCCAGATAATTGATAGACAAAAGAAGGCATATTAAACTGTTATTGCTAGCCCCTGGTATGCTGTGACGAAAGTTCCTTGGTGCTGTCAAGAAGAGTCACGTTCGCTCAGCTTCAGTACGACGGGAAGGCCCAATACTGTCATCTTTACCGGTCTGTCAACGAGTTTGAATATTTCCCTGTTACAGGTGCAAGGAGTCCCAGGGTCGACGGGCCTATAAAAAGACGTTGCTAGTAGTAGCCACCTTATTTCGCATGAATAGCACAGCAACTTGCTGGGGAATAGCTAAACCAGATAAGTAAAACTATATTCGACTATGTTGCGTAGAGTAAGTGTAGTTATTTTGTGCTGAATATATAGTGTAAGCCTTAGAGGCAATGCAGCAGGAGGTCGACATCTGGGAGTCATGACCCAGGGGGGCCCACCTCCCATAGGGTATCAAGAAGCTTAATGACCAAAACACCTGCTCAACAGGGGATCCTTTTCTGATGATCAGATTGCCTCCTGCTGTGAAAGCTCTGTACAAAGAGTTTCCTACTGCTTTATCTACAACAAAATTTATACAGAATTTTGACATTGGTGACATTGGGTGGTTCACAAATCTAATTCAGATAATTCAGTTCAAGCTAGCAAAAAAATCAGGAAGGCAAAGGTTCAACTTTGAATGGCAAGTACATATTTTAATGGCATAACTTTAAGCTGAACAATTAAAATTACAAAAAATCTACATATTTACCATTTTCAACAGAAGTGTATACTGCTTGAAACCCACCGCCATGTTCAGATATATCTGTGGAAAACTTGAGGAACATAGCATTTCCTGTAGACATGACTTCTGTGGGTATTGATGCTCCACATAGACGAGTTCCAATCCTTGTTGCAAAGTCATTAGCTCCATCATAAATCTATGAGAATAAGACAATGCTGAAAAGATTTGTGTGCACACCTGTATGTTTTATTAGATTTTTTATGCACCGCTGTTTATTTTATCATTAAAGATCACATTTCAATTATAATTCTAAATATATTACAACATTTATTAGTGATAATGCAGTGTGTAGACTAAATTCCTTCTATCTTAAAATGAGTTTAAATTTCTAACATCTCACAACAAATATGACATTTGTAGCATACAGCAAACATACAAACAACATACATACAAGCCATTCCATTTTCACCCCTCAAACTCTTTAGTCTTTAGTTTTTGACCGATGCCACAGCGAGCAATCCCATATTCATTTTGCTGCCTGTTCTAGCAGCCATCAAAGTGTTCATTTATGATTGTTCCTGTCCATCACTGATTGAATATGTTGCATTCTTTTCTCAAGAGGATGCTTTTCCTGCTTTCCTCCTTCATGGCGCCATGTCCCACATCCCTTAAACATGTGGATTATCCTCACTTTCATTGTCCCCTCCTGTAAGAGGTGTTCCTTATAAGCCTTTGTCATGTTATACGTCCATTTTTAAGGTTTCTTGTGTAATGGCCAACCTGTTTACAGTTGTTTGCCAGCATTACTTAAGTTATCTGTCCCTGAATGATGCTTTGCATACTATTTTTATCTCTTTTGCTAATCTATAATGTTCTGAACGCAAAATCAAATGTGAATCAATTTAATTGAACAAACTGTTCATAATTGTTATAAAACATATTGATTTACTGTAAATTATCATTTGAGATGTTTTTCTATTAAATGTTATCAATTATAATGGTTACGAATTCTCAAAAATAAACATTTTTCTCAATGGCAGTGACATCATTCCCTATCTTCACCATTGAGCTATGAGACTTATTTGAGCACACAATATTTGCATACATTAAATAATTTTAATTAAATATTTTGCAAAGATTTTCCACTTAGTTTCACATTTCTGGCAACAGCGGTTTGTTGTTAATTATTTTTCAAAGCCACTAGGGGGTTTGATTCATCAAGTTGTGGTTTTATTTTGTCAAATTTCTCTTTCTGCTTTTTTAGCAACCAGTATATTTTAGCAGGCAAAGCAGATGAACAAAGCTGCCATCATTCAAAAACTGTGATCATAGCTGGGATTTGGCCTTGTTTCAAACTTTGTTGGTAAGGTTTACAAAATTGATAATATTGTATAATGTGGCAAATGACAATATACAATGTGGCATTTGAAGAGCATTGTTCGCACATATTTTTAAGATAAGCAATGTTAATCGATACTGTCAATTACGATACTCAATGAAGGTCAAGTTGACCTAAGACAGGAAATGACATGATCACTTAATAGTAATGCTGTATTATGGAAAATAATGTCATCCGTGTATTCATTAGATAGTATATATCTATAATAACATTATAATGCAATATCATATTGTTTTATAAAATATAATATGTTATTTATGCAGGCAAAGGTATCTCACAGCAAAACAGGTGGAAGCTGTCAGCAACCCACAGCTGTGGTTTGTGATAGCAGTTTGACTGTGAGTCTATATGTTTGGAATTGGAGTCATCAATGACGGCCTAACATCATCAAGTGCTATGATGATCATCATTTTCGGAAGGATGTGAACTCCCATGGTATATGGTGGATAGGCAGCAGGAACCATTGAAGGCTATGTCTGAAAAGTGTTCCTTCATGCAGTTTCCTCATATTCCAAGTCCGGCTTGTTGCAGGAGCTACTGAGTTAAGTGTTCTGTGCACACCGTGAGCTGTGTGTCTCATCCGTTTTGATCCTGCTTCGATATCCCGCTTGTTTACGATGAATGATGATATCGTATGATGGGGAACAGTTGGCTGTGTTCACTTTCTGCGCGGTTTCGCCTTATGTCTTTTGGCGTGCGCTGAGACTGCTACGATGGGGACTACAGTTACCTTTCTTTGTTTGGGAGATGAATTAGTAATTCGGATGATTCCACTGGCACGGGCGGTTGAGCAATTATGGATTTTAATTCGTTTGCTGTGATACCGAGGCCTTCCATAACCAATAACCAATAATAACCCACAGCTGATGGCTTGTGCCAAGATCGGTAAAACAGAACCATTCAGACCCTGCTCCACCTCTCTTTGGTGCCTTCAGAAAGACTAACATGTCTAGTTTGGCCAAGCAAGCAGGGATCAAAGAGGGATGACAACCCAGTAATCAAAAATGTTGTGCTGAAGTCGGATGTGTTGGGCCAAAAGGGGCAAATATCAGTTGTACTGAAAACCACAGCACAGTGCAGACACGTCTACTCAACATCCTTTCAAGGGTGGATGACGAAGAGGTGTGATCCTTTAGTCATCAAATGAACGCAAACAAATAACAATGACAACAAAATATGTTATTTACTAATGAGCTCTAAAAAAGGTTTGCAGTAACATTCCATTTACAAATTATATTATTAATTATTGCCAATATCAAATAATTAACTACTATTCAGTGTTATTAAAATAATTTTTCTCAGAAGAATGTTGAAAGTTCCATGGACAGCTAAAAAGACCAATGAAGAGGCCAACACAAAAAGGGAACTCCTTAAAAACATTAGAAAGAAACAATCAACCTTTTTTAGGCACATCATGAGAACAGGAAAGTTGGAATACTTGGTTACAACTGGTAAAATAAAAGGAAAGAGATATCGCGGACGACAAAGAAAGAAAATACTGGATAGCTTGGTGTCATGGCATGGAAAACAGTCAACAACAGAACTGATACGATGCACTGTAGATAGAAGATTGTGGAAGGTGATCACCGGTTTGGCACATGATGATGATGATGATTAAAATAATTAGACAATGATGTTGCTACTTGTTAATTGTTGCGCTGTAATTTAATTTTAAGTTAATTTAAATTTACTGTTAAACATGAGAAACAAATCTGTAAACAAAACCATACATTATGCAATAGGAAAATTATCATTGAATTTACTGCACATCAAAATTAAAATTGTATTCATTGGGCCAATTATTATAATCAATAATGCCCATAGTATACATTATTTATCACAATATTTGTGTATGGATTTCAGATTTCAATATAAGTGTAATACTGTAACTTTATTTGCTTCCAATAAATGTTGGGTGATACCAGTGTATATCAAGTTTTCATAACACACTAATGAGTACACAGTTCCTCATAACTCTATGTTTCAGAAACAGTAAATTACAGACAAGTGACACAAACTAGCTATATCATAAATGTGACAGTGATTGCCTGAAAATTGAACCGTCTACGTCTTCACATGAAGTAGAAAATGTACATGCAGCAGTAAATAATATCAAAATAAGAGCACACAGCATTAAAAATAAATTGTCCCTGTTGAAATGTATAAAGGGAAAACCATTTACTGCAAATTTCCAAAAGGTGATTGTGAATTGAAGGAAAAGCCTGAATGACACTGAACCTAATATAAAAGGGAATGCATTAAACTTTATTTTTTATTATTTTAGAGCTACATGCACTTTTCTTTTTCACTTCTGAAATATAAAATTGTCATAATTCAATAATAATAGATATTTTATCGAGTTATCATATATATCTGCATTTCTTTTCTAAGTACATGTGATCTGTTTCTGTGCAGAAAAAGATCTGAGTTCACGTTAAATATACTTTCAATATGTATTTTTTTTTTGGTCACTGTTCCTTCTGCTGTAACAAGCAATAAACTTTTCTTTGTTTTACAAATATATTGTTTTGATTGAGATGTGTGTGTTTTTTTATTGTTTTTGAGCAAAATATATGTGCTTGCATATTTTACTATTTAAAAAAAGTAAAGATCCCCTGTCACGCCAAGTGGCATATAGGGAATATAGTGTTAGTGACCATAATTTTACAGACCTTCAGCACATGATTTTTGGGGTAATGTGGTCGGTATTACGCCTGTGCCCTTTTACTTTCCCAGAAAAAATCTGATACCCATTTAAGGCTGGGTGAACCCGGAAGCCGTCGGTTGGGTTCGAATCCTACCTCTTGTCCTTTGTAGTCCAGTTCACTAACCACTGAGCTATTGCGGCTCCCATATTTTACTATGTTATTAAATTATTATTATTTTAATGATTTAGCTATTAGATTGTAGCTAATTCTATAAAATGTCCAAAATGCCCTATGACATTTTTACTGGTGAATCGGAGGCGCCCTAATCTCCTCCTCAAGTAGATATGACCTGTTAGCTTCAAAATGGCAATGCATCTAAGAGAAGGTCAACTCCGATTATAAACCCCCGCTGCCTAGCAGTACCCGTTCATGGAATAGACTTCGGGAATAAACTCTGAGGAAAAATCTGATGATGGAGTCCCTAAGGCAGTTCAGTATTGATTTCAACATTGAACTCCTATGGCGCAGTTGGAACCAAACTGTTCTTGCCCTACTAAACCTTTGGATCGCTCGGCTGCGTGGAGAGAAGAAACATGTTGCATGGGCAACAACTTGTCTCTTTCTTTTTCTGCCCAAGCTGGCACCCTGGAGAGGACACTCCAGCTTTGCCATTTTAGCGTCAACATGTTACCTTCCACCCCTGCCACACAAGTGAAATCAACAACCAAGAAACATAACCTATGATTTGGTTGCTGGCATGCCAGCACTATGCAGACTAGAGACTAATAATTTGTACAAAATAAATGACGCCAGAAAGACAGCCATAATCAATAACAAACTGAAAATATTTCAGGTGGATATAGTTGCACTTCATGAAGCCCATTTGGCAGGCTTAGGTATGCTAAATGAGGCTGACTATGTGTTCTATTGGCAAGGAAAGAGCAGCAACGATATCAGAGAACACAGTCTGGGATTTGCTGTGAAAAAATCTCTAAAAGATCTGGTCACACTTGGCCAGAATGCATTACATCAGATCTTCGCCTAAATGCAACAGCAGGACCAGTTATCCTTATAAGTGTATATGCTCTGACCTTGTGCTCTTCATCTGAAACCAAGGAAAATTTCTTGAAAATTTGACAGAAGTCATGGAAAGTATACCACGACAAGATCACACTGTTCTACTGGGTGATTTCAATGCTAGAATTGGTGCAGACCACAGTTCATGGTCAACTTGTCTCTGTCGTTTTGGAGTTGGTAAATTTAAAAGAAAACGGCCAACACTTTCTAGTTTTGCATTCACCACAACCTGTGCGTGACAAATACTTTTTTTCAAAACCAAGCCTCAGCATAAAGTATCTTTAAGACACCCACGATTGAAACACTGGCACCAGCTAGACTTGATACTTGTCAGACGCTCTTTCCTCAAATCTGTCATTCTCACACGGTCATACCACAGTGCAGACTGCGACTCGGATCATTCACTAGTCTGTTGCAAACTCAAGTTACTGCCCAGGTGGTTCCACTACGCCTAGCAGATAAAGAAGAGACAACGCATAGACACTAGCAAGCTAATACATTCTGGTCGAACATTTCAACAAGACCCTAAATGAGTCGCTAAGCTCTCATGAACACAACAACAGCACTGGGAACATCTTTGCAACGTCATCTACAACAATACATTTAGGATCTTCAGAAAACTGACATTTAAGACTCACGATTGATTTGAAGCCAACTCCCATGTTATGACACCCATAATCGAAGTTAAACAAGCAGCTTTCTTAGATGTCATAAGAAAGCCCTCAGACCAACAAAATACACTATTGCCCCACTAAAGACATCCAATGGGGAGAAAATAACAGATAGAAGCAAACAGACTGAAATATGGGTGGAACATTATTCATCACTTTATTCAATAGAAAACACTGTTACACTAAACACCCTTGACGTCATTCAAAGTTTCCCACCTATGGAGGAGTTTGACATTGAACCAACTGTAGAGGAACTTAGCAAGGCCATAGATAGCTTGCTCTCCAGTAAGGTACCAGGACAAGATGGGATCCCTCCCGATATGATCAAATTCTGCGAAATTGCTCTGTTACATCCTCTGCTTGAAGTACTACATCAATGCTGGAAAGAGAAAACCATTCCTCAAGATATGAGAGACTCCGTAATTGTAACTCTCTACAAAAATAAAGGAGATAGAAGTGACTGCAACAACTAAAGAGGTACAACCTTACTCAGCATCGTCAGCAAGACCTTCGCCAGAGTCATTTTAAGAAGGCTACAAAAACTCACAGAATGCATGTATCCTGAATCGCATTGTGGCTTTAGATCCGAAAGATCAACTGCAGACATGATTTTCTCTTTACGTCTACTTCAAGAAAAATATAGAGAACAGAAAAAGCCTCTTCATCATCTCTATCGCCCTTACAAAGGCATTTGATCTTGTCAGCAGGAACGGTTTTTTCAAAATACTTTCTAAAATAGGCTGCCCACCTATTCTAGTCAAATCGTTTCATGAGGATATGAAGGGCACCATTCAATATGATGGCAGCACATCACAACCCTTCATACATGCAGTGGTGTCAAGCAGGGATGTGTTCTTGCTCAGACCCTCTTTAGAATCTTTTTCACTGTTCTATTAAAACATGCATTCCCAAATCAAACGAAGGAGTCTATCTTCATACTAGATCTGATGGTCGGTTGTTCAATCTCGCAAAACTAAAGGAAAGGTCCAAAATCATACACATCAATATTAGAGACCTGTTATTTGCTGATGATGCAGCACTTGTCACGCAAAGTCAGGAAGAATTCCAGAGCATGGTACATCGCTTTTTGCGTAACTGCAGAGACTTCGGTCTAACAATAAGTTTCAGAAAACTAACATACTCGGTCAGGACGTTGAAGCAACACCTGCAATCTCTATCGACAACTATAAACTTGATGTCGTGCAGAAGTATAGCTACCTGTGGTCCTTCATCAACGACAAACTATCTCTAGATACAGAAATTGAAACATGCGTTGGTGAAGCATCTACCACATTCACTCGTCTTTCTAGGCGTGTCTGGCAAAACAAGAAACTGACACTTAAAACAAAGTCCACAGTTTACAATGCTTGCATAATTAGTATCCTCCTGTATGGCAGTGAATCTTGGACAACTTATACAAAGCAGGATAGAAGGCTAAACACATTCCATATGGCATGCCTGGAATAACAATCGGAGGTCATAATATAAATAATCTAAGGTATGCTGATGATACAGTCTTAATCGCTAAGAGTTAAAATGAGTTACAAGTAATGTTAGACATTATAGTGAAAGAAAGCAAAAATAAAGAACTCAGCCTTAATAGCAAAAAGACAGAAGTAATGGTGACAACAAAGAAAAGGACATCACCTCAGTGCAAAATAAAGACAAGTGGATCAATATTAAAACAGGTAAATGAATTTAAATATTTGGGAACTTTGTTAACCTCAGACGGAAGATGTACAACAGAGGTGAGATACAGAATGGCTCAGGCAAAAGAAGCTTTCCAAAAAATGAGGAAGATACTATGCAATCCATTTTTGACAATAGAAACAAGAAAAAGAGTTCATAAATGTTATGTAGAGCCAGTCTTAATATATGGATGTGAATCAAGGACAATAGGACAACAGACAAGGAAATCACTGGAATCTGTAGAAATGTGGTTTTACAGAAGAATGTTGAGAATACCATGGACAGCTAAGAAGAGTAATGAAGTCGTTCTGAAAGAGGCCAAAGCAAAAAGAGAGCTAATTTCCAATACTAGGAAGAAACAATCATCATTTTTTGGCCATGTAATGAGAAGAGAACAGCTAAAGTATATTGTAACAACTGGGAAAATTGAGGGACGAAAAGATAGAGGGAAGCAAAGAGAAAAGATACCAGACAGCTTATGGGAATAACTTGGCAGAAGGTCAACAACAGAAATGATAAATAACTGTCTAGATCAAAAGTTGTGGAGAGACATAATCACCTACGCCAGCAGGCCCGGTACTTGATGATGATGGTGATGAGTATATGTACACATAGATTCATGTCTTGATGAAATTCATAAATATGTACACTGTTCCTGAAGAAACAATGAGCTGTTGAATGTGAGGGCCATAGAACTATATGCCTTATAATTCATGTTGTCATGATGCAGCTACATACAATAATGAAGAGCCAGGAATAGTATCAGACATAAAATTTCAGAAGAACAAATGTTTTGTAGAGGGAAAAATAACACCAAACACCATATATATCATACAAAAATGTATAGAAAGAGCTATGGAAGTTAAAACACACATGTACCTAAGTTCCACTGACTATATCTAGTAAGGTTTAAGACAAAATCAAACACAGACATGAAACAATTGTTAAATACAAATGCTAATGGCAAAGATTTAAGATTACAAATTTAAAGAGGCAAATAAAGATAGGAAGATTATAAAACAAATTAAAAGAAGGTTGTCAAGATTTGCTGATCATGGATGGAGAAGAGGTGGGTAGGAAAATTTTAGTATTAACAGAAGAAATCTATCTGTCTATTGACCTTTCGAGCCGTAACCGGCCCATAGGGCGTAGACCAAGATACACCTTCTCCTATATGAATTTTTGTTCTAGCAGTTTTCTTTTAAAGATATTTTATCAAATCTCGCCATCTGTCTCTGTTCTGTGCAAGCAGTTCTATCTCATTGAGGGAGCCGATTCCTGCTGCTCTTGCCTCTCTCATCAATGTTCTTCTCAGTGTCTCCCTGGGTCTTCCTCTTTTTCTTTTACCTGTTGTTTCCCATATGAGGGCTTGCTTTGCTATTCGATTATTATCTCTTCTCATCACATGTCCAACGTATGACCATCGTCTTTTGAAGAAATAGAAGGCTGGAAATAAAGAGGGAGACAAAGGAGAAGATGTTGAATGGTTAACGGCGTGGCATGGGAGGAGATCAATGGGGGAATTGTCACAGTTGACAAAATTGAGAGCTAATGAGCAACAGTCATCCGATGCCTCTAGGCATGGACCATACAGGAACGCCCAATGACAAGAAAATGCAAAGCTCCCAAATGCTTTTCTTTCATTAATATAGCAAAGCAATAAAGACCCATATAAATCAAATGATTGATAGTGATATTTCTCACTGTGTGTTTTACTTTTTATCTTTCTTTATCTAAATATTGATAATGTTAACACTAATCCAGCAATCATTTCATACAGAACCATTCTTATCTACAAGGAAATAATAATTATAGTAAAAATTAAACCCTTTACTCAAAAAAAAATGGCCCACTGAAGACAGGTGGGCTGGATCGGAACAAAGATCACAATTTTATCAGTGTTGCAAACAACAAATTCAAAACAAATGAGGAAATTATAAAAATCGCCAATCAACCACTAATATCTTCAGTAACCAAGAAAAGACGATGGTCATATGTTGGACATGTGATGAGAAGAGATAATAACTGAATAACAAAGCAAGCCCTCATGTAGAAAACAACAGGTAAGAGGAAAAGCGAAAGACCCAGAGAGACACTGAAAAGAACATTGATCAGAGATGCAAGAGCAGCAGGAATTGGTTCCCTCAATAAGATAGAGTTGCTTGCGCAGAACAGAGACAAATGACGAGATCTGATAAAAGATCTTTACAAGGATTGAAAACTACTAGAATAAAAAAAATTAAGATAAGAGAAGGAGTATCTGGGTCTACGCCCTATGGGCCGGCTACGGCTCAAAGGTCAATAGATAGAAACAACAAAGCAACTTGCAATCAATTTCTACATCTTTTCAGAGTGGGTGACATAAACAAAATCCTTGCACACACATAAAATAAATATACACTGAATGGACAAAATCAGTTTTGCAGTATCACTTTCTCTTATCGTACATATTCCATTGTAATGTTGTTTATGGTTTGCATTTATGTGGGTTTTTCACAGAGCTGGTGGAGGCCGTGCCAGGGATACAATTCAAATTGTAGGTGAAGCTACATCTTTCCTTTTAATTTTTTAGATCAACTTGCATCCAGTTCCCAATGGAACTTTTTCTTTTTAAACCTTGAAAGTAGGGCATGCATGAGGTAATGGAGTATTCCATACGGAACGCTCATACAAAACTTTTCTATCCTATAAAGTTAAACGATCAGTAAAATTTGATATCCCGCCAAAAGGTTAATTATACTGACCTTTTTAATGTGCACTTAAAAACCCTTATATTTTTTTAATTCATATTCATGACATTGTTTTAAGCTATTTTTTTATGAGGTTCTGTGATTAGCATATTAAAAACTAAAGTTGTGAAGTAGTTCTGATTTCTTCTAAATTAGTCAAAACCAAGTTATGTACTTATAAAGAGAAATGTATGACATGTGTTGGCTATCTCCTTGTGACCAACCCATTAGTGTAGGTGATCAGGTCTTGAGGTTGGGAGTGAAGTTGCAGTACCTCCTGGATCTCAGACTAAAGTCATGCCCTGCGCCCCAGTCACAGCTCACACTCTGACAGTACACAGTCAATTTCACAAATCACAAAACATCTCAACCATTGGGTTAAATCTGCAAACCTAAATATACTTTATATGTCACAGGACCTAAATTTCATACCTCAATGTAATCATAGTTACATCCCTCATCCGCTCCAAGGTCAAAATGTGTAAATCGTAATAGAACCCTAGCGGAGTCAGAAACCTGAATTGTGTATTCACATTGTATGTTATGGGGGTAATGATCCGGCCAGTTTGGAGACTGGAATTGCCCTTCTGATTCAGTGTATAGATCTCCACAAACTGAAATGTCAGATACAGCTTCATGAGAAAAATAACAAATAAGAGGCACATCAAAATTATTATTTTCTGTTTGCTTCAACAATCTAGCATGACAAGCTTACATTCTATGTTATTTAAATCCTCACTGGAGATTCTGATATCTTTTCATCTTCACAAATGACGGTGGGCAAGAATATACTTTTCTTTCATAATGTTATGAAGCTTACAAATAACCATCACCACTATGTCTATCAGTTCACAGTCTGTCCATTAACACTACATCCTATACACTAAAAGGTTACAGTCTGTGTACTTGTTGGTTAAAGTCTGTTCATTTTAGGCTGAGATTTATGCACTTAGAGGATAAGGTTTGTGCATTCACAGACTAAGGCTTGTGCACATAAAGCCATGGTCTGTGCACAAAAATCTTATAGTATGTGCACCTAATACCTATTGGTACTTATACCAATATCTTATAGTACATTCACTATTACCAAATAGTATGTGCATTGATAGGAATGTAAAAACATGTGAATTGAGGTACAAACAATCACAGCCTGATTAATTACCTGTTACCCACTGAGCACTAAGTTTACCAGAAAAGGACAGGCCAGTGCGAAGTTCTATGTTCATGACGTTGTTGGAACTAGTGATTGGAGTTGTATATTCTGTAGTGCCACAGAAGTTAACCAAAACAGGTGCCGTCTCAGTAAAACCATCTCTGATCTGTGCAAAGATATTTAAACTATGAATACATCTAATTATAATTTCTATAAATTTAACAACCACTGCTTTATATTTGTATTTTTTTTTTAAGTTGAGTATAGCAATGAGTAATGCGGACACTAAATGGGCTAATGAAAAAAAAACTTTTCACCAACATTCAACAGCATCACCATGTGCCATACCGGTTGGCTTAAGTGATCATGTCCTTCCATAATCTTCTATCTACAGTGCTTCGTGTCAGTTCTGTTGTTGATTGTTTGCCATGCCATGACACCAAGCTATCTAGCATTTTCTCTCTGTCATCCATGATCTCTCTTTCCTTGTATTTTGTTATAACCAAGTATTCCAACTTTCCTCTTCTCATGATGTGCCTGAAAAATGTTGATTGTTTCTTTCTGATGTTTTTTAGGAGCTCCCTTTTTGTGTTGACCTCTTTGAGAATTTCCTCATTGGTCTTTTTAGCTGTCCAGGGAACTTTCAACATTCTTCTGAGAAATCCCATCTCTGTGACCTCTAACCGTCTTTTCATTTCTTTGTCTACAGTCAATGATTCGCTTCCATAGGTATTGAAATTGTAGAAATTGGTTCTATATAGCACCGATGAACTCTCTTTCTCACTTCTATTGACATAGACTTGTATAAGATATTTTTAATTTTCTGAAATGACTTCCATCTCCAAGATGGGGGATCTAGTCCACGTCCTCTCGATCGCTGCAGAAAATGCACCCAGGGTCTGATTAATTTCTGATCTTCTTTGCATTTTCTGCTTTAAAGTCAAAATGATGATATGCTTGATACCTCTGTGTTGCTAAAGCGAGGTCGTAGGCCGACAACAGTCCGTTTTTGACGAATCAAGTGTTGTGAGTGAGACCTTCCACCATCTAGACTTGATCTGTGCTTTACATCACATTGGTGCTGTACATGACCGTTATTGGAATTCTTTGACGCAAGTTATTTCCATGTTACACATTAATGTAAACTACTTTGTCAGCCACAGTTTTATCTCTTTGGGGAATTTGCTTCGTGTTTTGTTCGTCGTAGGCTGCTTACACTTGAGTAATCAAACAGAAATCTAAAGGTATCGAGATTATGAGTTCGGCGACATTGTTGTGTGCTATGTCATCATAATGGTTCCCTAAACCGGCCGTGTGCAAATCTTACGGTCTGCTGTAGGATGTGTGACGAGGATAATTTGACGACTGACTGTGTGTCTATATGTTCAGAATTGAAGTCATCAACGATGACCTAACATCATCAAGTGCTACGACGATCATCATTTTCAAGAGCACGTGACTTACCGGTATATGGGGAGAGGCAGCGGGAACAATTGAAGGCTGTGCATGAAAAGTGTTCCTTGTTGCAGTTTCCTCATATTACAAGTCGCATGTCTGTGTTAGTCACCTCTAGTGACTCGGGCAGATGATGCTCGTAAACCTGGGAAGGCCGACCATCTAAGGGCAGAATCCCCCTACAGAAAAGATCAACTGCTGCCTTGCAGTAAGATTGGGGACAATCAAAGGCTAAGGAAAGCAAACCTGAAAAAATGCTGGCTGAAATCGGATGCACTGTTCCACTGGCGCAGAACATAGTGCAGCGTTTTAACAGGTATTCAATCGGAGTGGATCTAACAGGCTTAAATAGACAGCTGTCTTCGTATGAGAGTCTGGAGTCCTACTCTGATTGAATCCTGATCGCAGAGAGAGAGAGAGAGATTTTCTGAAATGCTATTTTGGCTGAGCTTTTCTACTTTTAATTTCTGTGGTGCATCTTCCATCTGATGTTATTATTGTGCCCAAGTATTTGACGCGTTGCACTTGTTTCAGATTTGTCCTATTATTTTTATCCTGCATGATGGTGAAGATTGTTTCTTTAATATGACCATTACTTCTTACTATTCAGACTTAGACCTTTCTTGTTCTTTCTTCTACTATTATGTCTATCATTTCTTGAAGTTCATTCTCTGTCTCTGCTATTAAGACTGTATCATCCGCATATAGAAAATTATATATATTGTGACTGTTGACTTTAATTCCTTTTTTGTCTACTATTAATCTCATCAAAAGAAGTAATGCTGAACCTTTCGAGCCATAGCTAGCCCATGGGGCATAGACCAAGATACTCCTTCTCTTATCTGAATTTTTGTTCTAGCAGTTTTCAATTCTTTTAAAGATATTTTATCAAATCTCGCCATTTATCTCTGTTCTGTGCAAGCAGCTCTATCTCATTGAGGTAGCCGAATCCTGCTGCTCTTGCCTCTCTCATCAATGTCCTTCTCAGTGTCTCTCTGGGTCTTCCTCTTTTTCTCTTACCTGTTGTTTCCCATATGAGGGCTTGCTTTGTTATTCGGTTATTATCTCTTCTCATCACATGTCCAACATATGACCATCATCTTTTCTTTATTACTGAAGATATTAGTGGTTGATTGGCGATTTCTCTAATTTCCTTGTTTGTTTTGAATTCGTTCCACACTATACCAAGTATTTTCCTTAGACATTTATTTTCGAATGTGTTCAACTTTGTTTCTATATCTCTTGTTGTTTTCCAGCTTTCACACACATACGTAAGGGTTGATAGTACATTTGATTTGAATAGTCTAAGTTTTGTGTTTGTGCTGATGAGTTTTGATTTCCACAACTTTTCAAGGCTTCTGAAAGATATTGCTGCTTTAGCTATTGTGATTCTAATTTCTTTACTTGTATCCCCCTCTTGATCAATGTGACTTCCAAGATAGATAAAGTAATCGATCTCTTCTACTAGTTTGAAAGAAGTAATACCAGTGGCTAAAAGAATC
Organism: Megaustenia siamemsis; assembly: GCA_032433765.1. NCBI lineage: Eukaryota > Metazoa > Mollusca > Gastropoda > Stylommatophora > Ariophantidae > Megaustenia > Megaustenia siamemsis. The sequence goes on from JAVIAB010000046.1 coordinate 60,974,287, forward strand.
AATAAAAAGAAATGGATGATAAGAAGAAATACAAGAACTAATGGACGAAAGACGAAAACATAAGAAAGAAGAACGGACATGTAAAATATTGCACAAAGAGATCCAGAACAAATGCAGAGAAGCAAAGGAAGGATGGTTAAAACAGAAATGTGAAGAAATGGAAAAACAATAAAAGAAAGACTCAAAATTTATGTACAATCTGTTAAATGAATTAACAGGAAGAAAAGAAGTCAAAGTTTCAGGATGTGTTAAGTCAAAGGAAAGAAATATAATAATGGGACAGGAGAAGACAATAGAAGGATGGACAGAAAATATCAGTCAACTCTATGATGATGAAAGACCAGAATTAAACAATTTAAACAAAGACACAGGACCACCAATTATGCAGAGTGAAGTGGAGGACACAATTTAACACATGAAAAGAGGCAAAGCTCCAGGTCCCGACAATATAACATTAGAAGAGATAAATGCATTAGGAGAGCTGGGAGTACAAGTCATAACAAAACTACTGAATGACATATATAACACTGGACACATACCCAAAGATCTACTAAAATCTATCTTTGTAGCCATACCGAAGAAGTCAGGCGCCACTGATTGTGAAGACCATCGCACTATTAGTCTTATGAGCCATATGACGAAAATATTACTAAGAATCATCATGAGACATGTAAGAAACAAAATCGAACCAGAAATAAGTGAAAAACAGTGTGGATTTGTTGAAGGAAAGGGCACCAATAATGCAATATACATCTTAAGAACATTGATAGAAAGATCTATAGATGTAAAGAAAGATCTATACATGTGCTTTATAGACTACACAAAGGCATTTGACAAAGTGAAGCATGTGGAAATAACCAATATGCTGGAGAAATTAAACATTGATGGCAAGGATCTGCGAATCATAAAAAACATGTACTGGCAACAAACAGAATCTATACAAATTAAACAAACAGGACAATTTCAACTTATAAAAGAGGAGTCAGGCAAGGCTGTGTTCTGTCGCCGGATTTGTTTTCACTTTACAGCGAACATACAAACATATTATGAGATCAATAGTAGACAAAAAAGGAATTGAAGTCAACGGTCACAACATAAATAATTTGCGATGTGCGGATGACACAGTCTTAATAGCAGAGACTGAGAATGAACTACAAGAAATGATAGACATAATAGTAAAAGAAAGCATCAAGAAAGGTCTCAGTCTGAATAGTAAGAAAACAGAAGTAATGGTCATATCGAAGAAAAAATCATCACCAGCATGCAGCATAAAAATAAACAGGACAAATTGAAAAATTGACAAATGAAACAAGTGCAATGTGTCAAATACTTGGGCACAATAATAACATTGGATAAAACATGCACCACGGAAACAGAAAGCAGAATAGCTGAGGCCAAAATATCATTTCAGAAAATGAAAAATATTTATGCAACAAATCTATGTCAATAGAAATGAGAAAGAGAGTTCATCGATGCTATATAGAACCAATTCTGACCTATGGAAGCAAATCATGGACAGTAGACAAACGAATGAAAAGACGATTAGAGGCCACAGAGATGGGATTTCTCAGAAGAATATTGAAAGTTCCCTGACAGCTAAAAAGACCAAAGAGGAAGTTCTCAAAGAAGCCAACACAAAAAGGTAGCTCCTAAAAAACATCAGAAAGAAACAATCAACATTTTTCGGGCACTTCATGAGAAGAGGAAAGTTGGAATACTTGGTTACAACTGGCAAAATAAAAGTAAAGAGAGATCGCGGACAACAAAGAGAGAAAATACTGGATAGCTTGGTGTCATGGCATGGAAAGCAGTCAACAACAGAACTGATATGATGCACTGTAGATAGAAGATTGTGGAAGGACATTATTGCCTACGCCAACCGGTATGGTACATGATGATGATGATGATGATGCCTATCGTACTGTACTTATCACTCATCTGTCTATCTACTCTAAGCATATCTATTTCTAATTTCATGTTTCTTGGAGATTTCCGTGTCTTGCACAGTTTTATACTTATCTTTCCAACTACTGGTACATGGTCACTACTTACCAACATTATTCTACCTTTCAGCTTCCTGTGGAAGTCATAGGTCGTCAACAAACACTTTCCAAGTCGTTCTGTTTCTTGCCATTCTTTTGGGATCATTCCATGTCTTCCCCATCATCTTCATCTCTGCTTCTATCTGTCTTCTTCAAGAATTCCTTGGTCTTCCCCTTTGTTTTTTGCCCTTTATCCAAAGGTATTTGACCGGTACATTCCCATAATTCTATGTTAGTGATTTTGTCCTGCCATTTCCATCCTTTTATTCTGTGTAAGCATCCATTAATGAAAGTCTGTATCTTCATGATTGTCAATTTTATTACCAACATTACAAGGAAATAATTATCATTTTTGGCCATGTAATAAGAAGAGAATAGCTGGAACTTATTGTGACAACAGAAAATTGTGGGAAGAGGTGCCAGAGGAAAAGAGAAGTCTACCCAAAAGTTTAAAAGAGCAGTAAGATAACAAGTCAGCAACAGAATTGATAAACAATTGTAGAGAAAGTTGTGAAGAGTCATGATCAACTGTGCCAGCAGACATGTTTTTTAATTATTCATACCTTCCATATTATACAACTGTCTCGTATTCAGTACAGATTTTATGTTTTTGTTTGTTAATACCAGCTGTACGCCCAATGGATATGAGTAAAGACCATTTTTGTGAAACTCTGCTTTTTTCCTTCTTCAAATTTATTTGCACATAAAAGTTTTTGGAAAACTGTGAATTAGCTATTTCCGGAAGCAGCAAACCACCAAAACCAATTTTTTTTTTTAGTCAGGAAGTTACCAAGCATAGCCAAAAGGTCTCACATTTAACTAGAGATATCATGTGATTAATGTTACTACATTTATGCATCAAGTATAAGACCAGGAAAGTAACTTTGCAATACATTTCACTGGCTTCACACATGGGCTCCAGCCCAAATAGTTTTCTCTTTCAACTTTGGACAACAATTGCGAGTCTAATATAACCTAGTAGACTTGGTCTATGATTGAACTGATCAAGTCTCGCCAAGAAGCGAGCAAACCCCCACCTCCTCCCTCCCTCCCCAAGACAAAGATAATAGACATACGCCAGTACCCCAATGTGTTCCCATAGCGCGAAAAGCTTTTTTTGCTTGATCACTGTCACGTGGTAGTTTTCAAATTTCAAGATATTGGATGGATTTACGACTGAATGCAGCAGGTGTGCTTTTTTGTCAATAATTTTGTCATCATTAATGTACTATTTCTATTCTATTGACCTTTCGAGCCGTAACCGGCCCATAGGGCGTAGACCAAGATACACCTTCTCCTATATGAATTTTTGTTCTAGCAGTTTTCTTTTAAAGATATTTTATCAAATCTCGCCATCTGTCTCTGTTCTGTGCAAGCAGTTCTATCTCATTGAGGGAGCCGATTCCTGCTGCTCTTGCCTCTCTCATCAATGTTCTTCTCAGTGTCTCCCTGGGTCTTCCTCTTTTTCTTTTACCTGTTGTTTCCCATATGAGGGCTTGCTTTGCTATTCGATTATTATCTCTTCTCATCACATGTCCAACGTATGACCATCGTCTTTTCTTTATTACTGAAGATATTAGTGGTTGATTGGCGATTTCTCTAATTTCCTCGTTTGTTTTGAATTCGTTCCATTCTATACCAAGTATTTTCCTTAGACATTTATTTTCGAATGCGTTCAACTTTGTTTCTATATCTCTTGTTGTTTTCCAGCTTTCACACGCATATGTAAGGGTTGATAGTACATTTGATTTGAATAGCCTAAGTTTTGTGTTTGTGCTAATGAGTTTTGATTTCCACAACTTTTCAAGGCTTCTGAAAGACATTGCTGCTTTAGCCAGTCTGATTCTAATTTCTTTGCTCGTATCCCCTTCTCGATCAATGTGACTTCCAAGATAGATGAAGTGATTAATGTACTAGTGCAGAGTTAAAAACAATAGATTGTTTAATTCGGTATCTGTTTAAACAGATTTGCCCAATTCAATTGTACGATTATCTTTACAAAATTTGAAAGAGATTTCTAATAATAATTCAAGTCAAAATAATAATAATTAATCATATTTAAGTAAGATAAATCCCAAAATAGAATTTTCTTTGAGCTTTTACTGCACTGCTATGTGTATACCCAAGACAACAAACGGGGATCAAATGCGGTAGTCATTTCCTGGCTTATGGTCGATTTTTTAGCCTGAAATCCGACCACATGGCCCCCTGGCTACCAGAGAAGTTACGTTTGTCTATTTACACGATGGCTGTCCACCATCAGTTCAGCTCGTTTATGTTCAGCTCCCCAAAAGCATTCTTTGATGTCTATCCCATGTTACAAGGGTTTTATTTGATGTCCCGCCAAAGGCGGAGGAGATTTCCTAACATAAAGTAAAAAAACAGGAAGAAGGAAACAATATTCTTGAAACTTGCCTACATTTATTTTCAAAAACCAGCCCCCTTTCTATAACATTGTATTTTTGCAGCGCACTTGAAAAAAAAAAATCCAACATCTTCTTTTCTTCTTCTTCTTCTATCCTTCCTCCATTGCCGTTGGAGTCGAGGGAAGATACAATCTGTGATTCTTTGCTCTTCTGTTGGCCTCTTCTGGTGTTATCCCTCCTAGTGACTCTAGTATTCTCTTTATTCATCTCTTTCTCGATCTTCCTCTTACTCTGGTGGTTTCTTAGCATTTGTTTATGGCTCTTTGATACTTTGTTAGTTCTTTTTGTCTTGTTATGCGACCGAACCAATTTATCTGTTGTTTCTTTATGTTGTTCTTAATCCAACATCAAAGGAAACAAATCCAATACTTAGGAGTCACCTGAAGTAGTAATTAGGAAGTTAATTAGGAGGGGGATATTTGCCTGCAGCAAACAGTCAAATTTCAAGAATTTGTATTTTGAGGGTGGTAATTTTTATGATGGTATCGTAATCCAGGGTTAAGGTTGAATTTCATTATACCAAATAAAAAAATGTTCAAAGATTAAAATATACTCTTTATTTTAAAAGTGTGGGATAGAGTTCATATACTAAAACATATAGAAAATGAATGATAAATAGCAATTAAGCTGCTTCTCTGATATATAAAGACTAAGATATTACTAAGAATCATCAAGCAAAGAGTGCAAAACAAAATCAGTCCAGAAATTAGTGAAGAACAGTGTGGTTTTGTTGGAGGTAAAAGTACGAACAATGCCACATACATCATAAGTTCTTTAGTAGAAAGAGCCACAGAGGTGAAAACAGATCTATGCTTATGTTTCATAGATTATGCCAAAGCATTTGACAAAGTAAAGCACCAAAAATATATCAAAATTTTAAAAGGCATAAACGTAGACAGCAAAGATCTAAGAATAATAAAGAACATGCACTGGCAACAAACAATGGCCATAAGAACTGGAAATCAATAGGGAATGTTTCAATAAATAAAACAGGGTGTTAGGCAAGGTTGTGTGCTGTCACCAGATTTGTTTAATATTTATAGTGAGATTATTTTAAGATACATAAGGGGCATGTCTGGAATAACAATTGGAGGTCATAATATAAATAATCTAAGGTATGCTGATGATACAGTCTTAATTGCTAAGAGTGAAAATGAGTTACAAGAAATGTTAGACATTATAGTGAAGGAAAGCAAAAATAAAGGACTCAGCCTTAAAAGAAAAAAAACAGAAGCAATGGTAACAACAAAGAAAAAAACATCACCACAATGCACTATAAGGACAAGTGGAACAATATTAAAAGAAGTAAATAAATTTAAATATCTGGCAACAATGTTAACCTTAGATGGAAGATGTACAACAGGGGTGAGATGCAGAATGGCTCAGGCAACAGCAGTTTTCTAAAAAATGAAGATGATCATGTGCAATCCATTTTTGACAATAGGAACAAGAAAAAGAGTTCTTAAATGTTATGTGAGCCAGTCTTAACATATGGATGTGAATCATGGATGATAGGACAACAAACAAGAAAATCACTAGAGGTTGTAAAAATGTGGTTTTACAGAAGAATGTTGAGAATACCATGGACAGCTAAGAAGAGTAATGAAAACATTCTGAAAGAGACAAAGCAAAATTGGAGCTAATTTCCAATATTATGAAGAAACAATCATCATTTTTTGGTCATGTAATGAGAAGCAAATAGCTGGAATATATTGTGACAACTGGAAAAATTGAGGGATGAAGAGATAAAAAGAAGCAAAGAGGAAAGATAACAGATAGCTTAAGAAAATGGCTTGGCAGAAAGACAACAACAGAAATGATAAATAACTGTCAAGATTGAAAGTTGTGGAGTGACATGATCACCTATGCCAGCAGGCATGGTACTGATGATGATGATGATCTTGATTAAGTTTATAGAACCCTGGTTGCTGAAAGGATGAGTTTACAAAATGAAGGAGACAGGATGGATGTAATTATGGCATGAAGAAACATTCATAAAAACTTGGCATGGTACTTGATGATATATACATATATCATACTGATTGGTCTCGAGGCAAGATGCCAGCCTTGAGTCAGAGAGGTTGTGGGTTCAAATTCTGGCTGCACCAGTTGGGATTTTTATCTATGATTTCTCTCTGCGGCAACCACCCATGAGAACATTGATTGAAAAGTACACAGAAGTAAACAAACCAATATATGCCTGCTTTATAGACTACACCAAAGCTTTCGATAGAATACACCATAACCAACTTATAAACTGCCTAAAGGATATAAATCTAGACGACGCAGACATAAGACTAATATGTAATTTGTACTGGGAGCAAACAGCAATAATAAGATATAACAAAGAGAACTCTACACCCATGGACATAAAAAGAGAAGTAAGACAAGGATGCATCCTATCACCAAGCTTGTTCAATCTATACACTGAGCAAATCTTTAAAAACATCTCAGATACCAGGCCTTAACATTAATGGAAAGATAATCAATAACCTAAGATATGCTGATGATACTGTTCTACTAGCAGAAAATCCTAAAGACCTACAACACTTACTTAATGTGATAAACACAACAAGCAAAAAATATGGACTAGAAATAAATGTCAAAAAGACTAAAACTATGATCATAAACAAAGAAAATTCTCAAGACCTACAATTAAATATCACAGTTGAGGGAATACATCTGGAGACAGTCCAGAGTTACAACTACCTTGGACATACTATAACCAATGATGGAAAATGCACAACTGAAATAAGCAAAAGAATAGGTATGGCAAAAAGCAATTTTAATGCCATGAAAAATATACTAACAACAAAACAAATATCAGCAGGGCTGAAACTAAGAATGGCAAAATGTTACATCTTCTCAATATTCCTGTATGGTGCAGAAACATGGACATTAGACAAGAAAACAGAACAGAAAATTGAAGCCTTTGAAATGTGGATTTATAGAAGAATAGGTAGAATTGGATGGAAAGAAAATATAACAAACGATGAAGTTTTAAAACAACTGAAAATAAAAAGAGAACTGCTGAACACAATAAAGACAAGACAAATTAAATTTTTGGGGCAAGTTAAAAGACACAAAAGCCTACTAAAAGTAATATTGGAAGGAAAAATACAAGGTAAAAGAGGCAGAGGCAGACCAAGACTAACATGGACGAGTAACATCAAAAGATGGACAAGTCAATCTATGACAGCCTGCACCATCAAAGCGAGAAACAGAGTAGAATGGCGATCCATGGTAGCCAACCTTCGTTGCGGAGAGGGCACACGATGATGATGATGATGAGAGGCAGAGCAATTAAACATAGATATTTTAGGCATATCAGAAACAAGATTGGAAAGAAAGTGGATACATACAAGACGATAAATATACGAGTACATTTATATATTCAGGCAACACAACAGAACATTAAAGAGGGGTTTGCATACTAATAAAACAAGAAATACAAAAATATATAAATACCCACTGGACATACAATGATAGGATTATGTTATTAAAAATGAAGGGAAAACCATTTGACATAGCAATAATACAGACATACGCACCTACCCAAGACTATAAAGATGAACAAACAGAAGCATACTATGAAGATCTAAATACAGTTATGAAGCAAGTGAAATCTTCAGACATCTTGATTGTAATGGGTGACATGAACGCTAAAGTAGGAAAAGGTAGATATAAGACCATTATAGGAAATCATGGTTTTAGGAAAAAGAAATAATAGAGGAGAAAGATTAATTCAATTTTGAAAACAGGCTGATAATAAGTAACACCTATTTTGAGCAAGAGAAAAGGTAATTATACATATGGAAAAGCCCTGTAGATAGAAAGAGGAATGAAATAGGATACAAAATGATAAAAGACAGATTCCAGAACAGCATCAAGAAAGCCAAAACCTATCCAGGAGCAAATATTAATTCAGATCACAATCCTGTAAGGATTAAAATGAAAATCAAATTAAAGAGAAAGAAACAAAAGACTAATTCAGCAATACCAATAGATATAACAGCTTTAAACCAGAAAGATGTAAAAGAAACTTATACAGTACAAGTAAAGAACACATATCAGAAGCGGCTAGAAGAAGGGATTGAGCAGTACAGAAGAGAAAATTTTGAAGAAAAAGTCACAACCAAATGACAATGCATAAAAAACAGCATACAAGAATCTTGTGACACCTTACCTGCCTCTTTTACCTTGTGTTTTCCCTTCCAATATTACTTTAAGCAGGCTGCTGCATCTTTTACCATGACCCAAAAGCTCATTTGTCTTGTTTGAATTGTGTTTAGTAGTTCTCTCTTCATTTTTAGTTGTTTTAAGACTTCATCATTTGTTCTCTTTTCATTCCATCCAATTGTGCCTATTATTCTATAAATCCACATTTCAAAGGCTTCAGTTTTATGTTCTGTTTTCTTTCTTATTTCTATGTTTCTGCACCATACAGGAATGTTGAAAATATATAACATTTTCCTATTCTTAGTTGTATCTGTACAATAATGTTTTAATAATTTTTATCCTTCATCCATTTATGATGTCTATTACAATACAATTATTTCTCTATGACCAAAGAATATACTAACCGTAAGTTTATTAAGTGCACAGTCATTAGATTGTCCAAAATCCAAACCATGGATAGTGAGCTGGACTCTAGTACTGACTTCCAAGCGGATAACCCATACACACAGGCCATTTTGAGTGTAAGGAGTTGGATAACCTGGAGTGGAAATGACCCCTGTGGCCTCAGAATACAAGCCACCACAGTGAGCTGAAATTAATGAGTGCAAATTAGAATGGTGTGGACAGAAGCAGAAAAGTACAACATCTCTACTGTACATTTAACATATGTTAATGTTAACAAAAATTTCCAACTTCAATGTTAAGTCAGTCCAATTGTATGGTTGTGAAACATGCAGATACAGGCCATTATTGATGGACGCTTGCGTAAAATAAAAGGATGGAAATAGCAGGACAAAATCACTAGCACAGAATTATGAAAAAGTACCAAATACCAGTGAGTAAAGAAAAAACACTGAAGACAGTTGCGCTGGATAGGACACACTGTGGAAACAAACTGAGAGTATTACACGACAGGCCCTTTTTTGGAATCCCCAAGGCAAAAGACAAAGAGGAAGAATAAATATTTTTTGAGAAATCAGATGGAAGCAGGGATAAGAATGATGGGGAAGACATGGAATGATCTTAAAAGAATGGCAAGAAATAACATGGTTTGGAAAGTGTTTGTTGAAGACCTATGCTCCACAGGGAGTTGAAAGGAAGAAGAAGAATGCTAACAAACATCTGTAAGAAATTTTATTTAAATATGTTTATGAAAGAGAAAGTATGTAAAATATATCTGTCAATGGGAAAGTTTATAAAAAAATATCTGTCAAGGGGAAAGTTTATAAAAATATATCTGTCAAAGATAAAGCATGTAAAATGAAATATTTGTTTAGTATATAGTCTGATGAAGACAATGTGTGCTAAATTAAACAATGTTGAAAAGAAATAATTTATTGCTGAAAAAGTACCTTGTTTCTCTTATTATTGTTCTTCTTAGTGTCTCCTTAAGTCAGTCTTTTTTTAAAATTTATTTACTGTTGTTTCCCATTTAATGACTTGCAATGAGATTCTCCTGTTATTTATTTTCATTATATGGCTGACAAATGCCAACCCATTGCCATTTCTCTTATTTTCCCACTACCCTTAAATTTTTCCATTGTATACAAAGTATACAAGATCTATTTTCTAATGAATTTGTTGTAGAATGCATTTAGTTAATTCTCTATATATTTCATCATTTTTCATCTCTCATTTTTAAAAGGATGTATAATGCATTTCTGATGAACATCCTAATCATTCTTTTCCTGCTCAGGATTTTTCATTTACAATTTTAACAAGATTTGTGAAAGCTATTGCTACCATTGCTAATTTGGTTCTGATTTCATTTTTTTAGATCTCCTTTTTCATCTAAGCAAATTTTGAGATAAACAAAGTAATCTACTCCTTCCTGATTTACCTTTTATTTTATTTTTATTATAAGTAATTTGATTTTCCATTACTTCCATTTTGTTTTAGTTAATCTCCAGTTCTATTCTGTTAGTCGTTGACATCATCAATGCCCTCTGAGATGTGGAAAGGGCACAGGATTTCGACAACCATGAGGGGAAGGGCACAGGATTTTCACAACCATGAGTCCACATCATTTTTCAAAAGAAAGAGATGGGAATTAAGATGGGCACAGCTAAAAACAAGAAACTTAGTGGGCGTGTAAGAAGACTTATCAACCAACATAGAACTGGAGTCATCAGTCGCTGGACACTATGAGACTTGCTGAGGAAAGGATCTGAGCACCTATGAACATGTTCAGAGAGCAGTGATCTCTTCTTTTCTACCTTTCAGCTCCCTGTGGAGCATAGGTCTTCAACAAACATTTTCCAAGCCGTTCTATTTCTTGCCATTCCTTTAAGATCGTTCCATATCTTCCCCATCACCTTCTTCTTGCTTCTATCTGATTTCTCCATGAGTTCCTTGGTCTTCTTCGTTGTCTTCTTCCCTGGGATTCCAAAAAAGGGCCTTTTGTGTAATACTCTCAGTTGATTTTCGTAGTGTGTCCTGTCCAGTGCCATCCTCTTCACTGTATCTCTTTATCCACTGGTATTTGACTAGTACATTTCCATAATTCTATGTTAGTGATTTTGTCCTGCTATTTCCATCCTTTTATTCTGCGTAAACATTCATTAATGAAAGTCTGTATCTTCATGATTGTCATTTTAGTTGTTCTCCATGTTTCACAGCCATGTAATAATACTGACTTAACATTCTATCTATCTATCTATTGACCTTTCGAGCCGTAACCGGCCCATAGGGCGTAGACCAAGATACACCTTCTCCTATATGAATTTTTGTTCTAGCAGTTTTCTTTTAAAGATATTTTATCAAATCTCGCCATCTGTCTCTGTTCTGTGCAAGCAGTTCTATCTCATTGAGGGAGCCGATTCCTGCTGCTCTTGCCTCTCTCATCAATGTTCTTCTCAGTGTCTCCCTGGGTCTTCCTCTTTTTCTTTTACCTGTTGTTTCCCATATGAGGGCTTGCTTTGCTATTCGATTATTATCTCTTCTCATCACATGTCCAACGTATGACCATCGTCTTTTCTTTATTACTGAAGATATTAGTGGTTGATTTGCGATTTCTCTAATTTCCTCGTTTGTTTTGAATTCGTTCCATTCTATACCAAGTATTTTCCTTAGACATTTGACTTAACATTGGAGTTGAAAATTTTTTTTTTAGTATTTAACCTAATTTCTTTGGACTTCTATATGTTTCCCAGTGCAACAAAAGCTTCTGTGGCTTTTGATTTTCTTTTTTGGTATCATTTTCTGTTCTTCCCTCTTTATTTATATTACTCCCAGATATATGCAAGATTGTGCGTCTAGTAGAGGTATTTATCCTATTTTAATTGGTTATTGCTAACTGCATTAATTCTCATAATGTTGGTCTTATCTCTATGAATCTTCAGTCCTAGCTGTTGTGATCTCTCATCAAGTATGCTCATGTTATCCTGCATCTGTTGATGGCTGTGTGATAGGAGAGCTATGTCATCAGCAAAGTCTAAATCATCAAGTTGTTTGGTCAGAGACCATTGGATTCAATTTCTGTTTTGAGTTATTTACATAATGCAATCTATGGCCAGTAGAAAGAGAAATGGAGATAGAAGGCATCCCTGCCTTACTCCTGTTTTTTTTTTCAAAATGCTTCTGTAAGCTGCCCTTCGTGAACCACACTACATTTCTTTCCTTCATACATTGTTCTTATCAGTTTAACAAACTTTGTGGGGATTCCGTAATGACTCAGCAACTTCCAAAGCATTCATCTGTTGATACAATCAAATGCCTTTTTATAATCTATGAATCCAATATAAAGTGGAGACTGTAGTTCTAAACTTTGTTCAACTATTATATCTAGGGTAGTTATTTGATCAGCACATGATCTGTTCTTCCTAAAACCTGCTTGTTCATCTCTCAAATGTTTCTCTATAGCCTCTTTTAATCTCTCTAGAATGATTCTGCTTAATATTTTTCCTGGCACTGATAGTAGCATAATTCCCCTATAATTTGTGCACTCTTGTAAACTTCTTTTCTTTGGTAGTTTGATCATATAACCTTCTTTCCAGTCTTTAGGTATTTCTTCCCTCTCCCAAATTTTATCTAATAGATTATATAACACCTTGGTAGAGGTGTTAATGTCTGCTTTGATGGCTTCTGAAGGAATTTCATCTGGTCCTGTGGCTTTACCATTTTTTAAAAGGTTGATGACTTTCATTTTATCTTCCTTGTTTGGTTTTCCACAGTTAATGTGTAACTCTTCTTCTGCTGGTAGTATATCTGGAGGGTTTTTTGAGCCAGGTCTGTTCAAAAGTTCTTCAAAGTGCTCTTTCCATCCATCCATTTGTTCCCTTATATTACTAAACAGATTTTCTTTCTTATCGTTAATGAAGGTATTGATCTGTTTGTATTTTCCACTTAATTTCTTTGTGCTGTTGTACAGTTCTTTCATATTTCCTTTATTTGCTGCTTCCTCTGTAACTTTAACTAGCTAATCTATATATTTCCTCTTATTCTTTTTAATGGATCTTCTTACTTCTTTGTTCACCTCTGTGCAAGTTTCATGTGTCTTGGCATTATTACTTCTTGTTTTGCTTTTATTTATGTCTGCTTTCTTATTCTATCTGCCTCTAATTTTTATACAGGGTCTCAGCTGTCATCCATGCCTTATACTGGTGTTCTCTTTTCCCCAGCGTTTCTTCGAATGTCTCTTTCCTGTTTCCAATGATCCTCTATATTTATTGTATTTTCTAGCTGTCGCAGGACTTGGTATTTGTTTGATATTGTGACTGCAAATTTGTCTTTAATTCCTTGTTCTTTAAGAAACCCTACATTTAAATACTTTCTACCCTTATTCGTTTAGTATATTTTTTTAGTTTAAGTTTGGCTAGCAGAAGACGATGATCTGATGCCACATCTGCTCCTCTATATACTTTTACATCATGTAAGGAAGACTTAAACTTATTATTAATACATATATGGTCGATTTGATTCTTCGTTCTATGATCTGGTGACACCCATGTAGCTTTATGTATTCTTTTATGTTGGAATCTTGTTCCTCCTGTTGATTGATCAAAAAAACATAAGGGAATGATGGAGAGAATACATTAAAGATCTTTATAATGATGAATGAATGGAAATAAATATTAAGGATAATGGAGAAGGACCAGAAATACTCAGAGAAGAAGTGGAAGACGCCTTGCGCAATATGAAAGCAGGAAACGATCCTGGACCAGATAATATAACTAAAGAAGAGATTGAAGCCATGGATGATTTTGGAATTGAAATAATAACAAAAATATTGAATGATATCTACAACAATGGATATATACCAGACGATATGCTCAAATAAATATTCATAGCCCTACCAAAAAAATCGGGTGCGATTGAATGCGATGATCATCGCACAATAAGCCTTATGAGTCATATGACTAAGATATTACTAAGAATCATCAAGCAAAGAGTGCGAAAAAAAATCAGTCCAGAAATTAGCGATGAACAGTGTGGTTTTGTTAGAGATAAAGGAACAAGCAATGCCATTTATATCATAAGATCTTTAGTAGAAAGAGCCATAGAGGTGAAAACAGATCTATACCTATGTTTCATAGATTACACCAAGGCATTTGACAAAGTAAAGCACCAAGAAATAATCAAAATTTTAGAAAGCATAAATGTAGACAGCAAAGATCTAAGAATAATAAAGAACATGTACAATATTAAAACAGGTAAATGAATTTAAATATTTGGGAATTTTGTTAACCTCGGATGGAAGATGTAGAAAAGAGGTGAGATGCAGAATGGCTCAGGCAAAAGCAGCTTTCCAAAAAATGAGGAAGATACTATGCAATCCATTTTTGACAATAGAAACAAGGAAAAGAGCTCTTAAATGTTACGTAGAGACAGTCTTAACTTATGGATGCGAATCATGGACAATAGAACAACAGACAAGAAAATCACTGGAGTCTGTAGAAATGTGGTTTTACAGAAAAATGTTGAGAGTACCTTGGACAGCTCAGTAGAGTAATGAAGATGTTCTGAGAGAGGTCAAAGCAAAAAGAGAGCTAATTTCCAATATTAGGAAGAAACAATCATCATTTTTTGGTCATGTAATGAGAAGAGAACAGCTGGAATATATTGTAACAACTGGAAAAATTGCGGGACGAAGAGATAGAGGGAAGCAAAGAGAAAAAATAACAGACAACTTAAGAGAATGGCTTGGCAGAAGGTCAACAACAGAAATGCTAAATAGCTGTCAAGATCGAAAGTTGTGGAGAGACATGATCACCTATGCCAGCAGGCCCGGTACTTGATGATGATGATTGTTCCTCCTAGGCTCATTTGATTAATAGCACAGAAGTTCACGAATATCTCTCCATTCTCATTTATATCTCCAAGTCCATGTCTTCCCATTATCTCTTCAAAACCTCTGTTGTCTGATCCTACTTTTGCATTTAGATCTCCCATCAATATTATAATATCCTTGGCTCATTTTTCATCCATCTGACATCGCAACTGTTTATAGAACTCATCTTTAACTAAATCATCCTTATCATTGGTTGGCGCATAGCATTGGATAATGTGTATTTTTATTTTGTTTTTTGTTATTTTAAATGTAGCTCTCATTAACCTTGGCCTTACTGCTTTCCATTCTATCAGTGTCTTCTGTGCATTCCTTGATAACATTATAGCTACCCCTTCACTATGTTGTGCTCCAGGTTCCTGGTGTCCTGATAATAAAATCATCTATCCTGTATTTAGTTTTATCCTTTCCATTCCTTGCCATCTTGTTTCACACATTCCCAGAATATCTATTTTGTATTTTCTCATTCCTGTGTAGCTTTTCCTTGTTCATTTAGGGTACGTACATTCCAGGTTCCAATTCTGGAGGATTTCCTATTAGACAAAAGGTGAGTGTTGTTAGTATATTTTTCATGGCATTAAAATTACTTTTTGCCATACCTAATCTTTTGTTTATTTCAGTTTTGCATTTTCCATCATTGGTTATAGTATGTCCCAGGTAGTTGTAACTCTAGACTGTCTCCAGATGTATTCCCTCAACTGTGATATTTAATTGTAGGTCTTGAGAATTTTCTTTGTTTATGATCATAGTTTTAGTCTTTTTGATATTCATTTCTGGTTCATATTTTTTGCTTGTTATGTTTTATCACATTAAGCAATTGTTGTAGGTCTTTAGGATTTTCTGCTAATAGAACAGTATCATCAGCATATCTCAGGTTATTGATTATCTTTCCATTAATGTTTAGGCCTGGTATCTCTGAGATGTTTTTAAAGATTTGCTCAGTGTATAGACTGAACAAGCTTGGTGATAGGATACATCCCTGTCTTACTCCTCTTTTTATGTCCATGGGTGTAGAGTTCTCCTTGTTATATCTTATTATTGCTGTTTGCTCCCAGTACAAATTACATATTAGTCGTATGTCTGCGTCGTCTAGATTTATATCCTTTAGGCAGTTTATAAGTTGGTTATGGTGTATTCTATCGAAAGCTTTGGTGTAGTCTATAAAGCAGGCATATATTGATTTGTTTACTTCTGTGTACTTTTCAATCAATGTTCTCATGCTGAATATGGCTTCTTTTGTCCCACTGTTTTTCCTGAATCCAAATTGTTGCTCATCTAATTCAGTATTGATTTTATTCTGAATCCTTCCCTGTATAACTTTTAGTAAAATGTTTGTTACCTGGCTCATTAGGCTTATTGTTCTGAAGTCACTGCATCTCTTAGACAGAGAGCCTTTACCTTTTCTGGATGGCGGATTTACTTTTATTCTTTTCTTTGACTTGTCCATGTTTGTGAAGTTTTTTCAGCTTATTTTTTTATAGTACAGGATAGCCAGTCCCAGGCCCAACCCTTCTTAGTCACCTTTTACATACATGCATGGTAGGGAACAGTGCAACTATTCTTTACTCCCCTTTTAGGCCCGGCAGAGCATGGGCGAGAAAGCAGTGATGATGACTCGTATATGCCTCAATAACTCAATAAGCGCTAAGTTATCCATAAAATCAAGGTCTTCTAATTAACTATTGTCATACGTTTCCCTGCACTGTGCACCATGCCAATTTCAGTAGCGTACGTTTGCTGCATGGTATGTCACTCTCAGTTTGATTACTGTGAACTGTCATCAAACCATATTCTTTTTACATGTCTTGTATCATCTTGGTATTGGTGAAATAATAATTCCTTGTTCAATTATCTAAAAATTCTTTTATATTATGTTACATGTTAGATAAATATAAACATGTAGATTGATTTTTAAAACCATGACAAATTTTGTCTCTGAAAGCTTTTCCGTTGCTTCGATAAAAAGCTTCTGTACAGAAAGAGTTAAGGCATTTCTATCCAATCATTGTCTTGTACAGCATTTCTTCCTCTGTGTGAATGCACAGGAGTGGCCAACATTGACATCTCTTGTGATGATAACGATGATTTTTTTTATGGAGTAAATGAAGAAATAAGAGAAATGACAAGGCATTCAAAAATGTAATCAATGGAAAAGGTGGTATTATTTTGGTCATGTGATGAGAACAGACAACAAGAGAATCTCAAAACAAGCCTTCAAACGGGAGCCAGAACGTAAAAGACCTAGAGAAACACACACAAAAAAGAACACCGAGACAAGAGTCAGCAACAGCAGACATCAGCTTCCACACCAAGATTTAGCAACTCATCCAGAACAGGTATGGGTGACGAGATACAATACAGGTCATGTGCAAGGTCTGACAAAGAAAATAAACATCAATTGGTATTGAGCAGCTAGACTAACAGAAAGACAAGACAAGTTACAATGTTTCAGCAGAACCCTTCATCTGGTATAACAAACAGAAAGTCAGAATTAGTGATTGGTTTCAGATTGAAACAGGAGTAAAGCAGGTATGAACACTATTAGCTTTGCTATTTGGAATTACTTAGACTCTCGATTATCCAGAATGAATGGGAAATTAGAAATCTCAGATAACAAAAATCCAGGTTAAACCATTATATATATATGAAACTCAAAGAGTTGGTCATCATCATCGAGTGCCGTTTCTCCGCATCGAGGCTTTGGCCACCATGGAGCGTAGTTCCACTCTATCTCTTGCTTTGATGGCGCAGATTGTCATAGGCTGAATTGTCCATCTTTTGATGTTACTCGTCCATGTTAGTCTTGGTCTGCCTCTGCCACTTTTACCTTGTATTTTCCCTCCAGGATTACTTTCAGTAGGCTGTTGTGTCTTTTAACATGCCCCAAAAATTTCATTTGTCTTGTTTCTGATTAAAAAGTAGGTGCAGTATTTAATAAGTTAGCGCTGACTTCATTTATTACTGCTGGAAATATGACAGTCAACTTTTCTGCTTTGTTTTTTCAATAGCCTTTCGATGAGTGGCGCTGCATAAATTTCTCAGAATTAAATTTTCCAGGCAGTTACTGTCTTCTTTGTGTTCTAAGTAATCAAAAGGAGTTTTGACATGTGTTAGCGCAGAACTGTGACTTACGCTCACCTTCAGTATAAGGTCCCCTTTTTCTTCTGTGGGAGTTGGTTCATTTTGCACAGTTTCGATAACAGATTGTATGATTTCATCATCATTCAATATTTCATGTTTGGCTAAATTATTGTCTTTGTTTAACCAGCTGAAAACTGATACTGCCAAATGAGTCTGCCCCGATCGTTTACCTCTCTCTACTGATGGTGCAGAAGATTGCTTTTTTTAGACTTGTTTTGCTATCAATGGAACTTCGTCCTTTTCTTGTGAATTTCCTATAACTAAAATATGTATAATATACAGTGCGAAGAGTAAGCTTTATTTTCCTTTTACAGCATTTAGATTGAGGTATTTATTGATTTTTGATAAATTTTTAAACTCTGATGATTTTTATTAAAACTTCTACAAACTTAAGCAGCAAATTTTGGTGATAAATTGCTTTTAGATTCTGAGTCATTCCTTGGTCCATGGGTTATATTAATTCTGTTAAACTTGTAGGTAAATACTTAACAGAAATATTCCCACTTCAAAAAGTTCCTCACTCGTGTGACTAGGTGCTGTGTCTAAAGTAATAGAGCTTTCTATGGCAAACCAAGAGATTTAAGATGTTGACATACTAGTGGAATGAAGTTAGTTTTAACCAGTCCGTAAATATTTCTCTATCCGGCCATGCTGACTTATTGTAATAATAATTAACAGGTAAATTATTAACATCTTTAACTTTAGAAAATATCAGGGTTTTCTTGCAGTTCTAATAACTAATAGTTTTAGAAAACAAGACCAGAAGTATTACCACAGCACAAAACCGTGAGACGTTATTTGTAAATCTTATGTCCTGGAGCACTTAGTTCGCATTCATGCACTACAGTTTTCCTTGGCAAACACTTCCAATACAATCCTGTTTCATCAACATTGTTTCTTCAATAAATGTTCAGGTTTTTAACCTTCCTTCTCTATGGAATTGTGATATGAAGTCTTTAGTTGTTTGCTCATCACTGCTGAGTTTTTCTTCTTGAATGGCAATCTGACAAATTCCATGTCTTTCCTTAAACCAAGTCAACCAGCCAGAGGAATTATTAAACTCCTTGGATAATTTGAGTTTGTCATTAAATTTCAGAATGCAAACAAAAGCAGTAAAAGATGTAAACAAGCCAGAAATGATTTATTTCTACAACAGAAATATGAATGGGTGCGACAAACTAGACCAGAAGGTGGCATATTACTGTGTCTTTGAACGCAAAACTGTTAAATATGGAAAAAAATTGTCTTCTAGCTGTTGGAAGTGTCGCAGGTAAATGCGTACATTTTATTTTGTTTATGCCGAGCCACTGGCGACAAAAGAGTCTCTTTAAAAGAGTATAAGAAAATGTTGATGAGTCAATTGACACAACACGTTGTCATTCAACAAGAAATGAAACTTCCAGGAAGGCAGCCAGAGGCAAGCTGTCTCGCAAATCCAGAGGAAGCCGTCACATTGTGGATTATGCCGCAAGAGACCGTGAATGCGTATATTGTTCAACTCCAACAAAGCGTGCACGGGCTCATTTTTTCTGTTCAGGATGTCAAATTCAACCACATCTTCATCCAAATGCATGCTTCAAGGCATTTCATGGACAATAAATGGAGAAAGTGTTTTTTGTGTCATTGAAAAAAAGTGTAAATATTGTGCATATAGTGATGTGTGTGTGTGTAGTCAAACAAAAGTGTCAATATTGTGTACATAGTGATGTGTGTGTGTGTAGTCAAACAAAAGTGTCAATATTGTGTATATAGTGATGTGTGTGTGTAGTCAAACAAAAGTGTCAATATTGTGTACATAGTGATTTTTTTCCCAAAAAAAGTGGAAATTTCATTTTTGTCACTTGTGATTGTGGATGACAAAATATCAGTTATTGTTATGCTACATCAACCAAACTTTCATGGCTGCTTAGAGACATATGCTATATGTTTTTTTTTTCACAAAATAATTCATATTGGATTACTATGACCAGATCTACATGATGGTAAGTAGTCAGTTGTGGTTTTAATTTGATGTTTCAATTTTTTGTTGTTGGTCGTTTATCTCCAATATTTCTTTTAACATGTTTTGTATCATCTTGGTATTAATAAAATCTGATTCTTTATTCAATTATCTAAAAATTCATATATAATATGTTAAGTGTTAGATAAATATAAAACATGTAGATTGATGTTTTAAGACCATAAGGTCCATCACAAATTTTGTCTCTGAAATCTCCTCCGTTGCATTGACAAAAGCCTTCCATACTGAAAGAGTTAATGATGTTGCATACAGTTTGGTCTCCTACATTATTGTAACAGAGTGGGTAAATAATAAAGGGGAGAGTAGTCAGGAACATGATAAATAAAAATAGAAAATGAGAAAAGGAATAAAGGAGAAGTCCAAGGTAATTAGGTCAAGGGGAATGAGTGAAGTTGGACAAAGAAACATGAGGGGGAAAACACGAAATGAACGAGGGAGGTATGAATTAACGGAAGGTTGAGTATGGAAAGGGAAACTAGACCAGCATGAATCTCATGCAAGAGAACAAAGGGGAAAAGAGAGAAACATGAGAGGGTGATGAAAAGGGTTAGGCAGTTGGAAAACAAGCGGGCGACTAGGAAAGTCGTGCCGGGGAAGGCGTCAGCTAGTAAGCTGACAGCCTCCAAAAACGTTGTAAATAGTTTAGTCTAGAACCAGCGGTCGAGGAAGGAACACGTCTGACCGTTGGTATGTTTGTGAATAGTAGTTACAGTTATAGGTTAGGCCAGCTCGAAGATGGACAGTGATTGTGTTCAAGAGGAGGCCTGTGTGCATTAGAACGAGTTAATTAGGGAATAGCTAGGTTGATAAGGCCATGCTATGGTCCCATTATGCGAACAGTTAGTACCATGAGTCTTGGTGACTTTAAGCTATATGATTCGGCAAGACTATGGGAGAAAAGGGAAATTGTGATTCAATGAGGGTGAGTAGAAACTCAATTATTAACAGTGCAGAAGTGCAAGCTGATCTTAGAGCCACGGTTTAGTGACGTGCACTCAAGTTAGAAGTGTATTCAAGTCGCTAATTGTATTCAAGTGTGTCACTGTACTACAGGACGGTGACACATCAATCTATGTGATTGACACAAGTATCAGTGATGTAAATGGATCGCAAGATTCATGTTAATTATATGGGCAGCAAGATTGCTGCTCGATTAGACTTTAGCGGATAGGTTTATATACAATTGTCGAGTGGACAAGTTGTGATCACTTTAGTACAAGTGGTGGACGTTAGAAATTTGAGAACGCATGTCAGGTGTGAGGAGGTAGATGAATTGACTGTTGCAGCACCGCAGAATTGCTGTCAATTCTACAGGAGTGACAGACTAGGATGTAAGTACTAATGTGTTGATTGTAATTGATATTGTACACATGACTGTGAACGTTCGCTTGTAGAAGTACTCAAGCAACGCAGTCAATCATTAATAAAGTTATGTGATTTTACATCCACGGTGTTGTCAGAGTGTGTAATTACTAATTTGTCAAAGCCTTGTGATGAACGAAATGGGTTGTCAAACTAATTACAACACGGGAGTACTACCCATACACGGCAGGTGAAATGAACTTAATCGTTGAGGTCAACAGCGGCCGAACTAGGCCAGTGGCAGTATGTAAACAGAACGATTCCAGGCGAGGGCGACCACAGCAAGATGGGGTGCCCAGTTGCGGGATGCCCATCGTACTCGAGTTCTTGTTCGAGTGTTGAAGCAAGGAATTTGCAACACGGCTGTGCAATACCAGACAGTCGAGAGCGTTACAACACGGCTGTGCAATACCAGACAGTCGAGGGCGTTACAACACGGCTGTGCAATACCAGACAGTTGAGGAAGTTACAACATGGCTGTGCAATACCAGACAGTCGAGAGCGTTACAACACGGCTGTGCAATACCAGACAGTCGAGAGCGTTACAACACGGCTGTGCAATACCAGACAGTCGGGGGCGCTACAACACGGCTGTGCAATACCAGACAGTCGAGGGCGTTACAACACGGCTGTGCAATACCAGACAGTCGAGGGCGTTACAACACGGCTGTGCAATACCAGACAGTCGAGGGCGTTACAACACGGCTGTGCAATACCAGACAGTCGAGGGCGTTACAACACGGCTGTGCAATACCAGACAGTTGAGGAAGTTACAACACGGCTGTGCAATACCAGACAGTTGAGGGCGTTACAACACGGCTGTGCAATACCAGACAGTCGAGGGCGTTACAACACGGCTGTGCAATACCAGACAGTCGAGGGCGTTACAACACGGCTGTGCAATACCAGACAGTCGAGGGCGTTACAACACGGCTGTGCAATACCAGACAGTCGAGGGCGTTACAACACGGCTGTGCAATACCAGACAGTCGAGGGCGCTACAACACGGCTGTGCAATACCAGACAGTTGAGGAAGTTACAACACGGCTGTGCAATACCAGACAGTCGAGGGCGTTACAACACGGCTGTGCAATACCAGACAGTCGAGGGCGTTACAACACGGCTGTGCAATACCAGACAGTCGAGAGCGTTACAACACGGCTGTGCAATACCAGACAGTCGAGGGCGTTACAACACGGCTGTGCAATACCAGACAGTCGAGGGCGTTACAACACGGCTGTGCAATACCAGACAGTCGAGGGCGTTACAACACGGCTGTGCAATACCAGACAGTCGAGGGCGTTACAACACGGCTGTGCAATACCAGACAGTCGAGGGCGTTACAACACGGCTGTGCAATACCAGACAGTCGAGGGCGTTACAACACGGCTGTGCAATACCAGACAGTTGAGGAAGTTACAACACGGCTGTGCAATACCAGACAGTCGAGGGCGTTACAACACGGCTGTGCAATACCAGACAGTCGAGGGCGTTACAACACGGCTGTGCAATACCAGACAGTCGAGGGCGTTACAACACGGCTGTGCAATACCAGACAGTCGAGGGCGTTACAACACGGCTGTGCAATACCAGACAGTCGAGGGCGTTACAACACGGCTGTGCAATACCAGACAGTTGAGGGCGTTACAACACGGCTGTGCAATACCAGACAGTCGAGGGCGTTACAACACGGCTGTGCAATACCAGACAGTCGAGGGCGTTACAACACGGCTGTGCAATACCAGACAGTTGAGGAAGTTACAACACGCTGTGCAATACCAGACAGTCGAGGGCGTTACAACACGGCTGTGCAATACCAGACAGTCAAGAGCGTTACAACACGGCTGTGCAATACCAGACAGTTGAGGGCGTTACAACATGGCTGTGCAATACCAGACAGTCGAGGGCGTTACAACACGGCTGTGCAATACCAGACAGTCGAGGGCGTTACAACACGGCTGTGCAATACCAGACAGTCAAGAGCGTTACAACACGGCTGTGCAATACCAGACAGTTGAGGAAGTTACAACACGGCTGTGCAATACCAGACAGTCGAGGGCGTTACAACACGGCTGTGCAATACCAGACAGTCGAGGGCGTTACAACACGGCTGTGCAATACCAGACAGTCGAGGGCGTTACAACACGGCTGTGCAATACCAGACAGTCGAGGGCGTTACAACACGGCTGTGCAATACCAGACAGTTGAGGAAGTTACAACACGGCTGTGCAATACCAGACAGTCGAGGGCGTTACAACACGGCTGTGCAATACCAGACAGTCGAGGGCGTTACAACACGGCTGTGCAATACCAGACAGTTGAGGAAGTTACAACACGGCTGTGCAATACCAGACAGTCGAGGGCGTTACAACACGGCTGTGCAATACCAGACAGTCAAGGGCGTTACAACACGGCTGTGCAATACCAGACAGTCGAGGGCGTTACAACACGGCTGTGCAATACCAGACAGTCGAGGGCGTTACAACACGGCTGTGCAATACCAGACAGTTGAGGGCGTTACAACACGGCTGTGCAATACCAGACAGTCGAGGGCGTTACAACACGGCTGTGCAATACCAGACAGTCAAGGGCGTTACAACACGGCTGTGCAATACCAGACAGTTGAGGAAGTTACAACACGGCTGTGCAATACCAGACAGTCGAGGGCGTTACAACACGGCTGTGCAATACCAGACAGTCAAGAGCGTTACAACACGGCTGTGCAATACCAGACAGTCGAGGGCGTTACAACACGGCTGTGCAATACCAGACAGTCGAGGGCGTTACAACACGGCTGTGCAATACCAGACAGTCGAGGGCGTTACAACACGGCTGTGCAATACCAGACAGTCAAGAGCGTTACAACACGGCTGTGCAATACCAGACAGTTGAGGAAGTTACAACACGGCTGTGCAATACCAGACAGTCGAGGGCGTTACAACACGGCTGTGCAATACCAGACAGTCGAGGGTGTTACAACACGGCTGTGCAATACCAGACAGTCGAGGGCGTTACAACACGGCTGTGCAATACCAGACAGTCGAGGGCGTTACAACACGGCTGTGCAATACCAGACAGTCGAGGGCGTTACAACACGGCTGTGCAATACCAGACAGTTGAGGAAGTTACAACACGGCTGTGCAATACCAGACAGTCGAGGGCGTTACAACACGGCTGTGCAATACCAGACAGTCGAGGGCGTTACAACACGGCTGTGCAATACCAGACAGTTGAGGAAGTTACAACACGGCTGTGCAATACCAGACAGTCGAGGGCGTTACAACACGGCTGTGCAATACCAGACAGTCGAGGGCGTTACAACACGGCTGTGCAATACCAGACAGTCGAGGGCGTTACAACACGGCTGTGCAATACCAGACAGTCGAAAGACAACAACACCTAACGATAATTTCCTAGTTTGATCAGATATAGTCTTTCAGTTTGGAAGAGTGATGTCCCCTAAAATATGTCTGCCAAAATACAGTGGTTCTACGCATTCTTGGCGTTGGGGTCATTACGCTGGCATGTAATCATTTCGGAGTATCTGTTGATTGGGCGTTGGGTCCAGGGGTTAGGTTTAGCTTTAGTGTTAAATATTTATAAATATATTATAACGCGTGACAAAAACGACGCCACTCGGCCTAATTATGATCTTCTGATCGAAGGGAATTGTGCGGTTGATTACCAATCGCCGTAATGACCCCAACGCCAAGAATGCGTAGAACCACTGTATTTTGGCAGACATATTTTAGGGGACATCACTCTTCCAAACTGAAATACTATATCTGATCAAACTAGGAAATTACCCACCTAACAACTAAGGGACGTATGCTGATTCGTTATCTCATACTGAGACGTATGTAAACGCGTAGCAGAAAGCACAGCGCCTATGTTAAGTTAGCGTCAAACAGTAACACAACGACGTGCTAAAAGAAAACAGAGACAAGACTTAACTAAAAATAACAAGTAACAGTTTACATTATATTCATTTAATAACGATTTCACTGTTTGCCCATTATCCTATTTATTATTTTGATTTTTTTTAGTTATCAAAGAACAACTGTTTTACGCTTTGACATTATAATCACAACACGTTTTAAATCATTATTTAAACAAAGGTCTTAAATATCAGTAAAGCAGGAGAGATGTCCTCTTGTATCATAATCCAGAAATGCACGTCCCTTGAGGTCATGTGCAGTCATGTGAACTCATGTCATACGTAACATTGTATTTCAATGTACATGTATACCAGAAACACGCTGTAGCCACATCAATGACTTCAGATGTAATATGTACATAAATATAACTATTTTATTTTCTGAAAAATTACACCTTTGGTTAGACATTGATCTCGTCAATTTGCTTCATTTATTTTAAACTTATTTTAAAATGGAGGAATTTCTTTTAATTTTTTTTATTTTTTAAGTTTTTGATGAAGGCCTTCTGGATAATCCACATCCAGGATAATCCACGCCCAGATAATTGAGAGTCTCCTGTACCAGCTATTGCATAATAAATAAGCGATGCACAGGCAATAACAGCATTGAATGGCACAAGAAATATCCGAAAGAACTTGATTTTGCAGAGCACAATGGTGTTCCTAAGTGACAATATCTACAAAATGCTAAATACCACAGACACTCTATCATCCATGGCAGAAAGCATAGAACTTCTCTCTTACTGGCATTCACTTGAAGACTACTAAGGTATTTATTGACCTCTTCATCTTTACAAGGATCTTAAGTGGATGCAGATGTGTTGTAATGAAGCTTTGCAGTAGAACTGCAATATTTTCCTTTTGGTCTGACTTTACACTGGATTTTTTAGTTCCAAGTTGCCTTCATTCTTCAATTCCTACTCACATGGTCAGACTAGACTGGTTTATCTGTTATAGAGGCATCGCAAAAGAGGTGGAGCATTATCTAAATGGTTCTGGTTAACCCATCCTAGAGAAAACATCAGCTATGAGTCACTGGCAGCTTTCAATCACTGGTTGCCCCCAATAGTATTTGAAATCAACAGAGATAAAACTAAAATAATGAAAAAGAAATACACCAGAAAGCATATATATCTAAAGAGTCAGGCATTTAAAAAAGTAGACCACCATGTTTATCTTGGTAACAATATAGATTAATATGGTTATGGTAATATGGTTATGGAAGGCCCTGGTATCACTGTAAACGAATTATAATCCATAATTGCTCAACCGCCCATGCCAGTGGAATCATCCAAATTAATATCTCATCTCCCAAACAAAGAAAGGTAGCTGCAGTCCCCATCACAGCAGTCTCAGCACATAAAAGACATGAGGCAAAACCGCACAGAAAGTGAACACAGCCAACTGTTCACCGTCATACGATATCATCATTCATCGTAAGCAATCACAATATTGAAATACGCTTAATACAGATGAAACACACAGCTCACAGTGTGCACAGAGCACTTAACCCAGTAGCTCTGGCAGCAAGCCAGATTTCGGAATATGAAGAAACTGCAACAAGGAACACTTTTATGAGTTTAACATTTCTAGCCGCCTTACCACCATATCGACCGGAAGTTCATGTCCTACTAAAAATGTTGATTGTCATTTTTTTTGTATGTATAGCACTTGATGATGTACACTTCCGGTGTCATGGCGGCTTCGTGTAGTCGATTTTTATAATTCGGCTCTTGCTGATATATTTAAATGATTTACGCGACAGTCTAGTTGTGAAATTATGTGTTGCTATTCTCCCGTTTGGTGTATGTTTTACTTCTAACGTGGGGATGGACTGTGATTGCCGATATTTAAGTGGAATATGATTTATTCTTCTTTGTGTTGTGTGTTCGCGGTTCGATAGGCAAGCACATGGTTTGACAAAAATGTCAACGGAAAAACGGGTATGTTCAACCCTTATGTGAAAAGTCTGTGACGGTGGATGGAGGTGGAGGAATCAAGAATGATCAACGGCCCAGAAAGCGAAAACAGCAAAGTGTGTGGTACACAAGAGGCATGTTCAGAACACGAAAGACGAACATGGCTGACCACCGTGAAAGAGATTGGAGCCTCATCACGTACTAGTCCAGAGGAAGCCATGGAGAGTCGGAGAAATTCGAACTTATGTCGGAGGAAAGATCTTAAAATAAGTACTTGGAATGTTAGGACTCTATATCAACAAGGGAAATTGGAAAATCTAATTCAAGAAGCAGAACGAATAAATATAGATATTTTAGGCATATCAGAGACTAGATGGAAGGAATGTGGGTACATTGAAGACGAAAAATATACATTTATATACTCAGGAAACACAACAGAACATCAAAGGGGGGTAGGAATACTGATAAAAAGAGAGCTACAAAAATATATAAGTACCCACTGGACATACAGTGATAGGATTATACTACTCAAGTTGAAAGCAAAACCATTCGACATAGCAATAATACAGACATATGCACCTACTCAAGACTACACAGATGAACAAATAGAGGCATACTATGAAGACCTAAATAAAGTTATGAAGCAAGTGAAATCTTCAGACATCTTGATTGTAATGGGTGACATAAACGCTAAAGTAGGAAAAGGTAGATATAAGACAATTATAGGAAATCATGGTTTAGGAAAAAGAAATGACAGAGGAGAAAGATTAATACAATTCTGTGAAGAACACAGGCTGATAATATGCAACACCTACTTTGAGCAAGAGAAAAGGAAACTATACACATGGAAAAGCCCTGGAGATAGGAAGAGGAATCAAATAGATTACATAATGATAAAAGAAAGGTTCCGTAACAGCGTAAAGAAAGCCAAAACCTACCCAGGAGCAGATATTAATTCTGATCACAATCCTGTATGATTAAAATGAAAATCAAACTAAAGAGAAACAAGCAAAAATCTGATTCATCAACAAACCCACTCGACATAACAGCTTTAAATCAAAAAGATATTAAAGATACCTATACAATACAAGTAAAGAACACATACCAGAAGCTGCTAGAGGAGGAATTGAACAATACAGAAGAGAAAATCCTGATGAAAAAGTAACAACCAAATGGCAATGCATAAAGAAAAGCATACAAAAAGCCTGCGACACCTTACCCAAAAGAGAAAAGAACAAAAAACAAAAATGGATAACTAACACCATCTTAGAAAAAATGGAAGAAAGGAGACAAGCGAAGAACACTGCCCAATACAATAAAATAGATAATGAGATACGCAAAATGTGCAAAAAGGCAAAAGAAGACTGGCTCAGCCAAAAATGTATAGAAATAGAAACTATGGAAAGCAAACAAGACCTAAGAGGAATGCACACAGAAATAAGGAGAATGACTAATAAAAATAAAAAAGCCACAGAAGGTGGATGCATTGCAGACAAAAAAGGAAAAATGCTAACAGACAATAAGGATATCATAGATAGATGGCAGGAATATATAACAGAACTATTTCATGATCAAAGGGACAAGAAACCAGTTATAAAATGTACATCAGGCTATAAAAATCTTAAAATCTGAGGTGGAAAAAGCTATAAAAACAATGAAAAGGGGAAAAGCAGCAGGACCTGAAAGCATACAGATAGAGATGATACAGGCACTTGAAGATTTTGGCATTGAAGTGATTACAGACATATGCAACGACATATACCACACAGGATACATACCAAATGAACTAAAAACATCAACTTTCATTGCATTGCCTAAAAAGAATGGTGCAGTTGAATGCAGTGACTTTAGAACAATAAGCCTAATGAGCCATGTTACAAAAATCTTGCTAAAAGTTATACAAGGAAGGATTCAGAATAAAATCAATACTGAATTAGATGAGCAGCAATTTGGATTTAGGAAAAATAGCGGACAAAAGAAGCCATATTCTGCATGAGAACATTAATCGAAAAATACACAGAAGTAAACAAACCAATATATGCCTGCTTCATAGACTACACCAAAGCTTTTGATAGAGTACACCACAAACAACTTATAGAATGCCTAAAAGAGATACATCTAGATGACATGGATATACGACTAATATGCAATCTATACTGGGAGCAAACAGCAATAATAAAATATAACAAAGAGTTCTCTACACCCATTGATATAAAAAGAGGAGTAAGACAAGGATGCATCCTATCACCAAGCTTGTTCAATCTATACACTGAGCAAATCTTTAAAAACATCATAGAGATGCCAGGCCTACAAATTAATGGAAAGATAATCAATAACCTAAGATATGCTGACGATACTGTACTACTAGCAGAAAATCCTAAAGACCTACAACAATTACTTAATGAAATAAACACGACAAGCAAAAAATATGGACTAGATATGAATATCAAAAAGACTAAAACTATGATCATAAACAAAGAAAATACTCAAAACCCACAAATGGATATCAAAATTGAAGGAATAGACCTTGAGACAGTTCAGAACTACAACTACCTTGGACATACTATAACCAGTGATGGAAAATGTACAACTGAAATAAACAAAAGAATAGGAATGGCAAAAAGTAATTTTAATGTCATGAAGGACATACTAACATCAAAACAAATAACACCAGAGCTAAAACTAAGAATAGCAAAATGTTACATCTTCTCAATATTCCTATATGGTGCTGAAACATGGACATTAGACAAGAAAACAGAACAGAGAATTGAAGCCTTTGAAATGTGGATATATAGAAGAATAGGTAGAATTGGATGGAAGGAAAAGAAAACAAATGACAAAGTCTTAAAACAACTAAAAATGAAAAGAGAACTTCTGAACACAATTAGAACAAGACAAATGCGATTCTTAGGCCATGTTAAAAGACACAACAGCCTACTGAAAGTGATCCTGGAGGGGAAAATACAAGGTAAAAGAGGCAGAGGCAGACCAAGATTAACATGGACGAGTAACATCAAAAGATGGACAAATCAACCGATGACAACCTGCACCATCAAAGCAAGAGATAGAGCAAAATGGCGCTCCATGGTAGCCAACCTTCGTTGCGGAGACGGCACTCAATGATGATGATGATGATGTTAGAACATTGTTTTTGTCTCTAATCCGAACATATGAAAGAGTTATTCATCAGATTATCCTCATCGTACATCGTACAACAGTCCGTAAGTGCCCAGATTGGGTGTAATTATGAAAGGTGGAAGACTCGGTAGCAGAGTAGTTAATGCGCTTGCCACTGACCAGTAGAGTGCAGGTTCAATTGCCAAATGTGGCAATTTTTTTTCAGACCAACAAGTTTAGAGAATCACTCAGTCTCTCTCCAAAAATGGGTACCAGAGATTTTTTTTCTACGAAGTAAAGATGGTTTTTTTATGAAGCAAGTGAAATCTTCAGACATCTTGATTGTAATGGGTGACATGAACGCTAAGGTAGATATAAGACAATTATAGGAAATCATGGTTTAGGAAAAAGAAATGACAGAGGAGAAAGATTAATACAATTCTGTGAAGAACACAGGCTGATAATATGTAACACCTACTTTGAGCAAGAGAAAAGGAAACTATACACATGGAAAAGCCCTGGAGATAGGAAGAGGAATCAAATAGATTACATAATGATAAAAGAAAGGTTCCGTAAC
Organism: Megaustenia siamemsis; assembly: GCA_032433765.1. Lineage (NCBI taxonomy): Eukaryota > Metazoa > Mollusca > Gastropoda > Stylommatophora > Ariophantidae > Megaustenia > Megaustenia siamemsis. The sequence continues at coordinate 61,005,293 of JAVIAB010000046.1, forward strand.
AGCGTAAAGAAAGCCAAAACCTACCCAGGAGCAGATATTAATTCTGATCACAATCCTGTAATGATTAAAATGAAAATCAAACTAAAGAGAAACAAGCAAAAATCTGATTCATCAACAAACCCACTCGACATAACAGCTTTAAATCAAAAAGATATTAAAGATACCTATACAATACAAGTAAAGAACACATACCAGAAGCTGCTAGAGGAAGGAATTGAACAATACAGAAGAGAAAATCCTGATGAAAAAGTAACAACCAAATGGCAATGCATAAAGAAAAGCATACAAAAAGCCTGCGACACCTTACCCAAAAGAGAAAAGAACAAAAAACAAAAATGGATAACTAACACCATCTTAGAAAAAATGGAAGAAAGGAGACAAGCGAAGAACACTGCCCAATACAATAAAATAGATAATGAGATACGCAAAATGTGCAAAAAGGCAAAAGAAGACTGGCTCAGCCAAAAATGTATAGAAATAGAAACTATGGAAAGCAAACAAGACCTAAGAGGAATGCACACAGAAATAAGGAGAATGACTAATAAAAATAAAAAAGCCACAGAAGGTGGATGCATTGCAGACAAAAAAGGAAAAATGCTAACAGACAATAAGGATATCATAGATAGATGGCAGGAATATATAACAGAACTATTTCATGATCAAAGGGACAAGAAACCAGTTATAAAATGTACATCAGGCTATAAAATCTTAAAATCTGAGGTGGAAAAAGCTATAAAAACAATGAAAAGGGGAAAAGCAGCAGGACCTGAAAGCATACAGATAGAGATGATACAGGCACTTGAAGATTTTGGCATTGAAGTGATTACAGACATATGCAACGACATATACCACACAGGATACATACCAAATGAACTAAAAACATCAACTTTCATTGCATTGCCTAAAAAGAATGGTGCAGTTGAATGCAGTGACTTTAGAACAATAAGCCTAATGAGCCATGTTACAAAAATCTTGCTAAAAGTTATACAAGGAAGGATTCAGAATAAAATCAATACTGAATTAGATGAGCAGCAATTTGGATTTAGGAAAAATAGCGGGACAAAAGAAGCCATATTCTGCATGAGAACATTAATCGAAAAATACACAGAAGTAAACAAACCAATATATGCCTGCTTCATAGACTACACCAAAGCTTTTGATAGAGTACACCACAAACAACTTATAGAATGCCTAAAAGAGATACATCTAGATGACATGGATATACGACTAATATGCAATCTATACTGGGAGCAAACAGCAATAATAAAATATAACAAAGAGTTCTCTACACCCATTGATATAAAAAGAGGAGTAAGACAAGGATGCATCCTATCACCAAGCTTGTTCAATCTATACACTGAGCAAATCTTTAAAAACATCATAGAGATGCCAGGCCTACAAATTAATGGAAAGATAATCAATAACCTAAGATATGCTGACGATACTGTACTACTAGCAGAAAATCCTAAAGACCTACAACAATTACTTAATGAAATAAACACGACAAGCAAAAAATATGGACTAGATATGAATATCAAAAGACTAAAACTATGATCATAAACAAAGAAAATACTCAAAACCCACAAGTGGATATCAAAATTGAAGGAATAGACCTTGAGACAGTTCAGAACTATAACTACCTTGGACATACTATAACCAGTGATGGAAAATGTACAACTGAAATAAACAAAAGAATAGGAATGGCAAAAAGTAATTTTAATGTCATGAAGGACATACTAACATCAAAACAAATAACACCAGAGCTAAAACTAAGAATAGCAAAATGTTACATCTTCTCAATATTCCTATATGGTGCTGAAACATGGACATTAGACAAGAAAACAGAACAGAGAATTGAAGCCTTTGAAATGTGGATATATAGAAGAATAGGTAGAATTGGATGGAAGGAAAAGAAAACAAATGACAAAGTCTTAAAACAACTAAAATGAAAAGAGAACTTCTGAACACAATTAGAACAAGACAAATGCGATTCTTAGGCCATGTTAAAAGACACAACAGCCTACTGAAAGTGATCCTGGAGGGGAAAATACAAGGTAAAAGAGGCAGAGGCAGACCAAGATTAACATGGACGAGTAACATCAAAAGATGGACAAATCAACCGATGACAACCTGCACCATCAAAGCAAGAGATAGAGCAAAATGGCGCTCCATGGTAGCCAACCTTCGTTGCGGAGACGGCACTCAATGATGATGATGATGATGTTAGAACATTGTTTTTGTCTCTAAATCCGAACATATGAAAGAGTTATTCATCAGATTATCCTCATCGTACATCGTACAACAGTCCGTAAGTGCCCAGATTGGGTGTAATTATGAAAGGTGGAAGACTCGGTAGCAGAGTAGTTAATGCGCTTGCCACTGACCAGTAGAGTGCAGGTTCAATTGCAAATGTGGCAATTTTTTTTCAGACCAACAAGTTTAGAGAATCACTCAGTCTCTCTCCAAAAATGGGTACCAGAGATTTTTTTTCTACGAAGTAAAGATGGTTTTTTATGAAGCAAGTGAAATCTTCAGACATCTTGATTGTAATGGGTGACATGAACGCTAAGGTAGATATAAGACAATTATAGGAAATCATGGTTTAGGAAAAGAAATGACAGAGGAGAAAGATTAATACAATTCTGTGAAGAACACAGGCTGATAATATGTAACACCTACTTTGAGCAAGAGAAAAGGAAACTATACACATGGAAAAGCCCTGGAGATAGGAAGAGGAATCAAATAGATTACATAATGATAAAAGAAAGGTTCCGTAACAGCGTAAAGAAAGCCAAAACCTACCCAGGAGCAGATATTAATTCTGATCACAATCCTGTAATGATTAAAATGAAAATCAAACTAAAGAGAAACAAGCAAAAATCTGATTCATCAACAACCCACTCGACATAACAGCTTTAAATCAAAAAGATATTAAAGATACCTATACAATACAAGTAAAGAACACATACCAGAAGCTGCTAGAGGAAGGAATTGAACAATACAGAAGAGAAAATCCTGATGAAAAAGTAACAACCAAATGGCAATGCATAAAGAAAAGCATACAAAAAGCCTGCGACACCTTACCCAAAAGAGAAAAGAACAAAAAACAAAAATGGATAACTAACACCATCTTAGAAAAAATGGAAGAAAGGAGACAAGCGAAGAACACTGCCCAATACAATAAAATAGATAATGAGATACGCAAAATGTGCAAAAAGGCAAAAGAAGACTGGCTCAGCCAAAAATGTATAGAAATAGAAACTATGGAAAGCAAACAAGACCTAAGAGGAATGCACACAGAAATAAGGAGAATGACTAATAAAAATAAAAAAGCCACAGAAGGTGGATGCATTGCAGACAAAAAAGGAAAAATGCTAACAGACAATAAGGATATCATAGATAGATGGCAGGAATATATAACAGAACTATTTCATGATCAAAGGGACAAGAAACCAGTTATAAAATGTACATCAGGCTATAAAATCTTAAAATCTGAGGTGGAAAAAGCTATAAAAACAATGAAAAGGGGAAAAGCAGCAGGACCTGAAAGCATACAGATAGAGATGATACAGGCACTTGAAGATTTTGGCATTGAAGTGATTACAGACATATGCAACGACATATACCACACAGGATACATACCAAATGAACTAAAAACATCACTTTCATTGCATTGCCTAAAAAGAATGGTGCAGTTGAATGCAGTGACTTTAGAACAATAAGCCTAATGAGCCATGTTACAAAAATCTTGCTAAAAGTTATACAAGGAAGGATTCAGAATAAAATCAATACTGAATTAGATGAGCAGCAATTTGGATTTAGGAAAATAGCGGGACAAAGAAGCCATATTCTGCATGAGAACATTAATCGAAAAATACACAGAAGTAAACAAACCAATATATGCCTGCTTCATAGACTACACCAAAGCTTTTGATAGAGTACACCACAAACAACTTATAGAATGCCTAAAAGAGATACATCTAGATGACATGGATATACGACTAATATGCAATCTATACTGGGAGCAAACAGCAATAATAAAATATAACAAAGAGTTCTCTACACCCATTGATATAAAAAGAGGAGTAAGACAAGGATGCATCCTATCACCAAGCTTGTTCAATCTATACACTGAGCAAATCTTTAAAAACATCATAGAGATGCCAGGCCTACAAATTAATGGAAAGATAATCAATAACCTAAGATATGCTGACGATACTGTACTACTAGCAGAAAATCCTAAAGACCTACAACAATTACTTAATGAAATAAACACGACAAGCAAAAAATATGGACTAGATATGAATATCAAAAAGACTAAAACTATGATCATAAACAAAGAAAATACTCAAAACCCACAAGTGGATATCAAAATTGAAGGAATAGACCTTGAGACAGTTCAGAACTATAACTACCTTGGACATACTATAACCAGTGATGGAAAATGTACAACTGAAATAAACAAAAGAATAGGAATGGCAAAAAGTAATTTTAATGTCATGAAGGACATACTAACATCAAAACAAATAACACCAGAGCTAAAACTAAGAATAGCAAAATGTTACATCTTCTCAATATTCCTATATGTGCTGAAACATGGACATTAGACAAGAAAACAGAACAGAGAATTGAAGCCTTTGAAATGTGGATATATAGAAGAATAGGTAGAATTGGATGGAAGGAAAAGAAAACAAATGACAAAGTCTTAAAACAACTAAAAATGAAAAGAGAACTTCTGAACACAATTAGAACAAGACAAATGCGATTCTTAGGCCATGTTAAAAGACACAACAACCTACTGAAAGTGATCCTGGAGGGGAAAATACAAGGTAAAAGAGGCAGAGGCAGACCAAGATTAACATGGACGAGTAACATCAAAAGATGGACAAATCAACCGATGACAACCTGCACCATCAAAGCAAGAGATAGAGCAAAATGGCGCTCCATGGTAACCAACCTTCGTTGCGGAGACGGCACTCAATGATGATGATGAAAGATGGTTTGTTATACCAAACACTTCACTCAAAAATGTACCGGTTATCATGGAAAAATATTGTCACCAACACCTTTCTCCATATGCCTAGCAAGGCATGGAGTAAATCTTCACCTTTTTCCTTTTAATAATGAAGGCACATCAAAACAGAATGTAAAATTATTTTAGGTCATACATTTATTTTGTCTCCCCATGGAGCTTAAGTAATAAAATTCAAGACGGAGTTAACCCAAACTCTTTGAAGCGGCAAACAAATCAAATGAGCTCTTGTGAAAATGCAGAATATAGTCACCCAATGCATGTTTAGCACTTCAAACAATAAAGCAGTTAGTAGTGATCAGGTTTATTGATTTTAAAATTTATTAAATTTAGTTTTCAATGTAAGACCTCTCTTACCATTTTGTAAGATTTTCATCAAACAATAATTGAAATAATATTTCTTCACCTAATTTGTTCTTTAGTTGAAAATAATCGTTCAAATTTCACTTGACCTTAAAATTCATTTTCTTATCTCTTACAATATTTAGAAGGCACGGATTAACAAGAGATAAAACCCCAATTAAAAAGGCCTCATAACAACCTACATAAAGAGTAAAAAAAAAAAAGTAAAGTACCCCCGTCACAACAAGTGGCGTATAGGGAATATGGTGTTAGTGACCATAAATTTTATAGACCTTCGGCACATGATTTTTAGGGTAATGTGGTTGGTAGTTCGCCCGTGCCGCTTTACTTTCCCAGTAAAAAATCTGGTACCCATTAAAGGCTGGGTGAACTGGAATCCGTCGGTTGGGATCGAACCCTACCTCTTGTCCTTTGTAGTCCAGTTCACTAACCACTGAGCTATCGCGGCTCCCTTACAACCTATATGCTTGGCATATTTTAGTTCCAAGTTGCCTTCATTCTTCGATTTCTACTCGCAGAAAAAAAGAGATCAGAAGCAGGAAAGCAAAAGTGACAGCAAATTTTAAAAACGTCAAATTATGGAAATAAAAAAATACTAAGCAGAAAAACTAAACTTAGAATATTCAATTCCCGTGCACTATTAAGTCTTCCTTACGTACACTATCAACTCTTACCTATGCATATGAAAGCTGGAGAACAACAAAGAGATTAAGAAAAAACTAAACACGTTTCTGAACATGACAATTGAAGTGAGAGATCTGGCTAGAGACAGAGATTCTTTCAGACAGGGAGTTGTGAATGCAACATTCTGCAAAGAACACGTATCTTGATGAAAAAAGTTATGTGAATTTAATTACAGAACCTGGAAGTGTCATATAACAACGGTAATAGTCTAGAGACACATATAAAAAATGTTTACTAATATGATATAGCCTGATAGATGCTTAGATAGAAAAGCCAACTTCATGTGTAATGAGACTTTTATATGCAACCAAGATATTTATTCAGATGAGTTATATGAAGTGTAACTAAAGAACTGTGTGAATAAACTTGTATACAAGATCTAAACAACATCTTGATTCAACATATGAAGTGTTGAACACAAGTGTTATTCATAATATTTGGAATTGCAGTTCCTCTGTTGTGAATTTATCATGTTGTGTTGAGCACATGGTCAATGGTGAATTGTTGCACATGACCAGGATTATTTGGACTTACTCTCATTCCTTTGTGAATTAATCACATTGTGTTGTGCACTGGCACACATGTAAGCAATGATAGCATCTACAATTAGGAAGAGAAGATGGACATATATTGGGCATGTGTTGAGAAGTGACAACAAAAAGAATTTCAAAACAGGCTCTGTTCTGAGAAGAGACAGACCTAGAGAGACACTGAAATAAGCACTGGTAAGAGAAGCAAAGGCATAGATTCATTTGATAAGATCGAACATCTTGGCCAGAATTAGAATGGGTGGTGAAAAACACTACTGGTTCTGTGTGACAATTAGCACAGCTGGAAGGATCAAGATCAATTATAGACAGAACTTTTAAATAATTACAAATTAGAAGTCTTGAATAATGAAAGTTTTTAACAATAAATCTGCGGACTTTCTTCAATTTCAATGAAGTGAACATCTCATCATATCAATCAAAAAGACTGATAAATAGAAAATGACTATATATAATACTTTTAATGAAATAAATATATGTAAAATTTAACGTGCCTATTTTTATACAGTAAATTCCAAAATAATTGGTGATGTAACATAATTAGCTGTTAACACTTATCTTATCTCTTTTATCTAGATAACTATGAGTGTTGCACATGCAATAAAAAAATACCCATAAATGCAGAACATGTAAAACAAAGTCTTATTGTACCTGGGAGAGCAGTATAAGTGATGAGGAAACCATAATCAGTTTCACTGGAGTCACTATGGAATCTAAAATATGCATAAGGGCCTGTTGTTTGAACTGAGGCCAGTGATGAACTGCTACAAAATTTGTCTAGCAGTGGAGAGTCATCGGTTTCTCCATCCCTGATCTGTACCAGAAGAAAAATCAATAAGGGCAATATAGATTTAAACAATAAAACATTGTATAATTTAATATCTTTAGGGTAGAGCGAAATGTTGGAGCAGAGAAAGCTCAGACATTAGAAGCCATTACCAAACGGTGAAGACCAGAGATAAATAAATGTTAAAAGCTATTATCAAACAGAGGAGCCTGGGAAAGCTTAGATATTAGAAACTATTAAAGAATGGTGGAGCTAAAAAATAAGATTAGCAGATTCTCACTGACAGAAAATCAAAATTGCAGTTTGGGTGTGACTCTAAAACCTGGTGGACATGGTAGAAGTATAAGATTAGTTTGAGAACCACTACACAAAATATGACTAATAGATTCTCACCTCTAGGTAATCATAATTGCAGTTTGGGTGGGACCCTAAAGCCAAGTGAGCAAATTGTATTATAATGTTGTTCCCAGGGCTGACGGCAATTGTCCACACACAATCTCTGTTGATGGGGTAGTTTCCAGGGTAGCCAGGACTTTTGATACTTCCATCGCTGGCGTTGAGGTAACCTCCACATGCTGAGAAGAATAGAATGTATATTTGCTCTAGAATAGAACAGTAGTTATTAATTTATCCTGAAATGTAAATAAAGTAATTCATTGAAGATTTATGATAATTTCAATAGAAATTTTGAGGTGTAAATACATTAAATATTTGTAAACCCTTTCAATGACTTTGACATGTATTCAGGATTTGTGATCTACTTGAATAAGTAAGGATAATATAAAAGTTCACTCCAAACTTTGAGGCTAACAGTGCCCATACTTTTCAATAACTTAAGAAATATTCTATGGATGATGTGGTTAGGCTACCCTACTTTCCCAGAAAAAAAACTGAAACCTTTTGGAACCTAATATTTAATAATAGTTTACCAATGTAAACACAATGTAGGAATAAGTAGTGGGGTATAATGTACACTCTTACAAGGTATGGTGAGAGCTATTCAAAATAAAAACACAACAAATTACTGAAGTTTTGGCCTACAAAAGGCCTTCCTCAGAAAACTAGAACAATACAAGCGAACAATGAAATAAAGATAACTCTACTACATCTAGGAAGTTGTCCCCCATACCTTGTAGAAGTGTACATTACACCACACTACTTGCTCCTGCTACCAGCTTACCGCAGCAGTGCAATTATCTGTCTGTTGCCTAAACATATTGTACATGTGACCTCTAATATCTGTCCAGATGGAAGGAAGGTATTGTTTTGAAAAGCATCTTCTGCCAATGTTGATTTTGCTATTATTGGATTGATATGTCCAGCAGCAGAATGAACAAGGTAAACTTGTGTTGTAAGATCATTTGTTATCATTCTTTAACTTTGTCTTATTTCACCTTCAAATGTTACAAACGAACTATGTATTCAAGATTTGTTAACTATTTGAACAAACCAGACTTGAACAGTATTTTTATAACCTAGAAACAAGTGTAAAGTCTAAACAAGTCTGAAGCATGAAAAAATTATGCATTCAACATCTGAGAACAATTTGAACAAACAAGAAATATGAACTATATGAACAATCACTGAACACTTGAATAGGCATGAGAGGAAGGAAGAAATAACAATCCCAAATATTAATAGTATTTTTAAAAGTTTAAACAAATGATATGATATAGATTTTAGAACTATGTGAATATTCCAAATTATGAAATTTGTAAATATTTTTTTTTATCTATCTAATGACCTTTCATCTCACTGAGAGAGCCGATTCCTGCTGATCTTGCCTCTCTCATCAATGTTCTTCTCAGTGTCTCTCTGGGTGGGCCTCTTTCCTCTTACCTGTTGTTTCCCACATGAGGGCTTGCTTTGTTATTCAGTTATTATCTCTCCTCATCACAAGTCCAACATATGACCACCGTCTTTTCTTGATTACTTGAGAGTGGATGGACTGTGAACGTTACCGATATTTAAATGAAACATGGTTTATTCTTCTTTGTGTCATGTGCTCGCGTTTCGACAGGCAAACACATAGTTCAACAACAATGGCGCCCGGCAGTTATGTCCAAACCGAATGTAAAAGGTCTGTGATGGTGGATGGAGTGGAAGAATCAGAAATGATCAATTGCCCAGAAAGCAAAAACAGCAAAATGTGTGGTACACATGAGGCATATTCAGGACACGATAGATGAATATGGCAGACCACGGTGAAAGAGATTAGAGCCTTATCACATAACATTCCAAAGAAAGCCATGGAGAGAGGAAGAATGCTAACAGATAACAAAGATATGATAGATAGATGGCAGGAATATATAACAGAATTATTTCATGACAAAAAAACATTTATAAAATTTATGTCCAGTTACAATTACAAAGGACAAGCGGTAGGGTTCGATCCCAACCGACGGCTTCCGGGTTCACCCAGCCCTTAATGGGCACCTGATTTTTTTCAGGGAAAGTGAAGCGGCACGGGAGTATTACCGACCACATTACCCCAAAAATCATGTGTCAAAGGTCTGTAAAATATATGGTCACTAACACCATATTCCCTATGCGCCACTTGGCGTGACGGGGATACTTTACTTTTTTTTTTTACGTCCAGCTATAAAATCCTGAAATTTGAAGCAGAAAAAGCTATAAGAACAATGAAAAAGGTAAAAGCAGAAGGATCTGACAATATACAGATCGAGATGATACAAGCACTAGAAGATTTTGGCATTGAAGTGATCACAGACATATGCAATGACATATACCATACAGGATACATACCAAATGAACTAAAAACATCAACTTTCATTGCATTACCTAAAAAGAATGGTGCAGTTGAATGCAGTGAATTAGAACAATAAACTTAATGAGCCAGGTAAAAAAATTGTTACTAAATTTGTATAGGGGAGGATTAAGAATAAAATCAAAACTGAATTAGATGAGCAGCAATTTGGATTCAGGAAAAATAGTGGGACAAAAGAAGTCATATTCAGCATGAGGACATTAATTGAAAAATACATAGAAGTAAACAAACCAATATATGCCTGCTTCATAGACTACACCAAAGCTTTTGATAGAATACACCATAATCAACTTATAGACTGCCTAAAAGATATATTTCTGGACGATACAGACATACGACTAATATGTAATTTGTACTGGGAGCAAACAGCAATAATAAAATATAACAAGGAGAACTCTACACCCATTGATATAAAAAGAGGAGTAAGACAACGATACATCCTATCACCAAGCTTGTTCAATCTATACACTGAGCAAATCTTTAAAAACATCACAGAGATGCCAGGCTTAAACATTAATGGAAAAATAATCAATAACCTAAGACATGCTGATGATGATACTGTACTACTAGCAGAAAATCCTAAAGATCTAAAACAATTAATTAATGTAATAAACATGACAAGCAAAAAATATGAACTAGATATGAATATCAAAAAGACTAAAACTATGATCATAAACAAAGTAAATTCTCAAGACCTACAATTAAATATCAAAGTTTAAGGAATACATCTGGAGACAGTTCAGAGCTACGACCTGGGACATGCTATAGCCAGTGATGGAAAATGTATAACTGAAATAAACAATAGAATAGGTATGGCAAGAAGTAATTTTAACTCTTTCCGTCCGTTCTGCCGTATGGTGCGCCAAATCCATTTCGGTTGCATACATTCAGCCGCATAGTGCGCCACGATAAATTTGTTTCATGTAAACCATCAACAAACTGTATTCCGATATTTTAGATTGACTATTTTATATAGATTCCTTCACTGGAGAGTTCCTTCCTTCTTCCCCACAAGGATCAAGTGGAAAGACGTACTCTAACATGTGATTTTTTTCATTTTGATTTAGTGTTTAACGTAAAAAAAATTGTTAACAAAAATCAACTGATCGAAATGGCTTCCAGTAGCCGTGATTATAATGCTAAAAGTCAGTTGATGATGACTGAAAAAGCTTGTCAATTAATTTTTCTTGATGATTCCGATGATAGTTCAGACACTGTAAGTTGTAAGTGTTGATAACAACAGTGGTGATGACAGTGTTCCAGATATCGATTTGTTAGCACAAAGCATGCACAGATTTCATTTTTTTCTGTTCAGGATGTGAAATTAAACCACATCTTCATCCAAGTGCATGCTTCAAGGCATTTCGTGGAGAATACATGAAGAAAGTGTTTTTTTTTTATGTACTCAAACAAAAGTGTCAATATTGTGTACATAGTAATTTTTTTCCCCAAAAAAGTTGAAATTTCGTTTTTGTCACTAGTTGTGATTGTGGATGACAAAATATCAGTTATTGTTATGCTACATCAACCAAACCCTCATGGCTGCTTAGAGACATATTGCTATATGTTTTTTTTTTTCACAAAATAATTCATATTGGATTACTATGACCAGGTCTATATGATGGTAAGTTGTAAATTGTGGTTTGAATTTGATATTTCAATTTTTGTTACTTCTTCTTCTTTCTTTCTTCATCTGCTGTTCAGTGTCGAGGGGAGATATAATTTGCGGTCTTTGCTCTTCTGTTCGCCTCTGCTGCTGTTATGTTTCCTAGTGCTTCTAATATTCCATCGACCCATCTTTTTCGTGGTTGACCCTTGGGTCTGGTGTTCTCACAACGTTTGTTGAAGGCTCGTTGTGTTGTTTTTGTTCTTTCTGCCTTGTCATGTGGTCAAACAATTTTATCTGTTGTTTCCTTATATATTCTATGGCAGGGGCTATTCCTAGCTTTTTTTCTCAGTTCTTCATTTCTGATCTTATCTCTCAGACTGTTTCCTGTCATTGGTCTAACACATTTCATCTCTGTAGAGGTTATTTTTCTTATTGATCTTGCATCTAGGGTCCAGGTCTGGCATTGGTAGCACAATGGTGGGATGAAGATTGTATTGTATAGTGCTCGTTTTGCCTCCAGAGTTATTTCCTTGTTGGACAATAGTGATGATAGCTGTCCAATGATTTGACAAGCTTTGTTGCATCTTGATTCTATCTCTGCTGTTTGAGAATTATCGTTTGTCATTAGACTTCCTAGGTATTTGAATTCCTCTACTTGTTTTAGTTGTCTGCCTTCTATAGTTATGTTGATGTTCTGTTTATTTTTGGCGACATTCATGACTTGTTTTGTTGATTTTGATTTTCATGTTGTATTTTGTGCCTGAGATGTGGAGTTTGTTTAAGTGTTCTTGTAGGTCTTCTATTGTTTCACGTATTAGTGCCTGATCATCTGCAAATAAAAGCTCTTTGATCTCCTCTGTCTCTGATGGGTTGGTTAGCTTGCATATATGGTCCATGTATGTAATAAACAGTAGGGGGGATAGTACACACCCCTGTCTTACACTTGATCTAACTTAGAAGTGGTCTGTGTAGCCTGCTGCTGTTCTGACCCTGCAGCTGCTGTTGACGTAGATACTTTTAATAAGGTTGGTTAGATGTTGGTTTACTCCATATGTTGTTAGTATCTCCCACAGTTGTTCTCTGTTTACTCTGTCGAATGCTTTTTCCTGGTCAATGAAGGCTAAGTATAAGTTTTCATTGTGTTCTGTCGTTTTTTTCTGCAAGCTATTTTAGTGTGAATAGTGCGTTGGTACATCCTCTGTTTTTTCGGAACCCCATTTGAGAATCGCTTAACTGTAGTTCTATTATTGGTCTCAGTCTCTTTTCCAAGATTTTGGCGTATAGCTTTCCTACATGGCTGACAAGAGATATACCTCTATATTGATTGCAGTCTCTTTTGCTACCTTTCTTTTTCCATATTGGTATGATGATTGCCTGTTGCCAGTCTTCTGGGGCTTGTTATTGGTGCCATGCTGCATGAAATATTCTGTGCAGCCATTGCATTCCTGTTTCTCCTGCTGCTGCTGTTATTTCTATTGGTATGTTATCTATCCCCAGTGCTTTATTTCTTGGTGCATATTTGATTACTTCTTAGACTTAGATTTCCTCTTTCATGATGTTGGGTTCAGTATTTGTGAGTTCTGGCGTGGTTTTAGTTGTCTTATTGGTAGTTGGTATGTTTAACAGGTTTTCAAAATATTCTTTCCATCTCTGTTGCATACATTGGTTATTTGATATTGGTTGTCCGTCTTTGTCATTTATCAGCTCAGTAGGATCATGGTTTTCTTTTCTCGCTCCTGTGGCTTTTACTGCTTTGTAGAAATCTCTTGTGGCTGTCTTGAAGTCCCTGCTCATATTTTGTCCGAATTCTGTCCAATTCTTTTGCTTAACTTTTTTGATCAACATTTTAACTCTTTTTTGAACTAAGGCATATTTTTCATATTTTTCTTGGTTCTTGTTCTCCCTCCAATTTTTAAACAGTTTCTTCTTTTCTTTAATTGCTTCTCTGATTGTTTCGTTCTCTTTTCTGTTTCTCGTGCTCTTTTTTCCCTTCTCTTGTTCTTAGCTTCATTCCACAAACTGTTTTAGAGATTACTGTTTCCTTAAATTTTGTCCACTCTTCTTCTACTGTGCATACTTCGTTAGGGAGTTTCTTGAATTCCTCTGTTAGTTTTTCTTCTAGGGTTTTCCTTGTTTCTTGATCTTTTAATTGTTTTTTTTTTATTGTTGTTCTTTTCGCTTCTTTTGTTTGTTTTCTTATATTCTTTTTATTTTTGGCTGTCTTAGTGTGATCATAACCATCTTGTGACCCATGTCATCTGTAATATGTGGGATTGCCCTGCTGTCGGTTACTCTTTTCTTGTTCTGTTTTCTTGTTAGTATAAAATCTATCTGGCTTCTGCATGTTGTGTCATTCCATTTGTACCAGGTGTATACTTGCGACTCTCTGTGTTTGAAGAATGTGTTGATGATAAATAAATCATTTTAATGGCATAGATCCAGCAGTCTGCTTCAATTTTCATTTATTTCAGCTGTTTTATCACCAAAGGGTCCTAAGATATCACTGTTCTCACTGTTGCGTTTCCCGAGCCTTCCATTTAAAATCTCCCATCACTAACATGTTGCAATTTATTTGTGTTGGTTGTTTATCTCCAATTTTTCTATTTACATGTCTTGTGTCATCTTGGCATTGGTGGAATCTGATTCCTTGTTCAATTATCTAAAATTCATATATAATATGTTATGTGCTAGATAAATATAAAGCATGTAGATTGATGTTTTAAAACTATAAGGTCCATCAAAAATTTTGTCTCTGAAATCTCTTCTGTTGCGTCGATGAAAAGCTTCCGTGTGGAAAGAGTTAATGCCATGAAAAATATATTAACATCAAACAAATAAAACCATGACTAAAACTAAGAATAGCAAAATGTTACATCTTCTCAATATTCCTGTATGGTGCAGAAACGTGGACATTAGACAAGAAAACAAAACAGAAAATTGAAGCCTTTGAAATGTGGATGTATAGAAGAATAGGTAGAATTGGATGGAAAGAAAAGAAAACAAACAATGAAGTTTTAAAACAACTAAAAATGAAAAGAGAACTACTAAACACAATTAGAACAAGACAAATGAAAGAAATTTTTGGGGCATGTTAAAAGACACAACAGCCTAATAAAAGTAATATTGGAAGGGAAAATACAAGGTAAAAGAGGCAGAGGTAGACCAAGATTAAAATGGATGAGTAACATCAAAAGATGAACAGGTTAGCCTATGACAATCTGCACCATCAAAGCAAGAGACAAAGTGGAATGGCACTCTATGGTAGCCAACCTTCGATGCGGAGATGGCACACCTTGATGATGATGAAGATGAAGATATTAGTGGTTGATTTGCGATTTCTCTAATTTCCTCATTTGTTTTGAATTCGTTCCATGCTATACCAAGTATTTTCCTTAGACATTAATTTTTGAATGCTTTCAACTTTGTTTCTATGTCTCTTGTTTTCCAGCTCTCATGTGCATACGTAAGTGTTGATAGTATGTTTGATTTGAATAGTCTAAGTTTTGTGTTTGTGATGATGAAACAAAACTTAGACTACTCAAATTAAATGTACTATCAACCCTTACATATGCATGTGAAAGCTGGAAAACATAAAATATAACAATAACATAAAAATATTTTTTTTACAACGTAAACAAAATTAATAACTAGAACTATATAATTTTTAATTAATCACAAACAGGAACATTATAATAATTTATAAACAGTGAAGAATATCTTCAACAAATCAAATACAAACAAATGATATTTGTGAACAAATTGATAATCTTTAACTGTGAACAATGTTGATTCTACCTAGTGGTTAAACACTGTGAATTAACTTTAACAAAAAACAAGATGAATCATATTAAATATAAAACATTGTGAGTTACGATTGAAAACAATGTGAAGTAAACAGAATAATAAACAATCTGAATTACTCCTTCCACTGTGTATATGCAGACTAAAAGATGAAATTACAAAACATATATTATAAGGTTATCTCATATTATCAAGTACCAAGCCTGCTGACAAATATCTGTCTCTCCACAACTTTCTACCTCAACTACTGTTTATCCATTTCTACTGGATACTGGTAGCGTACATCAAAAGATGGACAAGTAAGCCTATGACAACCTGCACTTTAACAAGCAAGAGACAGAGTGGAATAGCTTTTGATGGTGGTCAACCTTTGATGTGGAGACGGCACTCAATGATGATGACAAAAGACTTGATCTAGACAATGGACAAATTTATTATAAAGGGCTAAAGATTTGGTCCAGACATTGGACAAATTTATTATAAAGAGCTAAAGAGTTGGTCCAGACATTGGACAAATTTATTATATGGAACTAAAGAGTTGGTCCAGACATTGGACAAATTTATTATAAAGAGCTAATGAGTTGGTCCAGACATTGGACAAATTTATTATGTGGAACTAAAGAGTTGATCCAGACATTGGACACATTTATTATAAAGAGTTAAAGAGTTGGTCCAGACATTGGACAAATTTATTATAAAGAGCTAATGAGTTGGTCCAGACATTGGACAAATTTATTATGTGGAACTAAAGAGTTGATCCAGACATTGGACACATTTATTATAAAGAGCTAAAGAGTTGGTCCAGACATTAGACAAATTTATTATATGGAACTAAAGAGTTGGTCCAGACATTGGACAAATTTATTATGTGTAACTAAAGAGTTGATCCAGACATTTGACAAATTTATTATAAAGAGCTAATGAGTTGGTCCAGACATTGGACAAATTTATTGTAAAGAGCTAATGAGTTGGTCCAGACATTGGACAAATTTATTATAAAGAGCTAAAGAGTTGGTCCAGACATTGGACAAATTTATTATAAAGAGCTAATGAGTTGGTCCAGACATTGGACACATTTATTGTAAAGAGCTAATGAGTTGGTCCAGACATTGGACAAATTTATTATAAAGAGCTAAAGAGTTGGTCCAGACATTGGACAAATTTATTATAAAGAGCTAATGAGTTGGTCCAGACACTGGACAAATTTATTATAAAGAGCTAATGAGTTGGTCCAGACATTGGACAAATTTATTATAAAGAGCTAAAGAGTTGGTCCAGACATTGGACAAATTTATTATATGGAACTAAAGAGTTGATCCAGACATTGGACACATTTATTATAAAGAGCTAAAGAGTTGGTCCAGACATTGGACAAATTTATTATATGGAACTAAAGAGTTGGTCCAGACATTGGACAAATTTATTATGTGGAACTAAAGAGTTGATCCAGACATTGGACAAATTTATTATAAAGAGCTAATGAGTTGGTCCAGACATTGGACAAATTTATTATAAAGAGCTAATGAGTTGGTCCAGACATTGGACAAATTTATTAAAAAGAGCTAAAGAGTTGGTTCAGACATTGGTCAAATTTATTATATGGAACTAAAGAGTTGGTCCAGACATTAGACAAGTTTATTATATGGAACTAAAGAGTTGATCCAGACATTAGACAAGTTTATTATATGGAACTAAAGAGTTGGTCCAGACATTAGACAAGTTTATTATATGGGACTAAAGAGTTGGTCCAGACATTAGACAAGTTTATTATATGGGACTAAAGAGTTGGTCCAGACATTAGACAAGTTTATTATATGGAACTAAAGACTTTCTCCAGACAAAAGACAAATTGTAAATAATGTAGACATGTGAACAAAAATTTGAAAACAGTATCACTTTGAGAATAAATATTTTTATACAGTTTTTATCTCATTTCTGGGGTCTGCCAAGGATAATTATACACCTGGAGAATAAAGGCTACATGTCTAGTGCAACCACCACGGGGTGTTTCGGTCAAAATATTTATTTCACCCCCAATAGATACATTTTGCTACAAACAAATGTTCTCCTGATTTGATGGATACCAAGTTAGCCATTCATCTAGAGAATTTCAAATACAAACAAGTATGAACAATCCGAATAATCAATGCTTAAGAACTTGCCAGCAAATTGTACATGGAAACAACACAAACAATTATGTATGGACTAAGCAGGAAAACAAGAACATTTTTATTATGAAAAATAAGCATGAAGGTAACTTATTTGGATGGTTCTCTAAGTGAATAAACAAAATATTATGGCAATATACTTGATAGAAAATAATAAAACATTTCATAAAGAAGAAGTAGACATAACAACACTAAAACATTGTTAGTGGGTGATTTAGCTTAAAAATACTGGATGTGTTTAGATTAGGTTATAGCAATTAAGAGTAGCAGCTAAAAGAGAATTACAAATAGAAAATACCTAAAACAGTAATAATAATATATAATTGAGCATTAAATAATATATATATTTTAAAACACTTAATGAGATAACATAACATTATTTAAAGTATTAGATAAATCTGTAAAAGACAAAACAGCATTAAAACGCACTTGGTGTATGAGATGTCCATTGTATTTGAAAGCCTTCATCATGATTAGACTCATCTGACTTGAACCACAGGTACAACTGATTGCCAGTACTGTTTATTGATCCCCCATTTGGTAGCCTAGTGCCACAGAATTTTCCAATCTGATGTGATGCTGGTGTTGGACCATCATGAATTTGAAGAAAGTCAAACCCACAGCTATGATGGTCTTCAATTGAGAAATTTAGAAAGTGAATCTTGATAATCTGAAACAATGTGAAAGATGAATAACATCATCATAGAGAGTAGAATCGATCTGAAAAAGACGGATAACATTATTGAAATCAGAATCAATCTCAAAAGGATAACATTGTTATAGTTGGCAGAATCAATCTCAAAAGTAGGATAACATAGTTATAGAAAGCAGGATCAATTTCAAAAGGATAACATAGTTATAGAAAGCAGGATCAATTTCAAAAGGATAACATAGTTATAGAAAGCAGGATCAATTTCAAAAGGATAACATTGTTATAGAAAGCAGGATCAATTTCAAAAGGATAAGATAGTTATAGAAAGCAAAATCTATCTCAAAAGTAGGATAACAACACCATTATAGATGTACAATATTGAGTTATTTGTAGGTCATCATCATTGCTCTCCGAACATGTCCATTAGGTGCTCAGATCCCCTCCTCAGCAATTCCTGCAGTATCCAGCGACTGACAGCTCCAGTCCTGTGCCGATTGATAAGTCTTCTTACACGCCCATTAAGTTTCTCATTTCTGGCTGTGTCCATCTTAACTCCCATTTCCATCATCTGAAGAAGTGACATGGATCTGTGTTTGTGGAAGTCCTGTGCTCTTCCCACATCTCGGAGGGCATTGATGATGTCCGCCCGATCCATTGGTTACCTGTCCTCAATAACAGCACAGCTAATCAACCTGTCCGCTCTTTCATTTCCCTGTACTCCCGCATGTCCAGGGACATAGACAAAGGTGACCTTACGTATTTTGGATTTCTGCAACGACTCTACCCATTGCATGCGTACAGAGCCCACCTCCACTTTTTTAATCATGCTCAATGAATTACTCAGTATACATGCGTGGGTGTAGTCTTGTGACTCAAACCATTTGAATGCCTTGGTCACTGCCCTCGCCTCCATTGTCATGTTACTCATGGCCATGACGTATGCACCAATGTCTTCCTTGACTATTCTGCCTGCCGAGCATGCTGTAAATGCCCATGCACTTCTTTGGTATCGTATTACAGATCCGTCTATATAGATGACTGCATCTTCATCATTGGTGTTATCGCAGATGAGACCGTTGACCTCAGCATTAGCCACGACTGGGTTCTGTTCCCTACTTTTCCTGTTGAGTGTGACAATACACGAGAAAGTCCCCTTGAATGATGTAGGCATCAGTATCCACTCCTCACCAACGCTGATATTGGTAAGCCCACAGACCTGTTTGATGACATCTTCTGCTCGGCCCACCCATGATTTGCCTCTTTTTAGCTTGGCACCTTTCACTGTGTTGAGCACATGGTGCAATGGATGCTCTGTATCTGTACTAATCTTCAGGTATGCTCATGCTCTCCAGATCTTGATTCTGTCATCCAAGGTTGGAAAGTCAAGAAGATACCTCATTGCTATTTTCTTATTCATTCATTTTGTATTTTCTCCAGCCTATCAAGCCAAGGAGAGAAATTCTAACTACTGTTTTAGGACAAGTCAATCTATGTCAGCCTGCACCATCAAAGCAAGAAACAGAGTAGAATAGCGATCCATGGTAGTCAACCTTCGTTGCGGAGAAGGCACACGATGATGATAATGATGATCCAGCCTATCAATTTGAGTCGTACTGACAGTAAGAATTCAAGAATTGCCAGGGCATACTCGATTGGTGCGAGGACTAATCCCTGGAACAGAAGAGTAAGTAGCCTCTGCTTGATGTTGGCAGCTGCCATGACCTTCAGGGTGGCTAATCCTTTGCGGGATTTTGTTATCACATGGTCGACGTGGTCGCGAAAACACAGACTGCGATCAAACTTAAATCCGAGGTATGTCATCAACTTGTCCCTGGTCACCTCATCAGCTCCCATTCGTACTACCGGTGTGGTCGTATTAACGATATGATTGCTAAGGGAGAACCATGAAACTGATGCTTTATTAGGATTAACCATGGCACCTGAAACCCCACACCAGGAAGAAATGTGATCCAGTTCGTCTTGCATTGTGGAGGCGATTCCCCGTCTGCCTCTTCCCTGTCGATATACCAGAATATCATCAGCAAAAGTCATAGTTCTTCCCCTCCCATCCAGCTGTTGTCTGTGATCGTTATTGTGTACAGGTTAAATAGAACTGGTGACAATGGTGAGCCTTGTGCCTGGACAAATGGAAATTGGCTCAGAAGACCAACTTCCACATCTGAGTATCACCTTCCTCTGAAACAGTGCCACGGCGATCCATCTAATGAGGAAGGGGTGCACCGCCAGTTTGAGGAGCATATGCATGAGATATTCAAATGGTAACCTGATGTATGGATCCTCCAGATCTATAGCAGCAGCACATGTCTCCTCTTGTCTGTGGAAGTCTTCAAAGACGTCATAGGCAAAGACTGCCACATTGAGCCATGTCTCTTTGTTATATCTATAACCACAGAGTGTGGGTGGGAATACGCGGATCTGTTCAAGGTGACAGGTGAGGACATGGGCAACTATTTTCTCCAGCAGCTTGCCCGCAGTGTTCTGCATTGTGATGATTCTGTAGGCACTGATCTGAGAATGGTCCTTGTTTGGCTTCGGTAGCGGTAGTAAGTAGCTGTGTAGCCACTCCTCCTTAATCTGGCCACTCCGAACACTGGCATTAAACTCATTGGCCAGTTTTGTCAAGTCGTCATCAGCTAAATCGCCTATGTCATCGTACCGAACACCATCTGGACCAGGAGCAGTGTAGCGTGACCTTTTAAATGTCGTGCAAATGGTATTAGCTGTGATTGTGAGATCTTCTTCCAACCCTACATCCTTACACAATTTTGACTGCGATCCCCGTATCCTCATTCTTACAATTAGGTGCATCATTTTTTGGTTGACCTCTACTTTCAGGCGCTTCAAGAGCTTAAGTTGTGTTCTTCCATTCCTTCTGGCTTTCTGCCATGTCTTGACCATTTGTCTCTTGCTCCGCGAAGCTTCGTCAGCATCTACATTCCACCAGGGTGGTTGCGTCCATCTCTCCTGCCTCCTACGAGGGGCGTGCTGTTTCCTATGTCTGATTTTGCTAATGACGTCCTGGTCTGTTTTCTCGTAGTTGAATGTGTAGAGCTTTCTTTTCTGGCTTCTATTTCTGCTTTTCTCAATTAGGAGGACACATGGATAGTGATCACTTCCGTGGAACCCCAGTGCACTCAACCTGCAAACCGGTGCGAAGGTGGAAGACACCAGTGCCAGGTCAATGACACTATCAGAGTCCCCTGTTCGAGTGGCCATCCTTGATGCCCTACCATCATTCAAGCACACTAAATCAGCCGACACCAGTGCGTTCTCTAGGTCTTCTCCCTGCTTGTTGGTTATGACGTTACCCCACTGATTTCCTCTAGCATTAAAGTCTCCGCAGAAAATGACGTTCTCTTCATCAAACTCGAAGAGATTCTGCCATTGTTGTGTGTTCGCCTTCCCATTACAGGCATACACACTAACAATCACGAAATGAACTGGGGTCTGCACCCTAGCCGCATGCACCTGCAATTCTGCATTGTCCCATGCAGACATATCAACCTCAGCTGCCACCATATTGTTGCGCACAAGGATGGCCTGCCCAAGGTGTCATCTATTGTAAAACAATGAAAGCCAGGAGTACTTACTGTCCTGTCACCAAGAAGAGTTTCTTGCAAAACCATTATATCGGCGCCACACAGTAGCTTATCAAGAATGGGCCATTGTTGATTTATGGACCCACAATTCCAGTAAGTAACGTGCACATACTTTAGGCCTAGCCTCTCACACTTCGACAGTTTAATGCCACCATGCTTGCCATGTCGTGTTTTCCTTCTTTGATGATGTCATTTGGGCTGCATCTGAATACATACACTTACCATCGTTATAGATGATTTTGTCGCTGAACGTCGATGCTGTGGATGGTCTAGACTCATGCGCACTTACTCAGTCGCACGGTCCAGAACCCGTTTCCACGTTATAAAATGGCCAACTCCAGTAAATAGCTCTGCAGCACGCGGATACACTGTGAGTCTTTCACAAATTAAATGAATTACGCGTTGTTGACGACAGACCGGCGTAAACAAACTGCCATATTTTGACGCGTTCAATAGTGCACTCAACAACAAGGATGAGTATAAGTGATTAAATAAGGAAATTGTAACAAAATGCAATGAATCAAAAGAAGCAACGTGATTTACATCAAATAGAAAGCGCGTACAATCACACGATCTCTTAAAATATCAATAAAAACAAACAAATAAACAGAAAAGTTCACTGGAAATCAGCACTTATCTGTGAGTCCTCTGAAGAAGACAACGAACAGGGTGCCATCATGTCACTTATGATCACTAGTACAGTGAGCATAAAAACATAGATCTTCATAAGATACAATTTTTACAAAAAAGAGGTGCTCAAAAATATTCTTTCTCTTTTACTAACAGAAACTATTAAATTGTAACTTCATATAAACAAAAACAGTTGATCCATGTTAATATAAGAGATGAAACACTGTGAAATATGTAGAACTTATATAAATTATAGCCTTCAATAAAAGTTCAAGAACACCAGACCCAAGGGCCGACCATGAAAAAGATGGATTGATAGAATATTAGAAGCACTAGGAAACATAACAACAGCAGAGGCAAATAGAAGAGCAAAAGACCGCAAATTATATCTCCCGTCAATGCTGAAAGGCAAATGAAGAAAAAGAATAATATAAATTATATATTCCCAGCATATTTTACCCGAGAATGACAAAAACTGAGATCAAACTATGTAGGAGGGGATTCCATATTTGACATCACAATTGCTCTAAACTAAGTTAGACATTTTAAAGAGTACACATGATACTGAGCTCTCCATAGCCTCTGAACATAAACTCACAATTGATTGTGTATTCACAATATATTTGTTCAGAGAAAAACATGCTATGACTTCCATCAACAGACTAATCAATATTTCTACCTCCCACCCCATGCAGCAAGTTTGTATGAAATTCTCCTGCAACCTAGTTCTGGTTTCTGTGTTGATGATGCAGATGCTGGCATTTTTACCAACTAAATTTTCTTTTATTTGAACTGACTTGCCTTATTGGGAGAAGTAGTGATGCTCCAGGTACAGCTATCATGATGATTATAATGCCCTTGAGATGGATAACGTAAGGAGCCAGTCTCACCATTTAAGTCACCTCCACATTCTGAAAACAAAACAATTTTATTTTATGGAAAGAATATATAAAGATAACACAACACCAGACTGAAAGATATGAAGAGAACACACTATCATATTAAAGAAGATAAAGATAATACAGCACTAGAATGAAAGAATATAAAGAGAACACAACACCAGACTGAAAGATATAAAGAGAACACAACATCAGATTAAAGAAGACAAAGATAACACACCACAAGACTGAAAGATCTAAAGAGAACACAACATCAGATTAAAGAAGATAAAGATAATACAATACTAGACTGAGGGTGTCATGGCATCGGGATGTGACGGTGCTTTTTGATTCAACAAGTGTTGATAGTGTTAAAGTGATTTTCATAGGACAGATGTGTTGAAATAGTGTTTTTTAATATCCATTGTTGTTTCTTAACTTCTGACGGAAATGTGGACAGTGTGGTTTTTGGATGTTTAAATTGAGTTATATTTATTCTTCTTTTTACATTGTGCTTGACCTATCGTCAATAGGTTAACGAAATATGTTCACTGCTTCATTGATGAAACATATGTTTTTGACAATGACACCTCTACCAGACATGTCCATCCCAAAATATACGAAGTCTGTGACGGTGGATGAGGCAAAAGAATCAGAAGTGATTAACAGCTCAGAAAGCAAAAACAGCAAAGTGTGTGGTACATAAGAGGTGTGTTTAGGACATGAAAGACAAATATGGCTGACAACTGAGGAAGAGATAAGAGCCTCTCCTTGTTTTACACCAAATAAAACCATGGAGAGCAATTTGAAAAATCTTATACAACAGCAAATTAACTTAATTAAGACTTAAAAATATGTACATAGAATGTTAAAACTCTATACAAAATTTGAAAACTAGATAATTTTTTATTAGAAGCTAAAAGAATGTTAGAATCAGAATAGTTAAAGCAGCAATGTCTTTCAGAAGACTTGAAACGTTGTGGAAAACAAAACATATCAGCACAAACACAAAACTTAGACTATTCAAATCAACCATACAATCAACACTTACATATGCATATGTGAGACCTGGAAAACAAGAGACATAGAAATAGAAACAAAGTTGAACGCATTCGAAAATAAATGTCTAAGGAAAATACCTGGTATAGCATGGAATGAATTCAAAACAAACGAAGAAATTAGAGAAATCATCAATCAACCACTAATATCTTCAGTAATCAAGAAATGATATGAAATGATAGACATAATAGTAGAAGAAAGCAACAAGAAAGGTCTCAGTCTGAATAGTAAGAAAACAGAAGTAATGGTTATATCGAAGAAACAATCATCACCATCATGCAGCATAAAAATAAACAAGACAAATCTGAAACAAGTGCAACGTTTCGAATACTTGGGCACAATAATTACATCAGATGGGAGATGCACCACAGAAATAAAAAGCAGAATAGCTCAGGCCAAAATAGCATTTCAGAAAATGAAAAATATCTTATGCAACAAATCTATGTCAATAAAAATGAGAAAGAGATTTCATCGGTGCTATATAGAACCAATTCTGACCTATGGAAGCGAATCATGTACAGTAGACAAACAAATGAAAAGACGGTTAGAGGCCACAGAGATGAGATTTCTCAGAAAAATGTTGAAAGTTCCCTGGACAGATAAAAAGACCAATGAGGAAGTTCTCAAATAGGCCAACACAAAAAGGGAGCTCTTAAAAAACATCAGAAAGAAGCAGTCAACATTTTTCTGGCACATCATGAGAAGAGGGAAGTTGGAATACTTGGTTACAACTGGCAAAATAAAAGGAAAGAGAGATCGCAGACGACAAAGAGAGAAAATACTGGATAGCTTGGTGTCATGGCATGGAAAACAGTCAACAACAGAACTGATACGATGCACTGTAGATAGAAGTTTGTGGAGGGACATGATCGTCTACGCCAACCGGCAGGGTACATGATGATGATGAATCAAGAAAAGATGATGGTCATATGTTGGACATGTGAGGAGGAGAGATGTTAACTGAATAACAAAGCAAGTCCTCATGTGGGAGATAATAGGTAAGAGGAAAAGAGGCCAACTCAGAGAGACACTGAGAAGAACATTGATCAGAGAGACAAGAGCAGCAGGAATCGGCTCCTTCAAAGAGGCAGAGTTGCTTGCACAGAACAGAGACAAATGGCGAGATTTAATAAAAGATCTTTACAAGGATTGAAAACTGCTAGAATAAAAATTTAGATAAGAGAAAGAGTATCTGGGTCTATGCCTTTGGGGCCGGCTATGGCTTGAAAGGTCAATAGATAGTTGGTCCTGTGTAAACTCTGATAGAGGTGACCTTGCGTAAACTCTGATAGAGGTGACCTTGCATAAACTGTCATAAAGTGGTCATGTGCAAACTCTCATAAAGGTGGCCTTGTGTAAACTCTCATAAAGGTGGCCTTGTGTAAACTCTCATAAAGGTGACCTTGTGTAAACTCTCATAAAGGTGGTCTTGTATAAACTCTCATAAAGGTGGCCTTGTGTAAACTCTCATAAAGGTGGCCTTGTGTAAATTCTCATAAAGGTGGCCTAGTGTAAACACTCATAAAGGTGACCTTGTGCAAACTCTCACATAGGTGTTCTTGTGTAAACTCTCATTAAGGTGACCTTGTGTCAGCTCTCATAAAGGTCGTCTTGGCAAACTTCCATAAATCTCCTTATAATTGCAAACTTTCATAAAGGTGGTCTTGTGTAAGATCTCATAAAGGAGACCTAGTGAAAACTCTCATAAAGGTGGCCTTTTGTAAACTCTCACAATGGTGGCCTTGTGTAAACTCTCATAATGGTGGCCTTGTGAAAACTCTCATAATGGTGGCCTTGTGTAAATTCTCACAATGGGGGCCTTGTGTAAACTCTCATAATGGTGGCCTTGATTAAGCTCTCATAATGGTGGCCTTGTGTAAACTCTTATAAAGGTGGCCTTGTGTAAGCTCTCATAATGATGGCCTTGAGTAAGCTCTCATAATGGTGGCCTTGTGTAAACTCTTATAAAGGTGGCCTTGTGTAAACTCACATAAAGGTGACCTTGTGTAAACTCTCATTAAGGTGGCCTTGTGTAAACTCACATAAAGGTGACCTTGTGTAAACTCTTATAAAGATGACCTTGTGTAAACTCTTATAAAGGAGGTATTGTATAAACTCTCACAAAGGTGGCCTTGTGTAAACTTTCACTAAGATGTGGCCTTGTGTAAACACTCACTAAGTACCCTTGTGTAAACTCTCACAAAGGTGGTCTTGTGTAAACCCTCCTAAAGGTGGCCTTGTGTAAACTCACATAAAGGTGACCTTGTGTAAACTCTCATTAAGGTGGCCTTGTGTAAACCCTCATCAAGGTGGCCTTGTGTAAACCCTCCTAAAATGTGACCTTGTGTCAGCTCTCATAAAAGTGGTCTTGGCAAACTTCCATAAAGCTCCTTATAATTGCAAACTTTCATAGCGACACCTTTGTGTACATTCTTGTCATGGAGTTTATGTGTAAACTGCTTATTCCTTCTTACTTGAGAGAACTGACACAGGCACCTTTTATTCCTTAATATAATAGAAACATTTCAAAACAAGATGCTGTAAAATACTAGACTCAGACGTGGACAGACTTACCTTCCTGCTGTCGCTCACAGTTGGCACCTGTAAAGGCGCTGGAA
Organism: Megaustenia siamemsis; assembly: GCA_032433765.1. Taxonomy (NCBI): domain Eukaryota; kingdom Metazoa; phylum Mollusca; class Gastropoda; order Stylommatophora; family Ariophantidae; genus Megaustenia; species Megaustenia siamemsis. The sequence continues at coordinate 61,032,530 of JAVIAB010000046.1, forward strand.
CACTGACACATGTAAAAGGGATCCTCGGTTTGTGTTAAGCAGGATCCACTATTCAGACAAGGTGTGCTTGCACATGCATCAACTGTTTCACTGCAAGTTGGTCCTGTGTAACCAGGAGTGCATGAACATGTAAAGGCTGTGACTCCATTGGGCTGAGGCTTTAAAAAAAAACATAATTTAACCCTATCTCACAATAGTTTCATAAAAATTATGATATCAAATATAAAATTCTTAGAATTTTACAGTGAGCCAAGTACGATTGCTTTCTCTCCCATGTACTTTCCCGATGGTTCATGGCAGTGACACATCATGTGTCATTGCAACCAGGCATTTATTTTTGTGATTTTTTTTAATACAACAGTATGTAACAGTAAGAGGAAGATATATTTTTGTGTTTTGGTGTTTTTCAACAAATTGTTTTTTTCCCCTTGATCAGGGAAATTTCCTTGGTCGTCTGAGACATCAAATAACCCTTTGTGACTTGGGAAGCTCTGCTAATAACGCTTTGAGATGGCCAAACATAGTGATGACATTATGGCATCCGTCTGAATAGACAAAAAGATACATCCAGTCCAAACAGTCAATTTTGGGTCATAAATCAACCTGAGACAGGAAATCTGAGTTCCCTGTGTGTCTAATTGGTAAATACACAGTTCTGTGTCAAATGTTCAAAGAAAATACTATTTTTAGTGCTCCTAATGTTACAATCAAGTGGTACTATTTTGTACTATGGAATATATTGTTAACAATAAATGTTAACACTATATATTGGTTCTAAGGCCATTGCTGGAATTGTTTGACGTCATTTATTTACAAGTTACAACTTATTAATACGGACTGCTCTGCCAAATCAATCGAAGGTTTCACTTTAGGGATTTTGCACCATCGTTACTATGTTTTGTATGTTGTTGGCTGCATTCACTACATTAATCAGTTGTTTGTGGGTGCATCCATTGTTGTGCGTGGTACATCATCGTAATGGCTGATCATTTAACCCTAAACTGGCCGTATGCTTATAATGAAGAGCAAAATGACGGAGTTTTGTTCATGACTTTGCAGCCCCATTGTGACTCACAGAGTTTTATGTTGGTCAGGAGGGATGCTGTCTAGATTCAAGACTGTGAGATTGTGGGTAGACTTGTGGACTGGTTTCTCATTTCAGAGATTCACATTGCAGGGGAGACTAATGGACTATTTGATGTCCAATGTGGATAATCCAATGAATAATTGTGTTTCATATGTTTGAATTTCAAGACAAAAATAATGTGTCTAACATCATCAAGCGCTATAAATTTTTTTTTTATTGGACGATCAACATTTTTGGGAAGACATGAACTTCCGGTCAATATGGCAGATACGTGACAGAACCATTTTAGGCTGTGTCTGAAAAGTGTTTCCTGTTGCAGTTTCCTCATATTACAAGTCCAGTTTGCTGCAGGAGCTACTGAGTTAAGTGCTCTGTCAGTGAGCTGTGCATTTCATTCATTTTGATCATGTTTCAATAATCCGATTGCTTGTGAAGAATGATATCATATGACAGGGAACAGATGGCTGTGTGGGGGACTGGTCGAGGCAAGATGCAGGCATAAAGACAGAGAAGTTGTAGGTTTAAATCCCGGCTGCACCAGTTCGGATCTTTATTTATGATTTCTCTCTGCAGCAATCACCCATGGTCTTAGCAGCGAGGCCTGGCTTGAAACGTCAATTACTCATCGACGGAAAAAATATGAGTACCTCCAAAGATGGAGTTATCAGCCTGTGCGGCGAGGGACCCCTGTGCACATGGCTGCCAGGAAAAAAATGGATTAACATGCAAAATTTAGTTCCTAGTCTCTAGGGACTTTGTGAGAGAAGTCAAAGCTGGTGAACGCCAACAGAAAAAAAAAAAAAAAAAAGATGGCTGCGTTCACTTTCTGTGCGGTTTCGCCTTATGTCTTTTGGAGTGCGCTGAGACTGCTATGATGGGGACTGCAGCTACCTTTCTTTGTTCGGAAGATGAAATATTAATTTGGATGATTCTACTGGCACGGGTGACTGAGTAATTATGGATTCTAATTCGTTTGCAGTGATACCGGGCCCACCATAAACATAACCATAACTATGGAATGTAATGAAGCGTGCCACAGGTAGGTATCATAAATAAAAGAATTAACAAAACAAAATCTAATTAAATCATCAAATAATTAGGATTTGTAGATTTGATAAATACATTTCAACTCTTAGAAGTCTTGAGATTTTTTAAAGTATTTGTTTAATATTTCCGGTTCTTTATTTGTGGACAACCACAGAAGTCAATCTTTGGTTTGAACCTAGGCTTATTGCTGAATAGGGGATGAGTTCTTGTTAAATGTTATTGTTTTAAGAATTATAATGTGTTTGTTTACTTAATAACGTGACCTAATTGTTTGTTACTAAAAATAAACATTGACCTAACACACAGCATAAAAATAAAAATTTACCAAGAAGGTTAAAAAAAAAGTATGAAGATTGTTATGAAAACCTTTAATACGGTCATTTACAACATTAATTGTTACATTAATTAAACCTGTGCTGAAGTCGAATGTGTTGGGCCAAAAGGCGTATCACAGTTATACTGCAAACCACAACACAAGGTATATATGCCCACTTAACGTCCTTTTAAGGGAGGATGATGAAGATGTGTACTTCTTTAGTTTTCGGGCAAACACAAACAAATAAACATTAATTAAAACACTTTTTAAAAAAAATTAAAAATAAATTACTAGTACAAATTATAAAAAAGTATATAAAAGTGACAAATAATAGTCAAATTGCTCCCTATGTTACAGTGACACTTATATAACAACACAATGTTAGAATACCATGCTTCATTTGAAAAGAAATCATATTATGTGTTATATATATATATATATATAGTGTGTGTGTGTGTGTGTGTGCGTGTGTGTGCAAGCGTGCATGCGTGCGTGCGTGTGGGAAAAAGGAATCGTTAAGATCCCAAAGAAGGGTATTCTCAGAAATTGTAACAACTGGAGAGGCATAAAACTTTTGTCAGTTGCCTCAAAGTTATTCTGTGAAATCATCATAAATAGAATAAAAGATTCAATAGATACAAGAATGCGTGAAGAACAGGCTGGGTTTAGAAAAGTGAGAAGCTGCCTTGACCACATTTTTACTCTACGACTTATATTGGAGGAACACATTGAAAAGCAAAAACATTTTGTATTTAACTTCATTGACTTCAAAAAGCATTCGACAGCATTCATAGAGATTCTTTGTGGAAAATTCTGAAGCAAATATGGCTTACCATAAAACAATCATAAATATTATCAAAGACATGTATGATGGATACACATATGCCGTTCGAACAGAGGAAGGAATGAGCGAATGTTTTCCAATAGAAACTGGAGTTAAACAAGGATGTATTTTGGAGACAAATAATAATAAATGAATATTATTAAGGATGTATTTTATCGCTCTTGTTATTTGAAATTGTTATGGACTTCTTAATGAAGAAATGCTGCACTGGTAATAAAGGCATCGAATGGATACAAGGAGACCATTTGGAAGACCTGGACTTTGCTGATGACAGTCCTCATCAGCAGTCAGATAAAACACAAACAGGATAACACAAATGAACTATCATCAACAGCCAGCAAAATTGGGCTTGAGATAAAACATAAAAAGTCTAAAGTCATGAAAATATTAATTCCAACAGATGACAGAATATACATGGAAAATAAACCAGTGGAATAGATCAACCACTTTATCTATCTTGAACGTCACATTGATCGGGAAGGGGATAAAAGTAAAGAAATTAGAATCAGAATAGCTAAAGCAGCAATGTCTTTCAAAAGCCTTGGAAGATTGTGGAAATCAAAACTCATCAGCACAGGCACAAAACTTAGACTATTCAAATCAAACAAACTATCTACCCTTATATATACGTATGAGAGCTGGAAAACCACAAAAGATATAGAAACAAAGTTGAATGCATTCGAAAATAAATGTCTAAGGAAAATACTTGGTATAGAGTGGACTGAATTTAAAACAAATGAAGAAATTAGAGAAATCGCCAATAAACCACTAATATCTTCAGTAATCAAGAAAAGACAATGGTCATATGTTGGACATGTGATGAGATAATAACCAAATAACAAAGTAAGCCCTCATGTGGGAAACAACACATAAGAGGAAAAGAGGCCGATCCAGAGAGACACTGAGAAGAACATTGACCAGAGAGGCAAGAACAACAGGAATCGTCCTCAATGAGATAGAGTTGCTTGCACAGAACAGAGACAAATGGCGAGATTTGATAAAATATCTTTACAAGATTTGAAAACTGCTAGAGTAAAAATTTAGACAAGAGAAAGAGTATTTGGGTCTATGCGCTATGGGTCGGCTATGGCTTGAAAGGTCAATAGATAGAAAGATAGATATATTTATATACATATACTATCATCATCAAGTTCCGGGCCTGCTGGCATAGGTGATCATGTCTCTCCACAATTTTCAATCTCGACAGTTATTGATCATTTCTGTTGTTGACCTTCTGCTAAGCCATTCTCTTAAGCTGTCTGATATCTTTTCTCTTTCTCTTTGCTTCCCTCTATCTCTTCGTCCCTCAATTTTCCCAGTTGTTACAATATATTCCAGCTGTTCTCTTCTCATTACATGGCCAAAAAAATGATGATTGTTTTTTCCTAATATTGGAAATTAGCTCTCTTTTTGCTTCGGCCTTTTTCAGAACATTTTCAGTACTCTTCTTAACTGTCCATGGTATTCTCAACATTCTTCTGTTAAACCACATTTCTACAGACTCCAGTTATTTTTTTGTCTGTTGTCCTATTGTCCATGATTCACATCCATATGTTAAGACAGGCTCTACATAACATTTAAGAACTCTTTTTTTTTAATTCTATTGTTAAAAACAGTACAACCTGTGGCTGTCCTGCTGCCTTGCAGTATCCTCAGGAGAGTAAAAGAGAGGGTATCCTGAAGTAAAACAATGCCACTGCCTTGCGGGTGAGACTTTTTAGTCAAAGGCTAGCAGAGCCAACCACAAAAAGACCGACGGAAGGCAACAGAAAACCACCATCGTAGTTTCTTTGTACAATCATGTATATATATATATATATATAGATATATATTCACAATGGCTATAAAAAATAATTGTTATTTAAATAAGATATATACTTGATTGACGTCATGGGACGCACCAAGATGGACGCTACCTGCGTCCAAGCCATGTAAACAATGTTGACTTTCCTTGTCTCCATCGATTTATCTCATTCTATTAGAGAATTTCGTGCTGTCTGTTACCACAGTGAGTTGGCAGATTTTTATAAATGTAAATGGCGGGTTGATAATAAATGTTTGTACACAGTTCGTCAACCATCGCTGTAGATCAAGTCTTTATTCGCTGGCTCTGCTCGCGACCTTGGAAGCTAATGACCTTACTTGTGCAGACGGTTGATTTGGGGCAAATTGTACGTTACAATATCACTGCTATAATGACTCAGTTTGTGACAAAACTACAGGGACATGCCCAAACAATGACAGTTGTCAGCACGGAATTTTCGGACCCCAGTGTCAGTACTTCGATTTTGTTTACAAATATGCCCAAAAATCTGAATCTACTTTCCTGTTTGATAACAACACCTCATATAATCCGGACACAGTTTCTACATCAGTTGAGGCAACTCTCAATCAATCTTTGCCGCACTCCTGGTTTAGAATTTATGTGAATGACTTAACAGATACGGACAGTTTCTCGGTAAATCTGAATGGTTCTGCCTCATGTAACAATGTATCAAGGTTTGTAGTTAGTCCGCACGAGATTGATGTCTTTTGCTCTGGGGCGGTCTGATCAACAAGTTACGGATTGAAGGGGCGATAGTTGCAAATATCTGCTCTATCTATCTACATTGGCGGGGGTTGGAATGTGGCTCTCAAACAGATCACAAACCAGATAGACACATTTGATGCTTGTTATACAGGAGACGGATGTGGACCAGAGGCCGCAGTTAATGGGAAAACAAAGACCAATCTCTATGACAATGACTGCACACACACACAATGGAGAAGTGGAACCAATTCTGTTTACTGGTATCTGAACTTTGCCACGCCCCAGAAGACTCACACCATTCGAATCTATCATCGAGCTAGCAATATGATTCGGGTAAAGAATGCCACTCTAAAGGCTTTCTCTGACAGTGGCAGCGTAGTGTTTCAGTATAATGATATATCATACCCTAATATTTCTGTGAACACTATTGTGGTCAACACACAAACGCCAATGGCGCACATTAAGATTGAGTTCTCATCGACCATTTCGCAGGCCGACAGTGCACTGATGGTATGTGAGGTGCAAACATATACAGACACCTATTGTCTGGATGAGCATTCTTGGTCGTTTTGTGCAATGTCTAGTGGGTGTAGTAAAGGCTGCAATGCCATCATCTGTATGTGTCATGGCAACTGTTCATATGGGATCTATGGACACGACTGTTCCGGGTCTTGTCTTAGTGTCTGTCCTTTATTTGAGGAAAAATCCGGAAAATGCATACAATGTAAACCTCCTGGCTATACCTGTAATGACACTTGTCCCAATGGTAATTTTGGGATACAGTGTGAACAGACGTGTTCTGATGGCTGTGACATCATATGTGACCCGGAAAGTGCAGACTGTACGTGCAAGGAAACGTACTACGAGTCAGATTGCACTCTTAAATGTCCGGACAACTGTTTCAATGACACCTGTGAACAGTCAATCGGGAACTGTACATGGTAGAGAACGTTCTAAGGGCCAGACTGCACTCTCAAATCTCCGGACAACTGTTTGAACGAAACCTGTGATTCCCACGTTCAGAAGAGTCTGCCTACTACAACAAGCCCAAGCATATGGACACTTTAATGTGTTTCTGTGCTAGACATGGTTCATTTCTTGGTGTTTTTCTGTGAAGCCATGGTTCATATCTTGATGTGTTTCTGTGCTAGCCATGGCTCATATCTTGGCTTGTGTGTGTTGGCCATGGCTCATATCTTGGTGTGTGTCATGTTAGTCATATCTCATATCTTGGTGCGTCTGTGTTAATCATGTCTCATATCTTTATGTGTGTCTGTGTTTAGTCATATCTCATATCTTAGTGTGCACCAGTGTTAGTCATATGTCATATCTTTGTGTGTGCATCCTGGGTTAGTGATATCTCATATCTTTGTGTATGCATGTCTGTGTTTATTACATCTCATATCCTTGTGTGTGCATGGCTATGTTAGTCCCATCTCATGTCTTTGTGTGAGCATATCTATGTTAGTCATATCTCTTATCTTTGTGTGCATGTCTATGTCAGTTATATCTCATATCTTTATGTGCATGTTTATGTTAGTCATGTATCTTGATGTGTGTCAGTGTTAATCATGCCTCGTATCGCTGTGTGCATGTCTGGGCTAGTCACATCTCACATCTTTGTGCGTGCGTGTCAGTGTTAGTCACATCTCACATCTTTGTGCGTGCGTGTCAGTGTTAGCCACATCTCACATCTTTGTGCGTGCGTGTCAGTGTTAGTCACATCTCACATCTTTGTGCGTGCGTGTCAGTGTTAGTCACATCTCACATCTTTGTGCGTGCGTGTCAGTGTTAGTCACATCTCACATCTTTGTGCGTGCGTGTCTGTGTTAGTCATATCTCATATCTTGGTGTGTGTCAGTGTTAATCATGCCTCGTATCGCTGTGTGCATGTCTGGGTTAGTCACATCTCACATCTTTGTGCGTGCGTGTCAGTGTTAGTCACATCTCACATCTTTGTGCGTGCGTGTCAGTGTTAGTCACATCTCACATCTTTGTGTGTGTATGTCTGTGTTAGTCACATCTCATATCTTTGTGTGTGTATGTCTGTGTTAGTCACATCTCACATCATTGTGTGTGTATGTCTGTGTTAGTCACATCTCACATCTTTGTGCGTGCGTGTCAGTGTTAGTCACATATCATATCTTTGTGCGTGCGTGTCAGTGTTAGTCGCATCTCACATCTTTGTGTGTGCATGTCTGTGTTAGTCACCTCTAGTGACTTGGGCAGATGGTGCTCGTAAACCTGGGAGGGCTGACCATCTAAGGGCAGAATCCCCCTACAGAAAAGTCAACCTGCTGCCTTGCAGGAAGATTGGGGACAATCAAAGGCTAGGGAAAGCAAACCCGAATAAAATGCTGGCTGAAATCGGATGCACTGGGCCACTGGCGCAGAAAACAGTGCAACGTATTAACAGGTGTTCAATCAGAGTGGATATGGCGAACTCTACTTGTGATGTTCTGTCTGTGGGGGCGACCAACACACTTAGCCTGACAGATGACTTCATGTGGGAGTCTGGAATCCTACTCCGATTGAGTCCTGATCGCAGAGAGAGAGAGAGAGATATATACTTGCTGGCGCATAAGCAAACATGCACACTTTCTTACACAAACTCTAATATGCAATGAATGAAAGAAGTCTGCTGGTTTGGAAAACATTTGCATCAGTTATCAGTCATATTATGACTTGCAGGAAGACTATCTGCTGCTGAAGTAGAAATGTTTATTCTATCTATCTATTGACCTTTCGAGCTGTAGTCGGCCCATAGGGCAAAGAGCCAGATACTTTCTCTTATCTACATTTTTATTTTAGCAATTTTCAATCCTTGTAAAGATATTTTATAAAATCTCACCATTTGTCTCTGTTCTGTGCAAGCAACTCTATCTCATTGAGGTAGTCTATTCCTGCTGCTCTTGCCTCTCTGATCAATGTTCTTTTCAGTGTCTCTTTGGGTCAGCCTCTTTTCCTCTTACCTGTTGTTTCCCACATGAGGGCTTACTTTGTTATTTTGTTATTATCTCTCCTCATCACATGTCCAACATATGACCATCATCATTTCTTGATTACTGAAGATATTAGTGATGGATTGGCGATTTCTCTAATTTCCTCTTTTGTTTTGAATTTGTTCCATACTATACCAAGTATTTTCCTTAGACATTTATTTTTGAATGAGTTCAACTTTGTTTCTATATGCCTATTTCTAAATGCTTATTGCATGTCTGATATATAATTTCACTTCTCATTTCTATTTGTTTGGTTTGGTAACAGAGAAAACAATCAACAATTTAGTGACAAATCAGATATAGCTGGAACAACATGATGTCAGTTGTTTATTTTCTTTACAATCTCAAACAATAGATACAGTAATAGCTTTATCTATACCAGAAAGTTTCTATATGAGCTCTTTGGTGATGTGAAGGTGGTAGTACTTCTTAAGCTGAGCCGAGGCTGTATATCTGGATGCTGATTTTTAATATAATATAACAGATTTAACCCTAGCTATGTCCATAAAATTATAGTTTTCAGTATGTATTGGTTTTCTTAAAGGATTTGTATTTAGAAATTACTTAATCAGACTTATCTTCTCATCCCATATACTTATTATAATTAGTGACAACTGCCAGGTCAACATTTATTTTTTACAAAGATGCTATTACATTTAGTTCTACATATGCAAGATATTTTTAGAGTTTAAAAATTTGAGCATAGTGGTAGTCATATTAACAATTTTATTATCCTTCCACTGAATAATCCCTATATTGTCCCTTCTAACCCATCTCATCGAACACCTTACACTTTTTTCTGGTATCACATAACTACTGGAGAATCCTTTTGATTTGGTAAAATGGTGCCACAAGCTTATGCTCTTTCCTTTTAATAAATTTCTAAATAAATGAAAAGAAAAAGTATAATAATTATCAATAAATATTTGATATCCTTGATAGAAGCTTTTACATAACTGCATAACAATGTCAGATATCGAACCATATGTTTCTGAATCGTTTCCTGTATACATTTCAAAGTTATATCCTGTTACTGTATCTATGAGCTTCTACTACCCACAATTTAATTTCCCATTTTCTTGGTTTATCCTTGATGTTCTGTCTAAATGTCCATCAGTATAAGAGTGAAACTTCTGAGTCACATCAACAGGTGGTTGAATATTGAGAGCTCTGTTGTAAACAAACAAACAAGCATTTTTATTCATGACTAGTTTAATAGTTACTAACAAAAGTTATAAATTGTATTCTATTAACACAAGCATTACTGGACAAAATATACATAAATTAACTTTTCTAAGAATGTATTATAACTATAAATTGTCTGGTTTACTATTATGGTTGGTAAAAAAAAACACTTTCCTATTTAGTAGTGAACTAATACAAAACATTTACATAGCAACTGTTGCTAGGGAAGAAAATAATTAAATGAAGTACAAATATTAAGTTTTATTATTGTCTCAATTATTAAATACTATTTTTATATCCATAAAAACACATAAAAATGTCACAAACTGCTTTCAGAAACCTAACAAGCCAAAAAACATACTAGCAATTGAGACACATATCAGAGTATATATTAAGTTTATTCAATCAAATTCAATATCTTCATCATCCTCAGTTAACAATTCCTCATCTGTGACATCATCACTATCATTTCTTATATCCAAAATAGAGATATAGTCAGAATCATTACATTACATTTTATTAGTAAAACAATAAATTTTTGACACTCAGATGAAAAATACCTGAACTGTCAACTTCCAAATTGGTGTCATGCTGGATAAAAATTTTGCGTTCTTTCAAATTAAACTTATATAAAATAAAATAATACATTTTTTTTTACATTTTATTAGTCTTACATATTAATTTTGATATGTGATTTCTTATAATTTTTTCCACAAAAAATATTTTGTAAAGGCTTGGCTAACATCAAGGACCCCAATGTAAAGGATTATAAGATGGCTATATACCTCAGTGAATTAAGTGCTGGATTTAAAGGAACTGAATGAAAAGCATGGATATCAGACATCAAATGGAAGAATACCCAAAATAGGCATGAAGCAAAACTAGCCTTGTTAAATGTTAAGACTGATTTAGGTAAAATACTAGCCAAAGCAGCATATAAAGACATTGATAATAGGGTGAAAAAATCTGTAAGATGTGATAAAACTTATATAGATAATCTGGCAGTTGAAAGTGAATTAACCTCCAAAACAGGAAATAGCAAGGTGTTATATAATATACAGAAACAACTAACAGGCTCCTTTACATCAAATAACCGACCTGTTCTGAGTTAAGATGGCACTTTACTAACTTGTAGTGCTAACAAAAAAGCCCAATTGGCTAACAATTTCCAAGATATTCTTAACCGTCACAGTATCCCAGTCATCTGATGCAATTTGAAACAGATGCACCAACTCCGCATCTAGACATCAATATAAATAAAATCACTGTAACAGAAATTGAATTAGCTGTGAAGCACATGGCTAATAATAAAGCCACTGGTGTCAATAAAATAACTGCAGAGATGCTGGAAGCATTTAATAATCAAAATGTATTCCACCTAAAAAAGTTATTTAATAAAAATTTGGGATGAAGAAAAAGTTCCTACAAACTAGAAGAAAGAGATCATTATCCAATTACCTAAAAAAGGCAATCTTAAAGATTGCAATAACTGGAGAGAAATTAAGCTTTTACCAGTTGCCTCCAAGGTTTTCTGTAGAATCATGCTGAACAAAATAAAAGATGCTGTAGATAATATTATGTGCGAAGAACAGGCAGGATTTAGAAAGGTGAAAAGCTGTCTTGACCAAATATTTACTACAAGGATAACTCTAGACAAACATACAGAAAAAACAACATCCATTAATCTGCAATTTCGTTCTTCTTCCTTTTCTTTCCTTTTTATTTGCCTTTCAGCATCAAAGGGAGATATAATTTGTGGCCTTTTGCTCTTCTCTTCACCTCTACTGCTGTTATTTTTCCTAGCATTTCTAATATTCCGTCAATCCATCTTTTTCATGGTTGACTCTGGGACTTGGTGTTCTTGCAATGTTTATTGAAGGCTCGTTGTGTTATGTTTTGATCTTTCTGCCTTGTCACATGGCCGAACCATTTTATCTGTTGTTTCTTTATATATTCTATGACGGGAGTTATTCCTAGCTTTTTTTCTCAGTTCTTCATTTCTGACCTTATCTCTCAGACTGTTTCCCATCATTTGTCTAACACATTTCATCTCAGTAGAGGTTGTTTTTCGTATTGTTCTTGCATCTAGGGTCCAAGACTGGCATTGGTAGCACAACGTTGGGACGAAGATTCTATTCTGAGTGCCCATTTTGCCTCTTGAGTTGTTTCCTTGTTGGACCATAGTAGTGATAGCTGTCCAATGATTTGACAGGCTTTGTTGCATCTTGAGTCAATTTCTGCTGTTTGTGAATTGTCATTTGTTACTAGACTTCCTAGGTATTTAAAGACCTCTACTTGTTTTAGTTATCTGCCGTCTATAGTTATGTTATGTTCTGTTTCTCTTTTTTAACATTTATGACTTCTGTTTTATTGATGTTGATTTTCATGTTTCATTTTGTGCCTGTGCTGTTGAATCTATTTAAATGTTCTTGTAGGTCTTCTATTTTTCCATGTATTAGTGTCTGATCATCTCCAAATAGAAACTCATTGATCTCTCTGATTGCACTTTAATTGATTTTAAAAAAGCATTTGACAGCGTACATAGATTGTCCTTGTGAAACATTATGGAATGCCACCAAAAATTATCAACATTAAAAAAGACATATGTGATGACCATACTTGCGCAGTTTACACAGAGAAGGGAATGAGTGATTGGTTTTGAATTGAAACAGGAGTCAAACTGGGATGTATACTCTCTCCATTACTATTTGGAACTACCATTGATTACATAATGAGTAAATGTTGCAAATTATGGCATTAAATGGTATGACCAGAATTACTCTGAAGACCTACATTTTGCAGACAATATAGTGCTCTTAAGTGGCAATATCAACAAGCTGCAAAATATCACAGATACCTTATTCTCCATGCCATAAAAAATAGGACTTAAAATCAATAGGAATAAAACAAAAATAATGAAAAATAACAATACCCCAGAGAGCAATATATATCTCAATCACCAGACATTGGAAAGAGTAGACCACTATATACAATTTGGTAGTAATATAGATCAAGAAGGTAACTTAGTGTGTGTCTGTGTTGGTCATGTGTCATATCTTTGTGTGTGCATGTCTGGTTTAGGGATATCTCATATCTTTGTGTACATGTTTATGTTGGTCATGTCTCATATCTTTGTGCGTGCATGTTTGTGTTTGGCACATCTCATATTCTTGTGTGTGCATGGCTATGTAAGTCACATCTCATGTCTTTGTGTGTGCATGCCTATGTTAGTCATATCTTATATCTTTGTGTGTATGTCTATGTCTTTGGGTGTGCATGTCTAAGTCAGTCCTATCTCATATCTTTATGTGCATGTCTATGTTAGTCATGTGTCATATATCTTGATGTGTGTCGGTGTTAGTCATGTCTCGTATTGCTGTGTACATGTCTGTGTTATTCACATCTCATATCTTTGTGTGTGCATTTAGTCACCTCTAGTGACTCGGGCAGATGGTGCTCGTAAACCTGGGAGGGCCGACCATCTAAGGGCAGAATCCCCCTACAGAAAAGACAATCTGCTGCCTTGCAGAAAGATTGGGGACAATCAAAGGCTAAGGAAAGCAAACCTGAAAAAATGCTGGCTGAAATCGGATGCACTGGGCTACTGGCGCAGAACACAGTGCAACGTATTAACGGGTGTTCAGTCAGAGTGGATATGGCGGACTCTAAATGTGACGTTCTGTCTGTGGGGGCGATCAACACACTTAACCTTAACCTGACAGCTGACTTCATGTGGGAGTCTGGAATCCTACTCTGACTGAGTCCTGATCGCACAGAGAGAGAGAGAGATCAAGAAGGTGAAACAAAGAAAGAGATCAGAGGCAGGATTATAAAAGCAGCAATGAATTTTAAAAATCTGGACAAAATGTGGAAATCAAAAATACAATGTAAGAACACCAAACTTAGAATATTCATCTCAAATGCATTATCAACATTTATCTACGCATGTGAAAGCTAGAAAACCCTATGCATGTGAAAGCTAGAAAAAATCAAAAGAGATTGACAAAAACCTAAACACTTTTGAGGACAAATGCCTAAGAAAAATACTCTGTGTACAATGGAATAAATTCAAGACAGATATTGAAATCAGAGAAATGACCATGCAACCAAATATCTCATCTACAATTCAGGAAAGAAGATGGACATGTGTCAGATATATGCTGAGAAGAGACAACAAAAGCGTTCAAAACAGGCTCTTCTTTGAGAAACATCAGGATACAGAAAAAGAGGAAGACCTAAAGAGACACTAAAAAGAACACTTATGAGAGAAGCAAAGTTGGCAGGCATAGACTTATTAGATAAGATCAAACATGTCACCCAAAATAGAGATGAGTGGTGAAAAACACTACAAGCCCCATGTGACGCCTAAGTGTGCAAAGGATCAAGAACACAGATTTTTGGGAGTTAAGAGACTCATAATATGAAAAGGTAGACATGAGAACTTGAAGTAGGCAGTGAAAAAGATGGAAAGATAACATCAAAGAATGGACATACGTCACCTTTGCAAGGTCTGAAAGAATGATTGATGATAGAAATAAATGAAGAAGGTTAATGAAGTCTATCAGTAATGCCACAACGTCTCACTGGGTAATGGGATGAAGAAGAAGAAGAGACACGAAATGCATATTTCAGAACATTATAGATTTGTGTGTTGTACTGTTTAAAACATTATTTTAATTAGCATTAGTTATCCTGTCTATTCATCTTTTACTTTTTTTTTCTCAATTGCTATTTAATTAAGGACTGTATAAAACTTGACACAACATGATGATAGGAAACACCTGGTTTAAGCAACATCCAAGACGTCTGTGGACATGGAAAAGCCCACGGGACAATGCATGTAATTAAATTGATTATATAATGATAAGCAATAGATTTAGAAACAATCTGGTGTGTGTGAAAACTAGACCAGGGGCAGATTGCAATAGTGATCATGGACCAGTTGTGAGAAAGCTTAGAGCAAAATTTAGATTTACACAAATCAGACAAGAAGCTGCAAGACAAATATAAAATCACAATTCAGAACCGGTACAATGCAATATAGAAGATACAAAGCATTGATGAACAGTGGGAAATGCTAAAAGAATCAATGCAATAAACATCAAAAGAGTTCATACCACCAGTGAGGACAAATTCAAGAAAGAAATGGATGACAGATGATATTTTGCAGCTAATGGATACAAGAAATAAAGAAAATAAAGATGAGTATAAGAGATTAAATAAAGAAATTGTAGTAAAATGCAATGAAGCAAAAGAAGCATGGCTAAAAGAGAGATGCAAAGAGATCGAAATGCAACAAAAAGGAGATGCTAAAGCTATATACAAACAAATTAAGGAATTAACAGGAAGAAAAACGCAATCAAAAACTAGATGTTTAAGATTAAAGGAAGGAGAACTGTTGATTGATCAAGAAAACATAAGGGAACGATGGAGAGAATACATTAAAGATCTTTATAATGATGAACGAACAGAAGTAAATATTAAGGATAATGGAGAAGGACCAGAAATACTCAGAGAAGAAGTGGAAGATGCCTTGCGCAATATGAAAGCAGGCAAAGCTCCTGGACCAGATAATATAACTAAAGAAGAGATTGAAGCCATGGGTGATTTTGGAATTGAAATAATAACAAAATATTGAATGATATCTACAACAGCGGTTATATATACCAGACGACATGCTCAAATAAATATTCATAGCCCTACCAAATAAATCGGGTGCGATTGAATCTGATGATCATCGCACAATAAGCTTATGAGTCATACAACTAAGATATTACTAAGAATCATCATGCGAAGAGTGCGAAACAAAATCAGTCCAGAAATTAGCGATGAATAGTGTGGCTTTGTTAAAGATAAGGGAACAAGCAATGCCATTTATATCATAAGATCTTTAGTAGAAAGAGTCATAGAGGTGAAAACAGATCTATACCTATGTTTCATAGATTACACCAAGGCATTTTACAAAGTAAAGCACCAAGAAATAATCAAAATTTTAGAAAGCATAAACGTAGACAGCAAGGATCTAAGAATAATAATGAACATGTACTGGCAACAAACAGCGGCCATAAGAACTTGAAACCATGTGGGAATGTTTCAACAAATAAAACAGGGTGTTAGACAAGGTTGTGTGCTGTCTCCAGATTTGTTTAATATTTATAGTGAGATTATTTTAAGTTTCATAAGAGGCATGCCTGGAATAACAATTGGAGGTCATAATGTAAATAATCTAAGGTATGCTGATGATACAGTCTTAATCGCTAAGAGTGAAAATGAGTTACAAGAAATTCTGGACATTAGAGTGAAAGAAAGCAAACATAAAGGACTCAGCCTTAATAGCAAAAAGACAGAGGTAATGGTAACAACAAAGAAAAAGACATCACCTCAGTACAAAATAAAGACAAGTGGAACAATATTAAAACAGGTAAATGAATTTAAATATTTGGGAATTTTGTTAACCTCAGACGGAAGATGTACAAAAGAACTGACACGCAGAATGGCTCAGGCAAAAGCAGCTTTCCAAAAAATGAGGAAGATACTATGCAATCCATTTTTGACAATAGAAACAAGAAAAAGAGTTCTTAAATTTTATTTAGAACCAGTATTAACATATGGATGTGAATCACGGACAATAGGACAACAGACAAGAAAATCACTGGAGTCTGTAGAAATGTGGTTTTACAGAAGAATGTTGAGAATACCATGGACAGCTAAGAAGAGTAATGAAGATGTTCTGAGAGAGGTCAAAGCAAAAAGAGAGCTAATTTCCAATATTAGGAAGAAACAATCATCATTTTTCGCCATGTAATGAGAAGAGAACAACTGGAATATATTGTAACAACTGGAAAAATTGAGGGATGAAGATATTGGTTAGTGGTTATTGCTATGGAAGGCCTCGGTATCACTGCAAACGAATTAAAATCCATAATTGCTCAACCGCTTGTGCCAGTGGAATCATCCCAATTACTACTAACACATCTCCCAAACAAAGAAAGGTAACTGTAGTCCCCATCGTAGCAGTCTCAGCACACGCCAAAAGACATAAGGCAAAACCATGCAGAAAGTGAACACAGCCAACTGTTCCCTGTCATACGATATCATCATTCATCGTAAACAAGCGGGATATCGAAACAGGATCAAAACGGATGAGACACACAGCTCACGGTGTGCACAGAGCACTTAACTCAGTAGCTCCTGCAACAAGCCGGACTTGGAATATGAGGAAACTGCAAGAAGGAACACTTTTCAGACATAGCCTTCAATGGTTCCTGCTGCCTATCCACCATATACCATGGAAGTTCGCGTCCTCCCGAAAATGATGATCGTCGTAGCACTTGATGATGTTAGGCCATCATTGATGACTCCAATTCCAAACATATAGACACACAGTGGTGGTAAGTTATCATTTCCAATCCAACAGAAGCCACCTGACCTGTAGTTAGTAAAACCACAGAGAGAATATGATTTTGTGACCTTCACTGATTCACTCCTGGATGTGAATGTGTAGTTTACACAAGAGGAGAAGTTTTCAACTACAGTGATCCCATTTAAGGCAATTCTGGGATAGCAAGGCAAGTCTCCTTTATAGCAGCAGAACTTGATGTTCTCCGCTCCCTTCTTGTACCTGCCGCCACACGATTCTGATGTCTCATTAACTTGGACATCATTCAAGAACAATGTCAGATTAACATTCCATAGATCTGGCTCTGCTGATGAAGTGCTTGGTGCAACAGCTGTATCAATCATACAGGAGGCTCCTGGTTTGTGGTCATTAATATCACAGACGGCATATGATGTTATATTCAGTATTTCTTTCTGGGGTGTAAATATGTGGCACACACATGGAGAGTGGTTTGTGGTCACAGTAATCCCATTAAAGGCAATTCTAGGGTAGCATGGCATAGCTGTTTCAGAACAGCAAAATCCTATGATGTTTTCTGTGTTCGCTATAAATCTGCTGCTGCTACAAATCCTGACCAATTATAGGTGTGGACATTTTTCACTTGCAATAACAAAACTGCTTTGTTTACATCATAAACCTCTGGAAGCGAATCATTTATGGGACTAATAGTACAATTTATTCTTCCATCGGGGATATCTTCCTTGAGTCCCCCCCAAAAAAAATGTCTTTGGTTAAAAAGCACATATGCTTTTGAGCTAAACACAAAATGAGCCCACTTCATAGATTCAAAATGATCCTTGCCAATGCCATCCGTTTGCACAAGTTAGGTCCTTAGCTACCAAGGTCACAAACGAAGCCATCAAAATAAAGACTTTATCTACAGCGAAGGTTAACGAACTATGAACAAACATTTATGTTCAAACCCTTGAATACATTTCCAAAAATCTGACAACTCGCTGCAATAACAGATATCGTGGTGTTCAAAGTAAACATTGCTTAGTCCATGGCTCGAATATAAATAAGCTCAATGAAGATCTCAATGAAAGATGAAGAGATGGAGGGAAGCAAAGAGAAAAAATAACAGACAGCTTAAGAGAATGGCTTGGCAGAAGGTCAACAACAGAAATGATAAATAGCTGCCAAGATCTAAAGCTGTGGGAGACATGATCACCAATGCCAGCATGCCCGGTACTTGATGATGATGATGATGATGTATAAAACTTACTGTGCAGACAGCACCATTCTGGCATGGATTCAAAGCACAAGCACCTGCATGTGACTGAGGCTGGCATCCATTGGTACCTACTCCTGAGCCCACATAGCCTGAAGGGCATATGCAGAATCTGGTATTACCACCTATAAAGAAATATTTTTCAAGATGGTGATTTTATTTAAAATTGAGAAAAAGAAATAGTGAGTTTTAAAAACAATACAAATTAGATTTTTGGGGCATGTAAAAAGACAAAGCAGCCTTTTAAAAGTAATCTTGGAAGGGAAAATACAAGGTAAAAGAGGCAGACGAAGACCAAGACTAACATAAATGAGTAACATTAAAAGATGGACAAATCAACCTATGACAACATGCATCGTCAAAGTAAGAGACAGAGTAGAATGGCACTCTATGGTAGCTAACCTTCGATACAGAGACGGCACTCAATGATGATGAATTGTTGTAGGTCTTTATGATTTTTTGCCAGTAATACAGTCATCATCATCATCAAATACCGGGCCTGCTGGCGTAAGTGATCATGTCTCACCATAACTTTCGATCTCGACAGTTATTGATCATTTCTGTTGTTGACCTTCTGCCTAGCCATTCTTTTAAGCTGTCTGGTAACTTTTCTCTTTGCTTCCCTCAATCTCTCTGTCCCTCAATTTTCCCAGTTGTAACAATATATTCCAGTTGTTCTCTTCTCATTACATAGCTAAAAAATGATGATTGTTTCTTCCTAATATTTGAAATTAGCTCTCGTTTTGCTTTGGCCTCTTTCAGAACGTTTACATTACTCTTCTTTAGCGTCCATGGTGTTCTCAACATTCTTCTGTTAAACCACATTTCTACAGACTCCAGTGATTTTCTTGTCTGTTGTCCTATTGTCCATGATTCACATCCATATGTTAAGACTGGCTCTAAATAACATTTAAGAACTCTTTTTCTTGTTTCTATTGTCAAAGATGGATTGCATAGTATTTTCCTCATTTTTTGGAAAGCTGCTTTTTCCTGAGCCATTCTGCATCTCACCTCATTTGTACATCTTCCATCTGAGGTTAACAAAGTTCTCAAATATTTAAATTCATTTACCTGTTTTAATATTGTTCCACTTGTCTTTATTTTGCACTGAGGTGATTTCTTTTTCTTTGTTGTTACCATTACTACTGTCTTTTTGCTATTAAGACTAAGTCCTTTATTTTTGCTTTCTTTCACTATAATGTCTAACATTTCTTGTAACTCATTTTCACTCTTAGCGATTAAGACTGTATCATCAGCATACCTTAGATTATTTACATTATGACCTCCAATTGTTATTCCAGGCATGCCCCTTATGGATCTTAAAATAATCTCACTATAAATATTAAACAAATCTGGAGACAGCATACAACCTTGTCTAACACCCTGTATTATTTGTTGAAACATTTCCAATTGGTTTCCAGTTCTTATGGCCACTGTTTGTTGCCAGTACATGTTCTTTATTAATCTTAGATCTTTGCTGTCTACAGTAATACATTATCATCAGCATTTCTTAGGTTATTGATTATCTTTCTATTAAAAAAAAAAAAAGAAATGATAACAAAGAAGAGCACTAGCCCCACCTCACCTCCAAATGCTGTGACCTTGGCATTAAAATATTATTTCTCTCCCCTATGTCAAAATATAAGTATTGGAAAACCTCCTGAACATTGGCTTAGACTGGGAAGAAACAGAGAAAATTTCCAGGAAATGTAATGGATGGAGAGACCTTGTCTGTGGCATATGCTCCAAAAAAGGGGTCTGAAGCGCTTTGATTGGTTGATGACAGATTTTTTTACTATTTAATAATAATAAATATAATAATAATAAATTTAATAATAATAAATATAATAATAATAAATATAATAAAAATAAATATAATAATAATAAATTTTACTACGTTATCGTAATCTAGGGTTAAGTAGTCTGGATCAACCAGATCCTTTTTCCACCTTTAGACACCCCAGTCTCTCAATGTATACATCATAATCTGTCATCAATCAATCAAAGCCCATTTGACCCCTTTTCTCCCCAGTCTAGGCCACAGACAAGGTCTCTCCTTCCATTCCTATTCTTGGTCATTTACTCTGTTCCTTTCCAATCTAGGCCACAGACAAGGTCTCTCCTTCCATTCCTATTCTTGGTAAATTTCTTTGCCTATTCCCAGTCCAGGCCACAGACAAGGTCTCTCCTTCCATTCCTATTCTTGGTAAATTTCTTTGCCTATTCCCAGTCCAGGCCACAGACAAGGTCTCTCCATCCATTCCTATTCTTGGTCATTTTCTCTATTCTTTCCCAGTCCGGGCCACAGACAAGGTCTCTCCTTCCATTCCTATTCTTGGTCATTTTCTCTGCCTATTCCCAGTCCAGGTCACAGACAAGGTCTCTCCTTCTATTCATATTTTTTGTCATTTTCTGTTCCTTTCCAGTCAGGGCCACAGACAAGGTCTCTCCTTCCATTCTAATTCTTGGTCATTTTCTCTGCCTATTCCCAGTCCAGGTCACAGACAAGGTCTCTCCATCTATTCATATTTTTTGTCATTTTCTGTTCCTTTCCAGTCAGGGCCACAGACAAGGTCTCTCCTTCCATTCCTATTCCTGGTCATTTTCTCTGCCTATTCCCAGTCCAGGTCACAGACAAGGTCTCTCCATCTATTCATATTTTTTGTCATTTTCTGTTCCTTTCCAGTCAGGGCCACAGACAAGGTCTCTCATTCCATTCCTATTCTTGGTCATTTTATCTGCCTATTCCCAGTCCAGGTCACAGACAAGGTCTCTCCTTCTATTCATATTTTTTGTCATTTTCTGTTCCTTTCCAGTCAGGGCCACATACAAGGTCTCTCCTTCCATTCCTATTCTTGATAAATTTCTCTGCCTATTCCCAGTCCAGGCCACAGACAAGGTCTCTCCATCCATTTCTATTCTTGGTCATTTTCTCTGTTCCTTTCCAGTCCGGGCCACAGACAAGGTCTCTCCTTCCATTCCTATTCTTGGTCAATTTCTCTGCCTATTCCCAGTCCAGGCCACAGACAAGGTCTCTCCATCCATTCCTATTCTTGGTTATTTTCTCTGTTCCTTTCCAGTCTGGGCCACAGACAAGGTCTCTCCTTCCATTCCTATTCTTGGTCATTTTCTCTGCCTATTCCCAGTCCAGGCCACAGACAAGGTCTCTCCTTCCATTCCTATTCTTGGTCATTTTCTCTATTCTTTCCCAGTCTGCGCCACAGACAAGGTCTCTCCTTCCATTCCTATTCTTGGTCATTTTCTCTATTCTTTCCCAGTCCGGGCCACAGACAAGATCTCTCTTTCTATTCCTATTCTTTGTCAATTTCTCTGCTTTTTCCCAGTCCAGGCCACAGACAAGGTCTCTCCTTCCATTCCTATTCTTGGTCATTTTCTCTGCTTCTTCCCAGTCCAGGCCATAGACAAGGTCTCTCCTTCCATTCCTATTCTTGGTCATTTTCTCTGCCTATTCCCAGTCCAGGCCACAGACAAAGTTTCTCATTCCATTCCTTTTCTTAGACATTTTCCCTGCTTCTTCCCAGTCTAGGCCAATATTTAGGAGAGTTTCAAGGACTTATATTTTGACATTGGGGAGTAAAATAATATTTTGCCGTCAAGGTCACAGATTTTGGAGGTGAGGCGGGGCCAGTGCTCTTCCTTGTTGTCACTTCTTTTCTCCAATTTAGTGAGCCAGGAACCTATTCCTTTATCAGTGGAGTCGACTACAAGGAGCAAAGCTGAATTTAAATATTTATTCACTTAATCGCCAAGCCAGCACATTAGCACTATGTTGCTAGCACTCTCAAATTAATAAGAAATGCATTATTAAGGAAGACCAGCATTACCTAGGGAAAGAAATGGAGGCCTAGGTCTAAAAAAAGCAAAGTAAATCAATCAAGTAAGACACATGATTGTAGCGGAATTAAATCATTAAAGATAGAAGCAAAATAAATGATTGATCTTAAATCTGGAAGTACCTTCCAAGCATGTAGCAAGACTGCTGCAGTTACCGTTGTTGACACTGCAAAATCCAACATAGGAACAGGTTATGCCATCACCTTGGTAACCTAAAATATAAACATTCAAAAGTGATCAGTCCTTTTTATATCATTTATTGTAATATAAACTATAATTTCTTGTATCATTATTGTTAATTCATAAATATTGATGTTCTGTCTGATTGGATTAATGAATGATGGGTACCTCAATAATAAATTTGGTTTTGTCTCTAAATTCTTTATTAGACACGAGTCTTTACTTCTGGTGTTTTCTCTCTTTCTTTCTCTATCTCTCCCTCCTTCCCTGTAGGGTCATTTCAAGTAGCTCCACTATAATACCAAACTACTGACAAACCATAGTATCTTGCTACCAAGTCTGTTAGGATGCCAAAGGCCATATTTTATCCTATTCGTGTTTGTCTACTAACAAATTTAATTTGCCATTAAGTTTACCATGCTATATCAAAGCATTTGGAGGTCAAGAGTTTCAGTGCTCTTCATCACTATCATCACGTTTCTGAAATCAGTGAACTAGATACATATATCTTTTTTTTTTTTTTTGTTATATAGACTGAAGAGTATCAAGAAGTATGATCAAACTCACATTCACTTTATTACCAATGTTGCACATTACCAACACTCTACTGACCCTCTCTCTTGATGACATTCTATATTATCACATTCTGTACCATGATGACAAATCGCAGCTCTAGTAAATGGCGTAAGAAATCCAGAAGCTGCCTTTTGTAGCTTTTAATTTATAGATGTCTTTACAATTATTTGCACTAAAATATTTTAATTCTCTTGATTAACATTTTTTCTGACTTCCTGGGCAAAATGTCCAACCACAATGTGTTTTAGACAAATTTTCATTTATTTTTTTCGCCGTTATTTCAAATTTTAGAAAAACAGCCTGACCACAGGATGTTAAACCACTTTGTAGCAAATGTGTTAACGGTTTCATTTATTTTTCAGGCTTGTATGATTACCAAGGCGCTGACCATAGTCAGTGGAGAAAAGATTAGAGCACCTGCTGTGCATGTCACAAGAGATAATTAAGGAGGTCCGGGTCAAGGTCATCAATGGTGGTACAAAGTTCATGAATCTGAGCTGAAGCCATCATCGGTGCTTTCATTATTGGGTGGCATCATGCTTCATACTGTGGAATTAGCTGAAGAGGAGATCTAAGCTGAAGCCATCATCTGTGCTTTCATTATTGGGTGGTATCATGCTTCATACTGTGGAATTAGCTGAAGAGGAGATCTAAGCTGAAGCCATCATCTGTGCTTTCATTATTGGGTGGCATCATGCTTCATACTGTGGAATTAGCTGAAGAGGAGATCTGAGCCACTGTGAAGTTGTCTGTTGTTCAATGAAGATGAGGAGAAGCATCATATGTTAGGAAGGAGTGAGATTCACGAGATAGTTATGAGCTAGCACAATTAGGATGAGTGAGTTGGGAGAACAAAGGAGAGTGCAGTTGACAGCATGGTTTCAGTGAGGGGAGGGGGCATTAAAGGGAAATCTCATGATTATGAGGGGGTGTATTAGAAACACAAAGATTTTTATTAAGTATTGTTTGCAACGGGGAATATTAAAGGGCTGCACAGACAGAAAATTCAGTTGAGTCACATGTAGTCTGGGAGCCGCGATAGCTCAGTGGTTAGTGAACTGGACTACAAAGGACAAGAGGTAGGGTTCGATCCCAACCGACGGCTTCCGGTTCACCCAGCCTTTAATGTGTACCGGATTTTTTTCTGGGAAAGTAAAGCAGCACAGGCGTAATACCGACCACATTACCCCAAAAATCATGTGCCGAAGGTCTGTAAAATTTATGGTCACTAACACCATATTCCCTATACGACACTTGGCGTGACGGGAGTACTTTACTTTACTTTTACATGTAGTCTAGAGGACAGTGGTAGATAGGGTCTACACCTGTAGGGCGTGAGCCTGTGGTTAGTTATGAATAGTTTAAAAGAAGACCCACTTCTTACACCACACTGCGTAAGCCACATTGATTAAGTCACATTTTTGAAGGTACCAGTAGGGAAATGAGATCCTCTAGTCTTAGTACCAGAGTGAATGCCATATTGAGTTAAAGTGTATAGCTAAGGGATAATTCAGTCTGAGGACTCATTCACAGATTGTTCAGCATAGCAATTAGGATATGCTTTATTTGAGGAAAAAGAGTGACAGTGGGCAAACTATTAAGTTGGGCAAACTCTAAGTAAGTGCTGTGCTACGATATTATTTGGTTGTGAATAAATGTATGGGTGTAGTGCATGAAGAGACAGGATAGGAGTGTATGAATAGTTTAGGGGAAGCTAAAACCTCCTTAACACTACTTTGACATGCTGGAGCAGTCATTCATGCTGCCCAGCCTCTTTATCAAGATTTGTTTATTAAGTGGAGTGATGTAAATAAACGTGTTGAAGTTCCTGTTTTATAACAAGACTTGTGTATTACCTAAATGGTCTGTGGCTGTGTTCATAAACCTATATCCAGTTTTCCTATGTTTTCCGATCAAGTAAGAACCAACAACACAATGTGAAGTACCACTAATGACAATGGCAACGGAATGAGCCTTCCACATGATCAGAGGCGGGGCTAGGTTACTGAGTAGCTCTGAGATCAGTCAAGCTTGGGCGAAGTTAAGACAAGGCCAGACGGCCTTACCATCGATTAGACTGAGTCAAGTCGGTCAGTACCAGATACTCAAGTTGAGTAATCTAGTTAAATCAAGGTGAACTAGATAAATCGAGATGAACAACATCATCCTCAATATTAAGAGAGAGAGCAAGAAATGAAAGGACACCATTAGTCCTGTTTCACAGTTGTTCATCCTCATCCTCTCTCAATGATTTAAAGAAGGTGCAAATGATCTGATTTTACACATACTAACCATCCTGACCATGAGAACAGGGATCAAAGAAAGAAAACAAGCCAGCACACAAAAATGCCTTGCTGAAGCTTCAATGTGTTGGGCTAAAAGGTGCAAAGTAATTCAGCTTACTGTAAACAACTCAACATTCCCATGCTTATTTAGTGTTCTTTTATGAATGATGAAAAAGAGACGTTACTGAGCAAATGCAGCAGAAGGAAAAGATAACTACAAATCTGTACACTGTACCTGCTGGGCATGGACCGCACGATCTTGATCCTCGGTTGTTGGTGCACTGCACCATGGGAGAACATCCACCATTGTTGGTAGCACATTCATTGATGTCTGAACAGGTGTAGCCATTGCCAGTGTAACCTGGGAGAGCATGTCAACAAAGACTGTAACCAATATCCTAGCAATATAGGTAGGTACTGTAACTGTAAGACGGTATTCATGCTATACCTAGATAATTCTTCAACTATATGCTACATTAAAAATTGTCAGAAATACAATAAAGAAAATCAAAGATACATAATAAAATTGTTTGTTCACCATCATCTTATGGTATCTCCCCATCAAGGTTGGCACCTTTAATTGCCATTTCATTCTGTTTTTGCCTTCAGATGTAGTATGATGTTGTCACAGGTTTTTCTGTTAATCTCTTGATAGGGGATAGACCATGTTCACATGCCAGCAGACTCAGCATCGCCTGAGTATAATGAAGGACCTTGCAATTTGAGTTCTTTATTCAAAGTTTATGACTATTTTTTCTGATTGTTCAGGCTGCACATACAAAAATCATTCATCACTTCTGCCAAATTATGGTGGTCAATATAAATTGTGTTTGAACATTTTCAGTTTGGTTCTGCTGTTGAACGCTAGCCCATTTCAAATTGTTCATGAGTAATAAAAGCACAATCATGTTCTTAGTTCAAAAGATAATCTGTTGATTGAAGTAATTGATTGATTGTCAACATTTCAGAACAAGAAGCACAAACATACAACAAAGAATACATATATACAAAACTGTACATACAAACATGCACACACACATATACATACATACATATATATATGAAAGCATACACAATGCTATGTTTTTATACATCTATGTTTTAATTTTAAATATAAACTGAACATGTGCAATTACTTCTCCTTGATATGATTTGTAACCTAAGGATTTTACACATTTTTATATAATCAGCACTGTAAGCGACATATGGGGGTCTGATCAGGTTAGCCTGCTACTGTAAGACAGTAGATGATACTACTAATGACTGGCACCTACTGCATTTGTGGTTAAGTTGGAGGAGTCTAAGGCTATGATAGATAACCCAAGCAAACAGTATGACGAATGCAACATTAAACTGAGACACCAGGATAAAGAGGAAGATCTAGAGACACAGTAAAGAATACTTACAAGAGAAGCAAAGTTGGCAGGCATAGATTCATTAGATACGATCAAACATCCTGCCCAGAATAGAGAAGGATGGTGAAAAATACTACAAGACCTATGCAACGTCTAACAGTGCTGGAAGAATCAAGACCAACATTAAATTAGCCAATAGCAATATATACCTAACCAATTTTCTGGCATCCCCCTGTAACTCAGTTTTAATTTGTAATGCATGGACTTTGTTCCTACTTCAGAACTCTGTTAAGATGAGTCGATTGGGGATTATGCAATAGGAAAAGGCTAATATCAAGCAACTTTAAACCATCTGTGATGACACAAAAGATCATATTACAGTATTATGTTCCATATTAGTCAAATATATTGATAAATTAAAATGTGAAAAGGCTAACCTTGTGGACAAGCTGCGCAGACAAATGATCCAGGTATGTTGATGCAGTGAACAGCTGGATCTACAGAACAGTGTCGGCCTGTGGCACACTCATCAATGTCCGCAATACAAGCAGGGTCACTCAGAGAGTTATTCCAGCCATTATCACAGATACAGTTGTAGCGGGACTGTTAGGTGATAGGTTAAACAGGATGAGAGGAAGTGGTGTGTGAGGGTTAAACAGGATGAGAGGAAGTGGTGTGTGAGGAAACAGTTTGAGAGCAAATGGGGTGGAAGGAAGTGGTGTGTGAGGAAACAGTTTGAGAGCAAACAGGGTGAGAGGAAGTGGTGTGTGAGGAAACAGTTTGAGAGCAAACAGAAGTAATGTGTGTGAAAACAGTTTGAGAGCAAACAGAAGCAATGTGTGTGAAAACAGTTTGAGAGCAAACAGAAGCAATGTGTGTGAAAACAATTTGAAAGCAAAAAAGGATGGAAGGAAGCTGTGTGTGAGGAAACAATCTGAGAGCAAACAGGGTGGGAGGAAGCAGTGTATAAGGAAATAATCTGAGAGCAAGCAGGGTGAGAATGAGCAGTGTGTGAGAAAACCATCTGAGAGCAAACAGGATAGGAGGAAGCAGTGTGTGAGGAAATAATCTGACAGCAAACAGGGTTGGAGGAAGCAGTGTGTGAGGAAATAAACTGAGAGCAACAGGGTAGGAGGAAGCAGTGTGTGAGGAAATAATCTGAGAGCAACAGGGTCGGAGGAAGCAGTGTGTGAGGAAATAATCTGAGAGCAAACAGGTGGGAGGAAGCGATGTGTAAGGAAATAATCTGAGGGCAAACAGGGTGGGAAGAAGCAGTTTGTAAGGAAATAATCTGAGGGTAAACAGGGTGGGAGGATGCAGTTTGTATGGAAATAATCTGGGAGCAAACAGGGTGAGAGGAAGCAGTGTATAAGGAAATAATCTGAGGGCAAACAGGGTGGGAGGAAGCAGTTTGTAAGGAAATAATCTGAGAGCAAACAGGGTGAGAGGAAGCAGTGTGTAAGGAAATAATCTGAGGGCAAACAGGGTGGGAGGAAGCAGTTTGTAAGGAAATAATCTGAGAGCAAACAGGGTGAGAGGAAGCAGTGTGTAAGGAAATAATCTGAGAGCAAACAGGGTAGGAGGAAGCAGATTGTAAGGAAATATTATGAGAGCAAACAGGGTGGGAATAAGCAGTGTGTGAAAACCATCTGACAGCAAACAGGGTAGGAGGAAGCAGTGTGTGAGGAAATAATCTGAGAGCAACAGGGTCGGAGGAAGCAGTGTGTGAGAAAAAAATCAGAGAGCAAACAGGGTGGGAAGAAGCAGTGTGTGAGGAAACAATCAGAGAGCAAATAAGGTAGGACAGAACAGGGTGGAAGAGAGCAGCGTGTGAGTAAAATGTGTGGATGAAAACAGGGCAAGAGGACACAATGTTTGTAATATGAGAAACAGGAAAATTTTAATTAATGAGTGAAGAGTCAATACATTTTTGTCCTTGAAAATAATTTGAAATCAAACTATTGATGAACCCATCATGTTTTTACTGGGCCATTTAAATATCAACTGAGCCATTAATCAAGACAGTTTTCAATCCCTTAGTCTGTTGTCCCTTTTGCTCTGTTTTGAAAGTGTTGTCGTTCAGTTGTTATACACCATTTTATTTTAACTGTTCTCTCTGGGAGAATGTTGACCCAATTAGTCTGTTGGCCCTGTTAAGTGTTACCCCTGTTAGACTGTTGTCTTTGTTAAATTGATATCTATCTATCTATTGACCTTTCGAGCCGTAGCCGGCCCATAGGGTGTAGACCAAGATACACTCATCTGAATTTTTGTTCTAGCAGTTTTCTTTTAAAGATATTTTATCAAATCTCGCCATTTGTCTCTGTTCTGTGCAAGCAGCTCTATCTCATTGAGGGAGCCGAATCCTGCTGCTTTTGCCTCTCTCATCAATGTTCTTCTCAGTGTCTCCCTGGGTCTTCCTCTTTTTCTCTTACCTGTTGTTTCCCATATGAGGGCTTGCTTTGCTATTTGGTTATTATCTCTTCTCATCACATGTCCAACATATGACCATCGTCTTTTCTTTATTACTGAAGATATTAGTGGTTGATTGGCGATTTCTCTAATTTCCTCGTTTGTTTTGAATTTGTTCCACGCTATACCAAGAATTTTCCTTAGACATTTATTTTCGAATGTGTTCAACTTTGTTTCTATATCTCTTGTTGTTTTCCAGCTTTCACACGCATATGTATGGGTTGATAGTACACTTGATTTGAATAGCCTAAGTTTTGTGTTTGTGCTGATGAGTTTTGATTTCCACAACTTTTCAAGGCTTCTGAAAGACATTGCTGCTTTAGCTATTCTGATTCTAATTTCTTTGCTTGTATCCCCTTCTCGATCAATGTGACTCCCAAAATAGATAAAGTGATCGATCTCTTCTACTGGTTTGTTTTCCATGTATATTTTGTCATCTGTTGGAATTAAACTTTTCATGACTTTAGTCTTTTCATGATTGATCTCAAGCCCAATTTTGCTGGCTATTGATGATATTTCATTTGTGTTTTCCTGCATCATTTTTATCTGACTGCTGATGAGAACTATGTCATCAGCAAAGTCGAGGTCCTCCAAATGGTCTCCTTGTATCCATTCGATGCCTTTTTACCAGTGCAGCATTTTTCATTATGAAGTCCATAACAATTCCAAATAACAAGGGCTATAAAATACATCCTTGCAAGACTATTATTCCAATTAGACTCATGCCCACATATAAACTGGTGCCTCTGTTAGGCTGAGATTCATATAAGAACAGTGCGCTTCATTCACGGTTGCCCATGTTTAGTTAAGACTACTACAATGATGAAATTACTTAAGAAGGTTTAGCAATTAAAAAAAAACAATGAACTAATACTCCAGTATTTTTTGTGAATTATGGTTAGCTTTTTCAGGTCAAATTTTAAACTACATGAAATGTTGTCAGGTTTTTTGGAAAAAAATTGCTACAATGCAGATTAGAGCTAGTTTAGTTCATATCACAAACAAATAACAGAACATACAATGCATTTTATCCATCTTTACTTATCTAAGATGGTTGGAGAATATAAGAAAATGTCTTCTCACTTATATTTTGTTAGTGCATGATATTTTTTGTAGCATATTCCAACGTGTAATCCAAGCTAACATGAGCAAGCTTCATAGATATATATAGTCAGTCAGTTACCTCTGACCAGGTGTTTTCCTGTCACTACACACAGCACAATCATTTGTCTTACTGCCTTCAAAGATGGCAACGAAGTGCTAACACTTATCAAGTCTTACCTCTAAGTTGAGATTTTATGGACAACCATGATGGCATAGTGGTTGAGAAGCTCAAGAGTTCTGATATGAGTTGTTGAATCAACTATTTTCAATACTGAATATGAGCCATTTTCTCATCAGAATGAGTCTTAATATTAAAAAAATGAAGAAATATACAACAGGAACTTCCAGTAGACAGAAGAATATAATTTTGTTTTGCCTATTTTATGGAATTCCTGGTGAAGAAATAGCAATATAGTAAATAGAAATAAAGTATTTTCCTGGGGCATTTGTTTTCAAAGGCATCTAATTTAATTTTTATTTATTTATTTTTTTTTCCAGTTCTTGCATGTAAAGGTGTATAATACATTTAATTTTGAAAATCCTGAATGTTGTTTTTGTGCTTAATAATTTTGATTCCCATATTTCATCAGGGTTTCTGAAAGTCATTGCCTTACTTTGCTATTCTGATTCTATATTATTAATTTTTTTTATGTGTGTGCTTCCTTCTTTATATAAATTCTATGCAATTTACGAAATATAGAATATGATCTGATAATAAGTCAAATATATCAGCATTTCTTCCACTACTTTTCCTTCCAGGTATATTTTTTTCTTCTTGATGAATTTGATTGTGCATTACTTTCAAACATTTGTCTGTTTTTCTATCTATCTATCTATTGCCTTTTCGAACCATGGCCGGCCCATACACAAAGATAATCTTTCTCCTTTTCCAAATTTCCTTTCTAACAGTCTTAATCTTTGCAAAGGCCTTTTATCAAATCTCACCATTTGTCTCTGTTCTGTGCAAGCATCTCTATTTCATTGAGGGAGCCGATTCCTTTTGCCTCTCTGATCATATTTCTTCTCAGTGTCCCTCTGAGTCAACCTCTTTTCCTCATACCTGTTGTTTCCCACATGAGGGCTTGCTTTGCTATTCAGTTATTATCTCTTCTCATCATATGTTCCACATATGACCATCATCTTTTCTTGATTACTGATGATGTTAGTGGTTGATTAGTGTTTTCTCTAATTTCATCGTTTGTTTTGAATCCGTTCCATACTATACCAAGTATTTTCCTTAGATATTTATTTTCAAATGCGTTCAACTTTGTTTCTATGTCTCTTGTTTTCCAGCTCTCGCATGCAAATGAAAGGGTTGATAAGACATTTGATTTCAATAGTCTAAGGTTTCATTTTTGTGCTGATAAGTTTTGATTTCCACAACTTTTCAAGGCTTTTGTAGGACATTAAGCTTTTACTATTCTGATTCTAATTTCTTTACTTGTATTCCCTTCCCAATCAATGTGACTTCCAAGTCATAAAGTGACTGATCTCTTCCACTGTTTTGTTTTCTATGTATATTTTTTCATCTGTTGGAACCAAGTTTTTCATGAATTTAGTGTTTCCTTAAATGATCTCAAGCCCAATTTATCTGTTTTTGGTTGATCTCAAATCTTGTTCTGCTAGTTATATATGACAGGGTATATATTTTTTTTTCTTGCACCTTGTTAACTTACTTTGTCTTATTTATTATCATTTATTATGTATTAAAATGATGTCCTCTGCAAAATTACTTTACTACTAATATAATAATAGCGGCGAGAGAAGCACATGTGAGTCTAGTGTTTCTTACTTTAAGTAAATGTAAATTCATCAAAGAAGACAAGCGGAGAACACTTCCCAATACAAGAAAATAGATAATGAAATATGCAAAAAGGTAAAAGAAGATTGGCTCAGCCAAAAATGTCTAGAAATCGAAGCAATGGAAAGCAAACAAGATTTAAAAGGGATGCACACAGAAATAAAGAGAAGGAGTAATAAAAATTTAAAAGCCACACAAAGTGGATGGATTGCAGACAAAAAAAGGAAAAAAAATGATAACAGACAATAAAGATATAATAGATAGATGGCAGGAATATATAACAGAACTAGTTCATGATCAAAGGGACCAGAAACCAATTATAAAATATCAGGCTATAAAATTTTTAAATCATAAATGGAAAATGCTATACAAACAATGAAAAAGGGAAACGCAGGACCAGACAGCATACAGATAGAGATGATACAGGCACTATAAGGCTCCGGCATTGAAGTGATCACAGACATAGACATCACCTACATGACATGGACATACGACTAATATGTAATTTATACTGGGAGCAAACAGCAATAATAAAATAAAACAAAGAGAACTCTACACCCATTGATATAAAAAGATGAGTAAGACAAGTATGCATCCTATCACCATGCTTGTTCAATCTATACAGTGAGCAAATCTTTAAAAACATAGAGATTACAAATTAACCTAAAGATCTACAACAATTACTTAATGTAATAAACATGACAAGCAAAAAATATGGACTAGATATGAATATCAAAAAGACTAAAACTATGATCATAAACAAAGAAATACTCAAAACCCACAAGTGGATATCAAAATTGAAGGAACAGACCTGGAGACAGTTCAGAACTATAACTACCTTGGACATACTATAACCAGTGATGGAAAATGTACAACTGAAATAAACAAAAGAATAGGAATGGTAAAAAGTAATTTTAATGTCATGAAGAACATACTAGCATCAAAACAAATAACACCAGGGCTAAAACTATGAATAGCAAAATGTTACATCTTCTCAATATTCCTATATAGTGCAGAAACATGGACATTAGACAAGAAAACAGAACAGGAAATTGAAGCCTTTGAAATGTGGATTTATAGAAGAATATGTAGAATTGGATAAAAGGAAAAGAAAACAAACGATGAACAACTAAAAATAAAAAGAGAACTACTAAATATAATTAAGACAAGACAAATGACATTTTTGGGGCATGTTAAAAGATACAGCAGCCTACTAAAAGTAATATTGGAAGGGAAAATAACAAGGTAAAAGTGGCAGACCAAGATTAACATGGCCGAGTAACATCAAAAGATGGACAAGTCAGCCTATGACAACCTGCACCATCAAAGCAAGAGACAGAGTGGAATGGCGCTCAATGGTAGCCAACCTTCATGCGGAGACGGCATCAATGATGATGATGATAAGAGAATGAGAATGGCTTGGCAGAAGGTCAACAACAGAAATGATAAATAACTTTCGAGATTGAAAGCTGTGGAGAGACATGATCACATACGCCAGCAGACTTGGTACTTTATGACATGTATAACAATAAATACAATTATTGATTATTATTGTGTTTATGCCTTTATGCTGTTGCCAAGCCAAAGGACGAATGGCAACAACAGCAAACAGTGCCAACAGCCGCAGCCTATAGCGCTAATTAATAATAATAATAGTCTCATCATGAGATCATATCATAGGGCATATTTATAATTGATATTATTTATAATGTAGGCGATGTGAGTGTCGTTGATATAGTCTATCATTGAAGATAAAGGTAGACTTACAGTACGTCCCGATTTAGCAAAGTTTCTTCCCCGAGTTCGCTGAATTCACGAAATATGAAAGTGTCCTGTGTGGAAATGTCCGTCACCTGCTGCCGGCTGATGAAGTCGTCTGTCGTCTGCTAGTTGTGGCCGACAAGCAGGGAGAAGACCTAGAGGACGCACTGGTATCGGCCGATTTAGTGTGCTTGAATGATGGAAGGCCAACAAGAATGGCTACTCGAACAGGGGACTCTGATAGTGTCATAGACCTGGCACTGGTGTCTTCCACCTTCGCACCGGTTTGCAGGTGGAATGCACTGGGGCTCCACGGAAGTGATCACTATCCATGTGTCCTCCTAATTGAGAAAGGCGGAAATAAACGCCAGAGAAGAAAGCTCCACACATTCAACTACGAGAAAACAGACATGGACGTCATTAGCAAAATCAGACATAGGAAACAGAGCGCCCCTCGTAGGAGGCAGGAGAGATGGACGCAGCCACCCTGGTGGAATGTAGATGTCGAGGAAGCTTGGCGGAACAAGAGACAAACGGTCAAGACATGGCAGACAGCCAGAAGGTATGGTAGAACACAACCTGAGCTCTTGAAGCGTCTGAAAGTAGAGGTCGACCAAAAAATGATGCACTTTAAACTATGCGCTAAGCAGGCTAAGGATGCCAAATGGGATGACTTCTGTAAAAAAGTGTGCTCAGAAAAATCGCTCGCCACATTCTGGCGCCTTCATCAGTGCATGAATGGCACACCACGACATAGAGGTATACCAGACTTTCAGAGCACAGGCCAGATATGGCACAAATCTGATGAGAGCAAAGGGAAGGCCCTGCTTGCCCGCTACATTGAGCAGACGGACCAAAGAAATGAGACTGTAAGAATGAGGATACGGGGATCTTTGTCAAATTTCTGTAAGGATGTAAGGCTGGAAGAAGATCTCACAATCACAACCGATACCATTCGCACGACACTTAAAAGGTCACAAAACACTGCTCCTGGTTCAGATGGTGTTCGGTTTGATGACATAGGCGATTTAGCTGATGACGACTTGACAACACTGGCCAATGAGTTTAATGCCAGTATTCGGAGTGGCCAGATTAAGGAGGAGTGGCTACACAGCTACTTACTACCGCTACCGAAGCCAAACAAGGACCATTCTCAGATCAGTGCCTACAGAATCATCACAATGCAGAACACTGCGGGCAAGCTGCTGGAGAAAATAGTTGCCCGTGTCCTCACGTGTCGCCTTGAACAGAAACGCGTATTCCCATCCACACTCGGAGGTTATAGATATAACAAAGAGACATGGTTCAATGCGGCAGTATTTGCCTATGATATCTTCGAAGGCTTCCACAGACGAGAGGAGACATGTGCTGCTGCTATAGATCTGGAGGATGCATACAACAGGGTACCATTTGAATATCTCATGCATATGCTTCTCAAACTGGCGGTGAACCCCTTCCTCATTAGATGGATCGCCGCGGCACTGTTTCAGAGGAAGGTGATACTCAGATGTGGAAGTTGGTCTTCCGAGCCAACATCCATTTGTCCTGGACTGCCACAAGGCTCACCATTGCCACCAGTTCTATTTAACGTGTACACAATAACGATCACGGCCCAACAGCTGGATGGGAAGGGAAGAACTATGACTTTTGCTGATGATATTCTGGTATATCGACAGGGAAGAGACAGACGGGGAATCGCCTCCACAATGCAAGACGAACTCGATCGCATTTCTTCCTGGTGTGGGGTTTCAGGTGCCTTGGTTAATCCTAATAAAGCATCAGTTTCATGGTTCTCCCTTAACAATCATATCGTTAATACGACCACACCGGTAGTACTAATGGGAGCTGATGGGTTGACTAGGGACAAGTTGATGACATACCTCGGAGTTAAGTTTGATCGCAGCCTGTGTTTTCGGGACCACGTCGACCATGTGATAACAAAATCCCGCAAAGGATTAGCCGCCTTGAAGGTCATGGCAGCTGCCAACATCGAGCAGAGGTTACTTACTCTTCTGTTCCAGGGATTAGTCCTCGCACCAATCGAGTATGCCCTGACCATTCTTACTGTCAGTACGACTCAAATTGATAGGCTTGAGAA
The DNA here is from genome assembly GCA_032433765.1 of Megaustenia siamemsis. Lineage (NCBI taxonomy): Eukaryota > Metazoa > Mollusca > Gastropoda > Stylommatophora > Ariophantidae > Megaustenia > Megaustenia siamemsis. The sequence continues at coordinate 61,068,658 of JAVIAB010000046.1, forward strand.
AATACAAAATGAAGCCATGCGCATTATCCTGGGATGTACGAGGGACACTCCCTGTGTAGCAATGAGGTATCTTCTTGACTTTCCAACCATGGATGACAGAATCAAGATCTGGAGAGCACGAGCATACCTGAAGATTAGTACAGATACAGAGCATCCATTGCACCACGTGCTCAACACAGAGAAAGGTACCAGGCTAAAAAGAGGCAAATCATGGGTGGGCCGGGCAGAAGATATCATCAAACAGGTCTGTGGGCTTACCAATATCAGCGTTGGTGAGGAGTAGATACCGGTGCCTACGTCATTCAAGGGAACTTTCTCATGTATTGTCACACTCGACAGGAAAAGTAGGGAACAGAACCTGGTCGTGGTTAATGCTGAGGTCAACGGTCTCATCTGCGATAATACCGATGAGAAATAAGTCCTTAAATTTAAATACTCAAGTAAAGACCATATACACGGGGATAATCTGACGACTAACTGTGTGTTTATATTTTCGGAATTGGAGTCAAAGACGATGGCCTAACATCATCAAGCGCTATAAATGTTTTTAAAAATATGACGATCATCATTTTCAGGAAGACGTGATTCACTTGAACTTCTGGTATATGGTGGATAGGCGGCAGGAATCATTGAAGGCTATGTATTAAAAGTGTTCCCTTGTAGCGGTTTCCTCATATTCCAAGTCCGGCTTGTTGCAGGAGCTACTGAGTTAAGTGCTCTGTGCACACCGTGAGCTGTGTGTCTCATCCGTTTTGATCATGTTTCGATATTCCAATTGTTTACGATGAATGATGATATCGTATGACAGGGAACAGTTGGCTGTGTTCACTCTGCGCGATTTCGCCTTATGTCTTTTGGTGTGTGCTGAGACTGCTACGATGGGGACTGCAGTTACCTTTCTTTGATTGGGAGATGAGATATTAATTCGGATGATTATGCTGGCACGGGCGGTTGAGCAAATATGGATTTTAATTCGTTTGCAGAGATACCGGGACCTTCCATAACCAAAGACCATATACAATCTCAATTACAAGAAAAGTGTTGCTTCAGCTGCTAGTTCGTCACGATTACACCCTCTTTTTTATCGCTCAGAAACAATAATAGATGTGTGTCTTTTCATTTCCGCTCTGATTGTTTTACTGTTTCTCCTAACTTGATTTTCAATACATCAGATAATTAGTCAAAGTTGATCTCATAAAATTGAGAGCCAAAATATCGTCTAGGATGAACAAAATGTCATCTTTGGTCGACGCCTTTGGTCGCAGTTTGTGTAGTACTGTAACACATTTACAAGATTGTTGTAAGTTTACCGGAGAGAAATACAAAAAAACGACTCCAATATTTAATATTATCTACAATGTTGCCAATGCTGCAAGCTGTTGAATTATCTATTTAGATCTTTGACGGATTGAAAGCTGTTGAATTATCTATTTAGCTCTTTGACGGATTGAAAGCTGTTGAATTATCTATTTAGATCTTTGACGGATTGAAAGCTGTTGAATTATCTCTTTACATCTTTGACGGATTGAAAGCTGTTGAATTATCTATTTAGATCTTTGACGGATTGAAAGCTGTTGAATTATCTATTTAGCTCTTTGACGGATTGAAAGCTGTTGAATTATCTATTTAGCTCTTTGACGGATTGAAAGCTGTTGAATTATCTATTTAGATCTTTGACGGATTGAAAGCTGTTGAATTATCTCTTTACATCTTTGACGGATTGAAAGCTGTTGAATTATCTATTTACATCTTTGACGGATTGAAAGCTGTTGAATTATCTCTTTACATCTTTGACGGATTGAAAGCTGTTGAATTATCTCTTTACATCTTTGACGGATTGAAAGCTGTTGAATTATCTATTTACATCTTTGACGGATTGAAAGCTGTTGAATTATCTATTTACATCTTTGACGGATTGATATCCTGTTGAATTATCTATTTACATCTTTGACGGATTGAAAGCTGTTGAATTATCTATTTACATCTTTGACGGATTGATAGCTGTTGAATTATCCCTTTACATCTTTGACGGATTGATATCCTGTTTTTGTATCCAAGAACAAGGTCCTGAACTGATCAAATAATTCTTTGAAAATCGTTCTACAATACCAGTGAAGCAAAGGTCGAACTATTCAAACCATATATCAAATATTGAAGAACCAAAAATGGAATTTGTACCTCAAGGAGCAAAGGGCTTGATTATAAAACTTGAATAAAATGGTGAGATCATTGGAAAAGTGAAGAGAGAATTGAAAAAAATTTTTTTTATGAAAGATGTCTTTCATCTATGGGATTTGAGTTTTAGTCAGAGAGACGATTTTCTGTAGTTAAGTTCTGGTGACATATCTACTTGATCTAGTTTTGAGCAGTTTGAAGACGATCTACCACAGGATTGGAGAGAAAATAGTCAACATTGATCAATGGGTTGATCATACTGTAGAGAGCTTTTGTGCTTATAAGGTAGTAATTTGAGCAACGCTAAACTAAGAAGAAAGTAAGTAGAAAAGTGGCAATGCTTTCGTTGTTGCTGGTTGGAAAGAAAGTCATAAAAAAACATCTTAGCGCTGTAGTAGAGTACATTCTTTGTATCCCTGGTACGTCTGCACCAGTTGAACGAATTTGTTTCTGTCGTAAATAACATGTGGTCAGAAAAGAGAGGCAAAATGCTTGATGAATCTACAATAAGCGGTCCCCTGATAACTAAAGTAAATTTTCATTTAAGCTTCTCATAGTTTCTTGACAAAATTAAAAGGAGAAACGAATTTGTAAAAAAATAAAAGTAGCTTCCAGTGAAAACAAGCAAAGCTTCCATACTCGGCCCGAGAGTAATACTTGTATTGGTCCCTGTTTCAGCTCAGGAAATATGTTATTGGTGGAAAAACTAAGCCTAGACATGGGACCTGACGAGGTTAATACAATCGATATATTCGATGTGTTCACATTGTTTTCTTTTAGTGCTGTAGAGGTCAGATTGTTTTCTTTTAGTGCTGTAGAGGTCAGATTGTTTTCTTTTAGTGCTGTAAAGGCCAGATTGTTTTCTTTTAGTGTTGTAGAGGTCAGATTGTTTTCACATAGTGCTGTAGAGGCCAGATTGTTTTCACATAGTGCTGTAGAGGCCAGATTGTTTTCATATAGTGCTGTAGAGGCCAGATTGTTTTCACATAGTGCTGTAGAGGCCAGATTGTTTTCACTTAGGTGCAGTAGAGGCCAGATTGTTTTCACATAGTGATGTAGAGGCCAGATTGTTTTCACATAGGGCTATAGAGGCCAGATTGTTTTCACATAGGGCTATAGAGGCCAGATTGTTTTCACATAGTGCTGTAGAGGTCAGATTGTTTTCACTTAGGTGCAGTAGAGGCCAGATTGTTTTCACATAGTGCTGTAGAGGCCAGATTGTTTTCACTTAGGTGCAGTAGAGGCCAGATTGTTTTCACATAGTGCTGTAGAGGCCAGATTGTTTTCACGTAGTGCTGTAGAGGCCAGACTGTTTTCACATAGTGCTGTAGAGGCCATATTGTTTTCATATAGTGCTGTGAAGGTATACAATTCAAGTCAAGAAATCAAACCAAAGGTTCAACTGTCTTTTATCATAGAAAATATTTACCTGCCCTAGTGTAGTTCTCTGCACATTAATACATGTTCCATGGCCACACAGTTCAGACTGCGAAGCATGTTGACAGTCATCATGACGTTCGCTGCAGTGAATACCGTGGTAGTCTGTGGCACAATGGCAACTGATAAAACCAAGTAAAACACATCATTGCTTTAGTCACGTAAATCTTGTGTTGTAAATTAAATCACTGAATTATTGTTAAATACCATGCAAACATTAATGATTACTAAAAGCATGGGATGCAGACATTTGAAATGCATTAGAAATGCATTTGAGTTAGTCTGTGTCTTCTTACACGCCCACTAAGTTTCTCGTTTCTGGCTGTGCCAGTCTTAATTCCCATCTCTTTCATCCGAAGGAGTGATGTGGCCTCATGGTTGTCGAAGTTCTGTGCCCTACCCATATCTCGGAGGGCGTTGATTATGTCCGCCCGATCCATTGGTTGACCGTCTTCAACGACATCACAGCTAGCCAACCTGTCCGCTGTTTAATTTCACCGTACTCCCGCATGTCCAGGGACATAGACAAAGGTGACCCTGCGTATTTTTGACTTCTGCAACGAGGACTACCCATTGTATACGTACAAAGCCCGCCTCCACTTTTATTTTTTATCATGCTCATCGAATCACTTAGTATGTTGGGGTGGGTGTAGTCTTATGACCCTGACTAGTTGAATGCCCTGGTCACTGCCATCACCACCATCATCATGCTATTCGTTGTCATGACGTATGCACCAATGTCTTCCTTGACTATTCTGCCTGCCGAGCGTGATGTAAATGCCCATGCACTCCTTTGGTATCGTATTACGGATCCGTCTGTATAGATGACTACATCTTCATCGGTTGTATCGCATTTGATACTGTTGACCTCTGCATTGACCACGACTGAGTTCTGTTCTTCATTTCCTGTCGAGTGTGACAATACTCGGTGTTGACAGCTGCCATGACTTTCAAAGGTGATTAATCCTTTGCAGGCTTTTGTTATCTCATGGTCGACGTGGTCGCTAAAACACAGGCTGCAATCAAACTTAACTCCGAGGTATATCATCAACCTGTCCCAGGTCACAGATGCCCAACTTCCACATCAAATGTATCGTTCATTATACAAATAGATTAATCCTTCAACCTCTATGGATTCATGTTTACTTTCATGATTAATCTTACAGAACTCAGTGCAGGCACATGGGTTATGATTTCTTCTCAACAGATCACGCAAGGCAAAGCATGTTTACTGAATGTTTTGTCCCTGCAGCATACTGGTTATACTTTGTTCTGGTCATTCCTCTGAATTATATTTTAACCAAGACAAACTCCAGATCCCCATAGACGCCTCGTCATCAGCCTCTCTGCCATCCACCGCCATCAGCCTCACTACCATCCTACGTCATCAGCCTCTCTACCATCCTCCGTCATCAGCCTCTCTGTCATCCTCCGCCATCAGCCGCTCTACCATCCTCCGTCATCAGCCTCTCTACCATCCTCCGTCATCAGCCTCTCTGCCATCCACCGCCATCAGCCTCACTACCATCCTACGTCATCAGCCTCTCTACCATCCTCCGTCATCAGCCTCACTACCATCCTACGTCATCAGCCTCTCTACCATCCACCGTCATCAGCCTCCCTACCATCCTCCGTCATCAGCCTCTCTGTCATCCTCCGCCATCAGTCGCTCTACCATCCTCCGTCATCAGCCTTTCTGCCATCCTCCGCCATCAGCCTCTCTGCCGTCCTCCGTTATCAGCCTCTCTGTCGTCCTACGTCATCAGCCTCTCTGTCGTCCTCCGTCATCAGCCTCTCTGTCGTGCTCCGTGATCAGCCTCTCTACCATCCTCCGTCATCAGCCTCTCTGTCGTCCTACGTCATCAGCCTCTCTGTCGTGCTCCGTGATCAGCCTCTCTACCATCCTCCGCCATCAGCCTCTCTGCCATCCTCCGTCATCAGCCACTCTGTCATCCTCCGCCATCAGCCTCTCTGTCATCCTCCGCCATCAGCCTCTCTGCCATCCTCCGTCTTCAGCCTCTATACCATCCTCCATCATCAGCATCTAAGCCATCCTCCGTCACCACTCTCTCTGCCATCCTCCGTCATCAGCCTCTCTATCATCCTCCGCCATCAGCCTCTCTGCCATCCTCCGTCAACAGTCTCTCTGCCATCCTCCATTATCAGACTATATACCATCCTCCATCATCAGCATCTAAGCCATCCTCCGTCACCACTCTCTCTGCCATCCTCCGTCATCAGCCTCTCTATCATCCTCCGCCATCAGCCTCTCTGCCGTCCTCCGTCATCAGCCTCTCTGCCATCCTCCATTATCAGACTATATACCATACTCCGTCATCAGCCTCTCTGCCATCCTCCGTCACCACTCTCTCTGCCGTCCTCCGTCATCAGCCTCTCTGCCATCCTCCGTTATCAGACTCTATACCATACTCCGGCATCAGCCTCTCTGCCATCCTCCGTTATCAGCCTCTCTACCATCCTCCATCAACAGCCTATCATCCTCCATAACCAGCCTCTCTGCCACCCTCCGTTATCAGCCTCTCTATCATCCTCCATCATCAGCCTGTCATCCTCCATAACCAGCCTCTCTACCATCCTCCATCATCAGCCAGTCATTCTCCATCATAAGCCTCTCTACCATCTTCCATCATCAGCCTGTCATCCTCCATAACCAGCCTCTCTACCATCCTCCATTATCAGTCTGTCATTCGCCATCATCAACCTCTCTACCATCCTCCATCATCAGCCTGTAATCCTCCATCATCAGCCACTCTATCATCCTCCATCATCAGCCTGTCATCCTCCATCATCAGCCTCTCTATCATCCTCAATCATCAGCCTGTCATTCCCCATCATCAGCCTACCATCCTCCATCAGCCTCTCTACCATCCTCCATCATCAGCCTGTCATTTTCCATCATCAGCCTCTCTACCATCCTCCATCATCATCCTCTCTACCATCCTCCATCATCAGCCTCTCTCTACCTTCCACCATCATCAGCCTCTCTGTCGTCCTCCGTTATCAGCCTCTCTACCATCCTCCGTCATCAGGCCTCTCTGTCGTCCTACGTCAACAGCCTCTCTGTCGTGCTCCGTCATCAGCCTCTCTACCATCCTCCGCCATCAGCCTCTCTGCCATCCTCCGTCATCAGCCACTCTGTCATCCTCCGCCATCAGCCTTTCTGCCATCCTCCGTTATCAGCCTCTATACCATCCTCCATCATCAGCATCTCAACCATCCTCCGTCACCACTCTCTCTGCCATCATCCGTCATCAGCCTCTCTATCATCCTCCGCCATCAGCCTCTCTGCCATCCTCTGTCATCAGTCTCTCTATCATGCTCCGCCATCAGCCTCTCTGCCATCCTCTGTCACCACTCTCTCTGCATCCTCCAACATCAGCCTCTCTACCATCCTCCATCATCAGCCTGTCATTCTCCACCATAAGCCTCTCTACCATCTTCCATCATCAGTCTGTTATACGCCATCATCAACCTCTCTACCATCCTCCATCATCAGCCTATCATCCTCATCATCGGCCTCTCTACCATCCTCCATCCATAGCCTCTCGACCATCCTCCATCATCAGCCTCTCTATCATCCTCCATCATCAGTTTGTCATCCTCCATCATCAGCCTCTCTACCATCCTCCATCATCAGCCTGTCATCTTCCATCATCAGCCTCTCTACCATCCTCCATCATCAGCCTCTCTATCATCCTCCATCATCAGCCTGTCATTCCCCATCATCAGCCTACCATCCTCCATGAGCAGCCTACCATTCTCCATCATCAGCCTGTCATTCTCCATCATCAGTCTCTCTACTATCCTCCATCATCAGCGTGTCATCCTCCATCATCAGCCTCTCTACCATCCTCCATCATCAGCCTATGTACCATCCTCCATCATCATCCTCTCTACCATCCTTCATCATCAGCCTCTCTACCATCCACCATCATCAGCCTCTCTACCATCCTTCATCATCAGCCTCTCTGCCATACACCATCTTCAGCCTGTCATTTTCCATCATCAGCCTCACTACTATCCTCCATCATCAACCTCTCTACCATCATCCGTCATCAGTCTGTCATTATCCATCATCATCCTCTCTTCCATCATCTATCATCAGCCTGTCATTCGCCATCATCAACCTCTCTACCATACTCCATTATCAGCCTATCATCCTCCAGCATCAGCCTCTCTACCATCCTCCACCATCAGCTTGTCATCCTCCATCAACAACCTATCTACCATCCTCCATCATCAGCCTCTCTACCATCCTCCATCATCAGCCTCTCTACCATCCTCCATCTTTGCCTGTCATCCTCTATCATCAGCCTCTCTACCATCGTCCATCATCAGCCTGTCATTCTCCATCATCAGCCTGTCATTCTCCATCATCAGCCTGTCATTCTCCATCATCAGCCTACCTCTTCCATCATCAGCCTGTCATTCTCCATCATCAGCCTCTCTACCATCCTCCACCATCAGCTTGTCATCCTCCATCAACAGCCTAACATCCTCCATCATCAGCCTCTCTACCATTCTCCATCATCAGCCTCTCTACCATCCTCCATCATCAGCCTCTCTACCATCCTCCATCTTTGACTGTCATCCTCCATCATCAGCCTCTCTACCATCCTCCATCATCAGCCTCTCTACCATCCTCCATCATCAGCCTCTCTACCATCCTCCATCTTTGACTGTCATCCTCCATCATCAGCCTCTCTACCATCCTCCATCATCAGCCTGTCATTCTCCATCATCAGCCTAACATCCTCCATCATCAGCCTCTCTACCATCCTCCATCATCAGCCTCTCTACCATCCTCCATCTTTGACTGTCATCCTCCATCATCAGCCTCTCTACCATCCTCCATCATCAGCCTGTCATTCTCCATTATCAGCCTACCATCAACCATCATCAGCCTACCATCCTCCATCATCAGCCTACCATCCTCCATCATTAGCCTGTCATCCTCCATCATTAGCCTCTCTACAAACCTCCATCATCAGCCTCTGTACCATCCTCCATCATCAGCCTCTCTACCATCCTACATCATCAGCCTCTCTACCATCCTCCATCATCAGCCTCTCTACATCCTCCAACATCATCCTGTCATTCTCCATCATGAGCCTCTCTACCATCCTCCATAATCAGTCTACCATCCTCCATCATCATCCTCTCTACCATCCTCCATCATCAGCCTACCATCATCCAGTATCCATCATTATCCTCACTACCATCCTCCGTTATCAGCCTCTCTATCTTCCTCCATCATCAGCCACTCTACCATCCTCCATCATCAGCCTACCTTTCTCCATCATCAGCCTCTCTACCATCCTTCATCATCAGCCTGCCATCCTCCGTCATCAGCCTCTCTACCATTCTCCATCATCAGCCTACCATTCTCCATCATCAGCCTGTCTATCATCCTCCATAATCAGCCTACCATCATCCATCATCATCCTGTCTACCATCTTCCGTTATCAGCCACTCTACCATCCTCCGTTATCAGCCTCTCTACCATCTTCATCCTATCATCCTCTATCTTCAGCCTACCATCCTCCATCATCAGCCACTCTACCATCCTCCGTTATCAGCCTCTCTACCATCCTCCAGCATTATTCTCTCTACCATCCTCCATCATCATTCTCTCTACCATCCTCCACCATCATTCTCTCTACCATCCTCCATCATCAGCCTATCATCCTCCATCATCATTCTCTCTACCATCCTCCATCATCATTCTCTCTACCATCCTCCATCATCATTCTCTCTACCATCCTCCATCATCATTCTCTCTACCATCCTCCATCATCATTCTCTCTACCATCCTCCATCATCATTCTCTCTACCATCCTCCATCATCGTTCTCTCTACCATCCTCCATCATCATTCTCTCTACCATCCTCCATCATCATTCTCTCTACCATCCTCCATCATCATTCTCTCTACCATCCTCCATCATCATTCTCTCTACCATCCTCCATCATCATTCTCTCTACCATCCTCCATCATCATTCTCTCTACCATCCTCCATCATCGTTCTCTCTACCATCCTCCATCATCATTCTCTCTACCATCCTCCATCATCATTCTCTCTACCATCCTCCATCATCATTCTCTCTACCATCCTCCATCATCATTCTCTCTACCATCCTCCATCATTATGTCTAAATTCAATTCAGAATATTTCCTTATTTGATTGTGAAGGAAAAACCTTGTTACCTGAAACTACCTTGTGTGTTAGAGCAAGGGGCATCATTCTGACAGCCCATGTCTGTGCCTGCGTATTCGTGACATTCGTCCACATCTTGGCTACACTGAGGACCCTGTAGGGAGGAGTCAGCGACATAATCTTAAGTTTAATTAGTATTCACATAGTTAATGTGTTCAATTTTGTTTGGATCTCAAAACAATGAGAATAATAAAATGTAATTTCAAAATATGTCTTTACGATTCTAAATAAAATACTGAGGAAATGAAATATTTGAGAAGAGATCTAAGAGATTTATCGTGATAACGAGTCACGGGGATTGTAAGGTCTATTGGACTATAATGATAAGGAGTAACGGGAATTGTAAGGTCTATTGGACTATGATGATAAGGAGTAACGGGAATTGTAAGGTCTATTGGATTTAAGATTTATTTATGATTTATTTATGACTTGAGCAACTTTTATTTATGCTTTAAGAGAGAGAGAGAGAGAGAAAAAGAAAGAAAGAAAGAAAAAGGGAGAAAGAGAGAGAGAGAATGTGAAATCAGGAGGAAAGAGAGAATGAAAGAGAGAATGTGAAAAGAAAACAATAATTGTTATGAGAAAGAAAGAGAAAGGGAGAAAGAGAGAGAGAGAGAGAGAATGTGAAATCAGGAGGAAAGAGAGAATGAAAGAGAGAATGTGAAAAGAAAACAATAATTGTTATGAATTAACAAATATGTATAGAATAAATGTGTGTTTAGATAACGGTTGAGACTTTGTATCAAAGATGTCGGACGTCAGAAGTGAGTGAACACGTTGCAGGAATAGTTCGTGACTTTCACTTGACAACCAACAGACAAAACACGCCATCTACGACCTTTGTCAGGTTTGGTATACAAAACAAAGTTACTCCATTGTGCACTTCAAGTGGCAACACTTCGCACTTGACCACAAGTCTGACCCACACTGTCCATTAATTGTTCAATTGTGACCTTGGATGACTTCTCTCTCACCTTGACTCCTACAAGGCAGTTCCTAGAAATTTATTTTTCTCCTGATTTCATGACATATTCATTTCCAGGTTTTTTCCCATTATCACATGGCATATTCATCTCCAGTTTTTTTCCCCATTATCACATGACATATTCATCTCCAGTTTTTTCCCATTATCACATGACATATTCATCTCCAGTGTTTCCCATTATCACATGACATATTCATTTCCAGGTTTTTTCCCATTATCACATAACATATTCATCTCCAGTTTTTCCCATTATCACATGACATATTCATCTCCAGTTTTTCCCATTATCACATGACATATTCATTTCCAGGTTTTTTTCATTATCACATGACATATTCATTTCCAGGTTTTTTCCCATTATCACATGACATATTCGTCTCCAGTTTTCCCCATTATCACATGACATATTCATCTCCAGTTTGTCCCATTATCACATGACATATTCATTTCCAGGTTTTTTCCCATTATCACATGACATATTCATCTCCAGTTTTTCCCATTATCACATGACATATTCATCTCCAGTTTATCACATTATCACATGACATATTCATCTCCAGTTTCTTCCCATTATCACATGACATAGTCATCTCCAGTTTCTTCCCATTATCACATGACATAGTCATCTCCAGTTTCTTCCCGTTAGCACAGTGTGCCAGCCATGCTTCTCGACTCAACCTTCCGGATAGTTGCTAGTTGTTTATTTTCCTTGACCGGAATATTCTAGAACGTCAATCAGACATATCCCATAAACAAATAACAGCTTAGGTACTTCCATCTCTCTTCTACTTCCACATTCAGCTTCATCCATTCAAAAGCACGGAGTGTGCCATTTGTATTAGTTTAAGTTTAAGTTCAAGTTCAAGTTCAAGTTCAAGTTCAAGTTCAAGTTCAAGTTCTAGTTCAAGTTCAAGTTCAAGTTCAAGTTCTAGTTCAAGTTCAAGTTCAAGTTCTAGTTCTAGTTCAAGTTCAAGTTCAAGTTCAAGTTCAAGTTCAAGTTCTAGTTCAAGTTCAAGTTCAAGTTCTAGTTCAAGTTCAAGTTCAAGTTCTAGTTCAAGTTCAAGTTCAAGTTCTAGTTCTAGTTCAAGTTCAAGTTCAAGTTCAAGTTCAAGTTCTAGTTCTAGTTCAAGTTCAAGTTCTAGTTCAAGTTCTAGTTCTAGTTCTAGTTCTAGTTCAAGTTCTAGTTCAAGTTCTAGTTCTAGTTCAAGTTCAAGTTCAAGTTCTAGTTCAAGTTCAAGTTCTAGTTCAAGTTCTAGTTCAAGTTCAAGTTCAAGTTCTAGTTCAAGTTCAAGTTCTAGTTCTAGTTCAAGTTCTAGTTCAAGTTCTAGTTCTAGTTCAAGTTCAAGTTCTAGTTCAAGTTCAAGTTCAAGTTCAAGTTCTAGTTCAAGTTCAAGTTCTAGTTCAAGTTCAAGTTCTAGTTCAAGTTCTAGTTCTAGTTCTAGTTCTAGTTCTAGTTCTAGTTCTAGTTCTAGTTCTAGTTCTAGTTTAAGTTTTAGTTTTAGTTTAAGTTTAAGTTTTAGTTTAAGTTTTGTTTTAAGTTTACTTTTAGTTTTAGTTTTAGTTTTAGTTTTAGTTTAAGGTTTAAGTTTAAGTTTTAGTTTAAGTTTTAGTTTAAGTTTTAGTTTAAGTTTAAGTTTAAGTTTTGTTTTAAGTTTACTTTTAGTTTTAGTTTTAGTTTTAGTTTTAGTTTAAGTTTAAGTTTTAGTTTAAGTTTAAGTTTAAGTTTTAGTTTAAGTTTTAGTTTAAGTTTAAGTTTTAGTTTTAGTTTAAGTTTACTTTTACTTTTAATTTTAGTTTAAGTTTTAGTTTTAGTTTTAGTTTTAGTTTTAGTTTTAGTTTTAGTTTAAGTTTAAGTTTAAGTTTTAGTTTTAGTTTAAGTTTTAGTTTAAGTTTAAGTTTTAGTTTTAGTTTTAGTTTTAGTTTTAGTTTTAGTTTTGTTTTAAGTTTACTTTTACTTTTAATTTTAGTTTAAGTTTTAGTTTTAGTTTTAGTTTTAGTTTTAGTTTAAGTTTTAGTTTAACTTTAAGTTTTAGTTTTAGTTTAAGTTTAAGTTTAAGTTTAAGTTTAAGTTTTAGTTTTAGTTTTAGTTTTGTTTTAAGTTTACTTTTAGTTTTAGTTTTAGTTTAAGTTTCAGTTTAAGTTTTAGTTTTAGTTTTAGTTTTAGTTTTAGTTTTAGTTTTAGTTTAAGTTTAAGTTTAAGTTTTACTTTTAGTTTTAGTTTTAGTTTTAGTTTTAGTTTTAGTTTAAGTTTTAGTTTTAGTTTTAGTTTTAGTTTTAGTTTTAGTTTTAGTTTTAGTTTTAGTTTAAGTTTTAGTTTTAGTTTTAGTTTTAGTTTTAGTTTTAGTTTTAGTTTAAGTTTAAGTTTTAGTTTTAGTTTTAGTTTAAGTTTAAGTTTAAGTTTAAGTTTAAGTTTTAGTTTTAGTTTTAGTTTTAGTTTAAGTTTTAGTTTTAGTTTTAGTTTTAGTTTTAGTTTTAGTTTAAGTTTTAGTTTAAGTTTTAGTTTTAGTTTTAGTTTTAGTTTTAGTTTTAGTTTTAGTTTTAGTTTTAGTTTTAGTTTTAGTTTTAGTTTACGTTTTAGTTTAAGTTTAAGTTTTAGTTTTAGTTTTAGTTTAAGTTTTAGTTTTAGTTTTAGTTTTAGTTTTAGTTTTAGTTTAAGTTTTAGTTTTAGTTTTAGTTTTAGTTTTAGTTTTAGTTTAAGTTTTAGTTTTAGTTTTAGTTTTAGTTTTAGTTTTAGTTTTAGTTTAAGTTTTAGTTTTAGTTTTAGTTTTAGTTTTAGTTTAAGTTTTAGTTTAAGTTTAAGTTTTAGTTTTAGTTTTAGTTTTAGTTTTAGTTTTAGTTTTAGTTTTGTTTTAAGTTTACTTTTACTTTTAATTTTAGTTTAAGTTTTAGTTTTAGTTTTAGTTTAAGTTTAAGTTTTAGTTTAACTTTAAGTTTTAGTTTTTTTAGTTTAAGTTTAAGTTTAAGTTTTAGTTTTAGTTTTAGTTTTGTTTTAAGTTTACTTTTAGTTTTAGTTTTAGTTTTAGTTTAAGTTTAAGTTTAAGTTTTAGTTTTAGTTTTAGTTTTAGTTTTAGTTTTAGTTTAAGTTTAAGTTTAAGTTTAAGTTTTACTTTTAGTTTTAGTTTTAGTTTTAGTTTTAGTTTTAGTTTTAGTTTAAGTTTTAGTTTTAGTTTTAGTTTTAGTTTTAGTTTTAGTTTAAGTTTTAGTTTTAGTTTTAGTTTTAGTTTAAGTTTAAGTTTTAGTTTTAGTTTTAGTTTAAGTTTAAGTTTAAGTTTAAGTTTTAGTTTTAGTTTTAGTTTTAGTTTAAGTTTTAGTTTTAGTTTTAGTTTTAGTTTTAGTTTTAGTTTAAGTTTTAGTTTAAGTTTTAGTTTTAGTTTTAGTTTTAGTTTTAGTTTTAGTTTAAGTTTTAGTTTTAGTTTTAGTTTTAGTTTTAGTTTTAGTTTTAGTTTTAGTTTAAGTTTTAGTTTACGTTTTAGTTTAAGTTTAAGTTTTAGTTTTAGTTTTAGTTTAAGTTTTAGTTTTAGTTTTAGTTTTAGTTTTAGTTTTAGTTTTAGTTTTAGTTTTAGTTTTAGTTTTAGTTTTAGTTTAAGTTTTAGTTTTAGTTTTAGTTTTAGTTTTAGTTTTAGTTTTAGTTTAAGTTTTAGTTTTAAGTTTTAGTTTTAGTTTTAGTTTAAGTTTTAGTTTTAGTTTTAGTTTTAGTTTTAGTTTTAGTTTTAGTTTAAGTTTAAGTTTTTGTTTAAGTTTAAGTTTAAGTTTTAGTTTAAGTTTAAGTTTTAGTTTTAGTTTAAGTTTAAGTTTAAGTTTTAGTTTAAGTTTAAGTTTAAGTTTAAGTTTTAGTTTTAGTTTAAGTTTTAGTTTAAGTTTAAGTTTTAGTTTTAGTTTAAGTTTAAGTTTAAGTTTAAGTTTAAGTTTAAGTTTTAGTTTTAGTTTAAGTTTAAGTTTAAGTTTTAGTTTAAGTTTTAGTTTTAGTTTTAGTTTAAGTTTAAGTTTACGTTTTAGTTTAAGTTTAAGTTTAAGTTTAAGTTTAAGTTTAAGTTTAAGTTTAAGTTTAAGTTTTAGTTTAAGTTTAAGTTTCAGTTTTAGTTTAAGTTTAAGTTTTAGTTTTAGTTTTAGTTTAAGTTTAAGTTTACGTTTTAGTTTAAGTTTAAGTTTAAGTTTTAGTTTTAGTTTTAGTTTTAGTTTTAGTTTTAGTTTTAGTTTTAGTTAGGATAGATTGTAACAGGAGGAAGTAGATGTAGATAGATAGATTGTGACAGGAGGAAGGAGATATATATAGATAGATTGTGACAGGAGGAAGTAGATGTAGATAGATAGATTGTGACAGGAGGAAGTAGATGTAGATAGATAGATTGTGACAGGAGGAAGGAGATATATATAGATAGATTGTGACAGGAGGAAGGAGAGGTAGATATATAGATTGTGCCAGGAGGAAAGAGAGGTTGAAAGATAGATTGTGACAGTAGGAAAGAGAGGTAGATAAACGAATTGTGCCAGTAGGAAAGAAATGTAGACAGATAAATTGTGCCAGTAGGAAAGAAATGTAGACAGATGGATTGTGTCAGTAGGAAAGAAATGTAGACAGATGGATTGTGACAGTAGGAAAGAAATGTAGACAGATGGATTGTGTCAGTAGGAAAGGAATGTAGACAGATGGATTGTGTCAGTAGGAAAGAAATGTAGACAGATGAATTGTGACAGTAGGAAAGAGAGGTAGATAGATAGCTTGTGACATTAGGAAAGAGAGGTAGATAGATAGCTTGTGACAGTAGGAAGGAGAGGTAGATAGACAGATTGTAACAGGAGGTAGGTAAAGCAGATGGAAAAAAAGTCGGAAAGATAGCATCAAAGTCATTCCTCGACCTCATAGTCTCGAAGTAATGGAGAAGGCTGATGACGTCTGTCATTGAGACACAAACGAGGGTAATTGGATAAGGGTGCAAGGAAGGAAATGTAAACAAGTGATTTTGTTTCAGTGAGAACGTGAAGTAAGTGACTAGTGGCAACTCGTAATAACGAAATGTCCCATTTGTCTAAATTGTCAAAATTCACGTATTGATCATCCAATATTATTTGTTCTTGAAATGTGACACTCTTTTGTTGCGTACTTCATGTGAGTGTACAAGTTGAGTATGTGCTATGTACTCTTTGGTTGTGATAGCCTTGTACACACCTGTAGAACAAAGACCTACCTGCCAGTTTGGTGGACACCTGCAAAAGTAGCCGTTGTACATGTCCACGCACGTGCCGCCATTCATGCAGGGGATGCTGAGACACTCGTTGATGGTAAGGAGCTGTGGGTGGCATTAACATTATTACCCATTTCTAGTATCATCATTATTTAAGTTAAAGAGAATGGTTCGGTAAGAAGACAACAGCAACAACTACGAACGATTGCAGAGATAGAAAGGTGAGACACGCTCGCCTAATAAAAGACAATAAGTACAAAGTCAATATCGAAGTTATCTCAGATTTCATCATACATGATGTGTGTTATCTAATAATTGTCTGAAGTTATCTGAGATTTTGTCTTATATGATGTGTGCTATCTAATAGTTGTCTGCAGTTATCTCAGATTTTATCATATACGATGTATGTTATCTAAAGTTGCATGAAGTTATATCAGATTTTATCATATGTGACGTGTGTTATCAAATAGTTGTCTGAAGTTATCTCAGATTTTATCATATTTGATGTTAGTTTTCTAATAGTTGTCTGAAGTTATCTCAGATTTTGTCATATATGATGTGTGTTATCTAATAGTTGCGTGAAGTTATCTCAGATTTTATCATATATGATGTGTGTTATCTAATATTTGCATGAAGTTATCTCAGCTTTTTGTCATATATGATGTGTGTTATCTAATAGTTGCATGAAGTTATCTCAGGTTTTATCATATATGATATGTGTTATCTAATAGTTGCATGAAGTTATCTCAGGTTTTATCATATATGATGTGTGTTATCTAAAGTTTCCAGAAGTTATCTCACATGATATTGCCTAAAATATGTGAACGTTACATGCTAATGTCAGGTTATCCGCGGTCACGTTTTCTACCATTTCTCAGTTCGTATCTTGTTGGCGTCTCACGTTACCATGTTCGTCTCGGTACAGAATACGATTTTCATTTTTTAAACACGGATGGGCCTGTGCTGTATGTGTTGATATCGTGAAGGGGCGCTTTGTAAATTAGAGGAGGGAGGATATCATCGACTAGTCTGGCTGTGATTGCGCGAAAATGGAATCGTTATCATTTGTTGATGTTTGATGATACACTATGATAACTTGATGGATTCTTCTCTCAGCTTTAGTCATCAATAAGATCATCATTGTCTAGTCATCAATAGCATCACCATTGTCTAGTCATCATTAACATTATCATTGTCCTGTCATCAATAACTTCGACATTGTCTAGTCATCAATAACATCACCATTGTCTAGTCATCAATAACATCACCATTGTCTAGTCATCAATAAGATCACCATTGTCTAGTCATCAATAACATCACCATTTTCTAGTCATCATTAACATTGAGTTATAGAGTTATTTGCGGGTCATCATCATTGCACTCCGAACATGTCCATAGGGGCTCAGATCCCCTCCTCAGCAATTACCTCAGTGTCCAGCGACTGACGACTCCAGTTCTATGTTGGTTGATAAGTCTTCATACACGGCCACTAAGTTTCTCACCTCTGGCCGTGCCCATCCCAACTCCCATTTCTATCATCTGAAGAAGTGACGTGGATCTGTGTTTGTCGAAGTCCTGTGCTCTTCCCACATCTCGGAGGGCATTGATGATGTCCGCCCGATCCATTGGTTGCCCTTCCTCAACGACAGTGCAGCCAGCCAATCCGTCCGCTCCCCCACCTTCCCGCATATACAGGGACACAGACAAAGGTGACCTTACGTATATTGGATTTCTGCAACGACTCTACCTATTGCATGCGTACAGATCCCGCCTCCACTTTTTTTATCATGCTCATCGAATCACTCAGTATACATGCGTGGGTGTAGTCTTGTGACTCTAACCATTTGAATGCCCCGGTCACTGCCATCGCCTCCATTGTCATGCCACTCATGGTCATGACGAATGCACCACTGTCCCCCCTGACTATTCTGCCTGCCGAGCGCGCCGCAAATGCCTATGCACTTCTTTGGTGTCGTCTTACAGATCCGTCTGTATAGATGACTGCATCTTTCTCATCGGTATTATCTCAGATGAGACCGTTGACCTCAGCATTAACCACGACCCGGTTCTGTTCCCTACTTTTGCTGTCGAGTGTGACAATACACGAGAAAGTCCCCTTGAATGACATAGGAACCGGTATCCACTCCTCACCAACGCTGATATTGGTAAGCCCACAGACCTGTTTGATGATATCTTCTGCTCGGCCCACCCATGATTTGCCTCTTTTTAGCCTGGCACTTTCCCTGTGTTGAGCACGTGGTGCAATGGATGATCTGTATCTGTACTAATCTTCAGGTAGGCACGTGCTCTCCAGATCTTGATTCTGTCATCCATGGTTGGAAAGTCAAGAAGATACCTCATTGCTACACAGGGAGTGTCCCTCGTACATCCCAGGATAATGCGCATGGCTTCATTTTGTATTTTCTCCAGCCTATCAATTTGAGTCGTACTGACAGTAAGAATGGCCAGGGCATACTCGATTGGTGCGAGGACTAATCCCTGGAACAGAAGAGTAAGTAGCCTCTGCTCGATGTTGGCAGCTGCCATGACATTCAAGGCGGCTAATCCTTTGCGGGATTTTGTTATCGCATGGTCGACGTGGTCCCGAAACCTCAGGCTGCGATAAAACTTAACTCCGAGGTATGTCATCAACTTGTCCCTGGTCACCTCATCAGCTCCCATTCGTATTACCGGTGTGGTCGTATTAACGATATGATTGTTAAGGGAGAACCATGAAACTGATGCTTTATTAGGATTAACCAAGGCACCTGAAACCCCACACCAGGAAGAAATGCGATCGAGTTCGTCTTGCATTGTGGAGGCGATTCCCCGTCTGTCTCTTCCCTGTCGATATACCAGAATATCATCAGCAAAAGTCATAGTTCTTCCCCTCCCATCCAGCTGTTGGGCCGTGATCGTTATTGTGTACACGTTAAATAGAACTGGTGACAATGGTGAGCCTTGTGGCAGCCCTCGACAAATGGATGTTGGCTCGGAAGACCAACTTCCACATCTGAGTATCACCTTCCTCTGAAACAGTGCCGCGGCGATCCATCTAATGAGGAAGGGGTGCACCGCCAGTTTGATGAGCATATGCATGAGATATTCAAATGGTACCCTGTTGTATGCATCCTCAGATCTATAGCAGCAGCACATGTCTCCTCTCGTCTGTGGAAGCCTTCGTAGACGTCATAGGCAAAGACTGCCGCATTGAGCCATGTCTCTTTGTTATATCTATAACCTCCAAGTGTGGGTGGGAATGCACGTTTCTGTTCAAGGCGACACGTGAGGACATGGGCAACTATTTTCTCCAGCAGCTTGCCCGCAGTGTTCTGCATTGTGATGATTCTGTAGGCACTGATCTGAGAATGGTCCTTGTTTGGCTTCGGTAGTGGTAGTAAGTAGCTGTGAAGCCACTCCTCCTTAATCTGGCCACTCCGACTACTGGCATTAAACTCATTGGCCAGTTTTGTCAAGTCATCGTCAGCTAAATTGATATGTAATCGTACCGAACACCATCTGGGCCAGGAGTAGTGTTGTATGACCTTTTAAGTGTCGTGCGAATGGTATCGGTTGTGATTGTGAGATCTTCTTCCAGCCCTACATCCTTACACAATTTTGACAGCGATCCCCGTATCTTCATTCTTACAGCCTCATTTCTTTGGTCCGTCAGCTCAACGTAGCGGGCAAGCAGGGCCTTCTCTTTGCTCTCATCAGATTTGCACCATATCCGGTCTGTACTCTGAAAGTCTGGTATGCCTCTATGTCGTGTTGTGCCATTCATGCTCTGATGAAGGTGTCAGAATGTGGCGAGCGATTTTTCTGAGCACACTTTTTTACAGAAGTCATCCCATTTGGTATCCTTAGCCTGCTTAGCGCATAGTTTAATGTGCATCATTTTTTGGTCGACCTCTATTTTCAGACGCTTCAATAGCTCAGGTTGTGTTCTTCCATTCCTTCTGGCTTTCTGCCATGTCTTGACCGTTTCTCTCTTGCTCCGCCAAGCTTCCTCTATATCTACGTTCCACCAGGGTGGCTGCGTCCATCTCTTCTGCCTCCTACGAGGAGCGCTCTGCTTCCTATGTCTGATTTTGCTAATGACGTCCATGTCTGTTTTCTCGTAGTTGAATGTGTAGAGCTTTCTTTTCTGGCTTCTATTTCTGCTTTTCTCAATTAGGAGGACACATGGATAGTGATCACTTCCGTAGAACACCAGTGCACTCCACCTGCAAACCGGTGCGAATGTGGAAGACACCAGTGCCAGGTCTATGACACTATCAGATTGTTCGAGTGGCCATTCTTGTTGGCCTTCCATCATTCAAGCACACTAAATCGGCCGATACCAGTGCGTTCTCTAGGACTTCTCCTGCTTGTTGTTTATGACGTTACCCCACTGGTTTCCTCTAGCATTAAAGTCTCCGCAGAAAATGACGTTCTCTTCATCAAACTCGAAGAGATTCTGCCATTGTTGTGTGTTCACCTTCCCATTACAAGCATACACATTAATAATCACGAAATGAACTGGGGTCTGCACTCTAACCGCATGTACCTGCAATTCTGCATTGTTCCACACAGACATATCAACCTCAGCTGCCACCATATTGTTGCACACAAGGATGGCCTGCCCAAGGTGTCGTCTATTGTAAAAACAATGAAAGCCAGGAGTACTTACTGTCCTGTCACCAAGAAGAGTTTCTTGCAAAACCATTATATCAGCGCCGCACAGTAGCTTATCAAGAATGGGCCGTCGTTGATTTATGGACCCACAATTCCAATAAGTAACGCGCACATACTTTAGGCCTAGCCTCTCACACTTCGACAGTTTAATGCCACCACGCTTTCCCTGTCGTGTTTTCCTTCTTCGATGATGTCGTTTGGGCTGCATCTGAATACTTACACTTACCATCGTCATAGATGATTTTGTCGCTGAACGTCGATGCTGTGGATGGTCTCGACTAACGTGCACTTACTCAGTCGCACGCACCAGAACCCGTTTCCACGATATAAACTGGCCAATTCCAGTAAATAGCTCTATAGCACGCGGATACACTAAGAGCCTTCCACAAATTAAATGAATTTCGCGTCCTTGACGACAGACCGGCGTAAATAAACCGCCATTTTTTGACGCTTTCAATCCATCATTAACATTATAATTGTCTAGTCATAAATAATATCACCATTGTCTAGTCATCACTAACATTATCATTGTCTAGTCATCAATAACATCACCATTATCTAGTCATCAATAACATCATCGTTGTCTAGTCATCTATAACATCACCATTGTCTAGTCATCAATAACATCACCATTGTCTAGTCATCAATAACATCATCATTGTCTAGTCATCAATAACATCACCATTGTCTAGTCATCAATAACATCACCATTGTCTAGTCATCAATACCATTATCATTGTCTAGTCATCAATAACATTACCATTGTCTAGTCATCAATAACATCATCGTTGTCTAGTCATCAATAACATCACCATTGTCCATTACATCACCACATCAATAACATCACCATTATCTAGTCATCAATAACATCACCATTGTCCATTACATCACCACATCAATAACATCACCATTATCTAGTCATCAATAACATCACCATTGTCTAGTCATCAATAACATCACCATTGTCCATTACATCACCACATCAATAACATCACCATTATCTAGTCATCAATAACATCACCATTGTCTAGTCATTGATAGCATTATTATTGTCATTATCGTCATCAACATATCTCCAGTGCTGTTTGGCTCCTCACAGGATTTGCAATGAAATCTCGTCATAAAGTCCATTATCCGGGCGAGCTTTTCAATCTTATTGAAGGAATCAATACCATCTGTCCTTGCCTCTCTTTATCTATGTCATTCTTGTTGTCTCTGGAGGTTAGCCGCATTTTTTTTCTCGTAGTTTTCTTTTTGAGGATCTTTGTATTCTCATGTTATCTTTTCTCATGGCATGGCTGACATATGCCTGTCACCTTTAATTGATTACTGGTGAAATCGTTGCCTGCGAGGCCATTTCTCTTACTTGCCATTTCGCTTATTTCTGTCCTAGTCTTGACATTCTTTCCACTGTGTATACATAAGCAACTATACAAAATATTTTTTTCTGAGACATTTCTTTTCGAATATCGTTTATTCTTTATTTCTTTCATCGTTTACAAGCTCTCGCATGTATAATTAAAGATGAGTTTTATAAACATTGTTTTTACTATTTTTATTTCCATTGCCTTTTAAGGTTAATGAAAGTCATCGATTCCTTTGATGTTCTCGTTGTGATTTAAATTTTCTGTGTCCCCATTTTGATCTAAACAATTTCGAATATTTACGAAGTGATCCACTTCCGCTGATTTTTCTTGCAGGAAGCTTTAATCAAATTGGGTTTGTTCCAAAAACGTTCTTGCGAATGTTCTCGAGCAGTTAGAGAAAAAAATTGTCAGAGAATTGTGGTCAGTCTAAGCCACACCTTGGTCAAACAGTTTCAGCCACACCATGGTCAAACAGTTTCAGCCACACCTCGGTCAAACACACTCAGCCACAACTTTGTCAAATAGTCGCAACGACAACTTGGTCAAAAAGTGTCATTCACAGCTTGGTCAAATAGTCTCAGTCACAACTAGGTCAAATAGTCTCAAACAAACCTTGGTCAAATAGTCTCAACCACAACTCGGTCAAAAAGTCTCAACCACAACTTGGTCAAATAGTCTCAACCACAACTTAGTCAAATAGTCTCAAAAACAACTTGGTAAAACAGTGTCAGCCACAACTTGGTCAAATAGTCTCAACCACAACTTGGTCAAATAGTATCAACCACAACTTGGTAAAACAGTGTCAGCCACAAATTGGTCAAATAGTCTCAGCCACAACGTCGTCAATTAGTCTCAAACACAACTTGGTCAAATAATCTCAACCACAACTTGGTCAAATAGTCTCAACCACAACTTGGTCAAATAGTCTCAAAAACAACTTGGTAAAACAGTATCAGCCACAATTTGGTCAAACAGTCTCAACCACAAATTCGTCAATTAGTCTCAACCACAACTTAGTCAAATAGTCTCAACCACAACTTGGTCAAGCAGTATCAGCCACAACTTAATCAAACAGTCTCAGCCACAACTTCGTCAATTAGTCTCAACCACAACTTGGTCAAATAGTCTCAACCACAACTTGGTAAAACAGTGTAATGCACAACTTAGTCAAACAGTCTCAGCCACAACTTCGTCAATTAGTCTCAACCACAACTTGGTCAAATAATCTCAACCACAACTTGGTCAAATAGTCTCAACCACAACTTAGTCAAATAGTCTAAACCATAACTTGGTCAAGCAGTATCAGCCACAACTTGATCAAACAGTCTCAGCCACAACTTCGTCAATAAGTCTCAACCACAACTTGGAAAAATAGTCTCAACCACAACTTGGTAAAACAGTGTCAGCCACAACTTTGTCAAACAGTCTCAGCCACAACTTGGTCAAATGCTCTCAGCCACGCCTGGGTCAAATGGTCTCTGGCACAACTTGGTCAAACAGACACAGTGACAACTTGATCAAATAGTCTCAGCCACAACTTGGTCAAATAGACACAGTCACAACTTGATCAAATAGTCTCAGCCACAACTTGATCAAATAGTCTCAGCCTTACCTGGGTCAAATAGTCTCAATCACAACTTGGTCAAACAGTGTCAGCCACAACTTGGTCAAACAGTCTAAGCCACAACTTGGTCTAATAGTCTCAGCCCCAATTTAGTCAAATAGTATCAGCCACAACATGGTCAAATAGTCTCAGCCACAACTTGGTCAAACAGTGTCAGCCACAATTTAGGTCAAATAGTGTGAACCCCAACTTGGTCAAATAGTCTTAGTCACAACTTGGTCAAATATTCTCAGTCACAACTTGGTCAAATATTCTCAGTCACAACTTGGTCAAAAAATCTCAGCCACACCTTGGTCAAATTGTCTCAACAACAACTTTGTCAAACAGTGTCAGCCACAACTTGGTCAAACAGTCTCAGCCACAACTTTGTTAAATAGTCTCAATCACAACTAGGTCAAACAGTGTCAGCCACAAATTGGTCAAACAGTCTCAGCCACAACTTGGTCAAGTAGTCTCAATCACAACTTCGTCAAATAGTCTCAACGACAACTTTGTCAAATAGTGTCATTCACAACTTGGTGAAATAGTCTCAGCCACAACTTGGTTAAATAGTCTCAACCACAACTTGGTCAAATAGCGCCAGCCACAACTTGGTCAAACAGCCTTAGTCACAGCCTGGTCAAATAGTCTCAACGACAACTTGGTCAAATAGTCTCAGTTACAACATGGTCAAATAGTCTAAACAACAACTTGGTAAAATAGACACAGTCACAACTTGGTCAAATAGTCTCAGCCCCACCTGGGTCAAAAAGTCTCAACCACAACTTGGTCAAATAGTCTCAACCACAACTTTATCAAATAGTCTCAACCAAAACTTAGTCAAATAGTCTCAATCACAACTTGGTCATACAGTGTCTGCCACAACTTGGTCAAACAGTCTAAGCCACAACTTCGACAAATAGTCTCAGCCCCAATTTGGTCAAATAGTCTCAGCCACAACTTGGTCAAACAGTCTCAACCAAAACTTCGTCAAATAGTCTCAACCACAACTTGGTAAAACAGTGTCAGTCATAACTTGACAAAACAGTCTCAGCCACAATGTCGTCAATTAGTCTCAACCACAACTTGGTCAAATAGTCTCAACCACAACTTGGTAAAACAGTGTCAGCCACAACTTTGTCAAACAGTCTCAGCCAAAACTTAGTCAAACAGTCTCAGCCACAACTTCGTCAATTAGTCTCAACAACAACATGGTCAAATAATCTCAGCCACAACTTGGTCAAACAGTCTCAACCACAACTTGGTCAAATAGTCTCAACCACAACTTGGTCAAATAGTCTCTGTCACAACTTGGTTAAATAGTTTCTGTCACAACTTGGTCAAATAGTCTCTATCACAACTTGGTCAAATAGTCTCAGGCACAACTTGGTCAAATAGTCTCAACTACAACTTGGTCAGATAGTTACAACCACAAGTTGGTCAAACAATGTCAGCCACATCTTGGTCAAAGAGTCTCAATCACAACTTGGTCAAATAGTCTCAGCCACAACTTGGTCAAATAGACACAGTCACAACTTGGTCAGTGTCAGCTACAACTTGGTCAAACAGTCTCAGCCACAACTTGGTCAAATAGTCTCAACCACAACTTGGTCAAATAGTCTCATTCACAACTTGGTCAAATAGTCTCAACCACAACTTGGTCAAATAGACACAGTCACAACTTGGTCAAATGGACTCAGCCACAACTTGGTCTAACAGTCTCAGGCACAACTTGGTCAAATAGTCTCAGTCACAACTTGGTCAAATAGTCTCAGCCACAACTTTTTCAAATAGTATCAGTCACATCTTGGTCAAATAGTCTCAGTCACAACTTAGTCACATAGTTTCAACCACAACATGGTCAAATAGTCTCAGTCACAACTTGGTCAATTAGCCTCAACTACAAAATGGTTAAATAGTCTCAGTCACATCTTGGTTAAATAGTCTCAACCACAACGTGGTCAAATCGTCCCAGCCCCAACTTGGTCAAACAGTTTCAGCCATAACTTGGTCAAATAGTCTCAGCCACACCTGGATCAAATAGTCACAACTTGATCAAATAGTCTCAGCCACACCTGGATCAAATAGTCACAACTTGATCAAACAGTCTCAGCCACAATATGGTCAAATAGTCTCAACCACAACTTGTGCCATTCATGCTCTGATGAAGGTGTCAGAATGTGGCGAGCGATTTTTATGAGCACACTTTTTTACAGAAGTCATCCCATTTGGTATCCTTAGCCTGCTTAGCGCATAGTTTAATGTGCATCATTTTTTGGTCGACCTCTATTTTCAGACGCTTCAATAGCTCAGGTTGTGTTCTTCCATTCCTTCTGGCTTTCTGCCATGTCTTGACCGTTTCTCTCTTGCTCCGCCAAGCTTCCTCTATATCTACGTTCCACCAGGGTGGCTGCGTCCATCTCTTCTGCCTCCTACGAGGAGCGCTCTGCTTCCTATGTCTGATTTTGCTAATGACGTCCATGTCTGTTTTCTCGTAGTTGAATGTGTAGAGCTTTCTTTTCTGGCTTCTATTTCTGCTTTTCTCAATTAGGAGGACACATGGATAGTGATCACTTCCGTAGAACACCAGTGCACTCCACCTGCAAACCGGTGCGAATGTGGAAGACACCAGTGCCAGGTCTGTGACACTATCAGATTGTTCGAGTGGCCATTCTTGTTGGCCTTCCATCATTCAAGCACACTAAATCGGCCGATACCAGTGCGTTCTCTAGGACTTCTCCTGCTTGTTGTTTATGACGTTACCCCACTGGTTTCCTCTAGCATTAAAGTCTCCGCAGAAAATGACGTTCTCTTCATCAAACTCGAAGAGATTCTGCCATTGTTGTGTGTTCACCTTTCCATTACAGGCATACACATTAATAATCACGAAATGAACTGGGGTCTGCACTCTAACCGCATGTACCTGCAATTCTTCACTTTCCCACGCAGACATATCAACCTCAGCTGCCACCATATTGTTGCACACAAGGATGGCCTGCCCAAGGTGTCGTCTATTGTAAAAACAATGAAAGCCAGCAGTACTTACTGTCCTGTCACCAAGAAGAGTGTCTTGCAAAACCATTATATCAGCGCCGCACAGTAGCTTATCAAGAATGGGCCGTCGTTGATTTATGGACCCACAATTCCAATAAGTAACGCGCACATACTTTAGGCCTAGCCTCTCACACTTCGACAGTTTAATGCCACCACGCTTTCCCTGTCGTGTGTTCCTTCTTCGATGATGTCGTTTGGGCTGCATCTGAATACTTACACTTACCATCGTCATAGATGATTTTGTCGCTGAACGTCGATGCTGTGGATGGTCTCGACTAACGTGCACTTACTCAGTCGCACGGACCAGAACCCGTTTCCACGATATAAACTGGCCAATTCCAGTAAATAGCTCTATAGCACGCGGATACACTAAGAGCCTTCCACAAATTAAATGAATTACGCGTCCTTGACGACAGACCGGCATAAACAAACCGCCATTTTTTTACGCTTTCAATCCATCATTAACATTATAATTGTCTAGTCATAAATAATATCACCATTGTCTAGTCATTACTAACATTATCATTGTCTAGTCATCAATAACATCACCATTATCTAGTCATCAATAACATCATCGTTGTCTAGTCATCAATAACATCACCATTGTCTAGTCATCAATAACATCATCATTATCTAGTCATCAATAACATCATCATTGTCTAGTCATCAATAACATCACCATTGTCTAGTCATCAATAACATCACCATTGTCTAGTCATCAATAACATTACCATTGTCTAGTCATCAATAACATTACCATTGTCTAGTCATCAATAACATCATCGTTGTCTAGTCATCAATAACATCACCATTGTCCATTACATCACCACATCAATAACATCACCATTATCTAGTCATCAATAACATCACCATTGTCTAGTCATTGATAGCATTATTATTGTCATTATCGTCATCAACATATCTCCAGTGCTGTTTGGCTCCTCACAGGATTTGCAATGAAATCTCGTCATAAAGTCCATTATCCGGGCGAGCTTTTCAATCTTATTGAAGGAATCAATACCATCTGTCCTTGCCTCTCTTTATCTATGTCATTCTTGTTGTCTCTGGAGGTTAGCCGCATTTTTTTCTCGTAGTTTTCTTTTTGAGGATCTTTGTATTCTCATGTTATCTTTTCTCATGGCATGGCTGACATATGTCTGTCACCTTTAATTGATTACTGGTGAAATCGTTGCCTGCGAGGCCATTTCTCTTACTTGCCATTTCGCTTATTTCTGTCCTAGTCTTGACATTCTTTCCATTGTGTATACATAAGCAACTATACAAATATTTTTTCTGAGACATTTCTTTTCGAATATCGTTTATTCTTTGACAGTGTCAGACACAACTTGGTCAAACAGTCTCAACCACACCTTGGTCAAATAGTCTCAACCATACCTTGGTCAAATAGTCTCAACCACAACTTAGTCAAATAGTCTCAAAAACAACTTGGTAAAACAGTGTCAGCCACAACTTGGTCAAATAGTCTCAACCACAACTTGGTCAAATAGTATCAACCACAACTTGGTAAAACAGTGTCAGCCACAAATTGGTCAAATAGTCTCAACCACAACGTCGTCAATTAGTCTCAACCACAACTTGGTCAAATAATCTCAACCACAACTTGGTCAAATAGTCTCAACCACAACTTGGTCAAATAGTCTCAAAAACAACTTGGTAAAACAGTATCAGCCACAATTTGGTCAAACAGTCTCAACCACAACTTCGTCAATTAGTCTCAACCACAACTTAGTCAAATAGTCTCAACCACAACTTGGTCAAGCAGTATCAGCCACAACTTGATCAAACCGTTTCAGCTACAACTTCGTCAATAAGTCTCAACCACAACTTGGTCAAATAGTCTCAACCACAACTTGGTAAAACAGTGTCAGCCACAACTTTGTCAAACAGTCTCAGCCACAACTTGGTCAAATGCTCTCAGCCACGCCTGGGTCAAATGGTCTCTGGCACAACTTGGTCAAATGCTCTCAGCCACGCCTGGGTCAAATGGTCTCTGGCACAACTTGGTCAAACAGACACAGTCACAACTTGATCAAATAGTCTCAGCCTTACCTGGGTCAAATAGTCTCAATCACAACTTGGTCAAACAGTGTCAGCCACAACTTGGTCAAACAGTCTAAGCCACAACTTGGTCAAATTTTCTCAGCCCCAATTTAGTCAAATAGTATCAGCCACAACATGGTCAAATAGTCTCAGCAACAACTAGGTCAAACAGTGTCAGCCACAATTTAGGTCAAATAGTGTGAACCCCAACTTGGAAAATAGTCTTAGTCACAACTTGGTCAAATATCCTCAGTCACAACTTGGTCAAATATTCTCAGTCACAACGTGGTCAAAAAATCTCAGCCACACCTTGGTCAAATAGTCTCAATGACAACTTTGTCAAACAGTGTCAGCCACAACTTGGTCAAACAGTCTCAGCTACAACTTTGTCAAATAGTCTCAATCACAACTAGGTCAAACAGTGTCAGCCACAAATTGGTCAAACAGTCTCAGCCATAACTTGGTCAAGTAGTCTCAATCACAACTTCGTCAAATAGTCTCAACGACAACTTTGTCAAATAGTGTCATTCACAACTTGGTGAAATAGTCTCAGCCACAACTTGGTTAAATAGTCTCAACCACAACTAGGTCAAATAGCGTCAGCCACAACTTGGTCAAACAGCCTTAGTCACAGCCTGGTCAAATAGTCTCAACGACAACTTGGTCAAATAGTCTCTGTTACAACATGGTCAAATAGTCTCAACCACAACTTGGTAAAATAGACACAGTCACAACTTGGTCAAATAGTCTCAGCCACACCTGGGTCAAAAAGTCTCAACCACAACTTGGTCAAATAGTCTCAACCCCAATTTGGTCAAATAGTCTCAGCCACAACTTGGTCAAATAGTCTCAACTACAACTTGGTCAAACAGTGTCAGCCACAACTTGGTCAAACAGTCTCAACCACAACTTCGTCAAATAGTCTCAACCACAACTTGGTAAAACAGTGTCAGTCATAACTTGACAAAACAGTCTCAGCCACAATGTCGTCAATTAGTCTCAACCACAACTTGGTCAAATAGTCTCAACCACAACTTGGTAAAACAGTGTCAGCCACAACTTTGTCAAACAGTCTCAGCCACAACTTAGTCAAACAGTCTCAGCCACAACTTCGTCAATTAGTCTTAACGACAACATGGTCAAATAATCTCAGCCACAACTTGGTCAAACAGCCTCAACCACAACTTGGTCAAATAGTCTCAACCACAACTTGGTCAAATAGTCTCAGTCACTTCTTACTCAAATAGTTTCAACTACAACTTGGTCAGATAGTTACAACCACAACTTGGTCAAATAGTCTCAACCATACCTTGGTCAAATAGTCTCAACCACAACTTAGTCAAATAGTCTCAAAAACAACTTGGTAAAACAGTGTCAGCCACAACTTGGTCAAATAGTCTCAACCACAACTTGGTCAAATAGTATCAACCACAACTTGGTAAAACAGTGTCAGCCACAAATTGGTCAAATAGTCTCAGCCACAACGTCGTCAATTAGTCTCAACCACAACTTTGTCAAATAATCTCAACCACAACTTGGTCAAATAGTCTCAACCACAACTTGGTCAAATAGTCTCAAAAACAATTTGGTTAAACAGTATCAGCCACAATTTGGTCAAACAGTCTCAACCACAACTTCGTCAATTAGTCTCAACCACAACTTAGTCAAATAGTCTCAAACACAGATTGGTCAAGCAGTATCAGCCACAACTTGATCAAACAGTCTCAGTCACAACTTCGTCAATTAGTCTCAACCACAACTTGGTCAAATAGTCTCAACCACAACTTGGTAAAACAGTGTAAGGCACAACTTAGTCAAACAGTCTCAGCCACAACTTCGTCAATTAGTCTCAACCACAACTTGGTCAAATAATCTCAACCACAACTTCGTCAATTAGTCTCAACCACAACTTAGTCAAATAGTCTCAACCACAACTTGGTCAAGCAGTATCAGCCACAACTTGATCAAACAGTGTCAGCCACAACTTTGTCAAACAGTCTCAGCCACAACTTGGTCAAATGCTCTCAGCCACGCCTGGGTCAAATGGTCTCTGACACAACTTGGTCAAACAGACACAGTCACAACTTGATCAAATAGTCTCAGCCACAACTTGGTCAAATAGACACAGTCACAACTTGATCAAATAGTCTCAGCCACAACTTGGTCAAATGCTCTCAGCCACGCCTGGGTCAAATGGTCTCTGGCACAACTTGGTCAAATAGACACAGTCACAACTTGATCAAATAGTCTCAGCCTTACCTGGGTCAAATAGTCTCAATCACAACTTGGTCAAACAGTGTCAGCCACAACTTGGTCAAACAGTCTAAGCCACAACTTGGTCAAATTTTCTCAGCCCCAATTTAGTCAAATAGTATCAGCCACAACATGGTCAAATAGTCTCAGCCACAACTTGGTCAAACAGTGTCAGCCACAATTTAGGTCAAATAGTGTGAACCCCAACTTGGTCAAATAGTCTTAGTCACAACTTGGTCAAATATTCTCAGTCACAACTTGGTCAAATATTCTCAGTCACAACTTGGTCAAAAAATCTCAGCCACACCTTGGTCAAATAGTCTCAACGACAACTTTGTCAAACAGTGTCAGCCACAACTTGGTCAAACAGTCTCAGCCACAACTTTGTCAAATAGTCTCAATCACAACTAGGTCAAACAGTGTCAGCCACAAATTGGTCAAACAGTTTCAGCCACAACTTGGTCAAGTAGTCTCAATCACAACTTCGTCAAATAGTCTCAACGACAACTTTGTCAAATAGTGTCATTCACAACTTGGTGAAATAGTCTCAGCCACAACTTGGTTAAATAGTCTCAACCACAACTAGGTCAAATAGCGTCAGCCACAACTTGGTCAAACAGCCTTAGTCACAGCCTGGTCAAATAGTCTCAACGACAACTTGGTTAAATAGTCTCTGTTACAACATTGTCAAATAGTCTCAACCACAACTTGGTAAAATAGACACAGTCACAACTTGGTCAAATAGTCTCAGCCACACCTGGGTCAAAAAGTCTCAACCACAACTTGGTCAAATAGTCTCAACCCCAATTTGGTCAAATAGTCTCAGCCACAACTTGGTCAAATAGTCTCAACTACAACTTGGTCAAACAGTGTCAGCCACAACTTGGTCAAACAATCTCAACCACAACTTCGTCAAATAGTCTCAACCACAACTTGGTAAAACAGTGTCAGTCATAACTTGACAAAACAGTCTCAGCCACAATGTCGTCAATTAGTCTCAACCACAACTTGGTCAAATAGTCTCAGCCACAACTTGGTCAAATGCTCTCAGCCACGCCTGGATCAAATGGTCTCTGGCACAAATTGGTCAAACAGACACAGTCACAACTTGATCAAATAGTCTCAGCCACAACTTGGTCAAATAGACACAGTCACAACTTGATCAAATAGTCTCAGCCACAACTTGGTCAAATGCTCTCAGCCACGCCTGGGTCAAATGGTCTCTGGCACAACTTGGTCAAATAGACACAGTCACAACTTGATCAAATAGTCTCATCCTTACCTGGGTCAAATAGTCTCAATCACAACTTGGTCAAACAGTGTCAGCCACAACTTGGTCAAACAGTCTAAGCCACAACTTGGTCAAATTTTCTCAGCCCCAATTTAGTCAAATAGTATCAGCCACAACATGGTCAAATAGTCTCAGCCACAACTTAGTCAAACAGTGTCAGCCACAATTTAGGTCAAATAGTGTGAACCCCAACTTGGTCAAATAGTCTTAGTCACAACTTGGTCAAATATTCTCAGTCACAACTTGGTCAAATATTCTCAGTCACAACTTGGTCAAAAAATCTCAGCCACACCTTGGTCAAATAGTCTCAATGACAACTTTGTCAAACAGTGTCAGCCACAACTTGGTCAAACAGTCTCAGCCACAACTTTGTCAAATAGTCTCAATCACAACTAGGTCAAACAGTGTCAGCCACAAATTGGTCAAACAGTTTCAGCCACAACTTGGTCAAGTAGTCTCAATCACAACTTCGTCAAATAGTCTCAACGACAACTTTGTCAAATAGTGTCATTCACAACTTGGTGAAATAGTCTCAGCCACAACTTGGTTAAATAGTCTCAACCACAACTAGGTCAAATAGCGTCAGCCACAACTTGGTCAAACAGCCTTAGTCACAGCCTGGTCAAATAGTCTCAACGACAACTTGGTCAAATAGTCTCTGTTACAACATGGTCAAATAGTCTCAACCACAACTTGGTAAAATAGACACAGTCACAACATGGTCAAATAGTCTCAGCCACACCTGGGTCAAAAAGTCTCAACCACAACTTGGTCAAATAGTCTCAACCCCAATTTGGTCAAATAGTCTCAGCCACAACTTGGTCAAATAGTCTCAACTACAACTTGGTCAAACAGTGTCAGCCACAACTTGGTCAAACAGTCTCAACCACAACTTCGTCAAATAGTCTCAACCACAACTTGGTAAAACAGTGTCAGTCATAACTTGACAAAACAGTCTCAGCCACAATGTCGTCAATTAGTCTCAACCACAACTTGGTCAAATAGTCTCAACCACAACTTGGTAAAACAGTGTCAGCCACAACTTTGTCAAACAGTCTCAGCCACAACTTAGTCAAACAGTCTCAGCCACAACTTCGTCAATTAGTCTCAACGACAACATGGTCAAATAATCTCAGCCACAACTTGGTCAAACAGTCTCAACCACAACTTGGTCAAATAGTCTCAACCACAACTTGGTCAAATAGTCTCAGTCACTTCTTGGTCAAATAGATTCAACTACAACTTGGTCAGATAGTTACAACCACAAGTTGGTCAAATAGACACAGTCACAACTTGGTCAAATAGTCTCTGTCACAACTTGGTCAAATAGTCTCAACCACAACTTGGTCAAATAGTCTCAGTCACTTCTTGGTCAAATAGTTTCAACTACAACTTGGTCAGATAGTTACAACCACAACTTGGTCAAATAGACACAGTCACAACTTGGTCAAATAGTCTCTGTCACAACTTGGTCAAATAGTTTCAACCACAACTTGGTCAAATAGTC
The DNA here is from genome assembly GCA_032433765.1 of Megaustenia siamemsis. NCBI lineage: Eukaryota > Metazoa > Mollusca > Gastropoda > Stylommatophora > Ariophantidae > Megaustenia > Megaustenia siamemsis. Next base: position 61,102,489 of record JAVIAB010000046.1, read on the forward strand.
TCAACCACAACTTGGTCAAATAGTCTCAACCATACCTTGGTCAAATAGTCTCAACCACAACTTAGTCAAATAGTCTCAAAAACAACTTGGTAAAACAGTGTCAGCCACAACTTGGTCAAATAGTCTCAACCACAACTTGGTCAAATAGTATCAACCACAACTTGGTAAAACAGTGTCAGCCACAAATTGGTCAAATAGTCTCAGCCACAACGTCGTCAATTAGTCTCAACCACAACTTGGTCAAATAATCTCAACCACAACTTGGTCAAATAGTCTCAACCACAACTTGGTCAAATAGTCTCAACCATACCTTGGTCAAATAGTCTCAACCACAACTTAGTCAAATAGTCACAAAAACAACTTGGTAAAACAGTGTCAGCCACAACTTGGTCAAATAGTCTCAACCACAACTTGGTCAAATAGTCTCAACCACAGCTTGGTCAAGCAGTATCAGCCACAACTTGATCAAACAGTCTCAGTCACAACTTCGTCAATTAGTCTCAACCACAACTTGGTCAAATAGTCTCAACCACAACTTGGTAAAACAGTGTAAGGCACAACTTAGTCAAACAGTCTCAGCCACAACTTCGTCAATTAGTCTCAACCACAACTTGGTCAAATAATCTCAACCACAACTTCGTCAATTAGTCTCAACCACAACTTAGTCAAATAGTCTCAACCACAACTTGGTCAAGCAGTATCAGCCACAACTTGATCAAACAGTCTCAGCCACAACTTCGTCAATAAGTCTCAAGCACAACTTGGAAAAATAGTCTCAACCACAACTTGGTAAAACAGTGTCAGCCACAACTTTGTCAAACAGTCTCAGCCACAACTTGGTCAAATGCTCTCAGCCACGCCTGGGTCAAATGGTCTCTGGCACAACTTGGTCAAACAGACACAGTGACAACTTGATCAAATAGTCTCAGCCACAACTTGGTCAAATAGACACAGTCACAACTTGATCAAATAGTCTCAGCCTTACCTGGGTCAAATAGTCTCAATCACAACTTGGTCAAACAGTGTCAGCCACAACTTGGTCAAACAGTCTAAGCCACAACTTGGTCAAATAGTCTAAGCCCCAATTTAGTCAAATAGTATCAGCCACAACATGGTCAAATAGTCTCAGCCACAACTTGGTCAAACAGTGTCAGCCACAATTTAGGTCAAATAGTGTGAACCCCAACTTGGTCAAATAGTCTTAGTCACAACTTGGTCAAATATTCTCAGTCACAACTTGGTCAAATATTCTCAGTCACAACTTGGTCAAAAAATCTCAGCCACACCTTGGTCAAATAGTCTCAACGACAACTTTGTCAAACAGTGTCAGCCACAACTTGGTCAAACAGTCTCAGCCACAACTTTGTCAAATAGTCTCAATCACAACTAGATCAAACAGTGTCAGCCACAAATTGGTCAAACAGTCTCAGCCACAACTTGGTCAAGTAGTCTCAATCACAACTTCGTCAAATAGTCTCAACGACAACTTTGTCAAATAGTGTCATTCACAACTTGGTGAAATAGTCTCAGCCACAACTTGGTTAAATAGTCTCAACCACAACTAGGTCAAATAGCGTCAGCCACAACTTGGTCAAACAGCCTTAGTCACAGCCTGGTCAAATAGTCTCAACGACAACTTGGTCAAATAGTCTCAGTTACAACATGGTCAAATAGTCTCAACCACAACTTGGTAAAATAGACACAGTCACAACTTGGTCAAATAGTCTCAGCCACACCTGGATCAAATAGTCTCAACCACAGCTTTATCAAATAGTCTCAACCAAAACTTAGTCAAATAGTCTCAATCACAACTTGGTCATACAGTGTCTGCCACAACTTGGTCAAACAGCCTAAGCCACAACTTCGACAAATAGTCTCAGCCCCAATTTGGTCAAATAGTCTCAGCCACAACTTGGTCAAATAGTCTCAACTACAACTTGGTCAAACAGTGCCAGCCACAACTTGGTCAAACAGTCTCAACCACAACTTCGTCAAATAGTCTCAACCACAACTTGGTAAAACAGTGTCAGTCATAACTTGACAAAACAGTCTCAGCCACAATGTCGTCAATTAGTCTCAACCACAACTTGGTCAAATAGTCTCGACCACAACTTGGTAAAACAGTGTCAGCCACAACTTTGTCAAACACTCTCAGCCACAACTTAGTCAAACAGTCTCAGCCACAAATTCGTCAATTAGTCTCAACAACAACATGGTCAAATAATCTCAGCCACAACTTGGTCAAACAGTCTCAACCACAACTTGGTCAAATAGTCTCAGCCACAACTTGGTCAAATAGTCTCAGTCACTTCTTGGTCAAATAGTCTCAACTACAACTTGGTCAGATAGTTACAACCACAAGTTGGTCAAACAATGTCAGCCACATCTTGGTCAAAGAGTCTCATTCACAACTTGGTCAAATAGTCTCAACCACAACTTGGTCAAATAGACACAGTCACAACTTGGTCAAATAGTCTCTGTCACAACTTGGTCAAATAGTCTCAACCACAACTTGGTCAAATAGTCTCAACCACAATTTGGTCAAATAGTCTCAGTCACAACTTGGTCAAATAGTCTCTGTCACAACTTGGTCAAATAATCTCAACCACAACTTGGTCAAAGAGTCTCAGTCACAACATGGTCAAATAGTCTCAGGCACAACTTGGTCAAATAGTCTCTGTCACAACTTGGTCAGATAGTTACAACCACATGTTGGTCAAACAATGTCAGCCACATCTTGGTCAAATAGTCTCAGGCACAATTTGGTCAAATAGACACAGTCACAACTTGGTCAAATAGTCTCAACCACAACTTGGTCAAATAGTCTCAGTCACAACTTGGACAAATAGTCTCAACCACAACTTGGTCAAATAGACACAGTCACAACTTGGTCAAATGGACTCAGCCACAACTTGATCTAACAGTATCAGCCACAACTTGGTCAAATAGTGTTATCCCCAACTTGGTCAAATAGTCTCAACCACAACTTGGTCAAATAGTCTCAGGCACAACTTGGTCAAATAGTCTCAACCACAACTTGGTCAAATAGTCTCAGGCACAACTTGGTCAAATAGTGTCAACCCCAACTTGGTCAAATAGTCTCTGTCACAACTTGGTCAAATAGTCTCTGCCACAACTTGGTTAAATAGTTTCTGTCACAACTTGGTCAAATATTCTCTATCACAACTTGGTCAAATAGTCTCAGGCACAACTTGGTCAAATAGTCTCAACTACAACTTGGTCAGATAGTTACAACCACAAGTTGGTCAAACAATGTCAGCCACATCTTGGTCAAAGAGTCTCAATCATAACTTGGTCAAATAGTCTCAGCCACAACTTGGTCAAATAGACACAGTCACAACTTGGTCAAATAGTCTCAACCACAACTTGGTCAAATAGTCTCAACCACAGCTTGGTCAAGCAGTATCAGCCACAACTTGATCAAACAGTCTCAGTCACAACTTCGTCAATTAGTCTCAACCACAACTTGGTCAAATAGTCTCAACCACAACTTGGTAAAACAGTGTAAGGCACAACTTAGTCAAACAGTCTCAGCCACAACTTCGTCAATTAGTCTCAACCACAACTTGGTCAAATAATCTCAACCACAACTTCGTCAATTAGTCTCAACCACAACTTAGTCAAATAGTCTCAACCACAACTTGGTCAAGCAGTATCAGCCACAACTTGATCAAACAGTCTCAGCCACAACTTCGTCAATAAGTCTCAAACACAACTTGGAAAAATAGTCTCAACCACAACTTGGTAAAACAGTGTCAGCCACAACTTTGTCAAACAGTCTCAGCCACAACTTGGTCAAATGCTCTCAGCCACGCCTGGGTCAAATGGTCTCTGGCACAACTTGGTCAAACAGACACAGTGACAACTTGATCAAATAGTCTCAGCCACAACTTGGTCAAATAGACACAGTCACAACTTGATCAAATAGTCTCAGCCTTACCTGGGTCAAATAGTCTCAATCACAACTTGGTCAAACAGTGTCAGCCACAACTTGGTCAAACAGTCTAAGCCACAACTTGGTCTAATAGTCTCAGCCCCAATTTAGTCAAATAGTATCAGCCACAACATGGTCAAATAGTCTCAGCCACAACTTGGTCAAACAGTGTCAGCCACAATTTAGGTCAAATAGTGTGAACCCCAACTTGGTCAAATAGTCTTAGTCACAACTTGGTCAAATATTCTCAGTCACAACTTGGTCAAATATTCTCAGTCACAACTTGGTCAAAAAATCTCAGCCACACCTTGGTCAAATAGTCTCAACGACAACTTTGTCAAACAGTGTCAGCCACAACTTGGTCAAACAGTCTCAGCCACAAATTTGTCAAATAGTCTCAATCACAACTAGATCAAACAGTGTCAGCCACAAATTGGTCAAACAGTCTCAGCCACAACTTGGTCAAGTAGTCTCAATCACAACTTCGTCAAATAGTCTCAACGACAACTTTGTCAAATAGTGTCATTCACAACTTGGTGAAATAGTCTCAGCCACAACTTGGTTAAATAGTCTCAACCACAACTAGGTCAAATAGCGTCAGCCACAACTTGGTCAAACAGCCTTAGTCACAGCCTGGTCAAATAGTCTCAACGACAACTTGGTCAAATAGTCTCAGTTACAACATGGTCAAATAGTCTCAACCACAACTTGGTAAAATAGACACAGTCACAACTTGGTCAAATAGTCTCAGCCACACCTGGATCAAATAGTCTCAACCACAGCTTTATCAAATAGTCTCAACCAAAACTTAGTCAAATAGTCTCAATCACAACTTGGTCATACAGTGTCTGCCACAACTTGGTCAAACAGCCTAAGCCACAACTTCGACAAATAGTCTCAGCCCCAATTTGGTCAAATAGTCTCAGCCACAACTTGGTCAAATAGTCTCAACTACAACTTGGTCAAACAGTGCCAGCCACAACTTGGTCAAACAGTCTCAACCACAACTTCGTCAAATAGTCTCAACCACAACTTGGTAAAACAGTGTCAGTCATAACTTGACAAAACAGTCTCAGCCACAATGTCGTCAATTAGTCTCAACCACAACTTGGTCAAATAGTCTCAACCACAACTTGGTAAAACAGTGTCAGCCACAACTTTGTCAAACACTCTCAGCCACAACTTAGTCAAACAGTCTCAGCCACAAATTCGTCAATTAGTCTCAACAACAACATGGTCAAATAATCTCAGCCACAACTTGGTCAAATAGTCTCAGCCACAACTTGGTCAAATAGTCTCAGTCACTTCTTGGTCAAATAGTCTCAACTACAACTTGGTCAGATAGTTACAACCACAAGTTGGTCAAACAATGTCAGCCACATCTTGGTCAAAGAGTCTCATTCACAACTTGGTCAAATAGTCTCAACCACAACTTGGTCAAATAGACACAGTCACAACTTGGTCAAATAGTCTCTGTCACAACTTGGTCAAATAGTCTCAACCACAACTTGGTCAAATAGTCTCAACCACAATTTGGTCAAATAGTCTCAGTCACAACTTGGTCAAATAGTCTCTGTCACAACTTGGTCAAATAATCTCAACCACAACTTGGTCAAAGAGTCTCAGTCACAACATGGTCAAATAGTCTCAGGCACAACTTGGTCAAATAGTCTCTGTCACAACTTGGTCAGATAGTTACAACCACATGTTGGTCAAACAATGTCAGCCACATCTTGGTCAAATAGTCTCAGGCACAATTTGGTCAAATAGACACAGTCACAACTTGGTCAAATAGTCTCAACCACAACTTGGTCAAATAGTCTCAGTCACAACTTGGACAAATAGTCTCAACCACAACTTGGTCAAATAGACACAGTCACAACTTGGTCAAATGGACTCAGCCACAACTTGATCTAACAGTATCAGCCACAACTTGGTCAAATAGTGTTATCCCCAACTTGGTCAAATAGTCTCAACCACAACTTGGTCAAATAGTCTCAGGCACAACTTGGTCAAATAGTCTCAACCACAACTTGGTCAAATAGTCTCAGGCACAACTTGGTCAAATAGTGTCAACCCCAACTTGGTCAAATAGTCTCTGTCACAACTTGGTCAAATAGTCTCTGCCACAACTTGGTTAAATAGTTTCTGTCACAACTTGGTCAAATATTCTCTATCACAACTTGGTCAAATAGTCTCAGGCACAACTTGGTCAAATAGTCTCAACTACAACTTGGTCAGATAGTTACAACCACAAGTTGGTCAAACAATGTCAGCCACATCTTGGTCAAAGAGTCTCAATCATAACTTGGTCAAATAGTCTCAACCACAATTTGGTCAAATAGTCTCAGTCACAACTTGGTCAAATAGTCTCTGTCACAACTTGGTCAAATAATCTCAACCACAACTTGGTCAAAGAGTCTCAGTCACAACATGGTCAAATAGTCTCAGGCACAACTTGGTCAAATAGTCTCTGTCACAACTTGGTCAGATAGTTACAACCACATGTTGGTCAAACAATGTCAGCCACATCTTGGTCAAATAGTCTCAGGCACAATTTGGTCAAATAGACACAGTCACAACTTGGTCAAATAGTCTCAACCACAACTTGGTCAAATAGTCTCAGTCACAACTTGGACAAATAGTCTCAACCACAACTTGGTCAAATAGACACAGTCACAACTTGGTCAAATGGACTCAGCCACAACTTGATCTAACAGTATCAGCCACAACTTGGTCAAATAGTGTTATCCCCAACTTGGTCAAATAGTCTCAACCACAACTTGGTCAAATAGTCTCAGGCACAACTTGGTCAAATAGTCTCAACCACAACTTGGTCAAATAGTCTCAGGCACAACTTGGTCAAATAGTGTCAACCCCAACTTGGTCAAATAGTCTCTGTCACAACTTGGTCAAATAGTCTCTGCCACAACTTGGTTAAATAGTTTCTGTCACAACTTGGTCAAATATTCTCTATCACAACTTGGTCAAATAGTCTCAGGCACAACTTGGTCAAATAGTCTCAACTACAACTTGGTCAGATAGTTACAACCACAAGTTGGTCAAACAATGTCAGCCACATCTTGGTCAAAGAGTCTCAATCATAACTTGGTCAAATAGTCTCAGCCACAACTTGGTCAAATAGACACAGTCACAACTTGGTCAAACAGTCTCAGCCACAACTGGGCAAATAGTCTCAACCACAACTTGGTCAAATAATCTCATTCACAACTTGGTCAAATAGTCTCAACCACAACTTGGTCAAATAGACACAGTCACAACTTGGTCAAATGGACTCAGCCACAACGTCGTCAATTAGTCTCAACCACAACTTGGTCAAATAATCTCAACCCCAACTTGGTCAAATAGTCTCTGTCACAACTTGGTCAAATTGTCTCAGTCACAACTTGGTCAAATAATCTCAACCCCAACTTGGTCAAATAGTCTCAGTCACATCTTGGTCAAATAGGCTCAGTCACAACTTGGTCACATAGTTTCAACCACAACAATGTCAAATAGTCTCAGTCACAACTTGGTCAATTAGCCTCAACTACAAAATGGTTAAATAGTCTCAGTCACATCTTGGTTAAATAGTCTCAACCACAACGTGGTGAAATCGTCCCAGCCTCAACTTGGTCAAACAGTTTCAGCCATAACTTGGTCAAATAGTCTCAGCCACACCTGGATCAAATAGTCACAACTTGATCAAATAGTCTCAGCCACACCTGGATCAAATAGTCACAACTTGATCAAATAGTCTCAGCCACACCTTTATCAAATAGTCTCAACGAAAACTTGGTCAAATAGTCTCTGTCACAACTTGGTCAAATAGTCTCAGTCACAACTTGGTCAAATAGTCTCAGCCACAACTTTTTCAAATAGTATCAGTCACATCTTGGTCAAATAGGCTCAGTCACAACTTGGTCACATAGTTTCAACCACAACATGGTCAAATAGTCTCAGTCACAACTTGATCAAATAGTCTCAGCCACACCTTTATCAAATAGTCTCAACGAAAACTTGGTCAAATAGTCTCAATCACAACTTGGTCAAAAAGTGTCAGCCACAATTTGGTCAAACAGTCTCAGCCACAATATGGTCAAATAGTCTCAACCACAACTTGGTCAAATAGTCTCAACCACAACTTGGTCAAATAGTCCCAGGCACAACTTCGTCAAATAGGCTCTGTCACAACTTGGTCAAAGAGTCTCAACCATAACTTGGTCAAATAGTGTCAGGCACATCTTGGTCAAATAGACTCAACCACAACTTGGTCAAATAGTTTCAGCCACAACTTGGTCAAATAGACTCAACCACAACTTGGTCAAATAGACTCAACCACAACTTGGTCAAATAGTTTCAGCCACAACTTGGTCAAATAGACTCAACCACAACTTGGTCAAATAGACTCAACCACAACTTGGTCAAATAGTCTCAACCACAACTTGGTCAAATAGTCTCAGTCATAGCGTGGTGAAAACGTGCAGTAATGATAAATACAATGGGACTACGTGTGAACATAAGGTTGGACGAAGTGTGACGAACACGTGGGACTAGGTGTGAACATTAGGAGTGATTAGGTTTGAACTTCAGGTGAGACGAGGTGTGACCATTACGTTGGACTAGGTGTGAACATCAGGTGCGATTATGTGTGAATATCAGGTGGGTCGAGGTGTGACCATCACGTGAGACTAGGTGTGAACAACAGGTGCGATTATGTGTGAACATCAGGTGGGATGAGGTGTGACCATCACGTGAGACTAGGTGTGAACAACAGGTGCGATTATGTGTGAATATCAGCTGGGACGAGGTGTGACCATCACGTGAGACTAGGTGTAAACAACAGGTGCGATTATGTGTGAACATCAGGTGGGACTAGGTATGAACATCAAGTGGGACTAGGTGTGAACATCAGGTGGGATTAGGTGTGAACATCAGGTTGGATTAGGTGTGAACATCAGGTGTAAAGAGGTGTGAACATCAGGTTGGACTAGGTGTGAACATCAGGTGCGATTAGGTGTGAACAACAGGTGGGACCAGGTATGAATATCAAGTGAGACGAGGTGTGAACATCAGGTGCTATTAGGTTTGAACATCAGGTGCAATTAGGTGTGACGATCAATTGGGACTAGGTGTGAACATCAGGTGGGACTCGGTGTGAACATCAAGTTGGACTAGGTGTGAACATCAAGTGCGATTAGGTGTGAACATCAAGTTGGACTAGGTGTGAACATCAGGTGGGACTAGATGTAAACATCAGGTGGGACTAGGTGTGAATTAAGGTGGGGCTAGGCGTGAACATCAGGTGGGACTAGGAGTAAACATAAGGTGAGACTAGGTGTGAACATCAGGTGAGACTAGGTGTGAACATATAAGGTGGGACTAGGTGTGAACATATCAGGTGGGACCAGATGTGAACATCAGGCGGGACTAAATGTGAACATCAAGTGGGACTAGGTGAGAACATCAGTTGGGACTAGGTGTGAACATATTAGGTGGGACTAGGTGTGAACATCACGTAGGACTAAGCGTTAACATCATACTAAGTGATTCGATGACACGACAAGAAAGGTTGAGGCGAGCTCTGTACGTAGGCAGTGGGTCGAGTCATTGCAGAAGTCAATGATATACAGTCACCTTTGTCTACATCCCTGGACATGCGGGAGAACGAGGAAATGAAAGAGCGGATAGGCTGGCTAGCTGAGGTGTCGTCGAAGACGGTCAACCACGGAATCAGACGGACGTCATTTATGTCGTCCGAAATATGGGAAGGCACACATGACTTCGACAACCAGGAGTACATGTCTTTCCTTTCAATGAGACAGAGATGGGAGTTAAGATGGGTACATCCAGAAACGAGAGTCTTAGAGTGCTCATAAGAGGGCTTATCAAACAAGACAGATCTGAGTCGTCAGTCGCTGGACGGGCTGAGGAGGGGAACTGATCACCTATGGACATATTCAAAGTGCAATGATGATAGCACACATATTAACTCAATGATAACTCACAGATAACTCACTCAGGTGGAACTATGAGAACATTTATCTAACACAGTTCCAGGTTATGGGAGGTCACAACTCAACACCTTTAGCAGCAGTTATCTTATCTTAGTTGGTGGACTTGCGGCTCTTTTATTGTGGAGTTGCTTGTCTGTCTGACTGTCTGTCTAGCTGTTTGTATGTCGTAATATAAAATGGGGTCGTGCGACACAAGTCTCTGTCCTTCCCTTATGACGTCACTTACCGTTTGCAAGGTCCTGACTTGTGTTTCCAGCTCAGAGATCTGTTTTGATAATAGAAAATAGAAATGGAGCATATCGTTTTGAATTATTGTGGCATTGTTTACACACACGATGATGTTATTTCAGTGTGTTAGATTTGTATCAATCGATAGTTATCAGGTTTACAACATGACAGAAGTGACACGGAGGTCAAGAACATACTAGAAGTAGCTAATGAAAGGATACAATATTGGGCATTAAGATAATGTTAGCTATTTAAGGTTATTGTTCTACTTGAGCAATACTAACAATTGTTTAATGCTACATCAATAAAAACAAAATAGTTTACAATGACATTTATATTTTACTATTTTAAGTGTGAAGAAATGTAGACACTAAACGAGATGAACATAGAAGATAGAATAGAAACCTTGAACTCTTTCAGCACCGACGGTTTTTATCAATTTAGCGGTGGAGATCTCAGAGAGAAAATATATTTTTTTTTTAAATATTAATCTACATGTTTATATTTATCTACCACTTAACATATTATATGTTAAGGTCATGGGACGCACCAAAATGGCAGCTTATTTATATTCGCGCTATGGACTAAGCAATGTTTACTCTGAACACCACGATATATGTTATTGCCGCGAGTTGGCAGATTTTTGAAAATGTATTCAAGGGTTTGAACATAAATGTTTGTTCACAGTTCGTTAACCTTCGCTGTAGATAAAGTCGTTAATTTGATGGCTTCGTTTGTGACTTTGGTAGCTAAGGACGTAACTTGTGCAAACGGATGGCATTGGCAAGGATCATTTTGAATCTATGAAGTGGGCTCATTGTGTGTTTAACTCAAACGCATATGTGCTTTTTAACCAAAGACCTTTTTTGGGGGACTCAATGAAGATATCCCTGATGGAAGTATAAATTGTACTATTAGTCCCATAAATGATTCGCTTCCAGAGGTTTATGATGTAAACAAAGCAGTTTTGTCATTGCAAGTGAATAATGTCCACACCTATAATTGGTCAGGATTGTGTAGCAGCAGCAGATTTATAGCGAACACAGAAAACATCACAGGATTGTGCTGTTCTGAAACAGCTAAGCCATGCTACCCTAGAATTGCCTTTAATGGGATTACTGTGACCACAAACCACTCTCCATGTGTGTGCCACATATTTACACCCCAGAAAGAAATACTGAATATAACAACATCATGTGCCGTCTGTGATAAAGGTAAAGGTAACGTACGAGACTTGAACCGGCGTCTTAGCACGCGAGTTTACACCCATATGTGCTCGGCCGCCTATCCAGAAATGTTCGGAGATTTCTGTATAGTGTAGCCTCAAGCATCGAAACTCAGATGCGAAGCGACATTCCTCACCTTCCCAGGGTAATCCCCTGGTACCCATTTCTGCCAACGGCTGGGTCGACCGTGTGGGTATTTTTTTTTTCCTGTCGAGTGGTTTTCCCAACTAGGCTACCGAGGCCCCCCGAAACAATCTTTGTTTCTGCCTACAATCTTTGTTTCTGCCTACAATCTTTGTTTCTGCCTACAATCTTTGTTTCTGTCTTCATTCTTTGATTCTGCCTCCAGTCTTTGTCTCTATCTTTATTCTTTGTTTCTGCCTACATTCTTTGTTTCTGTCTTCATTCTTTGTTTCTGCCTACAATCTTTGTTTCTGTCTTCATTCTTTGATTCTGCCTCCAGTCTTTGTCTCTATCTTTATTCTTTGTTTCTGCCCGCAATCTTTGTTTCTGTCTTCATTCTTTCTTTCTGACTACAATCTTTGTTTCTGCCTACAATCTTTGTTTCTGTCCGCAATCTTTGTTTCTGTCTTCATTCTTTGTTTCTGTCTTCATTCTTTGTTTCTGCCTACAATCTTTGTTTCTGCCTACAATCTTTGTTTCTGTCTTCATTCTTTGTTTCTGCCTCCAGTCTTTGTCTCTATCTTCATTCTTTGTTTCTGTCTTCATTCTTTGTTTCTGCCTACAATCTTTGTTTCTGCCCGCAATCTTTGTTTCTGTCTTCATTCTTTGTTTCTGCCTACAATCTTTGTTTCTGTCTTCATTCTTTGTTTCTGCCTCCAATCTTTGTCTCTATCTTCATTCTTTGTTTCTGTCTTCATTCTTTGTTTCTGCCTACAATCTTTGTTTCTGCCCGCAATCTTTGTTTCTGTCTTCATTCTTTGTTTCTGCCTACAATCTTTGTTTCTGCCTAAAATCTTTGTTTCTGTCTTCATTCTTTGTTTCTGCCTCCAGTCTTTGTTTCTGCCCGCAATCTTTGTTTCTGTCTTCATTCTTTGTTTCTGCCTCCAGTCTTTGTCTCTATCTTCATTTTTTGTTTCTGTCTTCATTCTTTGTTTCTGCCTACAATCTTTGTTTCTGCCTACAATCTTTGTTTCTGCCTACAATCTTTGTTTCTGTCTTCATTCTTTGTTTCTGCCTCCAGTTTTTGTCTCTATCTTCATTCTTTGTTTCTGTCTTCATTCTTTGTTTCTGTCTTCATTCTTTGTTTCTGCCTCCAGTCTTTGTCTCTATCTTCATTCTTTGTTTCTGTCTTCATTCTTTGTTTCTGCCTCCAGTCTTTGTCTCTTTCTTCATTCTTTGTTTCTGTCTTCATTCTTTGTTTCTGCCTACATTCTTTGCTTCTGTCTTCATTCTTTGTTTCTGCCTACATTCTTTGTTTCTATCTTAATTTTTTGTTTCTGTCTTCATTCTTTGTTTCTGCTTACAATCTTTGTTTCTGCCTACATTCTTTGTTTCTGTCTTCATTCTTTGTTTCTGCTCACAATCTTTGTTTCTGTCTTCATTCTTTGTTTCTGCCTCCAATCTTTGTTTCTGCCTTCATTCTTTGTCTCTATCTTCATTCTGTGTTTATGCCTACATTCTTCGTTTCTGTCTTCATTCTTTGTTTCTGTCTTCATTCTTTGTTTCTTCCTCCAATCTTTGTTTCTGTTTTTATTCTTTGCTTCTGCCTCCAATCTTTGTTTCTTTCTTCATTCTTTGTTTCTGTCTTCATTTTTTGTTTCTGCCTTGAATCTTTGTTTCTGCCTCCATTCTATGTTTCAATCTCCATTATTTGTTTCTGACTCCATTCTATGTTTCTGTTTCCATTCTTTGTTTTTGTTTCCATTGTTTGTTTGTGCCTTCATTCTTTGTTTTTGTCTTCATTCTTTATTTCTTTCTCCATTCTTTGTTTCTTTTCTTCTACCTTTTAGCTCCCAGTGGAGCATAAATCTTCAACAAACACTTTCCAAGTCGTTCTGTTTTTTGCAATTCTTTTAAGATCATTCCATGTGTTCCCCATCATCTTCATCTCTGCTTCGATCTGTCTTCTCCAAGAATTCCTTGGTCTTCCTCTTTGTCTTTTCCCCTGGGGATTCCAAGAAAGGGCCTGTTGTGTAATACTCTCAGTTGGCTTCCGTAGTGTGTCCTATCCATCGCCATCGTATACGCTGTATCTCTTTATCCACTGGTATTTGACCGGCACATTTCCATAATTCCACGTTAGTGACTTTGTCCTGCCATTTCCATCCCTTTATTCTGCGTAAGCATCCATTAATGAAAGTCTGTACCTTCGTGATTGTCGATTTTGTTATTCTCCGTGTTTCACAGCCATATAATAGGACCGACTTAACATTTGAGTTGAAAATTTTTATTTTTGTATTTAACCTAATTTATTTGGATTTCCTTTGGAAACATATGGAAATCCATTCCTTGTTTCAGTCTCCATCAATTGTTTAATTCCGTCAGATATCATCATTATCATTACGCGCCTTACCGGTTGCCGTAGGCGATCATGTCCTTCCACAATCTTCTATTCATAGTACATCGTATCAATTCTGCTGTTGACTTTTTTCCATGCCAAGACACCAAGCTATCTAGTATTTTCTCTCTTTATTGTCCGCGATCTCTCTTTCCTTTTATTTTGCCAGTTGTAACCAAGTATTCCAACTTTCCTCTTCTCATGATGTTCCAGAAAAATGTTGATTGTTTCTTTCTGATGTTTTTTAGGAGTTCTCTTTTTGTATTGCCCTCTTTGAGAATTTCCTAATTGGTCATTTTAGCCTGTCCAGTGAACCTTCAACATTTTTCTGAGAAATCCCATCTCTGTGGCCTTGTCTTTTCATTTGTTTGTTAACTGTCCATGATTCATTTTCATAGGTCAGAAATGGTTCTATATAGCACCGATGAACTCTCTTTTTCACTTCTATTGACATAGATTTGTTGCATAAGATATTTTTTATATTCTGCAAAAAAAAAAATGGGTTTTAGCCTGAGCTATTCTTTGTTATTTCTGTGGAGCATTTTCCATCTGATGTAATTATTGTGACCAAGTATTTGCAACGTTGTACTTGTTTAAGATTTATCCTATTTATTTTTATGCTGCATGATGGTGATTATTTCTTTGATGTAACCATTACTTCTGCTTTCTTACTATTCAGACTGAGACCTTTCTTGTTGCTTTCTTTTACTATTATGTCTATCATTTCTTGTAGTTCATTCTCTGTCTCTGCTTTTAATATTGTGTCATCCGCATATCGCAAATTGTTTCTGATGTGACCTTTGAATTCCTTTTATATCTACTATTGATCTTATAATATTTTCGCCGTAAAGTGAAAACAGATCCGGCGACAGAACACAGCCTTGTCTGATATCATTCATCATTACGAATTATGTTAAATATATGGGACTTGAGATGTATGCACAAGAACTACAATCTAATGAGGCGATCTGTAGTGTAGCTTGCAATGATAAATGTTGTGACTTCTTTATTTGATCACATAAAATAAGTATATTCTTCTTTCCTTCCTCATCTGCCTTTCAGAGTTGAGGGAAGATATATTTTACAGTCTTTTGCTCTTCTTTTGACCTCTGCTGCTATGTTCATAGTGTTTCTGTTATTCCATCAATCGATCTTTCTTGTGGTCGGCCCATGGATCTGGTGTTCTCGCAGCATTTACTGAAGGTTCATTGTGTTGTGTTTTCATCATTCTGCCTTATCACGTTACCGAACCATTTTATCTGTTGTTTCTTTAGGTACTCTATGGCGGCGATTATTCCTAGATTTTTCTTAGTTCTTCATTTCTGATCTTATCTCTGAGGCTGTTTCCTACCATTCGTTTAACACATTTCATCTCGGTAGTGGTTATTTTTGTTATTCGTCTTGAGTCTATAGGCCGGGTATTGGTAGCACAACTTTGAGACGAAGATTATATTGAAGTGTCCCGTTTGTCTCTAGGGTTTAAAATAGGTAGTGATTTTTATAATCACACACAATGTGCAGAAATAAACAGAAAATTAATCATAGAAAATGTGTACAGCACTAATTCTTGAAATGTGAACACAGAAAGAATAAATGGAAGAATCTGAGATTTGAAATGTTCATTTTTCATTGCCTTTTATACCTTTGAAGGTGTTCAGGAGGATGCGAACTTTGAACTCTCGGCCTAGTAGCCACGTGACACTGGAAATAATGGCGGCAGATGCTTGCAAGAAAATCATCTTGGTGTGCCATGCCGGATGGCGTAGATGATCATGTCCACAGAGTATAGTAACATTTCTGATGTTGCCTGTTTCCCGTGCCACGACACTAAACTATGCAGCATTTTCTCTCTTGGTTGTCCGCGATCTCTCGTTCCCTTTATTTTGTCGGTTGTATCCAAATATTCCAACTGCCCTCTTATCATGGTATGCCCGAAAAGTCGATTGTTTCTTTTTGACATGTTTATGAGCTCTCGTTGGTCTTTCTGTCAACAAGATATGCACGTGTTTCATGTACAACATGCAAACCTGTCACTATCATCAAACTGTAATGAGTGGCCAAAGGTTTAAGCTGATCTATTCTGTAATTTGATAACCAATCATAAACAATATGTGCATGCCAAATGGATACAATTACATAATATTCCTTGGTAGGGTATCGTATTAAGCTGTGTGTTAACTTACAGCTCTGGCCGTTTCGTTGTGATTGGTTAGTTTCATGCACGGATTGTGGACTTAATTTTCATAACGAGTTGTGATTGGTTAGTTTCATGCACAGTTAGTGGGGCTAAACTTGCATAACCCGTTGTGAATGGTTAGTTTCATGCATGGTTAGTGAGGCTTAATTTTTATAACGCGTTGTGATTGGTTAGTTTCATGCACGGTTAGTGAGGCTTAATTTTCATAAAGCGTTGTGATTGGTTAGTTTCATGCACGGTTAGTGAGGCTTAATTTTCATAACGCGTTGTGATTGGTTAGTTTCATGCACGGTTAGTGAGGCTTAATTTTCATATCCCGTTGTGATTGGTTAGTTTCATGCACGGTTAGTGAGGCTTAATTTTCATATCCCGTTGTGTGTTTTGTGATTGGTTATTGTAAGGCTGCTTTAGTAGAATGTATTATTTTTAGTATTCCTGTGTTTAGTAAATGTCTCGCTTCTTCAACTAATACTTTCTGTTATATGTGGCTGATTATTTTCATGTCCAATGAAGATTTTAAATTACTAACACCATAAACCGTTGTTAATATTTGATATACGTTTGTAAGGAAAGATTAATGAAATGATGACATGTCAAATTTACTGCATTATTCCTTGGTATTTGGAGAAGGTATTACAAGGTAACAGGATAAAAGAAGTGTAGTCAAACATCAGAAATAGTTGAACTAAGATAGCTTGCTCAAGTCTATATCATCATCCTCGAGTGCCGTCTCCGCATCGAAGGTTGGCTACCATTGAGCGCCATTCTGCTCTGTCTCTTGCCTTGATGGTGCAGGTTGTCATAGGTGTATTTGTCAATCTTTTGATGATACTCGTCTTTGTTAGTCTTGGTCTGCCTCTGCCTCTTTTACCTTGTATTTTCCCCGCCAGCATTACTTTTATTGGGCTGTTGTGTCTTTTAACATGGCCCAAAAATTGCATATGTCTTGTTCGAATTGTGTTTAGTAGTTCTCTTTTCATTTGTAGTTGTTTTAAGACTTCATCGTTTGTTTTCTTTTCTTTCCATCCAATTCTACCTATTCTTCTATATATCCACATTTCAAAGGCTTCAATTCTCTGTTCTGTTTTCTTGTCTAATGTCCATGTTTTTGCACCAAAAAGGAATATTGAGAAGATGTAACATTTTGCTATTCTTAGTTTTAACCCTGGTTTTATTTGTTTTGATGTCAGTATGTTCTTCATGGCATTAAAATTACTTTTTGCCATTCCTATTCTTTTATTTATTTCAGTTGTACATTTTCCATCACTGGCTATAGTATGTCCAAGGTAGTTGTAGTTCCGAACTGTCTCCATGTCTATTTCTTCAATTTTGATATCCACTTGTGGGTTTTGAGTATTTTCTTTGTTTATGATCATAGTTTTAGTCTTTTTGATATTCATATCTAGTCCATATTTTTTGCTGATCATGTTTATTTCATTAAGTAATTGTTGTAGATCTTTAAGATTTTCTGCTAGTAGTACAGTATCATCAGCATATCTTAGGTTATTGAGCTTGTCTCAAGTCTATATCATCTATATGGTGGGCAGTAGAAGAAGATATCGCCGCGCAGCGTGCAGGTAACACAACGTCAGACAGAGAACAAAATTTGTTGAACTATGATAGCTTAGTCGAGTCTACATCATCAACATGGTGGGCAGTAGAAGAAGATATCGCCGCGCAGCGTGCAGGAAACACAACGTCAGTCAGACAACAGAAATTGTTGAACTACGATAGTTTGGTCGCCACCTATTCTTAGACAAATATTGGGTTGATTACACCAGCCATTTATAGCCAGACTTTTCATTTTACCAAAATAACCAATCAAAAAACGCCCAACATTTTAAGATATACACTGGGTTGATTACACCAGCCATTTATAGCCAGACTTTTCATTTTACCAAAATAACCAATCAAAAAACGCCCAACATTTCAATATATACACTGGGTTGATTACACCAGCCATTTATAGCCAGACTTTTCATTTTACCAAAATAACCAATCAAAAAACGCCCAACATTTCAAAATATACACTGGGTTGATTACACTAGCCATTTATAGCCAGACTTTTCATTTTACCAAAATAACCAATCAAAAATCGCCCAACATTTCAAGATATACACTGGGTTGATTACACCAGCCATTTATAGCCAGACTTTTCATTTTACCAAAATAACCAATCAAAAAACGCCCAACATTTCAAGATATACACTGGGTTGATTACACCAGCCATTTATAGCCAGACTTTTCATTTTACCAAAATAACCAATCAAAAATCGCCCAACATTTCAAGATATACACTGGGTTGATTACACCAGCCATTTATAGCCAGACATTTCATTTTACCAAAATAAAAATAGTAGCCTCCGTCAGTCATAGTTGACTATGGATTTTGAGCGCCCCTAGAAATGTTTTTTTTTTCTTTTCTTTTCTTTCGTCGTGTAATCTCTTTCTCCATGAATCTGTCTGCTTCTTCTTTGAGGTGAACCTTTAGAGTGTGTTTCCAGAGATTACGGTCTGCAGCTATGTCTTCCCATGCTGCAGGGTTTATGTTCAGATTCTTCATGTCACGATTTAACCAAAATAACCAATAAAAAAACGCCCAACATGTCAAGATACACACTGGGTTGTTTACACCAGCCATTCATAGACAGCACTGGGTCTACTTTACATACCATTTCTAACATGACAGACATTAGGTTAACATTACGACACATCTAAATATCATAACATTTCTGTAGACGTCTTCATGTACTTGTGGGAAGGTAACAATGAGAGGGCTGAGATGTCAACATAAGGGACATCACTCAACACATTACAACAAGAAAATCAACATAAACAAATCAGAAATTATCAATATTGCAAAAGAGAAACATAACATCCAAATAACGATATGCGGCAGACAACTGAAACAAGTGGAAGAATTTAAAGATCTAGAGAGTCTAGTGACAAACATTAATTCGCAAACAACAGAAATCGACGCAAGATGCAACAAAGCCTGTCAAATCATTGGACAGCTATCACCACTATGGTCCAACAAGGAAATAACTCAAGAGACAACAAAGCCTGTCAAATCATTGGACAGCTATTACCACTATGGTCCAACAAGGAAATAACTCAAGAGACAACAAAGCCTGTCAAATCATTGGACAGCTATTACCACTATGGTCCAACAAGGAAATAACTCAAGAGGCAAAATGGGCACTCAGAATAGAATCTTCATCCCAACGTTGTGCTACCAATGCCAGTTCTGAGCCCTAGATGCAAGAACAATAAGTAAAATAACCTCTTCAGAGATGAAATGTGTTAGACGAATGATGGTAAACAGTCTGAGAGACAAGATCAGAAATGAAGAACTGAGAGGAGATCTAGGAATAATCCCTGCTACAAAATACATAAAGAATGTGAAAAAAGATGGATTGATCGAATATCAAAAACACTAGGACAAATAACAACAGCAGAGGTAAAAAAAAATGTATTAAAAAATCCACAAATTATATCTTCCCTCAACGCAGATAGGCAAATGAGAAGGAAAGAAGTAGAAGAAGAAAATGGTTAACACATTGTTCCAGCCACGGAAAGTACAGCTAAAGTGAAAGGGACATAATCGTGCATGGAGACTATCATCCCTATGTGCCGTACCGGTTGGCGTAGGCGATCATGTCCCCACCACAATCCTCTATCAACCCTGTATCGTATCAGTTCTGTTGTTGACTGTTTTCCATGCCATGAAACCAAGCTATCCAGTATTTTCTCTCTTTGTCGTCCGTGATCTCTCTTTCCTTTTATTTTGACAGTTATAACCAAGTATTCCAACTTTCCTCTTCTCATGATGTGCCCAAAAAATGTTGATTGCTTCTTTCTGATGTTCCTTAAGAGCTCCCTTTATGTGTTGGCCTCTTTGAGAACTTCCTCATTGGTCTTTTTAGCTGTCCAGGGAACTTTCAACATTCTTCTGAGAAATCCCATCCATGTGGCCTTTAATTGTATTTTCATTTGTTTGTCTACTGTCCATGATTCGCTTCCATAGGTTAGAATTGGTTCTATATAGCACCGATGAACTCTCTTTCTCATTTTCATTGACATAGATTTGTTGCATAAGATATTTTTTTCATTTTCTGAAATGCTATTTTGGCCTGAGCCATTCTGCTTTTTATTTCTGTGGTGCATCTCCCATCTGATGTTATTATTGTGCCCAAGTATTTGAAACGTTGCACTTGTTTCAAATTTGTCCTGTTTATTTTTATGCTGCATGATGGTGATGATTGTTTCTTCGATATAACCATTACTTCTGTTTTCTTACTATTCAGACTGAGACCTTTCTTGTTGCTTTCTTTTACTATTATGTCTATCATTTCCTGTAGTTTGTTCTCTGTCTTTGATATTAAGACTACGTCATCCGCATATCGCAAATTATTTATGTTGTGACCGTTGACTTCAATTCCTTTTTTGTCTACTATTTATCTCATAATATGTTTGTATGTTCGCTGTAAAGTGAAAACAAATCCTGCGATAGAACACAGCTTTGTCTGACTCCTTGTTTTATAAATTGAAATTGTCCTGTTTGGTTGTTAATTCGTATAGCTGCTGTTTGTTGCCAGTACATGTTTTTTATGATTCGCAGATCCTTGCCATCAATGTTTAATTTCTCCAGCATATTTATTATTTCCACATGCTTTACTTTGTCAAATGCTTTCGTGTAGTCTATAAAGCACATATATAGATCTTTCTTTACCTCTATAGATCTTTCTATCAATGTTCTTAGGATGTATATTGCATTATTGGTGCCCTTTCCTTCCACAAATCCACATTGTTCCTCACTTATTTTCTGGTTTTATTTTGTTCCTTACACGTCTCATGATTATTCATACTAATATTTTAGTCATATGGCTCATGAGACTAATAGTGCCAGGGTCTTCACAATCAGTGGCGCCTGACTTCTTCGGTATGGCTACAAAGATAGATTTTAGTAGATCTTCGGGTATGTGTCCTGTGTTATATATGTTATTGAGTAATTTTGTTATGACATGTACTAGCTCTCCTAATGCATTTATCTCTTCGATTGTTATATTGTCAGGACCTGGAGCTTTGCCTCTTTTCATGTGTTGAATTGCCTCATCCACTTCACTCTGCATTATTGGTGGTCCTGTGTCTTTGTTTGAATTGTTTAGTTCTGGTCTTTCATCATCATAGAATTGACTGATATATTCTGTCCATCTTTTCATTGTCTTCTCCTGTCCAATTATTATATTTCCTTCCTTTGATTTCACACATCCTGAAACTTTTACTTCTTTTCTTCCTGTTAATTCATTTATCTGATTGTGCATAAATTTTGAGTCTTTCTTTTGTTGTTTTTCCATTTCTTCACATTTCTGTTTTAACCATCCTTCCTTAGCTTCTCTGCATTTGTTTTGGATCTCTTTGTGCAATGTTTTGTATGTCCGTTCTTCTTTCTTGTGTTATCTTCTTTCGTCCATTAGTTGTAATATTTCTTCTGTCATCCATTTCTTTTTGTTGATTCTTTTAGTTACTGGCATTACTTCTTTTGATGTTTGTTGAATCAATTATTTGAGCATTTCCCACAGCTCGTGGATGTCATGTATTTTCTCAATAGCATTATACCTATTTTGTACTATCATGCTGTACTTATCATTCTTCTGTTTATCTACTCTTAGCATATCTAGTTTTAATTTTATATTTCTTGGTGATTTCTGTGTCTTCCGCAGTTTTATTATTTTCTTTCCAACTGCTGGTTTTTTGGTCACTATTGCAATCTGCTCCTGGCCTTGTTTTAACGGATGTTAGCCCATTCCTGAATCTTCTCTGTACCAGTATAAAATCAATTTGATTGTGTAATTTTTTGTCTGGGCTTTGCTATGTCTATAGTCGCCAGGGTGTTGTTTGAACCAGGTGTTACCTATATTCATTTCATGTGTCTTTGCCCAATCTATTATTCGTCTCTCCAAGGCCATACCCCCCAGTCACATTTTGCACTTTAGCTGTTCCTACCTTTGCATTGAAATCCCATAATATAATAGTTATTTCTTGGGATTTACACCATTCCATGGTCGCCTCTAGCTCCTCGTAAAAAGTGTCAATATCTTCTTCTTCGCTATTACTTGGAGACTGTAAGAAAGGGATATAACTGCGTTAATTGTGTCTACATTGGCATGCAATAGACGAGCTGTGCCCGATTTCTCAGACGCCTGGTTGATCCACCACCTTGGTTTCCTCTGTTTCTATTTCCTCCTCCACTGCATCCTTGGGTTGAGCTTTGACTCTAAGATATAATGAAACCACAGCCTAGACAACGTGCTGGAACCTCTCAAGTTAATAGCTTTCATCTTTGGTAGTTTAGCACTTTGTTTTTCTTTTTTTCCTGACTCGGTATAAACATATTTTAGGTTGAAATCAAACACAATATGGAGGCGAAGGCGCGCCTCCCAGCACCAGAGCTGGAAGTTGTCAGCGACCCATAGCTGATGGCTTGCGCCAGAATCGGTGAACCAGAACCATCCAGACCCTGCTCCATCTCTCTGTGGTGCCTCTAGTAACAGACTAACCAGTCTAGTCTGGCCAAGCGAGCAGGGATCGAAGAGGGAAGACAACCCGGTACTCAAAAATGTCGTGCTGAAGTCGGATGTGTTGGGCCGAAAGGCGCAAATATAACAGTTATACTGCAAACCACAACACAACGCAGACACGTCCACTTAACGTCCTTTTAAGGACGGATGACGAAGAGGAATTCTACAGTCTACGAATACTCTAGAATACTTTAGTCATCGGGCGAACGCAAGCAAGCAAACACAATAAAGACATGAACAACTCAGTAGAAACAATTGGAGCAGCGTTGTATTATTCACTAGGTTAGCTTTGTGGAACACCTGAACTCATCAATCATATTTGGATATAGTCTCTGTTTCAGTGGCGATTTTCATGTTCTTATTCCACAAACTCATTAATTACCTGGTGCTGGACTGGAATGCCCTCCATTTGCGTACCTGATACACTGGGTGAGCTAGAGCAGGTCTCAAACTATTAAAGCCATGCAGAAGCTCTCTGGTAGCCATTTTACAATGGTGTTATATAGGGTGTCTCTTTAATGACTGTGCATTTTTTGTTGTTGAAATAATTACGCACCTAAATTTTATCTATGTATGACGTAATAGTTCAAGCACCATTTACGTGTTCATTTAAACATCACTGCTACATGATAGATCTGGCTTACAATGGTGTTAACGATTGAAGAAAGAGTATTTATAGTGGAGCATGTGTTCCGTAACGGCGGCAAGTATTCGAATGGGGTTGTTGAACAATTTGTGAATAGATTTCCTGATACACCAGTGCCTCATCGAAATACTGTGAGTAATTTAATAATCAAATTTCAAAACACCGGTAGTGTACATGATGTTAGCCGTCCTGGTAGACCATCTGTTCTTGAAGTAACATCTCTCAACATCCAGGACAGCATTCTAATGAGTCCTGGCAAATCAATAAGAAAGCTGGCTCAACAAGTACACAAATCAAGCAGTACTGTTCATAGAGTTCTGAAAAAAAAACTAAAGTTACATCCGTACAAATTTTCCGTCGTTCCTCAATTAAAAGAATTAGATCACCAATTAATTATTGTATGTGGTTTGATAATTTTCTAGCCCAAGAAGGTGAGGAAATCCTTGATTTCACTTTCTTCACATATGAAGCATGGTTCCATTTGTCTGGGTACGTGAATAGGCAGAATGATCGTCTTTGGAGTGATGAAAATCCACATGCATTGCACCCAGTGCCTCTCCACGATCAGAAAGTAGGAGTGTGGTGTGCAATGAGTCGTCAGCGGATAATCGGCCCAATTTTCTTCTATGACACAATAAATTCAGAAAGATACAGGATTAACATACTGGAGCGATTCGTAACCCAACTTTCTGAGCCAGAAATTGAAAAAGCTTGGTTTCAACAAGATGGCGCAACTGCTCACACTGCTGTAAAATCACTGGAATTTTTATATGAAATTTTTGCTAATCGTATAATCTCTCGCGGAATTTGGCCTGCACGGTCTCCTGATCTTACTCCCATGGACTACTATCTCTGGGGTGAACTGAAAGGAAAAGTGTACGAAAACAATCCCCACACACTCGATGAGCTGCAGGTTTCAATTTCCAAACAACATTAATAATGTTACTGCGTAAGGTTTTTGACAATATGAAAAAAACGTATCAACATTTGCCAACTAAAACGTGGTGGATATTTCGAATACCTTTTGTGAATAGTGATGTTATATGTTTAACTTTACCGAAAAAGGAACAAGCTACAGCAGTACATGATGCGTGATTTACATAAATAAATTGGAACAACTAGATTTTCAAATAATGCAGTCATTAAAGAAACGCTTGGTACACTGCCACGCAGCCAACTAAAAAAATTGGCTATTGCAGTAGTGTCTTCCACGAAAGGCGATCTCAATGACTATAGCATAGGGTAACGATCACAGACCGGAAATATTGAGATCGCCTTTCGTGGAAGACACTACTGCAATAGCCAATTTTTTTAGTTGGCTGCGTGGCAGTGTACCAAGCGTTCGGCTTCTCGTGGCAAGGCGCGGTGCCACTGAGTACGGGTTCGATCCCACTTCGGACCATATATTGTTCTTCGTTTTTTTCTATTGTTGTTTGTCTGTCAATTTTTCCGAGTGCTAACACATACTTCTTTGTTCTATTATTCCCTATTATCGCCTCGGAAGTTCCCCATATAATAATATTTATGTATTATTATTTGTACCCAGTATATAACCACTGGGAACTACTATTCGTGCTGTTTCGTCCAATAAATGTTTGTCTACAACACAAGTATTCAGCCCTACTGGGAGATACTTACATTAATAGGAAAGTACAAATATACAATTTTTTTTCCGGTCTGTGATCGTTACCCTATGCTATAGTCATTGAGATCGCCTTTCGTGGAAGACACTACTGCAATAGCCAATTTTTTTAGTTGGCTGCGTGGCAGTGTACCAAGCGTTCGGCTTCTCGTGGCAAGGCGCGGTGCCACTGAGTACGGGTTCGATCCCACTTCGGACCATATATTGTTCTTCGTTTTTTTCTATTGTTGTTTGTCTGTCAATTTTTCCGAGTGCTAACACATACTTCTTTGTTCTATTATTCCCTATTATCGCCTCGGAAGTTCCCCATATAATAATATTTATGTATTATTATTTGTACCCAGTATATAACCACTGGGAACTACTATTCGTGCTGTTTCGTCCAATAAATGTTTGTCTACAACACAAGTATTCAGCCCTACTGGGAGATACTTGCATTAATAGGAAAGTACAAATATACAATTTATTTCCGGTTTGTGATCGTTACCCTATGCTATAGTCATTGAGATCGCCTTTCGTGGAAGACACTACTGCAATAGCCAATTTTTTTAGTTGGCTGCGTGGCAGTGTACCAAGCGTTCGGCTTCTCGTGGCAAGGCGCGGTGCCACTGAGTACGGGTTCGATCCCACTTCGGACCATATATTGTTCTTCGTTTTTTTCTATTGTTGTTTGTCTGTCAATTTTTCCGAGTGCTAACACATACTTCTTTGTTCTATTATTTCAGAGCACAGGCCGGATATGGCACAAATCTGATGAGAGCAAAGGGAAGGCCCTGCTTGCCCGCTACATTGAGCAGACGGACCAAAGAAATGAGGCTGTGAGAATGAGGATACAGGGATCTTTGTCAAATTTGTGTAAGGATGTAAGGCTGGAAGAAGATCTCACAATCACAACCGATACTATTCGCACGACACTTAAAAGGTCACACAACACTGCTCCTGGTCCAGATGGTGTTCGGTACGATGACATAGGCGATTTAGCTGATGACGACTTGACAAAACTGGCCAATGAGTTTAATGCCAGTATTTGGAGTGGCCAGATTAAGGAGGAGTGGCTAAACAGCTACTTACTACCGCTACCGAAGCCAAACAAGGACCATTCTCAGATCAGTGCCTACAGAATCATCACAATGCAGAACACTGCGGGCAAGCTGCTGGAGAAAATAATTGCCCGTGTCCTCACCTGTCGCCTTGAACAGAAACGCGTATTCACACCCACGCTCGGAGGTTATAGATATAACAAAGAGACATGGCTCAATGCGGCTGTATTTGCCTATGACGTCTTCGAAGGCTTCCACAGACGGGAGGAGACATGTGCTGCTGCTATAGATCTGGAGGATGCATACAACAGGGTACCATTTGAATATCACATGCATATGCTTCTCAAACTGGCGGTGAACCCCTTCCTCATTAGATGGATCGCCGCGGCACTGTTTCAGAGGAAGGTGATACTCAGATGTGGAAGTTGGTCTTCCGAGCCAACATCCATTTGTCTAGGGCTGCCACAAGGCTTACCATTGTCACCAGTTCTATTTAACGTGTACACAATAACGATCACGGCCCAACAGCTGGATGGGAGGGGAAGAACTATGACTTTTGCTGATGATATTCTGGTATATCGACAGGGAAGAGACAGACGGGGAATCGCTTCCACAATGCAAGACGAACTCGATCGCATTTCTTCCTAGTGTGGGGTTTCAGGTGCCTTGGTTAATCCTAATAAAGCATCAGTTTCATGGTTCTCCCTTAACAATCATATCGTTAAGACGACCACACCGGTAGTACGAATGGGAGCTGACGAGGTGACCAGGGACAAGTTGATGACATACATCGGAGTTAAGTTTGATCGCAGCCTGTGTTTTCGGGACCACGTCGACAATGTGATAACAAAATCCCGCAAAGGATTAGCCGCCTTGAAGGTCATGGCAGCTGCCAACATCGAGCAGAGGTTACTTATTCTTCTGTTCCAGGGATTAGTCCTCGCACCAATCGAGTATGCCCTGGCAATTATTACTGTTAGTACGACTCAAATTGATAGGCTGGAGAAAATACAAAATGAAGCCATGCGCATTATCCTGGGATGTACGAGGAACACTCCCTGTGTAGCAATGAGGTATCTTCTTGATTTTCCAACCATGGATGACAGAATCAAGATCTGGAGAGCACGAGCATACCTGAAGATTAGTACAGATACAGAGCATCCATTGCACCACGTGCTCAACACAGGGAAAGTGCCAGGCTAAAAAGAGGCAAATCATGGGTGGGCCGAGCAGAAGATTTCATCAAACAGGTCTGTGGGCTTACCAATATCAGCTTTGGTGAGGAGTGGATACCGGTGCCTACATCATTCAAGGGAATTTTCTCGTGTATTGTCACACTCGACAGGAAAAGTAGGGAACAGAACCCGGTCGTGGTTAATGCTGAGGTCAACGGTCTCATCTGCGATAACACCGATGAGAAAGATGCAGTCATCTATACAGACGGATCTGCAAGACGACACCAAAGAATTGCATGGGCATTTACAGCACGCTCGGCAGGCAGAATAGTCAAGGAAGACAATGGTGCATACGTCATGACCACGAGTAGCATGTCAATGGAGGCGATGGCAGTGACCGGGACATTCAAATGGTTTGAGTCACAAGACTACACCCACGCATGTATACTGAGTGATTCGATGAGCATAATTAAAAAAGTGGAGGCGGGCTCTGTAGGCATGCAATGGGTAGAGTCGTTGCAGAAATCCAAAATACGTCATCTTTGTCTATGTCCCTGGACATGCGGGAGTACGGGAAAATGAAAGATCGGACAGGTTGGGTAGCTGCGCTGTCGTTGAGGACGGGCAACCGATGGATCGGGCGGACATCATCAATGCCCTCCGAGATGTGGGAAGGGCACAGGACTTCGACAAACACAGATCAACGTCACTTCTTCGGATGATGGAAATGGGAGTTAAGATGGGCACGGCCAGAAATGAGAAACTTAGTGACCGTGTTAGAAGACTTATCAACCAACACAGAACTGGAGTCGTCAGTCACTGGACACTGAGGGAATTGCTGAGGAGGGGATCTGAGCACCTATGGACATGTTTGGAGTGCAATGATGATGACCCGCAAATAACTCAATAACTCATTAACTTATGGAAGGCCCCGGTATCACTGCAACGAATTAAAATTCATAATTGCTCAACCGCCCGTGCTAGTGGAATCATCCGAATTACTAACTCATCTCCCAAACAAAGAAAGGTAGTTTGAGTCCCCATCATAGCAGTCTCAGCACACGCCAAAAGACATAAGGCGAAACCGCACAGAAAGTGAACAGAGTCAACTTTTCCTCGTCATACGATATCATCATTCATCGTAAACAATTGTAATATCAAAACACGATCAAAACGGATGAAACACACAGCTCACAGTGTGCACAGAGCACTTAACTCAGTAGCTCCTACAACAAGCCGGACTTGGAATATGAGGACACTGCAACAGGGAACACTTTTCATACATAGCCTTCAATGGTTCCTGCCGCCTACCCACCATATACCGGAAGTTCTCGTCCTCCTGAAAATGATGATCGTCATATTTTTTTTTTTTTATGTATAGCGCTTGATGATGTTAGGACATCGTTTTTGACTCCAATTCCGAACATATGAAACACAGTTAGTCGTCGGATTATCCCCGTCGCACATCAAACAACAGACCGTAAGATCTTCCCGCAATGTGAATTTGTTAAATTATAAACAACATTTATTGAAATTATAAAATAACGTGTCTACCTGGAGGCGAAGGCGCGCCTCACAGCCCCAGAGCTGAAAGTTGTCAGCGACCCACAGCTGATGGCTTGCGCCAGGATCGGTGAGTCAGCCATTGTAAAAGAAATCTGGCAATTATATATTGTTATTACACTGAACCAGTGGGGCAGTGTTTAGTGGTAGCTGTTTGGTCCATCTTTGTCTACCGCAGTCAAACCATTTATTATTTCCTTCTATATTTGGCTCTTGATCAACACCTGTAGTAGCCACATTACTGTAGTTCACGAACGTGATATTTTAACCTTTTTTGGCCTTTTTACAAAAAGCCCAACATCAAATCAACAATAAGAGAAATGTATGTGCAAAATAAATGATTAAACACTGAGGTGGTAATTACATTACAGTAATTTTGTTGCAAATGAAGTGTTTGCTTGTGCTGAACTTATTTGTTTTGTTTTGTAATAATTTCCGATGACTTTTATTTGTAAAGGTATCCAGATTTTTTTTAGATGAGCAGCCATTGCGCGTGTAATAAATCAGACATTTTACTGAAACTAACACCATTTATTTTTTGTGCAAGCAACTCATTGTGCTGTACATGAAGCCAAATAATTAAGAATATAATGGCGTGTAATAATAAGCATAAATCGGACATTTTATACAGAAAAGCAAAAGCAGCTGGCAATAAGAAGCGCTGAAAGTTGTTTTTTTTTAAATTTAAATTCTGTCACTCACTCGTTGTTGAGCATTTCTGTCTGTGACGTCATTAGCGTCATTATTGCTGCTGACCTAAAATGAACATATTATTTATTGACAAAAATATCTGAGCTGGAATTAAAACAAAGAACAACATTAAAATTAACAACAACCAGGAAATGTAATTCTTGTACCTACTTTGTTGATCTCCATGTTTGTGGACGTATCAAGTAAAAAAAAAAGTCAACAAAACACAAACAGAGCGTAGGATATAAGATCTGACACTTCCACACAACATACACTCTCATTGTTTCATCATCTTATTTATACACAGTTCGTCAACCATCGCTGTAGATCAAGTCTTTATTCGCTGGCTCCGCTCGCGACCTTGGAAGCTAATGACCTTACTTGTGCAGACGGTTGGTTTGGGGCAAATTGTACGTTACAATGTCACTGCTATAATGACTTAGTTTGTGACAAAACTACAGGGACATGCCCAAACAATGACAGTTGTCAGCACGAATATTTCGGACCCCAGTGTCAGTACTTGGATTTTGTTTACAAATATGCCCAAAAATCTGAACCTACTTTCCTGTTTGATAACAACGACATCTCATATAATCCGGACACAGTTTCTACATCAGTTGAGGCAACTCTCAATCAATCTTTGCCGCACTCCTGGTTTAGGATTTATATGAATGACTTAACAGATACGGACAGTTTCACGGTAAATCTGAATGGTTCTGCTTCATGTAACAATGTATCAAGGTTTGTAGTTAGTCCGCACGAGATTGATGTCTTTTGCTCTGGGGCTGGTCAAGTTACGGATTGAAGGGGCGATAGTTGCAAATATCTGCTCCATCTACATTGGCGGGGGTCGGAATATGGCTCTCAAACAGATAACAAACCAGATAGACACATTTGATGTTTGTTATACAGGAGACGGATGTGGACCAGAGGCCGCAGTTAATGGGAAAACAAAGACCATTCTCTATGACAATGACTGCACACACACACAATGGAGAAGTGGAACCAATTCTGTTTACTGGTATCTGAACTTTGCCACGCCCCAGAAGACTCACACCATTCGAATCTATCATCGAGCTAGCAATATGATTCGGGTAAAGAATGTCACTCTAAGGGCTTTTTCTGACAGTGGCGGCGTAGTGTTCCAGTATAATGATATATCATGCCCTAATATTTTTGTGAACACTATTGTGCAATGTCTAGTGGGTGTAATAAAGGCTGCAATGCCATCATCGGTATGTGTCACGGCAACTGTTCACATGGGATCTATGGACACGACTGTTCCGGGTCTTGTCTTAGTGTCTGTCCTTTATTTGAGGAAAAATCCGGAAAATGCATACAATGTAAGCATCCTGGCTATACCTGTAATGACACTTGTCCCGATGGTAATTTTGGGATACGGTGTAAACAGACGTGTTCTGATGATTGTGACATCATATGTGACCCGGAAAGTGTAGACTGTACGTGCAAGGAAACGTACTACGAGTCAGATTGCACTCTTAAATATCCGGACAACTGTTTCAACGACACCTGTGAATAGTCAATCGGGAACTGTACATGCAAGAAAACGTTCTAAGGGCCAGACTGCACTCTCAAATCTCCGGACAACTGTTTGAACGAAACCTGTGATTCCACGCTCAGAAGAGTCTGCCGACCACAACAAACCCAAGCATATGGACACTTTAATGTGTTTCTGTGCTAGACATGGTTCATTTCTTGGTGTTTTTCCGTGAAACCATGGCTTATATCTTGATGTGTTTCTGTGCTAGCTATGGCTCATATCTTGGCTTGTGTGTGTTGGCCATGGCTCATATCTTGGTGTGTGTCATGTTAGTCATATCTCATATCTTGGTGCGTCCGTATTAATCATGTCTCATATCTTTATGTGTGTCTGTGTTTAGTCATATCTCATATCTTAGTGTGCACCAGTGTTAGACATATGAGTAGTAGGTGTGGCTGTTTATGACACCAAAAGTGCATGTGCATGCACCGAAAGACAATAGATTTGGCACCGATACTGCACGAAACTTGCACCAAATCCGTGCAAAAAAAAATTTTTTTTTTTGAATTCGCTATTTTTTCGAAATTGATTATTTTTTTGGGGGAAATTTTTTTTTTGGTTCGTGAGTTTGCCGAAACGGTCTACTGTGACTGAGAGATTAACGCAGGTAAATTCAAAAGATCGTGTCTCGCTGGTAATCGGCTTATCGCTCCGTGCGGGTCCGGTGATCAGCTCTCGCGTTGTTTTAGATGAAAATATTTGTGAAAGAGTATTTTAAAAGAGTATATTTGTGAAAGTAAAAATTCAGAATTATTTAAAAAATATGTATTTGTGAAAGTAAAAAAAAAACTCAGAATTATTAAAAAAAAAGTAGTCTCCCACCAGGATTCGAACACGGGACTGCGTGACAGGCCAGGCATTTACCACACAGTCCACTTCGTCACTTTGTCGAACGGTCTACTGTGTCTGAGAGATTAACTCAGGTAAATTCAAAAGATCGTTTCTCGCTGCTAATCGGCTTATCCTGCGGTTCGTTTATTGTAGTATCGCTAACATCATGTGCCAGGATAGCGGTTCTTGGGGAAAGATTATTGGTCGTGTGTGTTATCGCTACCAACATCATCATGTGTCGTGTAGTAAGGTGTGCTAATATTAAATAGTGACGCTCGCTCTTTCTCATTCAATGTAAAGCAAAACAAAATTCTATATTTCACAACTTTATTAATACATCATATATATTACTGTCCGGTTGCTGATAATTTTAACCGTCTGGGTTTCCTACACAACCGCCCTCCATTTTGACAAAACCCTGATCAAAGCTGGAATAGGTAATCGGTGACTCTGCTGAAACATCCTGGGCATCCATATTGGCTGCCGGATCTGTCGTCTGATTAACAAGAGTGAGGTCCCCTTGGTTAACAAAAAGGGGCGTGTAGTTGATCTGGTTAACAACAGGCGGCGTGTAGTTGAGGTTAGCATAAGCGTTTTCGAGACTGCCTTAACGCCATCTTTAGACAATGGAACTACCCCCTCTGCCTTCATGTCCTATCATCAGCATCATGTGCCAACCTCAACACCATCATCAACCCTTCATGTCCTATCATCATCATGTGCCACCCTCAACAACATCATCAACCATTCATGGCCTATCATCATCATCATGTGCCACCCTCAGCACCATCATCATCCCATCATGTCCTATCATCATCATGTGCCACCCTCAACACCATCAGCATCCCTTCATGTCCTATAATCATCATCATGTGCCACCCTCAACACCATCATCATCCCATCATGTCCTATCATCATCATGTGCCACCCTCAACACCATCAGCATCCCTTCATGTCCTATCATCAGCATAATGTGCCACCCTCAACACCATCATCAACCCATCATGTCCTATCATCATCATGTGCCACCCTCAACAACAGCATAACCCTTCATGGCCTATCATCATCATGTGCCACCCTCAACACCATCATCATCCCTTCATGTCCTATCATCATCATCATCAGCATCATCATCATCAAGCCACACAAAGTATCAAACCGATTATTAGTGACACATCATCATGTGCCACCCTCAACACCATCATCATCCCTTCAGGTCCTATAATCAAGCCACACAAAGTATCAACCAGCGAAATTCTCTCTCTCTCTCTCTCTGTCTCTCTCACATTCATGGTAAACCAAAACAAAATAGGCTCATACTCAAAAAGTCGACCTCAAAACCATAAAAATCTACTCACATAGTCATAATAGTTAGACACAACGAGCAGGAAGTTATATTCAAGGTCCAAAATGTTGGACCAAATCACTAAAATTTTACCACCATAACACACAAATTTAGGCTCATATTCAAAAAGTCGATCTTAAAACTCTACAAATCTACTCCCATACTCATACTAGTTAGACACATCGAACAGATAGTTATATCCAATGTCAAAAAAAGTTTGGCCAAATCACTAACAATTTACCCACAGAACAAAATAAATATAGACTCATATTCAAAAAGTCGACCTCAAAACCATAAAAATCTACTCCCATACTCATACTAGTTAGACACAACGAACCGATCGTTATTTCTAAAGCCTAAAAAGTTTGGCCAATTCGCAAATATTTTACCACCATAACACACAAATTTAGGCTCATATTAAAAAAGTCGACATCAAAACCATAAAAATCTACTCCCATACTCATACTAGTTAGACACAACGAACCGATCGTTATTTCTAAAGCCAAAAAAAAGTTTGACCAATTCGCAAATATTTTACCCACATAACACAAAAAATATAGGTTCATATTCAAAAAGTCGACCTAAAAATCCCAAAAGCTACTCACATAGTCGTAATAGTTAGACACAGCGAGTATAAAGTTATATTCTAGGTCCAAAAAGTTTGGCCAAATCACTAACAATTTACCCACAGAACAAAATAAATATAGACTCATATTCAAAAAGTCGACCTAAAAACCATAAAAATCTACTCCCATACTCATACTAGTTAGACACAACGAACCGATCGTTATTTCTAAAGCCAAAAAAGTTTGGCCAATTCGCAAATATTTTACCACCATAACACACAAATTTAGGCTCATATTCAAAAAGTCGACATCAAAACCATAAAAATCTACTCACATAGTCAAACTAGTTAGACACAACGAGCAGGAAGTTATATTCAAGGTCCAAAATGTTGGACCAAATCACTAAGATTTTACCACCATAACACACCCACGACCTCTCGAACCACGCACTTAACAAACTACACACTTAATAAACCACAAACTCACGAACAACGACTTTAACAAACCACGAACTCACGAACCACAAACGTAACAAACCACGAACTCACGAAACACAAACTTAACTAACAACGAACTCACGAACCACGAACTTTAAAAACCACGTATTCACGAACCACGAACTCACGAACCACATTCTTAACAAACCACGAACTCGCGAACCACGAACTCACGAACCACATACTTAACAAACCACGAACTCGCAAACAACGAACCACGACCATACGAACCATGGACTTAACGAACCATCAGCTCGCAAACAACGAACCACGACCCCACGAACCATGGACTTAACGAACCATCAACTCACGAACCACGAACCATGACTCCACGAACCATGGACTTAACGAACCATCAGCTCACGAACAACGAACCACGACACCACGAACCACGACTCCACGAACCATGGACTTAACGAACCATCAGCTCGCAAACAACGAACCACGACCCCACGAACCATGGACTTAACGAACCATCAGCTCGCAAACAACGAACCACGACCATACGAACCATGGACTTAACGAACCATCAACTCACGAACCACGAACCACGACCCCACGAACCATGGACTTAACAAAGGCAGCGTCGAGGAGAGATATAATTTGCGGTCTCTTGCTCTTCTGTTCGCCTCTGCTGCTGGTATGTTTCCTAGCGCTTCTAATTGTACATCGACCCATCCTTTTTCGTGGTCGACAGTTGGGTCTGGTGTTCTCACAACATTTTGCTGAAGGCTCGTTGTGTTTTTGATCTGTCTGCCCTGACACCTAGCCAAACTATTTTATCTGTTGTTTCCTTATATATTCTATGATGGGGGCTATTCCTAGCTTTCTTCTCAGTTCTTCATTTCTGAGCTTATCTCTCAGACTGTTTCCTGTCATTCGTCTAACACATTTCATCTCTGAGATCACACAAATTTAGGCACACACTCAGTTTGACACGCGCACCAGTTTGGCACAATGCACCAATAGACATCCCCATACCAAAAATTTACTTTGATAATCACTTTTATGATTGTTACGCCCCTTACGAAGGCTGATTGTTACGCCCCTTACGAAGGTGCATTGTGCCAAACTGGTGCGCGTGTCAAACTTGTGCATGTTTTTGCATGGTGCAAATCTCGTGCGGTTTTGGTGTAACTTTTAGATGAGTGTGGGAGTAGATTTGTATGGTTTTGAGGTCGACTTTTTGAGTATGTGCCTAAATTTTTATGGTTCGTTGGGTCGTGGTTTGTGGGGTCGTGGTTCGTTGTTCGTGAGTTGATGGTTCGTTAAGTCCATGGTTCGTGGAGTCGTGGTTCGTGGTTCGTGGTTCGTGAGTTGATGGTTCGTGAAGTCCATGGTTCGTGGGGTCGTGGTTCGTGGGTCGTGGTTCGTTGTTCGTGAGTTGATGGTTCGTTAAGTCCATGGTTCGTGGAGTCGTGGTTCGTTCTTCGTGAGCTGA
This sequence comes from Megaustenia siamemsis, assembly GCA_032433765.1. Lineage (NCBI taxonomy): Eukaryota > Metazoa > Mollusca > Gastropoda > Stylommatophora > Ariophantidae > Megaustenia > Megaustenia siamemsis. Next base: position 61,138,211 of record JAVIAB010000046.1, read on the forward strand.
TGGTTCGTTAAGTCCATGGTTCGTATGGTCGTGGTTCGTTGTTTGCGAGCTGATGGTTCGTTAAGTCCATTGTTCGTGGGGTCGTGGTTCGTTGTTTACGAGCTGATGGTTCGTTAAGTCCATGGTTCGTGGAGTCGTGGTACGTGGTGTCGTGGTTCGTTGTTCGTGAGTTGATGGTTCGTTAAGTCCATGGTTCGTGGAGTCGTGGTTCGGGGTTCGTGAGTTGATGGTTCGTTAAGTCCATGGTTCGTGGTTCGTTGTTTGCGAGCTGATGGTTCGTTAAGTCCATGGTTCGTATGGTCGTGGTTCGTTGTTTGCGAGTTCGTGGTTTGTTAAGTATGTGGTTCGTGAGTTCGTGGTTCGTGAATACGTGGTTTTTAAAGTTCGTGGTTCGTGAGTTCGTTGTTAGTTAAGTTTGTGTTTCGTGAGTTCGTGGTTTGTTACGTTTGTGGTTCGTGAGTTCGTGGTTTGTTAAAGTCGTTGTTCGTGAGTTTGTGGTTTATTAAGTGTGTAGTTTGTTAAGTGCGTGGTTCGAGAGGTCGTGGGTGTGTTATGGTGGTAAAATCTTAGTGATTTGGTCCAACATTTTGGACCTTGAATATAACTTCCTGCTCGTTGTGTCTAACTAGTTTGACTATGTGAGTAGATTTTTATGGTTTTGATGTCGACTTTTTGAATATGAGCCTAAATTTGTGTGTTATGGTGGTAAAATATTTGCGAATTGGCCAAACTTTTTTGGCTTTAGAAATAACGATCGGTTCGTTGTGTCTAACTAGTATGAGTATGGGAGTAGATTTTTATGGTTTTAATGTCGACTTTTTGAATATGAGTCTATATTTATTTTGTTCTGTGGGTAAATTGTTAGTGATTTGACCAAACATTTTGGACCTAGAATATAACTTTCTACTCGCTGTGTCTAACTATTACGACTATGTGAGTAGCTTTTGGGATTTTTAGGTCGACTTTTTGAATATGAACCTATATTTTTGTGTTCTGTGGGTAAAATATTTGCGATTTGGTCAAACTTTTTTTTGGCTTTAGAAATAACGATCGGTTCGATGTGTCTAACTAGTATGAGTATGTGAGTAGCTTTTTGAAATTTTTAGGTCGACTTTTTTAATATGAGCCTACATTTTTGTGTTCTGTGGGTAAAATATTTGCGAATTGGCCAAACTTTTTTGGCTTTAGAAATAACGATCGGTTCGTTGTGTCTAACTAGTATGAGTATGGGAGTAGATTTTTATGGTTTTGAGGTCGACTTTTTGAATATGAGTCTATATTTATTTTGTTCTGTGGGTAAATTGTTAGTGATTTGGCCAAACTTTTTTTGACATTGGATATAACTATCTGTTCGATGTGTCTAACTAGTATGAGTATGGGAGTAGATTTGTAGAGTTTTAAGATCGACTTTTTGAATATGAGCCTAAATTTGTGTGTTATGGTGGTAAAATTTTAGTGATTTGGTCCAACATTTTGGACCTTGAATATAACTTCCTGCTCGTTGTGTCTAACTATTATGGCTATGTGAGTAGATTTTTATGGTTCTGAGGTCGACTTTTTGAGTATGAGCCTATTTTGTTTTGGTTTACCATGAATGTGAGAGAGACAGAGAGAGAGAGAGAGAATTTTGCTGGTTGATACTTTGTGTGGCTTGATTATAGGACCTGAAGGGATGATGATGATGTTGAGGGTGGCACATGATGATGTGTCACTAATAATCGGTTTGATACTTTGTGTGGCTTGATGATGATGATGCTGATGATGATGATAGGACATGAAGGGATTATGATGGTGTTGAGGGTGGCACATAATGATGATAGGCCATGAAGGGATGATGCTGTTGTTGAGGGTGGCACATGATGATGATAGGACATGAAGGGTTGATGATGGTGTTGAGGGTGGCACATGATGCTGATGATAGGACATGGGGGATGCTGATGGTGTTGAGGGTGGCACATGATGATGATAGGACATGATGGGATGATGATGGTGTTGAGGGTGGCACATGATGATGATGATAGGCCATGAATGGTTGATGATGTTGTTGAGGGTGGCACATGATGATGATAGGACATGAAGGGTTGATGATGGTGTTGAGGGTGGCACATGATGCTGATGATAGGACATGAAGGCAGAGGGGGTAGTTCCATTGTCTAAAGATGGCGTTAAGGCAGTCTCGAAAACGCTTATGCTAACCTCAACTACACGCCGCCTGTTAACCAGATCAACTACACGCCCCTTTTTGTTAACCAAGGGGACCTCACTCTTGTTAATCAGACGACAGATCCGGCAGCCAATATGGATGCCCAGGATGTTTCAGCAGAGTCACCGATTACCTATTCCAGCTTTGATCAGGGTTTTGTCAAAATGGAGGGCGGTTGTGTAGGAAACCCAGACGGTTAAAATTATCAGCAACCGGACAGTAATATATATGATGTATTAATAAAGTTGTGAAATATAGAATTTTATTTTGCTTTACATTGAATGAGAAAGAGCGAGCGTCACTATTTAATATTAGCACACCTTACTACACGACACATGATGATGTTGGTAGCGATAACACACACGACCAATAATCTTTCCCCAAGAACCGCTATCCTGGCACATGATTTTAGCGATACTACAATAAACGAACCGCAGGATAAGCCGATTAGCAGCGAGAAACGATCTTTTGAATTTACCTGAGTTAATCTCTCAGACACAGTAGACCGTTCGACAAAGTGACGAAGTGGACCGTGTGGTAAGTGCCTGGCCTGTCACGCAGTCCCGTGTTCGAATCCTGGTGGGAGACTATTTTTTTTTCTTTTTTTAATGATTCTGAGTTTTTTTTTTTTACTTTCACAAATACATATTTTTTAAATAATTCTGAATTTTTACTTTCACAAATATACTCTTTTAAAATACTCTTTCACAAATATTTTCATCTAACACACAGCGAGAGCTGATCACCGGACCCGCACGGAGCGATAAGCCGATTACCAGCGAGACACGATCTTTTGAATTTACCTGCGTTAATCTCTCAGACACAGTAGACCGTTTCGACAAACTGACGAACCAAAAAAAAATTTCCCCCAAAAAAATAATCAATTTCGAAAAAATAGCGAATTCAAAAAAGAATTTTTTTTTTTTTTTTTGCACGGATTTGGTGCAAGTTTCGTGCAGTATCGGTGCCAAATCTATTGTCTTTCGGTGCATGCACATGCACTTTTGGTAGTCGTAAACAGCCACACCTACTACTTATATGTCATATCTTTGTTTGTGCATGTCTGGGTTAGTGATATCTCATATCTTTGTGTGCATGTTTATGTTAGTCATATCTCATATCCTTGTGAGTGCATGGCTATGTTAGTCCCATCTCAGGTCTTTGTGTGTGCATATCTATGTTAGTCATATCTCTTATCTTTGTGTGCATGTCTATGTTAGGCATGTGTCATATCTTTGTGTGTGCATGTCTATGTCAGTTATATCTCATATCTTTATGTGCATATTTATGTTAGTCATGTATCATATATCTTGATGTGTGTCAGTGTTAATCATGCCTCGTATCATTGTGTGCATGTCTGGGTTAGTCACATCTCACATCTTTGTGTGTGCATGTCTGTGTTAGTCACCTCTAGTGACTCGGGCAGATGGTGCTCGTAAACCTGGGAGGGCCGACCATCTAAGGGCAGAATCCCCTACAGAAAAGACAACCTGCTTCCTTGCAGGAAGTTTGGGGACAACCAAAGACTAGGGAAAGCAAACCTGAATAAAATGCTGGCTGAAATTGGATGCACTGGGCCACTGGCGGAGAACACAGTGCAACGTAATAACGGGTGTTCAATCAGAGTGGATCTGGCGAACTCTACTTGTGATGTTCTGTCTGCGGGGGCGATCAACACACTTAGCCTGACAGCTGACTTCATGTGGGAGTCTGGGATCCTACTCTGATTGAGTCCTGATCGCAGAGAGAGAGAGAGAGAGAGAGAGAGAGAGAGAGAGACACATTTTCCTTACAAGGTTCGACGATCTGTGTTTGTTTTCACCTTATTATCGCCCCTCCTAACTTCAGTACTTTGGTTTATACAATGAATGGATTACATGTAATAAGTAGTCTGGTCTGTATATATCTATTGACCTTTCGAGCCGTAGCCGGCCCATAGGGCGTAGACCAAGATACTCCTTCTCTTATCTAAATTTTTGTTCTAGCAGTTTTCAATTCTTTTAAAGATATTTTATCAAATCTCGCCATTTGTCTCTGTTCTGTGCAAGCAGCTCTGTCTCATCGAAGGAGCCGATTCCTGCTGCTCTTGCCTCTCTCATCAATGTTTTTTTTCTCAGTGTCTCTCTGGGTCTTCCTATTTTCCTCTTACCTGTTGTTTCCCACATGAGGGCTTGCATTGCTATTCGGTTATTATCTCTTCTCATCACATGTCCAACATATGACCATCGTCTTTTCTTGATTCATCTTCATCATTGAGTGCCTTCTCAGCAACGAAGGTTGGCTACCATAGATCGCCATTCTACTTTGTTTCTTGCTTTGATGGTGCAGGTTGTCATAGATTGACTTGTCCATCTTTTGATGTTACTCGTCCATGTTAGTTTTGGTCTGCCTCTACCTCTTTTACCTTGTATTTTCCCTTCCAATATTACTTTTATAAGGCTGTTGTGTCTTTTAACATGCCCCAAAAATTTAATTTGTCTTGTCTTAATTGTATTTAGTAGTTCTCTTTTTATTTTCAATTGTTTTAAAACTTCATCATTTGTTTTCTTTTCTTTCCATCCAATTCTACCTATTCTTCTATAAATCCACATTTCAAAGGCTTCAATTTTCTGTTCTGTTTTCTTGTCTAATGTCCGTGTTTCTGCACCATACAGGAATATTGAGAAGATGTAACATTTTGCCATTCTTAGTTTCAGCCCCGCTGATATTTGTGTTGTTGTTAGTATATTTTTCATGGCATTAAAATCACTTTTTGCCATACCTATTATTTTGTTTATTTAAATTTTACATTTTCTATCATTCGTTATAGTATGCCCCAGGTTGTTGTAGCTCTGGACTGTCTACAGATGTATTCCTTCAACTTTGATATTTAATTTTAGGTCTTGATAATTTTCTTTGTTTATGATCATAGTTTTATATTCATATCTAGTCCATATTTTTTGCTTGTTATCTTGTTTAGCTCGTTTCTTGATTACTGAAGATATTAGCGGTTGATTTGCGATTTCTCTAATTTCCTCGTTTCTTTTGAATTCGTTCCACGCTATGCCAAGTATTTTCCTTAGACATTTATTTTCGAATGTGTTCAACTTTGTTTCTATGTCTCTTTTTGTTTTCCAGCTTTCCCACGCATACGTAAGGGTTGATAGTACATTTGATTTGAATAGTCTAAGTTTTGTGTTTCTGCTGATGAGTTTTGATTTCCACAACTTTTCAAGGCTTCTGAAAGACATTGCTGCTTTTGCTATTCTGATTCTAATTTCTTTGCTTGTATTCGCTTCTCGATCAATGTGACTTCCAAGATAGATAAAGTGATCGATCTCTTCCACTGGTTTGTTTTCAATGTATATTTTGTCGTCTGTTGGATGTTGGAATAAAGCTTTTCATGACTGGTCTGTATACAGACAATTAATATAATTTATTGTGCAACTTTTATGATTATATATATATATATATATATATATATATATGTATATATATATATATACATATATATATATAGTTTAATCTACCAAAGCAATAGTTCTACTGTAGGTGGGCAGATGGAGTATAACTCCCATTTCTTTCATTCGAAGGAGTGACGTGGGCTCATGGTTGAAGTCCTGTGCCCTTCCCTCATCTCGGATGACATTGATGATGTCCGCCCGATCCATTGGTTGACCGTCTTCAACTGCAGCGCAGCTAGCCAACCTGTCCGCTCTTTCATTTTTCCGTACTCCCGCATGTCCAGGGACGTAGACAAATTAAAACGTATTTTTGGCCTCTGCAATGACTGTACTCATTGCCTGCGTACAGAGCCCTCATCAACTTTTCTTATAATGCTCATCGAATCACTCAGCATGCAGACGTGGGTGTTGTCTAGTGACTCCAACCAGATGAATGTTCTTGTCACTGTCATCACCTCCATCGTCCTATAACTACTGGTCATAACGTCAGCACAACTTTCTTCTCTGACTATTCTGCCTACCGTTCGTGCTGTAATTGAGTTATTGAGTTATTTGCGGGTCATCATCATTGCACTCCGAAGATGTCCTAATGTGCTCAGATACCCTCCTCAGCAATTCCCTCAGTGTCCAGCGACTGACGACTCCAGTTCTTTGTTGGTTGATAAGTTTTCTTACACTGCCACTAAGTTTCTCATTTCTAGCTGTGCCCATCTTAACTCCCATTTCCATCATCCGAAGAAGTGACGTGGATCTGTGTTTGTCGAAGCCCTGTGCTCTTCACAGGTTTCCTGTCCATCCAGGTTTCTTACACTGCCCAGTAAGGTTACTTTAGTAGAACTTGCTCCATTTCATCGATCTTCATCTTCACCTTTCCTTTCAACGACCGATATCGTATCGGGAGTGACACAACCTGTGAAAGTCGACAAGTGAAATGAAGGTAATCCTGGCGGGTTGTTGGCCACATTCTCCACAAACGTGTTGACAGTCAGGTACTTACAACACATTAGACAAGAATCACACTTTCTGACAACCCTCTACTTGTTTTTATAAAAGAGTGTCAAGACATAAGGTTTGTTAGCTGAAATAAACAAGTAAACACGTGACATTGAGTACTGGGGATCTTAAAAAGTGGCTTTACTTACAGTGCTCTCGAGGGTTTGAACTCTCGTCCGTAGGCTCGACACGTCGGTTTGAAGGTTCTCACTGCCACTATTTGTTTCAAGCTGACTTAAACGAGTGAGAACAGAACTCTGATCAGTCGTAGTCTGGTGGTAATAAAATAATAATAATAGTAATAACATAATAATAATAGTAATAATAGTAATAGCATCATAATAATATTATTAATAATAATAAAATAATAGTAATAATAGCAAAAAACATGCAATTTCTATCATTTGTATTTATTTGTTAATTTTTTTTCTTTCTCTCTTTAACTTTATATCTATCGCCTCATTTTCCCTCTTTATATGTTACTCTCTCTCTCTCTCTCCCTCTCCCTCTCTCTCTCTCTCTCTCGTTTTGTATATTTTCGTATGTGCCAATTCAGTCATTATCTTTAATAAACCTTGGGTTGTTTTAAATAAATCTTTGGTTGTTATAATTAAGACTTGGATTGTCCTGATTAAGTTTTGAATAAATCTTTGATTGATTTAAGTAAATCTTTTATTGTTTCAAACATTTCGTTGACCTATCTTTTCTAGGAATTTTCCAACAGAAATGACCAGCAATGGAGCTAGGACGCAGCCCCTAGAGTGCAAGTTGTCAGCAACTCATAGTTGACTGTTTGTCTCAGAATAAAAGATTAAACTTTGTTCGCGATTATTCTCTTCCTCTCCGCGGTCGCTACCGTGACAATCTGTCAAAGTCAGTAGAAGAGCTAAGGCAGTCTATGCTGCTGAAACATTGTATTGTAGGATATGTGGGGTCGGAATCAAATATCACAACATGCTGTACACCACAAAACAGAGCATCAATTTGTCCACCGACTGAGCCTTGTTTCAATGGCGGACTTTGAGTAGTCGTCGGTGACAAGAAGGAGGGTTGTTTAAACATCATCACTCTAAAAAATATCATCATTACCTACCTGCACTCTCAGACCGTAGCATGAGAATCACCAGCCTGCACTCTCAGACCGTAACATGACAATCACCAGCCTGCACTCTCAGACCGTAACATGACAATCATCAGCCCGTACTCTCAGACCGTAACATGACAATCACCAACCTGCACTCTTAGACCGTAACATGACAATCACCTACCCGCACTCTCAGACAATAACATGACAATCACCTATCCGCACTCTGAGACCGTAACATGACAATCACCTATCCGCACTCTCAGATCGTAACATGACAATCCCCAGCCTGCACTCTCAGACCGTAACATGACAATCACCAGCCTGCACTCTCAGACCGTAACATGACAATCATCAGCCCGTACTCTCAGACCGTAACATGACAATCACCAGCCTGCACTCTCAGACCATAACATGACAATCACCTACCCGAACTCTGAGACAGTAACATGACAATCACCTATCCGCACTCTCAGATCGTAACATGACAACCACCTACCTGCACTTTCAAACCGTAACATGACAATCACCAACCTGCACTCTCAAACCGTAACATGACAACCACCTACCTGCACTCTCAGACCGTAACATGACAATCACCTACCTGCACTCTCAAACCGTAACATGACAATCACCTACCTGCACTCTCAGACCGTAAGATGACAATCACCTACCTGCACTCTCAGACCGTAAAATGACAACCACCTACCTGCACTCTCAGACCGTAACATGACAACCACCTACCTGCACTCTCAAACCGTAACATGACAACCACCTACCTGCACTCTCAGACCGTACGTAACATGACAATCACCTACCTGCACTCTCAGGCCGTAACATGACAATCACCTACACGCACTCTCAGACCATAACATGACAACCACCTACCCGCAATCTCAGACTATAACATGACAACCACCTACCCGCACTCTCAGACCGTAACATGACAATCACCTACCTGCACTCTCAGACCGTAACATGACAATCACCTACCTGCACTCTCAGACCTTAACATGACAATCACCTACCAGCAGTCTCAGACCATAACATGACAAACACCTACCCGCAATCTCAGACCATAACATGACAATCACCTACCCGCACTCGCAGACCGTAACATGACAACCACCTACCCGCACTCTCAGACCGTAACATGACAATCACCTACCTGCACTCTCAGACCGTAACATGACAATCACCTACCTGCACTCTCAGACCTTAACATGACAATCACCTACCAGCAGTCTCAGACCATAACATGACAAACACCTACCCGCAATCTCAGACCGTAAGATGACAATCACCTACCTGCACTCTCAGACCGTAAAATGACAACCACCTACCTGCACTCTCAGACCGTAACATGACAACCACCTACCTGCACTCTTAGACCGTAACATGACAATCACCTACCCGCACTCTCAGACAATAACATGACAATCACCTATCCGCACTCTGAGACCGTAACATGACAATCACCTATCCGCACTCTCAGATCGTAACATGACAATCCCCAGCCTGCACTCTCAGACCGTAACATGACAATCACCAGCCTGCACTCTCAGACCGTAACATGACAATCATCAGCCCGTACTCTCAGACCGTAACATGACAATCACCAGCCTGCACTCTCAGACCATAACATGACAATCACCTACCCGAACTCTGAGACAGTAACATGACAATCACCTATCCGCACTCTCAGATCGTAACATGACAACCACCTACCTGCACTTTCAAACCGTAACATGACAATCACCAACCTGCACTCTCAAACCGTAACATGACAACCACCTACCTGCACTCTCAGACCGTAACATGACAATCACCTACCTGCACTCTCAAACCGTAACATGACAATCACCTACCTGCACTCTCAGACCGTAAGATGACAATCACCTACCTGCACTCTCAGACCGTAAAATGACAACCACCTACCTGCACTCTCAGACCGTAACATGACAACCACCTACCTGCACTCTCAAACCGTAACATGACAACCACCTACCTGCACTCTCAGACCGTACGTAACATGACAATCACCTACCTGCACTCTCAGGCCGTAACATGACAATCACCTACACGCACTCTCAGACCATAACATGACAACCACCTACCCGCAATCTCAGACTATAACATGACAACCACCTACCCGCACTCTCAGACCGTAACATGACAATCACCTACCTGCACTCTCAGACCGTAACATGACAATCACCTACCTGCACTCTCAGACCTTAACATGACAATCACCTACCAGCAGTCTCAGACCATAACATGACAAACACCTACCCGCAATCTCAGACCATAACATGACAATCACCTACCCGCACTCGCAGACCGGAACATGACAACCACCTACCCGCACTCTCAGACCGTAACATGACAATCACCTACCTGCACTCTCAGACCGTAACATGACAATCACCTACCTGCACTCTCAGACCTTAACATGACAATCACCTACCAGCAGTCTCAGACCATAACATGACAAACACCTACCCGCAATCTCAGACCATAACATGACAATCACCTACCCGCACTCGCAGACCGTAACATGACAACCACCTACCCGCACTCTCAGACGGTAAAATGACAATCACCTACCTGCACTCTCAGACCGTAACATGACAATCACCTACCCGCACTCTCAGACCGTAACATGACAATCACCTACCCGCACTCTCAGACCGTAACATGACAATCACCTACCCGCAATCTCAGACCATAACATGACAATCATCTACCCGCACTCTCAGACCGTAAAATGACAACCACCTACCCGCACTCTCAGACCGTAACATGACAACCACCTACCCGCACTCTCAGACCGTAACATGACAATCACCTACCCGCACTCTCAGACCGTAACATGACAATCACCTACCCGCACTCTCAGACCATAACATGACAACCACCTACCCGCACTCTCAGACCGTAACATGACAATCACCTACCTGCACTCTCAGACCGTAACATGACAATCACCTACCCGCACTCTCAGACCGTAACATGACAACCACCTACCTGCACTATCAGACCATAACATGACAATCACCTATCTGCACTCTCAGACCGTAACATGACAACCACCTACCTACCCGCACTCTCAGACCGTAACATGACAATCACCTACCTACCCGCACTCTCAGACCGTAAAATGACAACCACCTACCTACCCGCACTCTCAGACCGTAACATGACAATCACCTACCTACCCGCACTCTCAGACCGTAACATGACAACCACCTACCTACCCGCACTCTCAGAACGTAACATGACAATCACATACCTACCCGCACTCTCAGACCGTAACATGACAATCACCTACCTACCCGCACTCTCAGACCGTAACATGACAATCACCTACCCGCACTCTCAGACCGTAACATGACAACCACCTACCCGCACTCTCAGACCGTAACATGACAATCACCTACCCGCACTCTCAGACCGTAACATGACAATCACCTACCCGCACTCTCAGACCATAACATGACAACCACCTACCCGCACTCTCAGACCGTAACATGACAATCACCTACCTGCACTCTCAGACCGTAACATGACAATCACCTACCCGCACTCTCAGACCGTAACATGACAACCACCTACCTGCACTATCAGACCATAACATGACAATCACCTATCTGCACTCTCAGACCGTAACATGACAACCACCTACCTACCCGCACTCTCAGACCGTAACATGACAATCACCTACCTACCCGCACTCTCAGACCGTAAAATGACAACCACCTACCTACCCGCACTCTCAGACCGTAACATGACAATCACCTACCTACCCGCACTCTCAGACCGTAACATGACAACCACCTACCTACCCGCACTCTCAGAACGTAACATGACAATCACATACCTACCCGCACTCTCAGACCGTAACATGACAATCACCTACCTACCCGCACTCTCAGACCGTAACATGACAATCACCTACCTACCCGCACTCTCAGACCGTAACATGACAACCACCTACCTACCCGCACTCGCAGACCGTAACATGACAATCACATACCTACCCGCACTCTCAGACCGTAACATGACAATCACCTACCTACCCGCACTCTCAGACCGTAACATGACAACCACCTACCTACCCGCACTCTCAGACCGTAACATGACAATCACATACCTACCCGCATTCTCAGACCGTAACATGACAATCACATACCTACCCGCACTCGCAGACCGTAACATGACAATAACATACCTACCCGCACTCTCAGACCGTAACATGACAATCACCTACCTACCCGCACTCTCAGATCGTAACATGACAATCACCTACCTACCCGCACTCTCAGACCGTAAGATGACAACCACCTACCTGCACTCTCAGACCGTAACATGACAATCACATACCCGCACTCTCAGACCGTAAAATGACAATCACCTACTCGCACTCTCAGACCATAACATGACAATCACCTACTCGCACTCTCAGACAGTAACATGACAATCACCTACCTGCACTCTCAGACCGTAACATGACAACCACCTACCTGCACTCTCAGACCGTAACATGACAATCACCTACCCGCACTCTCAGACCGTAACATGACAATCACCTACTCGCACTCTCAGACCATAACATGACAATCACCTACCTGCACTCTCAGACCGTAACATGACAACCACCTACCTGCACTCTCAGACCGTAACATGACAACCACCTACCTGCACTATCAGACCATAACATGACAATCACCTATCTGCACTCTCAGACCGTAACATGACAACCACCTACCTACCCGCACTCTCAGACCGTAACATGACAATCACCTACCTACCCGCACTCTCAGACCGTAAAATGACAACCACCTGCCTACCCGCACTCTCAGACCGTAAAATGACAATCACCTACCTACCCGCACTCTCAGACCGTAACATGACAACCACCTACCTACCCGCACTCTCAGAACGTAACATGACAATCACATACCTACCCGCACTCTCAGCCCGTAACATGACAATCACCTACCCACCCGCACTCTCAGACCGTAACATGACAATCACCTACCTACCCGCACTCTCAGACCGTAACATGACAACCACCTACCTACCCGCACTCGCAGACCGTAACATGACAATCACATACCTACCCGCACTCTCAGACCGTAACATGACAATCACCTACCTACCCGCACTCTCAGACCGTAACATGACAACCACCTACCTACCCGCACTCTCAGACCGTAACATGACAATCACATACCTACCCGCACTCTCAGACCGTAACATGACAATCACCTACCTACCCGCACTCGCAGACCGTAACATGACAATAACATACCTACCCGCACTCTCAGACCGTAACATGACAATCACCTACCAGCAGTCTCAGACCATAACATGACAAACACCTACCCGCAATCTCAGACCATAACATGACAATCACCTACCCGCACTCGCAGACCGGAACATGACAACCACCTACCCGCACTCTCAGACCGTAACATGACAATCACCTACCTGCACTCTCAGACCGTAACATGACAATCACCTACCTGCACTCTCAGACCTTAACATGACAATCACCTACCAGCAGTCTCAGACCATAACATGACAAACACCTACCCGCAATCTCAGACCATAACATGACAATCACCTACCCGCACTCGCAGACAGTAACATGACAACCACCTACCCGCACTCTCAGACGGTAACATGACAATCACCTACCTGCACTCTCAGACCGTAACATGACAATCACCTACCCGCACTCTCAGACCGTAACATGACAATCACCTACCCGCACTCTCAGACCGTAACATGACAATCACCTACCCGCAATCTCAGACCATAACATGACAATCATCTACCCGCACTCTCAGACCGTAAAATGACAACCACCTACCCGCACTCTCAGACCGTAACATGACAACCACCTACCCGCACTCTCAGACCGTAACATGACAATCACCTACCCGCACTCTCAGACCGTAACATGACAATCACCTACCCGCACTCTCAGACCATAACATGACAACCACCTACCCGCACTCTCAGACCGTAACATGACAATCACCTACCTGCACTCTCAGACCGTAACATGACAATCACCTACCCGCACTCTCAGACCGTAACATGACAACCACCTACCTGCACTATCAGACCATAACATGACAATCACCTATCTGCACTCTCAGACCGTAACATGACAACCACCTACCTACCCGCACTCTCAGACCGTAACATGACAATCACCTACCTACCCGCACTCTCAGACCGTAAAATGACAACCACCTACCTACCCGCACTCTCAGACCGTAACATGACAATCACCTACCTACCCGCACTCTCAGACCGTAACATGACAACCACCTACCTACCCGCACTCTCAGAACGTAACATGACAATCACATACCTACCCGCACTCTCAGACCGTAACATGACAATCACCTACCTACCCGCACTCTCAGACCGTAACATGACAATCACCTACCCGCACTCTCAGACCGTAACATGACAACCACCTACCCGCACTCTCAGACCGTAACATGACAATCACCTACCCGCACTCTCAGACCGTAACATGACAATCACCTACCCGCACTCTCAGACCATAACATGACAACCACCTACCCGCACTCTCAGACCGTAACATGACAATCACCTACCTGCACTCTCAGACCGTAACATGACAATCACCTACCCGCACTCTCAGACCGTAACATGACAACCACCTACCTGCACTATCAGACCATAACATGACAATCACCTATCTGCACTCTCAGACCGTAACATGACAACCACCTACCTACCCGCACTCTCAGACCGTAACATGACAATCACCTACCTACCCGCACTCTCAGACCGTAAAATGACAACCACCTACCTACCCGCACTCTCAGACCGTAACATGACAATCACCTACCTACCCGCACTCTCAGACCGTAACATGACAACCACCTACCTACCCGCACTCTCAGAACGTAACATGACAATCACATACCTACCCGCACTCTCAGACCGTAACATGACAATCACCTACCTACCCGCACTCTCAGACCGTAACATGACAATCACCTACCTACCCGCACTCTCAGACCGTAACATGACAACCACCTACCTACCCGCACTCGCAGACCGTAACATGACAATCACATACCTACCCGCACTCTCAGACCGTAACATGACAATCACCTACCTACCCGCACTCTCAGACCGTAACATGACAACCACCTACCTACCCGCACTCTCAGACCGTAACATGACAATCACATACCTACCCGCATTCTCAGACCGTAACATGACAATCACATACCTACCCGCACTCGCAGACCGTAACATGACAATAACATACCTACCCGCACTCTCAGACCGTAACATGACAATCACCTACCTACCCGCACTCTCAGATCGTAACATGACAATCACCTACCTACCCGCACTCTCAGACCGTAAGATGACAACCACCTACCTGCACTCTCAGACCGTAACATGACAATCACATACCCGCACTCTCAGACCGTAAAATGACAATCACCTACTCGCACTCTCAGACCATAACATGACAATCACCTACTCGCACTCTCAGACAGTAACATGACAATCACCTACCTGCACTCTCAGACCGTAACATGACAACCACCTACCTGCACTCTCAGACCGTAACATGACAATCACCTACCCGCACTCTCAGACCGTAACATGACAATCACCTACTCGCACTCTCAGACCATAACATGACAATCACCTACCTGCACTCTCAGACCGTAACATGACAACCACCTACCTGCACTCTCAGACCGTAACATGACAACCACCTACCTGCACTATCAGACCATAACATGACAATCACCTATCTGCACTCTCAGACCGTAACATGACAACCACCTACCTACCCGCACTCTCAGACCGTAACATGACAATCACCTACCTACCCGCACTCTCAGACCGTAAAATGACAACCACCTGCCTACCCGCACTCTCAGACCGTAAAATGACAATCACCTACCTACCCGCACTCTCAGACCGTAACATGACAACCACCTACCTACCCGCACTCTCAGAACGTAACATGACAATCACATACCTACCCGCACTCTCAGCCCGTAACATGACAATCACCTACCCACCCGCACTCTCAGACCGTAACATGACAATCACCTACCTACCCGCACTCTCAGACCGTAACATGACAACCACCTACCTACCCGCACTCGCAGACCGTAACATGACAATCACATACCTACCCGCACTCTCAGACCGTAACATGACAACCACCTACCTACCCGCACTCGCAGACCGTAACATGACAATCACATACCTACCCGCACTCTCAGACCGTAACATGACAATCACCTACCTACCCGCACTCTCAGACCGTAACATGACAACCACCTACCTACCCGCACTCTCAGACCGTAACATGACAATCACATACCTACCCGCACTCTCAGACCGTAACATGACAATCACCTACCTACCCGCACTCGCTGACCGTAACATGACAATAACATACCTACCCGCACTCTCAGACCGTAACATGACAATCACCTACCTACCCGCACTCTCAGACCGTAACATGACAATCACCTACCTACCCGCACTCTCAGACCGTAAGATGACAACCACCTACCTGCACTCTCAGACCGTAACATGACAATCACATACCCGCACTCTCAGACCGTAAAATGACAATCACCTACTCGCACTCTCAGACCATAACATGACAATCACCTACTCGCACTCTCAGACAGTAACATGACAATCACCTACCTGCACTCTCAGACCGTAACATGACAACCACCTACCTGCACTCTCAGACCGTAACATGGCAATCACCTACCCGCACTCTCAGACCGTAACATGACAATCACCTACTCGCACTCTCAGACCATAACATGACAATCACCTACCTGCACTCTCAGACCGTAACATGACAACCACCTACCTGCACTCTCAGACCGTAACATGACAATCACCTACCCGCACTCTCAGACAATAACATGACAATCACCTATCCGCACTCTAAGACCGTAACATGACAATCACCTATCCGCACTCTCAGATCGTAACATGACAATCCCCAGCCTGCACTCTCAGACCATGACATGACAATCACCAGCCTGCACTCTCAGACCGTAACATGACAATCACCAGTCCGTACTCTCAGACCGTAACATGACAATCACCAGCCTGCACTCTCAGACCGTAACATGACAATCACCTACCCGCACTCTCAGACAATAACATGACAATCACCTATCCGCACTCTCAGATCGTAACATGACAATCCCCAGCCTGCACTCTCAGACCGTAACATGACAATCACCTATCCGCACTATCAGATCCTAACATGACAATCCCCAGCCTGCACTCTCAGACCGTAACATGACAATCACCAGCCTGCACTCTCAGACCGTAACATGACAATCACCTACCCGCATTCTCAGACCGTAACATGACAATCACCTACCTGCACTCTCAGACTGTAACGTGACAATCACCTACCTGCACTCTCAGACCGTAACATGACAATCACCTACCCGCACTCTCAGACCGTAACTTGACAATCACCTACCTGCACTCTCAGACAGTAACATGACAATCACCTACTCGCACTCTCAGACAGTAACATGACAATCACCTACCCGCACACTCAGACCGTAACATGACAATGACCTACCCGCACTCTCAGACCGTAACATGACAATCACCTACTCGCATTCTAAGACCATAACATGACAACCACCTACCGCACTCTCAGACCGTAACTTGACAATCACCTACCTGCACTCTCAGACAGTAACATGACAATCACCTACCTGCACTCTCAGACCGTAACATGACAATCACCTACTTGCACTCTCAGACCATAACATGACAACCACCTACCGCACTCTCAGACCGTAACATGACAATCACCTACCTGCACTCTCAGACAGTAACATGACAATCACCTACCTGCACTCTCAGACCGTAACATGACAATCACCTATCTGCACTCTCAGACCGTAACATGACAACCACCTACCTACCCGCACTCTCAGACCGTAACATGACAATACCTACCTACCCGCACTCTCAGACCGTAAAATGACAACCACCTGCCTACCCGCACTCTCAGACCGTAAAATGACAATCACCTACCTACCCGCACTCTCAGACCGTAACATGACAACCACCTACCTACCCGCACTCTCAGAACGTAACATGACAATCACATACCTACCCGCACTCTCAGTCCGTAACATGACAATCACCTACCTACCCGCACTCTCAGACCGTAACATGACAATCACCTACCTACCCGCACTCTCAGACCGTAACATGACAACCACCTACCTACCCGCACTCTCAGACCGTAACATGACAATCACATACCTACCGCACTCTCAGACCGTAACATGACAATCACCTACCTACCCGCACTCTCAGACCGTAACATGACAACCACCTACCTACCCACACTCTCAGACCGTAACATGACAATCACATAACTACCCGCACTCTCAGACCGTAACATGACAATCACCTACCTACCCGCACTCTCAGACCGTAACATGACAATAACATACCTACCCGCACTCTCAGACCGTAACATGACAATCACCTACCTACCCGCACTCTCAGACCGTAACATGACAATCACCTACCTACCCGCACTCTCAGACCGTAACATGACAACCACCTACCTGCACTCTCAGACCGTAACATGACAATCACATACCCGCACTCTCAGACCGTAAAATGACAATCACCTACTCGCACTCTCAGACCATAACATGACAATCACCTACTCGCACTCTCAGACAGTAACATGACAATCACCTACCTGCACTCTCAGACCGTAACATGACAACCACCTACCTGCACTCTCAGACCGTAACATGACAATCACCTACCCGCACTCTCAGACCGTAACATGACAATCACCTACTCGCACTCTCAGACCATAACATGACAATCACCTACCTGCACTCTCAGACCGTAACATGACAACCACCTACCTGCACTCTCAGACCGTAACATGACAATCACCTACCCGCACTCTCAGACAATAACATGACAATCACCTATCCGCACTCTCAGACCGTAACATGACAATCACCTATCCGCACTCTCAGATCGTAACATGACAATCCCCACCTGCACTCTCAGACCATGACATGACAATCACCAGCCTGCACTCTCAGACCGTAACATGACAATCACCAGTCCGCACTCTCAGACCGTAACATGACAATCACCAGCCTGCACTCTCAGACCGTAACATGACAATCACCTACCCGCACTCTCAGACAATAACATGACAATCACCTATCCGCACTCTCAGATCGTAACATGACAATCCACAGCCTGCACTCTCAGACCGTAACATGACAATCACCTATCCGCACTCTCAGACCTAACATGACAATCCCCACCTGCACTCTCAGACCGTAACATGACAATCACCTACCTGCACTCTCAGACCGTAACATGACAATCACCTACCCGCACTCTCAGACCGTAACATGACAATCACCTACCTGCACTCTCAGACCGTAACATGACAATCACCTACCTGCACTCTCAGACCGTAACATGACAATCACCTACCCGCACTCTCAGACCGTAACATGACAATCACCTACCTGCACTCTCAGACCGTAACATGACAATCACCTACTCGCACTCTCAGACAGTAACATGACAATCACCTACCCGCACACTCAGACCGTAACATGACAATCACCTACCCGCACTCTCAGACCGTAACATGACAATCACCTACTCGCACTCTCAGACCATAACATGACAACCACCTACCGCACTCTCAGACCGTAACATGACAATCACCTACCTGCACTCTCAGACAGTAACATGACAATCACCTACCTGCACTCTCAGACCGTAACATGACAATCACCTACCTGCACTCTCAGACCGTAACATGACAACCACCTACCGCACTCTCAGACCGTAACATGACAATCACCTACCTGCACTCTCAGACCGTAACATGACAATCACCTACCCGCACTCTCAGACCGTAACATGACAATCACCTACCTGCACTCTCAGACCGTAACATGACAACCACCTACCTGCACTCTCAACCGTAACATGACAACCACCTACCTGCACTCTCAAACCGTAACATGACAACCACCTACCTGCACTCTCAAACCGTAACATGACAACCACCTACCTGCACTCTCAAACCGTAACATGACAATCACCAATCTGCACTCTCAAACCGTAACATGACAACCACCTACCCGCACTCTCAGACCGTAACATGACAATCACCTGCCTGCACTCTCAGACCGTAACATGACAATCACCTACCTGCACTCTCAGACCGTAACATGACAATCACCTACCTGCACTCTCAAACCGTAACATGACAACCACCTACCTGCACTCTCAGACCGTAACATGACAATCACCTACCTGCACTCTCAGGCCGTAACATGACAACCACCTACCTGCACTCTCAAACCGTAACATGACAACCACCTACCTGCACTCTCAGACCGAACGTAACATGACAATCACCTACCCGCACTCTCAGACCATAACATGACAACCACCTACCCGCACTCTCAGACCGTAACATGACAACCACCTACTCGCACTCTCAGACCGTAACATGACAATCACCTACCTGCACTCTCAAACCGTAACATGACAATCACCTACCTGCACTCTCAGACCGTAACATGACAATCACCTACCCGCACTCTCAGACCATAACATGACAATCACCTACCGCACTCTCAGACCATAACATGACAATCACCTACCCGCACTCTCAGACCGTAACATGACAATCACCTACCTGCACTCTCAGACCGTAACATGACAACCACCTACCCGCACTCTCAGACCGTAACATGACAATCACCTACCCGCACTCTCAGAGCATAACATGACAACCATCTACCCGCACTCTCAGACCGTAACATGACAATCACCTACCTGCACTCTCAGACCGTAACATGACAACCACCTACCCGCACTCTCAGACCGTAACATGACAACCACCTACCCGCACTCTCAGACCGTAACATGACAATCACCTACCTGCACTCTCAGACCGTAACATGACAATCACCTACCTGCACTCTCAGACCATAACATGACAATCACCTACCCGCACTCTCAGACCATAACATGACAATCACCTACCCGCACTCTCAGACCATAACATGACAATCACCTACCCGCACTCTCAGACCGTAACATGACAATCACCTACCTGCACTCTCAGACCGTAACATGACAACCACCTACCCGCACTCTCAGACCGTAACATGACAATCACCTACCCGCACTCTCAGACCATAACATGACAACCACCTACCCGCACTCTCAGACCGTAACATGACAATCACCTACCTGCACTCTCAGACCGTAACATGACAATCACCTACCCGCACTCTCAGACCGTAACATGACAACCACCTACCTGCACTCTCAGACCATAACATGACAATCACCTACCTGCACTCTCAGACCGTAACATGACAACCACCTACCTACCCGCACTCTCAGACCGTAACATGACAATCACCTACCTGCACTCTCAGACCGTAACATGACAACCACCTACCTACCCGCACTCTCAGACCGTAACATGACAATCACCTACCTGCACTCTCAGACCGTAACATGACAACCACCTACCTACCCGCACTCTCAGACCGTAACATGACAATCACCTACCTACCCGCACTCTCAGACCGTAACATGACAATAACAGACCTACCCGCACTCTCAGACCGTAACATGACAATCACCTACCTACCCGCACTCTCAGACCGTAACATGACAACCACCTACCTGCACTCTCAGACCGTAACATGACAATCACCTACCGCACTCTCAGACCGTAACATGACAATCCCCTACCTGCACTCTCAGACCGTAACATGACAATCACCTACCTGCACTCTCAGACCGTAACATGACAATCACCTACCCGCACTCTCAGACCGTAACATGACAATCACCTACCTGCACTCTCAGACCGTAACATGACAATCACCTACCCGCACTCTCAGACCGTAACATGACAATCACCTACCGCACTCTCAGACCGTAACATGACAATCACCTACCTGCACTCTCAGACCGTAACATGACAATCACCTACCCGCACTCTCAGACCGTAACATGACAATCACCTACCTGCACTCTCAGACCGTAACATGACAATCACCTACCTGCACTCTCAGACCGTAACATGACAACCACCTACCTGCACTCTCAGACCGTAACATGACAATCACCTACCTGCACTCTCAGACCGTAACATGACAACCACCTACCTGCACTCTCAGACCGTAACATGACAACCACCTACCTGCACTCTCAGACCGTAACATGACAATCACCTACCTGCACTCTCAGACCGTAACATGACAACCACCTACCTGCACTCTCAGACCGTAACATGACAATCACCTACCTGCACTCTCAGACCGTAACATGACAATCACCTACCTGCACTCTCAGACCGTAACATGACAATCACCTACCTGCACTCTCAGACCGTAACATGACAACCACCTACCTGCACTCTCAGACCGTAACATGACAACCACCTACCTGCACTCTCAGACCGTAACATGACAACCACCTACCTGCACTCTCAGACCGTAAACATGACAATCACCTACCTGCACTCTCAGACCGTAACATGACAATCACCTACCCGCACTCTCAGACCGTAACATGACAACCACCTACCCGCACTCTCAGACCGTAACATGACAACCACCTACCCGCACTCTCAGACCGTAACATGACAATCACCTACCTGCACTCTCAGACCGTAACATGACAATCACCTACCTGCACTCTCAGACCGTAACATGACAATCACCTACCGCACTCTCAGACCATAACATGACAATCACCTACCCGCACTCTCAGACCGTAACATGACAATCACCTACCTGCACTCTCAGACCGTAACATGACAACCACCTACCGCACTCTCAGACCGTAACATGACAATCACCTACCCGCACTCTCAGACCGTAACATGACAACCACCTACCCGCACTCTCAGACCGTAACATGACAATCACCTACCTGCACTCTCAGACCGTAACATGACAATCACCTACCCGCACTCTCAGACCGTAACATGACAACCACCTACCTGCACTCTCAGACCGTAACATGACAATCACCTACCTGCACTCTCAGACCGTAACATGACAACCACTACCTACCCGCACTCTCAGACCGTAACATGACAATCACCTACCTGCACTCTCAGACCGTAACATGACAACCACCTACTACCCGCACTCTCAGACCGTAACATGACAATCACCTACCCGCACTCTCAGACCGTAACATGACAACCACCTACCTACCCGCACTCTCAGACCGTAACATGACAATCACCTACCTACCCGCACTCTCAGACCGTAACATGACAACCACCTACCGCACTCTCAGACCGTAACATGACAATCACCTACCTACCTGCACTCTCAGACCGTAACATGACAACCACCTACCTGCACTCTCAGACCGTAACATGACAACCACCTACCTGCACTCTCAGACCGTAACATGACAACACCTACCTACCCGCACTCTCAGACCGTAACATGACAATCACCTACCTACCTGCACTCTCAGACCGTAACATGACAATCACCTACCGCACTCTCAGACCGTAACATGACAATCACCTACTCGCACTCTCAGACCGTAACATGACAATCACCTACCTGCACTCTCAGACCGTAACATGACAACCACCTACCTGCACTCTCAGACCGTAACATGACAACCACCTACCTGCACTCTCAGACCGTAACATGACAATCACCTACCTGCACTCTCAGACCGTAACATGACAACCACCTACCCGCACTCTCAGACCGTAACATGACAATCACCTACTCGCACTCTCAGACCGTAACATGACAATCACCTACCTGCACTCTCAGACCGTAACATGACAACCACCTACCCGCACTCTCAGACCGTAACATGACAATCACCACCTGCACTCTCAGACCGTAACATGACAATCACCTACCCGCACTCTCAGACCGTAACATGACAATCACCTATCCGCACTCTCAGACCGTAACATGACAATCACCTATCCGCACTCTCAGACCGTAACATGACAATCACCTACCTGCACTCTCAGACCGTAACATGACAATCACCACCTGCACTCTCAGACCGTAACATGACAATCACCTCCGCACTCTCAGACCGTAACATGACAATCACCACCTGCACTCTCAGACCGTAACATGACAATCACCTACCCGCACTCTCAGACCGTAACATGACAATCACCTCCGCACTCTCAGACCGTAACATGACAATCACCTATCCGCACTCTCAGACCGTAACATGACAATCCCCTACCTGCACTCTCAGACCGTAACATGACAATCACCTACCTGCACTCTCAGACCGTAACATGACAATCACCTACCCGCACTCTCAGACCGTAACATGACAATCACCTACCTGCACTCTCAGACCGTAACATGACAATCACCTACCTGCACTCTCAGACCGTAACATGACAATCACCTACCCGCACTCTCAGACCGTAACATGACAATCACCTACCTGCACTCTCAGACCGTAACATGACAATCACCTACTCGCACTCTCAGACCGTAACATGACAATCACCTACCCGCACTCTCAGACCGTAACATGACAATGACCTACCCGCACTCTCAGACCGTAACATGACAATCACCTACTCGCACTCTAAGACCATAACATGACAACCACCTACCGCACTCTCAGACCGTAACATGACAATCACCTACCTGCACTCTCAGACCGTAACATGACAATCACCTACCTGCACTCTCAGACCGTAACATGACAATCACCTACCTGCACTCTCAGACCGTAACATGACAATCACCTACCTGCACTCTCAGACCGTAACATGACAATCACCTACCCGCACTCTCAGACCGTAACATGACAATCACCTACCTGCACTCTCAGACCGTAACATGACAATCACCTACCTGCACTCTCAGACCGTAACATGACAATCACCTACCTGCACTCTCAGACCGTAACATGACAATCACCTACCCGCACTCTCAGACCGTAACATGACAATCACCTACCCGCACTCTCAGACCGTAACATGACAACCACCTACCTGCACTCTCAGACCGTAACATGACAACCACCTACCTGCACTCTCAGACCGTAACATGACAACCACCTACCTGCACTCTCAGACCGTAACATGACAATCACCTACCTGCACTCTCAACCGTAACATGACAACCACCTACCCGCACTCTCAGACCGTAACATGACAATCACCTACCTGCACTCTCAGACCGTAACATGACAATCACCTACCTGCACTCTCAGACCGTAACATGACAATCACCTACCTGCACTCTCAGACCGTAACATGACAACCACCTACCTGCACTCTCAGACCATACGTAACATGACAATCACCTACCTGCACTCTCAGACCGTAACATGACAACCACCTACCTGCACTCTCAAACCGTAACATGACAACCACCTACCTGCACTCTCAGACCGAACATAACATGACAATCACCTACCCGCACTCTCAGACCGTAACATGACAACCACCTACCCGCACTCTCAGACCATAACATGACAACCACCTACCCGCACTCTCAGACCGTAACATGACAATCACCTACCTGCACTCTCAGACCGTAACATGACAATCACCTACCTGCACTCTCAGACCGTAACATGACAATCACCTACCCGCACTCTCAGACCATAACATGACAATCACCTACCCGCACTCTCAGACCGTAACATGACAATCACCTACCCGCACTCTCAGACCGTAACATGACAATCACCTACCTGCACTCTCAGACCGTAACATGACAACCACCTACCCGCACTCTCAGACCGTAACATGACAATCACCTACCCGCACTCTCAGACCATAACATGACAACCACCTACCCGCACTCTCAGACCGTAACATGACAATCACCTACCTGCACTCTCAGACCGTAACATGACACCACCTACCCGCACTCTCAGACCGTAACATGACAACCACCTACCCGCACTCTCAGACCGTAACATGACAATCACCTACCTGCACTCTCAGACCGTAACATGACAATCACCTACCTGCACTCTCAGACCGTAACATGACAATCACCTACCCGCACTCTCAGACCGTAACATGACAATCACCTACCCGCACTCTCAGACCGTAACATGACAATCACCTACCCGCACTCTCAGACCGTAACATGACAATCACCTACCTACACTCTCAGACCGTAACATGACAACCACCTACCCGCACTCTCAGACCGTAACATGACAATCACCTACCCGCACTCTCAGACCGTAACATGACAACCACCTACCCGCACTCTCAGACCGTAACATGACAATCACCTACCTGCACTCTCAGACCGTAACATGACAATCACCTACCCGCACTCTCAGACCGTAACATGACAACCACCTACCTGCACTCTCAGACCATAACATGACAATCACCTACCTGCACTCTCAGACCGTAACATGACAACCACCTACCTACCCGCACTCTCAGACCGTAACATGACAATCACCTACCTGCACTCTCAGACCGTAACATGACAACCACCTACCTACCCGCACTCTCAGACCGTAACATGACAATCACCTACCTGCACTCTCAGACCGTAACATGACAACCACTACCTACCCGCACTCTCAGACCGTAACATGACAATCACCTACCTACCCGCACTCTCAGACCGTAACATGACAATAACACCTACCCGCACTCTCAGACCGTAACATGACAATCACCTACCTACCCGCACTCTCAGACCGTAACATGACAATCACCTACCTACCCGCACTCTCAGACCGTAACATGACAACCACCTACCTGCACTCTCAGACCGTAACATGACAACCACCTACCTGCACTCTCAGACCGTAACATGACAATCACCTACCCGCACTCTCAGACCGTAACATGACAATCACCTACCGCACTCTCAGACCGTAACATGACAATCACCTACCTGCACTCTCAGACAGACAGTAACATGACAATCACCTACCTGCACTCTCAGACCGTAACATGACAATCACCTACTCGCACTCTCAGACCATAACATGACAATCACCTACCTGCACTCTCAGACCGTAACATGACAATCACCTACCTGCACTCTCAGACCGTAACATGACAATCACCTACCGCACTCTCAGACCGTAACATGACAATCCCCTACCTGCACTCTCAGACCGTAACATGACAATCACCTACCTGCACTCTCAGACCGTAACATGACAATCACCTACCCGCACTCTCAGACCGTAACATGACAATCACCTACCTGCACTCTCAGACCGTAACATGACAATCACCTACCCGCACTCTCAGACCGTAACATGACAATCACCTACCGCACTCTCAGACCGTAACATGACAATCACCTACCTGCACTCTCAGACCGTAACATGACAATCACCTACCCGCACTCTCAGACCGTAACATGACAATCACCTACCTGCACTCTCAGACCGTAACATGACAACCACCTACCTGCACTCTCAACCGTAACATGACAATCACCTACCTGCACTCTCAGACCGTAACATGACAACCACCTACCTGCACTCTCAGACCGTAACATGACAATCACCTACCTGCACTCTCAGACCGTAACATGACAATCACCTACCTGCACTCTCAGACCGTAACATGACAATCACCTACCTGCACTCTCAGACCGTAACATGACAATCACCTACCTGCACTCTCAGACCGTAACATGACAATCACCTACCTGCACTCTCAGACCGTAACATGACAACCACCTACCTGCACTCTCAGACCGTAACATGACAATCACCTACCTGCACTCTCAGACCGTAACATGACAACCACCTACCTGCACTCTCAGACCGTAACATGACAATCACCTACCTGCACTCTCAGACCGTAACATGACAATCACCTACCGCACTCTCAGACCGTAACATGACAACCACCTACCCGCACTCTCAGACTATAACATGACAATCACCTACCCGCACTCTCAGACCGTAACATGACAATCACCTACCTGCACTCTCAGACCGTAACATGACAATCACCTACCTGCACTCTCAGACCGTAACATGACAATCACCTACCCGCACTCTCAGACCGTAACATGACAATCACCTACCCGCACTCTCAGACCGTAACATGACAATCACCTACCTGCACTCTCAGACCGTAACATGACAACCACCTACCGCACTCTCAGACCGTAACATGACAATCACCTACCGCACTCTCAGACCGTAACATGACAACCACCTACCCGCACTCTCAGACCGTAACATGACAATCACCTACCTGCACTCTCAGACCGTAACATGACAATCACCTACCCGCACTCTCAGACCGTAACATGACAACCACCTACCTGCACTCTCAGACCGTAACATGACAATCACCTACCTGCACTCTCAGACCGTAACATGACAACCACCTACCTACCCGCACTCTCAGACCGTAACATGACAATCACCTACCTGCACTCTCAGACCGTAACATGACAACCACCTACCTACCCGCACTCTCAGACCGTAACATGACAATCACCTACCTACCCGCACTCTCAGACCGTAACATGACAACCACCTACCTACCCGCACTCTCAGACCGTAACATGACAATCACCTACCTACTCGCACTCTCAGACCGTAACATGACAACCACCTACTACCGCACTCTCAGACCGTAACATGACAATCACCTACCTACCTGCACTCTCAGACCGTAACATGACAACACCTACCTGCACTCTCAGACCGTAACATGACAACCACCTACCTGCACTCTCAGACCGTAACATGACAATCACCTACCTGCACTCTCAGACCGTAACATGACAACCACCTACCCGCACTCTCAGACCGTAACATGACAATCACCTACCGCACTCTCAGACCATAACATGACAATCACCTACCTGCACTCTCAGACCGTAACATGACAACCACCTACCCGCACTCTCAGACCGTAACATGACAATCACCTACCTGCACTCTCAGACCGTAACATGACAATCACCTACCCGCACTCTCAGACAATAACATGACAATCACCTATCCGCACTCTCAGACCGTAACATGACAATCACCTACCGCACTCTCAGACCGTAACATGACAATCCCCAGCCTGCACTCTCAGACCGTAACATGACAATCACCTAGCCTGCACTCTCAGACCGTAACATGACAATCACCAGTCCGCACTCTCAGACCGTAACATGACAATCACCAGCCTGCACTCTCAGACC
Organism: Megaustenia siamemsis; assembly: GCA_032433765.1. NCBI lineage: Eukaryota > Metazoa > Mollusca > Gastropoda > Stylommatophora > Ariophantidae > Megaustenia > Megaustenia siamemsis. The sequence continues at coordinate 61,167,233 of JAVIAB010000046.1, forward strand.
GTAACATGACAATCACCTACCCGCACTCTCAGACAATAACATGACAATCACCTATCCGCACTCTCAGACCGTAACATGACAATCACCTATCCGCACTCTCAGACCGTAACATGACAATCCCCACCCTGCACTCTCAGACCGTAACATGACAATCACCTACCTGCACTCTCAGACCGTAACATGACAATCACCTACCCGCACTCTCAGACCGTAACATGACAATCACCTACCTGCACTCTCAGACCGTAACATGACAATCACCTACCTGCACTCTCAGACCGTAACATGACAATCACCTACCCGCACTCTCAGACCGTAACATGACAATCACCTACCTGCACTCTCAGACCGTAACATGACAATCACCTACCGCACTCTCAGACCGTAACATGACAATCACCTACCCGCACACTCAGACCGTAACATGACAATCACCTACCTGCACTCTCAGACCGTAACATGACAATCACCTACTCGCACTCTCAGACCGTAACATGACACCACCTACCGCACTCTCAGACCGTAACATGACAATCACCTACCTGCACTCTCAGACCGTAACATGACAATCACCTACCTGCACTCTCAGACCGTAACATGACAATCACCTACCTGCACTCTCAGACCGTAACATGACAATCACCTACCTGCACTCTCAGACCGTAACATGACAATCACCTACCTGCACTCTCAGACCGTAACATGACAATCACCTACCTGCACTCTCAGACCGTAACATGACAATCACCTACCTGCACTCTCAGACCGTAACATGACAATCACCTACCTGCACTCTCAGACCGTAACATGACAATCACCTACCTGCACTCTCAGACCGTAACATGACAATCACCTACCTGCACTCTCAGACCGTAACATGACAACCACCTACCTGCACTCTCAGACCGTAACATGACAACCACCTACCTGCACTCTCAGACCGTAACATGACAACCACCTACCTGCACTCTCAAACCGTAACATGACAACCACCTACCTGCACTCTCAGACCGTAACATGACAACCACCTACCTGCACTCTCAGACCGTAACATGACAATCACCTACCTGCACTCTCAGACCGTAACATGACAATCACCTACCTGCACTCTCAGACCGTAACATGACAATCACCTACCTGCACTCTCAGACCGTAACATGACAACCACCTACCCTCACTCTCAGACCGTAACATGACAATCACCTACCTGCACTCTCAGACCGTAACATGACAACCACCTACCTGCACTCTCAGACCGTAACATGACAATCACCTACCTGCACTCTCAGACCGTAACATGACAACCACCTACCTGCACTCTCAAACCGTAACATGACAACCACCTACCTGCACTCTCAGACCGTACGTAACATGACAATCACCTACCCGCACTCTCAGACCATAACATGACAACCACCTACCCGCACTCTCAGACCATAACGACAACCACCTACCCGCACTCTCAGACCGTAACATGACAATCACCTACCTGCACTCTCAGACCGTAACATGACAATCACCTACCTGCACTCTCAGACCGTAACATGACAATCACCTACCCGCACTCTCAGACCGTAACATGACAATCACCTACCCGCACTCTCAGACCATAACATGACAATCACCTACCCGCACTCTCAGACCGTAACATGACAATCACCTACCTGCACTCTCAGACCGTAACATGACAACCACCTACCCGCACTCTCAGACCGTAACATGACAATCACCTACCCGCACTCTCAGACCATAACATGACAACCACCTACCTGCACTCTCAGACCGTAACATGACAATCCACCTACCCACTCTCAGACCGTAACATGACAACCACCTACCTGCACTCTCAGACCGTAACATGACAATCACCTACCTGCACTCTCAGACCGTAACATGACACCACCTACCTGCACTCTCAGACCGTAACATGACAATCACCTACCTGCACTCTCAACCGTAACATGACAATCACCTACCTGCACTCTCAGACCGTAACATGACAATCACCTACCTGCACTCTCAGACCGTAACATGACAATCACCTACCTGCACTCTCAGACCGTAACATGACAACCACCTACCTGCACTCTCAGACCGTAACATGACAACCACCTACCTGCACTCTCAGACCGTAGTAACATGACAATCACCTACCTGCACTCTCAGACCGTAACATGACAATCACCTACCCGCACTCTCAGACCGTAACATGACAATCACCTACCCGCACTCTCAGACCGTAACATGACAATCACCTACCTGCACTCTCAGACCGTAACATGACAATCACCTACCTGCACTCTCAGACCGTAACATGACAATCACCTACCCGCACTCTCAGACCGTAACATGACAATCACCTACCCGCACTCTCAGACATAACATGACAATCACCTACCCGCACTCTCAGACCGTAACATGACAATCACCTACCTGCACTCTCAGACCGTAACATGACAACCACCTACCCGCACTCTCAGACCGTAACATGACAATCACCTACCTGCACTCTCAGACCGTAACATGACAATCCCTACCTACCCGCACTCTCAAACCGTAACATGACAATCACCTACCTACCGCACTCTCAGACCGTAACATGACAACCTACCTACCCGCACTCTCAGACCGTAACATGACAATCACTACCTACCGCACTCTCAGACCGTAACATGACAACCACCTACCTACCCGCACTCTCAGAACTCAGACCGTAACATGACAATCACCTACCTACCTGCACTCTCAGACCGTAACATGACAATCACCTACCTACCCGCACTCTCAGACCGTAACATGACAATCACCTACCTACCCGCACTCTCAGACCGTAACATGACAATCACCTACCTACCCGCACTCTCAGACCGTAACATGACAACCACCTACCTGCACTCTCAGACCGTAACATGACAACCACCTACCTGCACTCTCAGACCGTAACATGACAATCACCTACCTGCACTCTCAGACCGTAACATGACAATCACCTACTCGCACTCTCAGACCGTAACATGACATCACCTACCGCACTCTCAGACCGTAACATGACAATCACCTACTCGCACTCTCAGACCATAACATGACAATCACCTACCTGCACTCTCAGACCGTAACATGACAATCACCTACCTGCACTCTCAGACCGTAACATGACAACACCTACCTGCACTCTCAGACCGTAACATGACAACCACCTACCCGCACTCTCAGACCGTAACATGACAATCACCTACCTGCACTCTCAGACCGTAACATGACAATCACCTACCCGCACTCTCAGACCAATAACATGACAATCACCTACCGCACTCTCAGACCGTAACATGACAATCACCTACCCGCACTCTCAGACCGTAACATGACAATCACCTACCTGCACTCTCAGACCGTAACATGACAATCACCTACCTGCACTCTCAGACCGTAACATGACAATCACCTACCGCACTCTCAGACCGTAACATGACAATCACTACCTGCACTCTCAGACCGTAACATGACAATCACCTACCCGCACTCTCCGAGACGTAACATGACAATCACCTACCGCACTCTCAGACCGTAACATGACAATCACCTACCCGCACTCTCAGACCGTAACATGACAATCACCTACCTGCACTCTCAGACCGTAACATGACAATCACCTACCTGCACTCTCAGACCGTAACATGACAATCACCTACCCGCACTCTCAGACCGTAACATGACAATCACCTACCTGCACTCTCAGACCGTAACATGACAATCACCTACCTGCACTCTCAGACCGTAACATGACAATCACCTACCCGCACTCTCAGACCGTAACATGACAATCACCTACCTGCACTCTCAGACCGTAACATGACAATCACCTACCGCACTCTCAGACCGTAACATGACAATCACCTACCTGCACTCTCAGACCGTAACATGACAACCACCTACCTGCACTCTCAAACCGTAACATGACAATCACCAACCTGCACTCTCAAACCGTAACATGACAATCACCTACCTGCACTCTCAGACCGTAACATGACAATCACCTACCTGCACTCTCAAACCGTAACATGACAATCACCTACCTGCACTCTCAGACCGTAACATGACAATCACCTACCTGCACTCTCAGACCGTAACATGACAACCACCTACCCTCACTCAGACCGTAACATGACAATCACCTACCTGCACTCTCAAACCGTAACATGACAACCAACTACCTGCACTCTCAGACCATACCGTAACATGACAATCACCTACCTGCACTCTCAGACCGTAACATGACAACCACCTACCTGCACTCTCAAACCGTAACATGACAACCACCTACCTGCACTCTCAGACCCGTAACATGACAATCACCTACCCGCACTCTCAGACCGTAACATGACAACCACCTACCCGCACTCTCAGACCGTAACATGACAACCACCTACCCGCACTCTCAGACCGTAACATGACAATCACCTACCTGCACTCTCAGACCGTAACATGACAATCACCTACCTGCACTCTCAGACCGTAACATGACAATCACCTACCCGCACTCTCAGACCGTAACATGACAATCACCTACCCGCACTCTCAGACCGTAACATGACAATCACCTACCCGCACTCTCAGACCGTAACATGACAATCACCTACCTGCACTCTCAGACCGTAACATGACAATCACCTACCCGCACTCTCAGACCGTAACATGACAATCACCTACCCGCACTCTCAGACCGTAACATGACAACCACCTACCGCACTCTCAGACCGTAACATGACAATCACCTACCTGCACTCTCAGACCGTAACATGACAATCACCTACCCGCACTCTCAGACCGTAACATGACAACCACCTACCCGCACTCTCAGACCGTAACATGACAATCACCTACCTGCACTCTCAGACCGTAACATGACAATCACCTACCTGCACTCTCAGACCGTAACATGACAATCACCTACCCGCACTCTCAGACCGTAACATGACAATCACCTACCCGCACTCTCAGACCGTAACATGACAATCACCTACCCGCACTCTCAGACCGTAACATGACAATCACCTACCTGCACTCTCAGACCGTAACATGACAACCACCTACCCGCACTCTCAGACCGTAACATGACAATCACCTACCCGCACTCTCAGACCGTAACATGACAATCACCTACCCGCACTCTCAGACCGTAACATGACAATCACCTACCTGCACTCTCAGACCGTAACATGACAACCACCTACCTACACTCTCAGACCGTAACATGACAATCACCTACCTGCACTCTCAGACCGTAACATGACAAACCTACCTACCCGCACTCTCAGACCGTAACATGACAATCACCTACCTACTGCACTCTCAGACCGTAACATGACAACCACCTACCTACCCGCACTCTCAGACCGTAACATGACAATCACCTACCTGCACTCTCAGACCGTAACATGACAACCACCTACCTGCACTCTCAGACCGTAACATGACAATCACCTACCCGCACTCTCAGACCGTAACATGACAATCACCTACCTGCACTCTCAGACCGTAACATGACAATCACCTACCTACCGCACTCTCAGACCGTAACATGACAACCACCTACCCGCACTCTCAGACCGTAACATGACAATCACCTACCTGCACTCTCAGACCGTAACATGACAATCACCTACCTGCACTCTCAGACCGTAACATGACAATCACCTATCCGCACTCTCAGACCGTAACATGACAATCACCTATCCGCACTCTCAGATCGTAACATGACAATCCCCAGCCTGCACTCTAAGACCGTAACATGACAATCATCTACCTGCACTCTCAGACCGTAACATGACAATCACCTACCTGCACTCTCAGACCGTAACATGACAACCACCTACCTGCACTCTCAGACCGTAACATGACAATCACCTACCCGCACTCTCAGACCGTAACATGACAATCACCTACCCGCACTCTCAGACCGTAACATGACAATCACCTACCCGCACTCTCAGACCGTAACATGACAATCACCTACCCGCACTCTCAGACCGTAACATGACAATCACCTACCCGCACTCTCAGACCGTAACATGACAATCACCTACCGCACTCTCAGACCGTAACATGACAATCACCTACCTGCACTCTCAGACCGTAACATGACAACCACCTACCGCACTCTCAGACCGTAACATGACAATCACCTACCCGCACTCTCAGACCATAACATGACAATCACCTACCCGCACTCTCAGACCGTAACATGACAATCACCTACCTGCACTCTCAGACCGTAACATGACAATCACCTACCCGCACTCTCAGACCGTAACATGACAACCACCTACCTGCACTCTCAGACCGTAACATGACAATCACCTACCTGCACTCTCAGACCGTAACATGACAACCACCTACCTACCCGCACTCTCAGACCGTAACATGACAATCACCTACCTGCACTCTCAGACCGTAACATGACAACCACCTACCTACCCGCACTCTCAGACCGTAACATGACAATCACCTACCTCCGCACTCTCAGACCGTAACATGACAATCACCACCTACCCGCACTCTCAGACCGTAACATGACAATCACCACCTACCCGCACTCTCAGACCGTAACATGACAATCACCTACCCGCACTCTCAGACCGTAACATGACAATCACCTACCTACCGCACTCTCAGACCGTAACATGACAATCACCACCTACCCGCACTCTCAGACCGTAACATGACAATCACCACCTACCCGCACTCTCAGACCGTAACATGACAATCACCTACCTGCACTCTCAGACCGTAACATGACAATCACCTACTCGCACTCTCAGACCGTAACATGACAATCACCTACCTGCACTCTCAGACCGTAACATGACAATCACCTACTCGCACTCTCAGACCGTAACATGACAATCACCTACCCGCACTCTCAGACCGTAACATGACAATCACCTACCCGCACTCTCAGACCGTAACATGACAATCACCTACCTGCACTCTCAGACCGTAACATGACAACCACCTACCGCACTCTCAGACCGTAACATGACAATCACCTACCCGCACTCTCAGACCGTAACATGACAAACACCTACCTGCACTCTCAGACCGTAACATGACAATCACCTACCTGCACTCTCAGACCGTAACATGACAATCACCTACCTGCACTCTCAGACCGTAACATGACAACCACCTACCTGCACTCTCAGACCGTAACATGACAATCACCTACCTGCACTCTCAGACCGTAACATGACAACCACCTACCTGCACTCTCAGACCGTAACATGACAACCACCTACCTGCACTCTCAGACGTACGTAACATGACAATCACCTACCCGCACTCTCAGACCGTAACATGACAACCACCTACCCGCACTCTCAGACCGTAACATGACAATCACCTACCTGCACTCTCAGACCGTAACATGACAATCACCTACCTGCACTCTCAGACCGTAACATGACAATCACCTACCTGCACTCTCAGACCGTAACATGACAACCACCTACCTGCACTCTCAGACCGTAACATGACAATCACCTACCTGCACTCTCAGACCGTAACATGACAATCACCTACCTGCACTCTCAGACCGTAACATGACAACCACCTACCTGCACTCTCAGACCGTAACATGACAATCACCTACCGCACTCTCAGACCGTAACATGACAATCACCTACCGCACTCTCAGACCGTAACATGACAATCACCTACCTGCACTCTCAGACCGTAACATGACAATCACCTACCTGCACTCTCAGACCGTAACATGACAATCACCTACCTGCACTCTCAGACCGTAACATGACAATCACCTACCTGCACTCTCAGACCGTAACATGACAATCACCTACCTGCACTCTCAGACCGTAACATGACAATCACCTACCTGCACTCTCAGACCGTAACATGACAATCACCTACCTGCACTCTCAGACCGTAACATGACAATCACCTACCTGCACTCTCAGACCGTAACATGACAATCACCTACCTGCACTCTCAGACCGTAACATGACAATCACCTACCTGCACTCTCAGACCGTAACATGACAATCACCTACCTGCACTCTCAGACCGTAACATGACAATCACCTACCTGCACTCTCAGACCGTAACATGACAATCACCTACCTGCACTCTCAGACCGTAACATGACAATCACCTACCTGCACTCTCAGACCGTAACATGACAATCACCTACCTGCACTCTCAGACCGTAACATGACAATCACCTACCTGCACTCTCAGACCGTAACATGACAACCACCTACCCTGCACTCTCAGACCGTAACATGACAATCACCTACCTGCACTCTCAGACCGTAACATGACAATCACCTACCTGCACTCTCTCAGACGTAACATGACAATCACCTACCTGCACTCTCAGACCGTAACATGACAATCACCTACCTGCACTCTCAGACCGTAACATGACAATCACCTACCTGCACTCTCAGACCACGTAACATGACAATCACCTACCCGCACTCTCAGACCGTAACATGACAATCACCTACCTGCACTCTCAGACCGTAACATGACAATCACCTACCTGCACTCTCAGACCGTAACATGACAATCACCTACCGCACTCTCAGACCATAACATGACAATCACCTACCCGCACTCTCAGACCATAACATGACAATCACCTACCCGCACTCTCAGACCGTAACATGACAATCACCTACCTGCACTCTCAGACCGTAACATGACAACCACCTACCCGCACTCTCAGACCGTAACATGACAATCACCTACCCGCACTCTCAGACCGTAACATGACAACCACCTACCCGCACTCTCAGACCGTAACATGACAATCACCTACCTGCACTCTCAGACCGTAACATGACAACCACCTACCTGCACTCTCAGACCGTAACATGACAATCACCTACCTGCACTCTCAGACCGTAACATGACAACCACCTACCTACCCGCACTCTCAGACCGTAACATGACAATCACCTACCTGCACTCTCAGACCGTAACATGACAACCACCTACCTACCCGCACTCTCAGACCGTAACATGACAATCACCTACCTGCACTCTCAGACCGTAACATGACAACCACCTACCTACCCTCACTCTCAGACCGTAACATGACAATCACCTACCTACCTGCACTCTCAGACCGTAACATGACAATAACATACCTACCCGCACTCTCAGACCGTAACATGACAATCACCTACCTACCCGCACTCTCAGACCGTAACATGACAATCACCTACCTACACGCACTCTCAGACCGTAACATGACAACCACCTACCTGCACTCTCAGACCGTAACATGACAACCACCTACCTGCACTCTCAGACCATAACATGACAATCACCTACCCGCACTCTCAGACCGTAACATGACAATCACCTACTCGCACTCTCAGACCATAACATGACAATCACCTACCTGCACTCTCAGACCGTAACATGACAATCACCTACCTGCACTCTCAGACCGTAACATGACAACCACCTACCTGCACTCTCAGACCGTAACATGACAATCACCTACCCGCACTCTCAGACCGTAACATGACAATCACCTACCTGCACTCTCAGACCGTAACATGACAACCACCTACCTGCACTCTCAGACCGTAACATGACAACACCTACCCGCACTCTCAGACCGTAACATGACAATCACCTACCTGCACTCTCAGACCGTAACATGACAATCACCTACCGCACTCTCAGACCGTAACATGACAATCACCTACCGCACTCTCAGACCGTAACATGACAATCCCTACCTGCACTCTCAGACCGTAACATGACAACCACCTACCTGCACTCTCAGACCGTAACATGACAATCACCTACCCGCACTCTCAGACCGTAACATGACAATCACCTACCCGCACTCTCAGACCGTAACATGACAATCCCCTACCCGCACTCTCAGACCGTAACATGACAATCACCTACCCGCACTCTCAGACCGTAACATGACAATCACCTACCCGCACTCTCAGACCATAACATGACAATCACCTACCCGCACTCTCAGACCGTAACATGACAATCACCTACCTGCACTCTCAGACCGTAACATGACAACCACCTACCCGCACTCTCAGACCGTAACATGACAATCACCTACCCGCACTCTCAGACCATAACATGACAACCACCTACCCGCACTCTCAGACCGTAACATGACAATCACCTACCTGCACTCTCAGACCGTAACATGACAATCACCTACCCGCACTCTCAGACCGTAACATGACAACCACCTACCTGCACTATCAGACCGTAACATGACAATCACCTACCTGCACTCTCAGACCGTAACATGACAACCACCTACCTACCCGCACTCTCAGACCGTAACATGACAATCACCTACCTAACCGCACTCTCAGACCGTAACATGACACCACTACCTACCCGCACTCTCAGACCGTAACATGACAATCACCTACCTACCCGCACTCTCAGACCGTAACATGACAATCACCTACCTACCCGCACTCTCAGACCGTAACATGACAATCACATACCTACCCGCACTCTCAGACCGTAACATGACAATCACCTACCTACCCGCACTCTCAGACCGTAACATGACAATCACCTACCTACCCGCACTCTCAGACCGTAACATGACAACCACCTACCTGCACTCTCAGACCGTAACATGACAACCACCTACCTGCACTCTCAGACCGTAACATGACAATCACCTACCCGCACTCTCAGACCGTAACATGACAATCACCTACTCGCACTCTCAGACCATAACATGACAACCACCTACCGCACTCTCAGACCGTAACATGACAATCACCTACTCGCACTCTCAGACCATAACATGACAATCACCTACCTGCACTCTCAGACAGTAACATGACAATCACCTACCTGCACTCTCAGACCATAACATGACAACCACCTACCTGCACTCTCAGACCGTAACATGACAACCACCTACCCGCACTCTCAGACCGTAACTTGACAATCACCAGCCTGCACTCTCAGACCGTAACATGACAATCACCTACCCGCACTCTCAGACAATAACATGACAATCACCTATCCGCACTCTCAGACCGTAACATGACAATCACCTATCCGCACTCTCAGACCGTAACATGACAATCCCTACCTGCACTCTCAGACCGTAACATGACAATCACCTACCTGCACTCTCAGACCGTAACATGACAATCACCAGTCCGCACTCTCAGACCGTAACATGACAATCACCTACCTGCACTCTCAGACCGTAACATGACAATCACCTACCCGCACTCTCAGACCGTAACATGACAATCACCTACCGCACTCTCAGACCGTAACATGACAATCACCTACCGCACTCTCAGACCGTAACATGACAATCCCCACCTGCACTCTCAGACCGTAACATGACAATCACCTACCTGCACTCTCAGACCGTAACATGACAATCACCTACCCGCACTCTCAGACCGTAACATGACAATCACCTACCTGCACTCTCAGACCGTAACATGACAATCACCTACCTGCACTCTCAGACCGTAACATGACAATCACCTACCTGCACTCTCAGACCGTAACATGACAATCACCTACCTGCACTCTCAGACCGTAACATGACAATCACCTACCCGCACTCTCAGACCGTAACATGACAATCACCTACCTGCACTCTCAGACCGTAACATGACAATCACCTACCTGCACTCTCAGACCGTAACATGACAATCACCTACCTGCACTCTCAGACCGTAACATGACAATCACCTACCTGCACTCTCAGACCGTAACATGACAATCACCTACTCGCACTCTCAGACCGTAACATGACAATCACCTACCTGCACTCTCAGACCGTAACATGACAATCACCTACCGCACTCTCAGACCGTAACATGACAATCACCTACCCGCACTCTCAGACCGTAACATGACAATCACCTACCCGCACTCTCAGACCGTAACATGACAATCACCTACCCGCACTCTCAGACCGTAACATGACAACCACCTACCGCACTCTCAGACCGTAACATGACAATCACCTACCCGCACTCTCAGACCGTAACATGACAATCACCTACCTGCACTCTCAACCGTAACATGACAATCACCTACCTGCACTCTCAGACCGTAACATGACAATCACCTACCTGCACTCTCAGACCGTAACATGACAACCACCTACCTGCACTCTCAGACCGTAACATGACAATCACCTACCTGCACTCTCAGACCGTAACATGACAACCACCTACCTGCACTCTCAGACCGTAACATGACAACCACCTACCTGCACTCTCAGAGACCGTAACATGACAATCACCTACCCGCACTCTCAGACCGTAACATGACAACCACCTACCCGCACTCTCAGACCGTAACATGACAATCACCTACCTACCCGCACTCTCAGACCGTAACATGACAATCACCTACTACCCGCACTCTCAGACCGTAACATGACAACCACCTACCTGCACTCTCAGACCGTAACATGACAACCACCTACCTGCACTCTCAGACCGTAACATGACAATCACCTACCCGCACTCTCAGACCGTAACATGACAATCACCTACTCGCACTCTCAGACCGTAACATGACAACACCTACCCGCACTCTCAGACCGTAACATGACAATCACCTACCTGCACTCTCAGACCGTAACATGACAATCACCTACCTGCACTCTCAGACCATAACATGACAACCACCTACCTGCACTCTCAGACCGTAACATGACAATCACCTACCCGCACTCTCAGACCGTAACATGACAATCACCTACCTGCACTCTCAGACCGTAACATGACAATCACCTACCCGCACTCTCAGACCGTAACATGACAATCACCTACCGCACTCTCAGACCGTAACATGACAATCACCTACCGCACTCTCAGACCGTAACATGACAATCCCTACCTGCACTCTCAGACCGTAACATGACAATCACCTACCTGCACTCTCAGACCGTAACATGACAATCACCTCCGCACTCTCAGACCGTAACATGACAATCACCTACCTGCACTCTCAGACCGTAACATGACAATCACCTACCCGCACTCTCAGACCGTAACATGACAATCACCTACCGCACTCTCAGACCGTAACATGACAATCACCTACCGCACTCTCAGACCGTAACATGACAATCCCTACCTGCACTCTCAGACCGTAACATGACAATCACCTACCTGCACTCTCAGACCGTAACATGACAATCACCTACCCGCACTCTCAGACCGTAACATGACAATCACCTACCCGCACTCTCAGACCGTAACATGACAATCACCTACCGCACTCTCAGACCGTAACATGACAATCACCTACCCGCACTCTCAGACCGTAACATGACAATCACCTACCCGCACTCTCAGACCGTAACATGACAATCACCTACCTGCACTCTCAGACCGTAACATGACAATCACCTACCGCACTCTCAGACCGTAACATGACAATCACCTACCCGCACTCTCAGACCGTAACATGACAATCACCTACCCGCACTCTCAGACCGTAACATGACAATCACCTACCTGCACTCTCAGACCGTAACATGACAATCACCTACCCGCACTCTCAGACCGTAACATGACAACCACCTACCTGCACTCTCAGACCGTAACATGACAATCACCTACCTGCACTCTCAGACCGTAACATGACAAATCACCTACCCGCACTCTCAGACCGTAACATGACAATCACCTACCTACCGCACTCTCAGACCGTAACATGACAACCTACCTACCGCACTCTCAGACCGTAACATGACAATCACCTACCTACCGCACTCTCAGACCGTAACATGACAATCACCTACCTACCCGCACTCTCAGACCGTAACATGACAATCACATACCTACCCGCACTCTCAGACCGTAACATGACAATCACCTACCTACCCGCACTCTCAGACCGTAACATGACAATCACCTACTACCCGCACTCTCAGACCGTAACATGACAACCACCTACCTGCACTCTCAGACCGTAACATGACAACCACCTACCTGCACTCTCAGACCGTAACATGACAATCACCTACCCGCACTCTCAGACCGTAACATGACAATCACCTACTCGCACTCTCAGACCATAACATGACAACCACCTACCCGCACTCTCAGACCGTAACATGACAATCACCTACTGCACTCTCAGACCGTAACATGACAATCACCTACCTGCACTCTCAGACCGTAACATGACAATCACCTACCTGCACTCTCAGACCATAACATGACAACCACCTACCTGCACTCTCAGACCGTAACATGACAACCACCTACCCGCACTCTCAGACCGTAACATGACAATCACCACCTGCACTCTCAGACCGTAACATGACAATCACCTACCCGCACTCTCAGACCGTAACATGACAATCACCTATCCGCACTCTCAGACCGTAACATGACAATCACCTATCCGCACTCTCAGACCGTAACATGACAATCCCCTACCTGCACTCTCAGACCGTAACATGACAATCACCACCTGCACTCTCAGACCGTAACATGACAATCACCTAGTCCGCACTCTCAGACCGTAACATGACAATCACCTACCTGCACTCTCAGACCGTAACATGACAATCACCTACCCGCACTCTCAGACCGTAACATGACAATCACCTACCGCACTCTCAGACCGTAACATGACAATCACCTACCGCACTCTCAGACCGTAACATGACAATCACCTACCTGCACTCTCAGACCGTAACATGACAATCACCTACCTGCACTCTCAGACCGTAACATGACAATCACCTACCCGCACTCTCAGACCGTAACATGACAATCACCTACCTGCACTCTCAGACCGTAACATGACAATCACCTACCTGCACTCTCAGACCGTAACATGACAATCACCTACCTGCACTCTCAGACCGTAACATGACAATCACCTACCTGCACTCTCAGACCGTAACATGACAATCACCTACCCGCACTCTCAGACCGTAACATGACAATCACCTACCTGCACTCTCAGACCGTAACATGACAATCACCTACCTGCACTCTCAGACCGTAACATGACAATCACCTACCTGCACTCTCAGACCGTAACATGACAATCACCTACCTGCACTCTCAGACCGTAACATGACAATCACCTACTCGCACTCTCAGACCGTAACATGACAATCACCTACCTGCACTCTCAGACCGTAACATGACAATCACCTACTGCACTCTCAGACCGTAACATGACAATCACCTACCCGCACTCTCAGACCGTAACATGACAATCACCTACCCGCACTCTCAGACCGTAACATGACAATCACCTACTCGCACTCTCAGACCGTAACATGACAACCACCTACCGCACTCTCAGACCGTAACATGACAATCACCTACCCGCACTCTCAGACCGTAACATGACAATCACCTACCTGCACTCTCAGACCGTAACATGACAATCACCTACCTGCACTCTCAGACCGTAACATGACAATCACCTACCTGCACTCTCAGACCGTAACATGACAACCACCTACCTGCACTCTCAGACCGTAACATGACAATCACCTACCTGCACTCTCAGACCGTAACATGACAACCACCTACCTGCACTCTCAGACCGTAACATGACAACCACCTACCTGCACTCTCAGACCGTACGTAACATGACAATCACCTACCCGCACTCTCAGACCGTAACATGACAATCACCTACCCGCACTCTCAGACCGTAACATGACAATCACCTACCTACCCGCACTCTCAGACCGTAACATGACAATCACCTACCTACCCGCACTCTCAGACCGTAACATGACAACCACCTACCTGCACTCTCAGACCGTAACATGACAACCACCTACCTGCACTCTCAGACCGTAACATGACAATCACCTACCCGCACTCTCAGACCGTAACATGACAATCACCTACTCGCACTCTCAGACCGTAACATGACAACCACCTACCCGCACTCTCAGACCGTAACATGACAATCACCTACCTGCACTCTCAGACCGTAACATGACAATCACCTACCTGCACTCTCAGACCGTAACATGACAATCACCTACCTGCACTCTCAGACCGTAACATGACAACCACCTACCCGCACTCTCAGACCGTAACATGACAATCACCTACCTGCACTCTCAGACCGTAACATGACAATCACCTACCCGCACTCTCAGACCGTAACATGACAATCACCTACCGCACTCTCAGACCGTAACATGACAATCACCTATCCGCACTCTCAGACCGTAACATGACAATCCCACCTGCACTCTCAGACCGTAACATGACAATCACCACCTGCACTCTCAGACCGCACTCTCAGACCGTAACATGACAATCACCTACCTGCACTCTCAGACCGTAACATGACAATCACCTACCTGCACTCTCAGACCGTAACATGACAATCACCTACCCGCACTCTCAGACCGTAACATGACAATCACCTACTACCGCACTCTCAGACCGTAACATGACAATCACCTACCGCACTCTCAGACCGTAACATGACAATCACCTACCTGCACTCTCAGACCGTAACATGACAATCACCTACCTGCACTCTCAGACCGTAACATGACAATCACCTACCCGCACTCTCAGACCGTAACATGACAATCACCTACCTGCACTCTCAGACCGTAACATGACAATCACCTACCTGCACTCTCAGACCGTAACATGACAATCACCTACCTGCACTCTCAGACCGTAACATGACAATCACCTACCTGCACTCTCAGACCGTAACATGACAATCACCTACCCGCACTCTCAGACCGTAACATGACAATCACCTACCTGCACTCTCAGACCGTAACATGACAATCACCTACCTGCACTCTCAGACCGTAACATGACAATCACCTACTCGCACTCTCAGACCGTAACATGACAATCACCTACCTGCACTCTCAGACCGTAACATGACAATCACCTACCTGCACTCTCAGACCGTAACATGACAATCACCTACCCGCACTCTCAGACCGTAACATGACAATCACCTACCCGCACTCTCAGACCGTAACATGACAATCACCTACCTGCACTCTCAGACCGTAACATGACAATCACCTACCGCACTCTCAGACCGTAACATGACAATCACCTACCCGCACTCTCAGACCGTAACATGACAACACCTACCTGCACTCTCAGACCGTAACATGACAATCACCTACCTGCACTCTCAGACCGTAACATGACAATCACCTACCTGCACTCTCAGACCGTAACATGACAACCACCTACCTGCACTCTCAGACCGTAACATGACAATCACCTACCTGCACTCTCAGACCGTAACATGACAACCACCTACCTGCACTCTCAGACCGTAACATGACAACCACCTACCTGCACTCTCAGACCGTAACATGACAATCACCTACCCGCACTCTCAGACCGTAACATGACAACCACCTACCCGCACTCTCAGACCGTAACATGACAATCACCTACCTGCACTCTCAGACCGTAACATGACAATCACCTACCTGCACTCTCAGACCGTAACATGACAATCACCTACCTGCACTCTCAGACCGTAACATGACAACCACCTACCTGCACTCTCAGACCGTAACATGACAATCACCTACCTGCACTCTCAGACCGTAACATGACAATCACCTACCTGCACTCTCAGACCGTAACATGACAATCACCTACCTGCACTCTCAGACCGTAACATGACAATCACCTACCCGCACTCTCAGACCGTAACATGACAACCACCTACCGCACTCTCAGACCGTAACATGACAATCACCTACCTGCACTCTCAGACCGTAACATGACAATCACCTACCTGCACTCTCAGACCGTAACATGACAATCACCTACCTGCACTCTCAGACCGTAACATGACAATCACCTACCTGCACTCTCAGACCGTAACATGACAATCACCTACCTGCACTCTCAGACCGTAACATGACAATCACCTACCTGCACTCTCAGACCGTAACATGACAATCACCTACCTGCACTCTCAGACCGTAACATGACAACCACCTACCTGCACTCTCAGACCGTAACATGACAATCACCTACCTGCACTCTCAGACCGTAACATGACAACCACCTACCTGCACTCTCAGACCGTAACATGACAATCACCTACCTGCACTCTCAGACCGTAACATGACAATCACCTACCTGCACTCTCAGACCGTAACATGACAATCACCTACCTGCACTCTCAGACCGTAACATGACAACCACCTACCTGCACTCTCAGACCGTAACATGACAATCACCTACCTGCACTCTCAGACCGTAACATGACAACCACCTACCTGCACTCTCAGACCGTAACATGACAATCACCTACCTGCACTCTCAGACCGTAACATGACAACCACCTACCTGCACTCTCAGACCGTAACATGACAATCACCTACCTGCACTCTCAGACCGTAACATGACAATCACCTACCCGCACTCTCAGACCGTAACATGACAATCACCTACCCGCACTCTCAGACCGTAACATGACAATCACCTACCCGCACTCTCAGACCGTAACATGACAATCACCTACCTGCACTCTCAGACCGTAACATGACAATCACCTACCTGCACTCTCAGACCGTAACATGACAATCACCTACCCGCACTCTCAGACCGTAACATGACAATCACCTACCGCACTCTCAGACCGTAACATGACAATCACCTACCCGCACTCTCAGACCGTAACATGACAATCACCTACCTGCACTCTCAGACCGTAACATGACAACCACCTACCCGCACTCTCAGACCGTAACATGACAATCACCTACCGCACTCTCAGACCGTAACATGACAACCACCTACCCGCACTCTCAGACCGTAACATGACAATCACCTACCTGCACTCTCAGACCGTAACATGACAATCACCTACCCGCACTCTCAGACCGTAACATGACAACCACCTACCCGCACTCTCAGACCGTAACATGACAATCACCTACCTGCACTCTCAGACCGTAACATGACAATCACCTACCTGCACTCTCAGACCGTAACATGACAATCACCTACCCGCACTCTCAGACCGTAACATGACAATCACCTACCCGCACTCTCAGACCGTAACATGACAATCACCTACCCGCACTCTCAGACCGTAACATGACAATCACCTACCTGCACTCTCAGACCGTAACATGACAACCACCTACCGCACTCTCAGACCGTAACATGACAATCACCTACCGCACTCTCAGACCGTAACATGACAACCACCTACCGCACTCTCAGACCGTAACATGACAATCACCTACCTGCACTCTCAGACCGTAACATGACAATCACCTACCCGCACTCTCAGACCGTAACATGACAATCACCTACCGCACTCTCAGACCGTAACATGACAATCACCTACCGCACTCTCAGACCGTAACATGACAATCACCTACCTGCACTCTCAGACCGTAACATGACAATCACCTACCTGCACTCTCAGACCGTAACATGACAATCACCTACCGCACTCTCAGACCGTAACATGACAA
This sequence comes from Megaustenia siamemsis, assembly GCA_032433765.1. NCBI lineage: Eukaryota > Metazoa > Mollusca > Gastropoda > Stylommatophora > Ariophantidae > Megaustenia > Megaustenia siamemsis. The sequence goes on from JAVIAB010000046.1 coordinate 61,186,740, forward strand.
TCACCTACCTGCACTCTCAGACCGTAACATGACAATCACCTACCGCACTCTCAGACCGTAACATGACAATCACCTACCGCACTCTCAGACCGTAACATGACAATCACCTACCGCACTCTCAGACCGTAACATGACAATCACCTACCTGCACTCTCAGACCGTAACATGACAATCACCTACCTGCACTCTCAGACCGTAACATGACAATCACCTACCCGCACTCTCAGACCGTAACATGACAATCACCTACCTGCACTCTCAGACCGTAACATGACAATCACCTACCTGCACTCTCAGACCGTAACATGACAATCACCTACCTGCACTCTCAGACCGTAACATGACAATCACCTACCTGCACTCTCAGACCGTAACATGACAATCACCTACCCGCACTCTCAGACCGTAACATGACAATCACCTACCTGCACTCTCAGACCGTAACATGACAATCACCTACCTGCACTCTCAGACCGTAACATGACAATCACCTACTCGCACTCTCAGACCGTAACATGACAATCACCTACCTGCACTCTCAGACCGTAACATGACAATCACCTACTCGCACTCTCAGACCGTAACATGACAATCACCTACCCGCACTCTCAGACCGTAACATGACAATCACCTACCCGCACTCTCAGACCGTAACATGACAATCACCTACTCGCACTCTCAGACCGTAACATGACAATCACCTACCGCACTCTCAGACCGTAACATGACAATCACCTACCCGCACTCTCAGACCGTAACATGACAATCACCTACCTGCACTCTCAGACCGTAACATGACAATCACCTACCCGCACTCTCAGACCGTAACATGACAATCACCTACCTGCACTCTCAGACCGTAACATGACAACCACCTACCTGCACTCTCAGACCGTAACATGACAATCACCTACCTGCACTCTCAGACCGTAACATGACAATCACCTACCTGCACTCTCAGACCGTAACATGACAATCACCTACCTGCACTCTCAGACCGTACGTAACATGACAATCACCTACCCGCACTCTCAGACCGTAACATGACAATCACCTACCCGCACTCTCAGACCGTAACATGACAATCACCTACCTGCACTCTCAGACCGTAACATGACAATCACCTACCTGCACTCTCAGACCGTAACATGACAATCACCTACCTGCACTCTCAGACCGTAACATGACAACCACCTACCTGCACTCTCAGACCGTAACATGACAATCACCTACCTGCACTCTCAGACCGTAACATGACAATCACCTACCTGCACTCTCAGACCGTAACATGACAATCACCTACCTGCACTCTCAGACCGTAACATGACAATCACCTACCGCACTCTCAGACCGTAACATGACAACCACCTACCGCACTCTCAGACCGTAACATGACAATCACCTACCTGCACTCTCAGACCGTAACATGACAATCACCTACCTGCACTCTCAGACCGTAACATGACAATCACCTACCTGCACTCTCAGACCGTAACATGACAATCACCTACCTGCACTCTCAGACCGTAACATGACAATCACCTACCTGCACTCTCAGACCGTAACATGACAATCACCTACCTGCACTCTCAGACCGTAACATGACAATCACCTACCTGCACTCTCAGACCGTAACATGACAATCACCTACCTGCACTCTCAGACCGTAACATGACAATCACCTACCTGCACTCTCAGACCGTAACATGACAATCACCTACCTGCACTCTCAGACCGTAACATGACAATCACCTACCTGCACTCTCAGACCGTAACATGACAATCACCTACCTGCACTCTCAGACCGTAACATGACAATCACCTACCTGCACTCTCAGACCGTAACATGACAATCACCTACCTGCACTCTCAGACCGTAACATGACAATCACCTACCTGCACTCTCAGACCGTAACATGACAATCACCTACCTGCACTCTCAGACCGTAACATGACAATCACCTACCTGCACTCTCAGACCGTAACATGACAATCACCTACCTGCACTCTCAGACCGTAACATGACAACCACCTACCTGCACTCTCAGACCGTAACATGACAATCACCTACCCGCACTCTCAGACCGTAACATGACAATCACCTACCCGCACTCTCAGACCGTAACATGACAATCACCTACCCGCACTCTCAGACCGTAACATGACAATCACCTACCTGCACTCTCAGACCGTAACATGACAATCACCTACCTGCACTCTCAGACCGTAACATGACAATCACCTACCCGCACTCTCAGACCGTAACATGACAATCACCTACCTGCACTCTCAGACCGTAACATGACAATCACCTACCTGCACTCTCAGACCGTAACATGACAATCACCTACCTGCACTCTCAGACCGTAACATGACAACCACCTACCGCACTCTCAGACCGTAACATGACAATCACCTACCCGCACTCTCAGACCGTAACATGACAACCACCTACCCGCACTCTCAGACCGTAACATGACAATCACCTACCTGCACTCTCAGACCGTAACATGACAACCACCTACCCGCACTCTCAGACCGTAACATGACAACCACCTACCCGCACTCTCAGACCGTAACATGACAATCACCTACCTGCACTCTCAGACCGTAACATGACAATCACCTACCTGCACTCTCAGACCGTAACATGACAATCACCTACCGCACTCTCAGACCGTAACATGACAATCACCTACCGCACTCTCAGACCGTAACATGACAATCACCTACCCGCACTCTCAGACCGTAACATGACAATCACCTACCTGCACTCTCAGACCGTAACATGACAATCACCTACCCGCACTCTCAGACCGTAACATGACAATCACCTACCCGCACTCTCAGACCGTAACATGACAACCACCTACCCGCACTCTCAGACCGTAACATGACAATCACCTACCTGCACTCTCAGACCGTAACATGACAACCACCTACCTGCACTCTCAGACCGTAACATGACAATCACCTACCTGCACTCTCAGACCGTAACATGACAACCACCTACCTACCCGCACTCTCAGACCGTAACATGACAATCACCTACCTGCACTCTCAGACCGTAACATGACAACCACCTACCTACCCGCACTCTCAGACCGTAACATGACAATCACCTACCTGCACTCTCAGACCGTAACATGACAACCACCCTACCCGCACTCTCAGACCGTAACATGACAATCACCTACTACCTGCACTCTCAGACCGTAACATGACAATAACATACCTACCCGCACTCTCAGACCGTAACATGACAATCACCTACCTACCCGCACTCTCAGACCGTAACATGACAATCACCTACCTGCACTCTCAGACCGTAACATGACAATCACCTACCTGCACTCTCAGACCGTAACATGACAACCACCTACCTGCACTCTCAGACCGTAACATGACAATCACCTACCCGCACTCTCAGACCGTAACATGACAATCACCTACTCGCACTCTCAGACCATAACATGACAATCACCTACCTGCACTCTCAGACCGTAACATGACAATCACCTACCTGCACTCTCAGACCGTAACATGACAACCACCTACCTGCACTCTCAGACCGTAACATGACAATCACCTACCGCACTCTCAGACCGTAACATGACAATCACCTACCTGCACTCTCAGACCGTAACATGACAACCACCTACCTGCACTCTCAGACCGTAACATGACAACCACCTACCGCACTCTCAGACCGTAACATGACAATCACCACCTGCACTCTCAGACCGTAACATGACAATCACCTACCTGCACTCTCAGACCGTAACATGACAATCACCTACCGCACTCTCAGACCGTAACATGACAATCACCTACCGCACTCTCAGACCGTAACATGACAATCCCACCTGCACTCTCAGACCGTAACATGACAATCACCTACCTGCACTCTCAGACCGTAACATGACAATCACCTACCTGCACTCTCAGACCGTAACATGACAACCACCTACCTGCACTCTCAGACCGTAACATGACAATCACCTACCCGCACTCTCAGACCGTAACATGACAATCACCTACCCGCACTCTCAGACCGTAACATGACAATCCACCTACCGCACTCTCAGACCGTAACATGACAATCACCTACCGCACTCTCAGACCGTAACATGACAATCACCTACCCGCACTCTCAGACCGTAACATGACAATCACCTACCCGCACTCTCAGACCGTAACATGACAATCACCTACCTGCACTCTCAGACCGTAACATGACAACCACCTACCCGCACTCTCAGACCGTAACATGACAATCACCTACCCGCACTCTCAGACCGTAACATGACAACCACCTACCCGCACTCTCAGACCGTAACATGACAATCACCTACCTGCACTCTCAGACCGTAACATGACAATCACCTACCCGCACTCTCAGACCGTAACATGACAACCACCTACCTGCACTCTCAGACCGTAACATGACAATCACCTACCTGCACTCTCAGACCGTAACATGACAACCACCTACCTGCACTCTCAGACCGTAACATGACAATCACCTACCTGCACTCTCAGACCGTAACATGACAACACCTACCTACCCGCACTCTCAGACCGTAACATGACAATCTACCTACCTGCACTCTCAGACCGTAACATGACAACCACCTACCTACCCGCACTCTCAGACCGTAACATGACAATCACCTACCTACCCGCACTCTCAGACCGTAACATGACAATCACCTACCTACCCGCACTCTCAGACCGTAACATGACAATCACCTACCTACCCGCACTCTCAGACCGTAACATGACAATCACCTACCTACCCGCACTCTCAGACCGTAACATGACAATCACCTACCTACCCGCACTCTCAGACCGTAACATGACAACCACCTACCTGCACTCTCAGACCGTAACATGACAACCACCTACCTGCACTCTCAGACCGTAACATGACAATCACCTACCTGCACTCTCAGACCGTAACATGACAATCACCTACCCGCACTCTCAGACCGTAACATGACAATCACCTACTCGCACTCTCAGACCGTAACATGACAACCACCTACCTGCACTCTCAGACCGTAACATGACAATCACCTACTCGCACTCTCAGACCGTAACATGACAATCACCTACCTGCACTCTCAGACCGTAACATGACAATCACCTACCTGCACTCTCAGACCGTAACATGACAACCACCTACCTGCACTCTCAGACCGTAACATGACAACCACCTACCCGCACTCTCAGACCGTAACATGACAATCACCTACCTGCACTCTCAGACCGTAACATGACAATCACCTACCTGCACTCTCAGACCGTAACATGACAATCACCTACCGCACTCTCAGACCGTAACATGACAATCACCTACCGCACTCTCAGACCGTAACATGACAATCCAGCCTGCACTCTCAGACCGTAACATGACAATCACCTACCTGCACTCTCAGACCGTAACATGACAATCACCTACCGCACTCTCAGACCGTAACATGACAATCACCTACCTGCACTCTCAGACCGTAACATGACAATCACCTACCTGCACTCTCAGACCGTAACATGACAATCACCTACCTGCACTCTCAGACCGTAACATGACAATCACCTACCGCACTCTCAGACCGTAACATGACAATCACCCACCTGCACTCTCAGACCGTAACATGACAATCACCTACCTGCACTCTCAGACCGTAACATGACAATCACCTACCCGCACTCTCAGACCGTAACATGACAATCACCTACCTGCACTCTCAGACCGTAACATGACAATCACCTACCTGCACTCTCAGACCGTAACATGACAATCACCTACCTGCACTCTCAGACCGTAACATGACAATCACCTACCTGCACTCTCAGACCGTAACATGACAATCACCTACCCGCACTCTCAGACCGTAACATGACAATCACCTACCTGCACTCTCAGACCGTAACATGACAATCACCTACCTGCACTCTCAGACCGTAACATGACAATCACCTACCTGCACTCTCAGACCGTAACATGACAATCACCTACCTGCACTCTCAGACCGTAACATGACAATCACCTACTGCACTCTCAGACCGTAACATGACAATCACCTACCTGCACTCTCAGACCGTAACATGACAATCACCTACCTCGCACTCTCAGACCGTAACATGACAATCACCTACCTACCCGCACTCTCAGACCGTAACATGACAATCACCTACCCGCACTCTCAGACCGTAACATGACAATCACCTACCGCACTCTCAGACCGTAACATGACAACCACCTACCTGCACTCTCAGACCGTAACATGACAATCACCTACCCGCACTCTCAGACCGTAACATGACAATCACCTACCTGCACTCTCAGACCGTAACATGACAATCACCTACCTGCACTCTCAGACCGTAACATGACAATCACCTACCTGCACTCTCAGACCGTAACATGACAATCACCTACCTGCACTCTCAGACCGTAACATGACAATCACCTACCTGCACTCTCAGACCGTAACATGACAATCACCTACCTGCACTCTCAGACCGTAACATGACAACCACCTACCTGCACTCTCAGACCCGTAACATGACAATCACCTACCTGCACTCTCAGACCATAACATGACAACCACCTACCTGCACTCTCAGACCGTAACATGACAACCACCTACCTGCACTCTCAGACCGTAACATGACAATCACCTACCTGCACTCTCAGACCGTAACATGACAATCACCTACCTGCACTCTCAGACCGTAACATGACAACCACCTACCTGCACTCTCAGACCGTAACATGACAATCACCTACCTGCACTCTCAGACCGTAACATGACAACCACCTACCTGCACTCTCAGACCGTAACATGACAATCACCTACCTGCACTCTCAGACCGTAACATGACAATCACCTACCCGCACTCTCAGACCGTAACATGACAATCACCTACCTGCACTCTCAGACCGTAACATGACAATCACCTACCTGCACTCTCAGACCGTAACATGACAACCACCTACCTGCACTCTCAGACCGTAACATGACAATCACCTACCTGCACTCTCAGACCGTAACATGACAATCACCTACCTGCACTCTCAGACCGTAACATGACAATCACCTACCTGCACTCTCAGACCGTAACATGACAATCACCTACCCGCACTCTCAGACCGTAACATGACAATCACCTACCTGCACTCTCAGACCGTAACATGACAATCACCTACCTGCACTCTCAGACCGTAACATGACAATCACCTACCTGCACTCTCAGACCGTAACATGACAATCACCTACCTGCACTCTCAGACCGTAACATGACAATCACCTACCCGCACTCTCAGACCGTAACATGACAATCACCTACCTGCACTCTCAGACCGTAACATGACAATCACCTACCTGCACTCTCAGACCGTAACATGACAATCACCTACCTGCACTCTCAGACCGTAACATGACAATCACCTACCTGCACTCTCAGACCGTAACATGACAATCACCTACTCGCACTCTCAGACCGTAACATGACAATCACCTACCTGCACTCTCAGACCGTAACATGACAATCACCTACTGCACTCTCAGACCGTAACATGACAATCACCTACCTGCACTCTCAGACCGTAACATGACAATCACCTACCCGCACTCTCAGACCGTAACATGACAATCACCTACCGCACTCTCAGACCGTAACATGACAACCACCTACCTGCACTCTCAGACCGTAACATGACAATCACCTACCCGCACTCTCAGACCGTAACATGACAAACACCTACCTGCACTCTCAGACCGTAACATGACAATCACCTATCTGCACTCTCAGACCGTAACATGACAATCACCTACCTGCACTCTCAGACCGTAACATGACAACCACCTACCTGCACTCTCAGACCGTAACATGACAATCACCTACCTGCACTCTCAGACCGTAACATGACAACCACCTACCTGCACTCTCAAACCGTAACATGACAACCACCTACCTGCACTCTCAGACCGTAACATGACAATCACCTACCCGCACTCTCAGACCGTAACATGACAACCACCTACCCGCACTCTCAGACCGTAACATGACAATCACCTACCTGCACTCTCAGACCGTAACATGACAATCACCTACCTGCACTCTCAGACCGTAACATGACAATCACCTACCTGCACTCTCAGACCGTAACATGACAACCACCTACCTGCACTCTCAGACCGTAACATGACAATCACCTACCTGCACTCTCAGACCGTAACATGACAATCACCTACCTGCACTCTCAGACCGTAACATGACAACCACCTACCTGCACTCTCAGACCGTAACATGACAATCACCTACCGCACTCTCAGACCGTAACATGACAACCACCTACCGCACTCTCAGACCGTAACATGACAATCACCTACCTGCACTCTCAGACCGTAACATGACAACCACCTACCTGCACTCTCAGACCGTAACATGACAATCACCTACCTGCACTCTCAGACCGTAACATGACAATCACCTACCTGCACTCTCAGACCGTAACATGACAATCACCTACCTGCACTCTCAGACCGTAACATGACAATCACCTACCTGCACTCTCAGACCGTAACATGACAATCACCTACCTGCACTCTCAGACCGTAACATGACAACCACCTACCTGCACTCTCAGACCGTAACATGACAATCACCTACCTGCACTCTCAGACCGTAACATGACAACCACCTACCTGCACTCTCAGACCGTAACATGACAATCACCTACCTGCACTCTCAGACCGTAACATGACAATCACCTACCTGCACTCTCAGACCGTAACATGACAATCACCTACCTGCACTCTCAGACCGTAACATGACAACCACCTACCCTGCACTCTCAGACCGTAACATGACAATCACCTACCTGCACTCTCAGACCGTAACATGACAACCACCTACCTGCACTCTCAGACCGTAACATGACAATCACCTACCTGCACTCTCAGACCGTAACATGACAATCACCTACCTGCACTCTCAGACCGTAACATGACAACCACCTACCTGCACTCTCAGACCGTAACATGACAATCACCTACCCGCACTCTCAGACCGTAACATGACAATCACCTACCTGCACTCTCAGACCGTAACATGACAACCACCTACCCGCACTCTCAGACCGTAACATGACAATCACCTACCCGCACTCTCAGACCGTAACATGACAATCACCTACCCGCACTCTCAGACCGTAACATGACAATCACCTACCTGCACTCTCAGACCGTAACATGACAACCACCTACCGCACTCTCAGACCGTAACATGACAATCACCTACCTGCACTCTCAGACCGTAACATGACAATCACCTACCTGCACTCTCAGACCGTAACATGACAATCACCTACCTGCACTCTCAGACCGTAACATGACAACCACCTACCTACCGCACTCTCAGACCGTAACATGACAATCACCTACCTGCACTCTCAGACCGTAACATGACAACCAACCTACCCGCACTCTCAGACCGTAACATGACAATCACCTACTACCTGCACTCTCAGACCGTAACATGACAACAATCACCTACCCGCACTCTCAGACCGTAACATGACAATCACCTACCTGCACTCTCAGACCGTAACATGACAACCACCTACCTACCCGCACTCTCAGACCGTAACATGACAATCACCTACTACCTGCACTCTCAGACCGTAACATGACAATAACATACCTACCCGCACTCTCAGACCGTAACATGACAATCACCTACCTACCCGCACTCTCAGACCGTAACATGACAATCACCTACCTACACGCACTCTCAGACCGTAACATGACAACCACCTACCTGCACTCTCAGACCGTAACATGACAACCACCTACCTGCACTCTCAGACCGTAACATGACAATCACCTACCCGCACTCTCAGACCGTAACATGACAATCACCTACTCGCACTCTCAGACCATAACATGACAATCACCTACCTGCACTCTCAGACCGTAACATGACAATCACCTACCTGCACTCTCAGACCGTAACATGACAACCACCTACCTGCACTCTCAGACCGTAACATGACAATCACCTACCCGCACTCTCAGACCGTAACATGACAATCACCTACCTGCACTCTCAGACCGTAACATGACAACCACCTACCTGCACTCTCAGACCGTAACATGACAACCACCTACCCGCACTCTCAGACCGTAACATGACAATCACCTACCTGCACTCTCAGACCGTAACATGACAATCACCTACCTGCACTCTCAGACCGTAACATGACAATCACCTACCCGCACTCTCAGACCGTAACATGACAATCACCTACCGCACTCTCAGACCGTAACATGACAATCCCTACCTGCACTCTCAGACCGTAACATGACAATCACCTACCTGCACTCTCAGACCGTAACATGACAATCACCTACCTGCACTCTCAGACCGTAACATGACAATCACCTACCCGCACTCTCAGACCGTAACATGACAATCACCTACCGCACTCTCAGACCGTAACATGACAATCACCTACCGCACTCTCAGACCGTAACATGACAATCACCTACCCGCACTCTCAGACCGTAACATGACAATCACCTACCCGCACTCTCAGACCGTAACATGACAATCACCTACCCGCACTCTCAGACCGTAACATGACAATCACCTACCTGCACTCTCAGACCGTAACATGACAACCACCTACCCGCACTCTCAGACCGTAACATGACAATCACCTACCCGCACTCTCAGACCATAACATGACAATCACCTACCCGCACTCTCAGACCGTAACATGACAATCACCTACCTGCACTCTCAGACCGTAACATGACAATCACCTACCCGCACTCTCAGACCGTAACATGACAACCACCTACCTGCACTCTCAGACCGTAACATGACAATCACCTACCTGCACTCTCAGACCGTAACATGACAACCACCTACCTACCCGCACTCTCAGACCGTAACATGACAATCACCTACCTAACCGCACTCTCAGACCGTAACATGACAACCACCTACCTACCCGCACTCTCAGACCGTAACATGACAATCACCTACCTACCCGCACTCTCAGACCGTAACATGACAATCACCTACCTACCCGCACTCTCAGACCGTAACATGACAATCACCTACCTACCCGCACTCTCAGACCGTAACATGACAATCACCTACCTACCCGCACTCTCAGACCGTAACATGACAATCACCTACCTACCCGCACTCTCAGACCGTAACATGACAACCACCTACCTGCACTCTCAGACCGTAACATGACAACCACCTACCTGCACTCTCAGACCGTAACATGACAATCACCTACCCGCACTCTCAGACCGTAACATGACAATCACCTACTCGCACTCTCAGACCGTAACATGACAACCACCTACCCGCACTCTCAGACCGTAACATGACAATCACCTACTCGCACTCTCAGACCGTAACATGACAATCACCTACCTGCACTCTCAGACCGTAACATGACAATCACCTACCTGCACTCTCAGACCGTAACATGACAACCACCTACCTGCACTCTCAGACCGTAACATGACAACCACCTACCCGCACTCTCAGACCGTAACATGACAATCACCACCTGCACTCTCAGACCGTAACATGACAATCACCTACCCGCACTCTCAGACCGTAACATGACAATCACCTATCCGCACTCTCAGACCGTAACATGACAATCACCTACCGCACTCTCAGACCGTAACATGACAATCCCCTACCTGCACTCTCAGACCGTAACATGACAATCACCACCTGCACTCTCAGACCGTAACATGACAATCACCAGTCCGCACTCTCAGACCGTAACATGACAATCACCTACCTGCACTCTCAGACCGTAACATGACAATCACCTACCCGCACTCTCAGACCGTAACATGACAATCACCTACCGCACTCTCAGACCGTAACATGACAATCACCTACCGCACTCTCAGACCGTAACATGACAATCACCTACCTGCACTCTCAGACCGTAACATGACAATCACCTACCCGCACTCTCAGACCGTAACATGACAATCACCTACCTGCACTCTCAGACCGTAACATGACAATCACCTACCTGCACTCTCAGACCGTAACATGACAATCACCTACCTGCACTCTCAGACCGTAACATGACAATCACCTACCTGCACTCTCAGACCGTAACATGACAATCACCTACCCGCACTCTCAGACCGTAACATGACAATCACCTACCTGCACTCTCAGACCGTAACATGACAATCACCTACCTGCACTCTCAGACCGTAACATGACAATCACCTACCTGCACTCTCAGACCGTAACATGACAATCACCTACCTGCACTCTCAGACCGTAACATGACAATCACCTACTCGCACTCTCAGACCGTAACATGACAATCACCTACCTGCACTCTCAGACAGTAACATGACAATCACCTACTCGCACTCTCAGACCGTAACATGACAATCACCTACCCGCACTCTCAGACCGTAACATGACAATCACCTACCCGCACTCTCAGACCGTAACATGACAATCACCTACTCGCACTCTCAGACCGTAACATGACAACCACCTACCGCACTCTCAGACCGTAACATGACAATCACCTACCCGCACTCTCAGACCGTAACATGACAAACACCTACCTGCACTCTCAAACCGTAACATGACAATCACCTACCTGCACTCTCAGACCGTAACATGACAATCACCTACCTGCACTCTCAGACCGTAACATGACAACCACCTACCTGCACTCTCAGACCGTAACATGACAATCACCTACCTGCACTCTCAGACCGTAACATGACAATCACCTACCTGCACTCTCAGACCGTAACATGACAATCACCTACCTGCACTCTCAGACCGTAACATGACAATCACCTACCTGCACTCTCAGACCGTAACATGACAACCACCTACCTGCACTCTCAGACCGTAACATGACAATCACCTACCTGCACTCTCAGACCGTAACATGACAATCACCTACCTGCACTCTCAGACCGTAACATGACAATCACCTACCTGCACTCTCAGACCGTAACATGACAATCACCTACCTGCACTCTCAGACCGTAACATGACAATCACCTACCTGCACTCTCAGACCGTAACATGACAATCACCTACCTGCACTCTCAGACCGTAACATGACAATCACCTACCTCACTCTCAGACCGTAACATGACAATCACCTACCTGCACTCTCAGACCGTAACATGACAACCACCTACCTGCACTCTCAGACCACGTAACATGACAATCACCTACCTGCACTCTCAGACCGTAACATGACAACCACCTACCTGCACTCTCAGACCGTAACATGACAATCACCTACCTGCACTCTCAGACCGTAACATGACAATCACCTACCCGCACTCTCAGACCGTAACATGACAATCACCTACCCGCACTCTCAGACCGTAACATGACAACCACCTACCCGCACTCTCAGACCGTAACATGACAATCACCTACCTGCACTCTCAGACCGTAACATGACAATCACCTACCTGCACTCTCAGACCGTAACATGACAATCACCTACCCGCACTCTCAGACCGTAACATGACAATCACCTACCCGCACTCTCAGACCGTAACATGACAATCACCTACCCGCACTCTCAGACCGTAACATGACAATCACCTACCTGCACTCTCAGACCGTAACATGACAACCACCTACCTGCACTCTCAGACCGTAACATGACAATCACCTACCCGCACTCTCAGACCGTAACATGACAACCACCTACCGCACTCTCAGACCGTAACATGACAATCACCTACCTGCACTCTCAGACCGTAACATGACAATCACCTACCCGCACTCTCAGACCGTAACATGACAACACCTACCCGCACTCTCAGACCGTAACATGACAATCACCTACCTGCACTCTCAGACCGTAACATGACAACCACCTACCCGCACTCTCAGACCGTAACATGACAATCACCTACCCGCACTCTCAGACCATAACATGACAACCACCTACCCGCACTCTCAGACCGTAACATGACAATCACCTACCTGCACTCTCAGACCGTAACATGACAACCACCTACCTGCACTCTCAGACCGTAACATGACAATCACCTACCTGCACTCTCAGACCGTAACATGACAACCACCTACCTACCCGCACTCTCAGACCGTAACATGACAATCACCTACCTGCACTCTCAGACCGTAACATGACAACCACCTACCTACCCGCACTCTCAGACCGTAACATGACAATCACCTACCTGCACTCTCAGACCGTAACATGACAACCACCTACCTACCCGCACTCTCAGACCGTAACATGACAATCACCTACCTACCTGCACTCTCAGACCGTAACATGACAATCACATACCTACCCGCACTCTCAGACCGTAACATGACAATCACCTACCTACCCGCACTCTCAGACCGTAACATGACAATCACCTACCTACACGCACTCTCAGACCGTAACATGACAATCACCTACCTGCACTCTCAGACCGTAACATGACAACCACCTACCTGCACTCTCAGACCGTAACATGACAATCACCTACCCGCACTCTCAGACCGTAACATGACAATCACCTACTCGCACTCTCAGACCATAACATGACAATCACCTACCTGCACTCTCAGACCGTAACATGACAATCACCTACCTGCACTCTCAGACCGTAACATGACAATCACCTACCCGCACTCTCAGACCGTAACATGACAATCACCTACCTGCACTCTCAGACCGTAACATGACAACCACCTACCTGCACTCTCAGACCGTAACATGACAACCACCTACCCGCACTCTCAGACCGTAACATGACAATCACCACCTGCACTCTCAGACCGTAACATGACAATCACCTACCTGCACTCTCAGACCATAACATGACAATCACCTACCGCACTCTCAGACCGTAACATGACAATCACCTATCCGCACTCTCAGACCGTAACATGACAATCCCCACCTGCACTCTCAGACCGTAACATGACAATCACCTGCACCTGCACTCTCAGACCGTAACATGACAATCACCTACCTGCACTCTCAGACCGTAACATGACAATCACCTACCTGCACTCTCAGACCGTAACATGACAATCACCTACCCGCACTCTCAGACCGTAACATGACAATCACCTACCCGCACTCTCAGACCGTAACATGACAATCCCTACCCGCACTCTCAGACCGTAACATGACAATCACCTACCCGCACTCTCAGACCGTAACATGACAATCACCTACCCGCACTCTCAGACCGTAACATGACAATCACCTACCGCACTCTCAGACCGTAACATGACAATCACCTACCCGCACTCTCAGACCGTAACATGACAATCACCTACCTGCACTCTCAGACCGTAACATGACAATCACCTACCTGCACTCTCAGACCGTAACATGACAATCACCTACCGCACTCTCAGACCGTAACATGACAATCACCTACCTGCACTCTCAGACCGTAACATGACAATCACCTACCCGCACTCTCAGACCGTAACATGACAATCACCTACCTGCACTCTCAGACCGTAACATGACAATCACCTACCTGCACTCTCAGACCGTAACATGACAATCACCTACCTGCACTCTCAGACCGTAACATGACAATCACCTACCCGCACTCTCAGACCGTAACATGACAATCACCTACCTGCACTCTCAGACCGTAACATGACAACCACCTACCTGCACTCTCAGACCGTAACATGACAATCACCTACCTGCACTCTCAGACCGTAACATGACAATCACCTACCTGCACTCTCAGACCGTAACATGACAACCACCTACCTGCACTCTCAGACCGTAACATGACAATCACCTACCCGCACTCTCAGACCGTAACATGACAACCACCTACCCGCACTCTCAGACCGTAACATGACAACCACCTACCGCACTCTCAGACCGTAACATGACAATCACCTACCTGCACTCTCAGACCGTAACATGACAATCACCTACCTGCACTCTCAGACCGTAACATGACAATCACCTACCGCACTCTCAGACCGTAACATGACAATCACCTACCCGCACTCTCAGACCGTAACATGACAATCACCTACCCGCACTCTCAGACCGTAACATGACAATCACCTACCTGCACTCTCAGACCGTAACATGACAACCACCTACCCGCACTCTCAGACCGTAACATGACAATCACCTACCCGCACTCTCAGACCGTAACATGACAACCACCTACCCGCACTCTCAGACCGTAACATGACAATCACCTACCTGCACTCTCAGACCGTAACATGACAACCACCTACCCGCACTCTCAGACCGTAACATGACAACCACCTACCCGCACTCTCAGACCGTAACATGACAATCACCTACCTGCACTCTCAGACCGTAACATGACAACCACCTACCCGCACTCTCAGACCGTAACATGACAATCACCTACCCGCACTCTCAGACCGTAACATGACAATCACCTACCCGCACTCTCAGACCGTAACATGACAATCACCTACCTGCACTCTCAGACCGTAACATGACAACCACCTACCTGCACTCTCAGACCGTAACATGACAATCACCTACCTGCACTCTCAGACCGTAACATGACAACCACCTACCTACCCGCACTCTCAGACCGTAACATGACAATCACCTACCTGCACTCTCAGACCGTAACATGACAATCACCTACCCGCACTCTCAGACCGTAACATGACAATCACCTACCTGCACTCTCAGACCGTAACATGACAACCCACCTACCCGCACTCTCAGACCGTAACATGACAATCACCTACCTGCACTCTCAGACCGTAACATGACAATAACATACCTACCCGCACTCTCAGACCGTAACATGACAATCACCTACCTACCCGCACTCTCAGACCGTAACATGACAATCACCTACCTACCGCACTCTCAGACCGTAACATGACAATCACCTACCTGCACTCTCAGACCGTAACATGACAACCACCTACCTGCACTCTCAGACCGTAACATGACAATCACCTACCCGCACTCTCAGACCGTAACATGACAATCACCTACTCGCACTCTCAGACCGTAACATGACAATCACCTACCTGCACTCTCAGACCGTAACATGACAATCACCTACCTGCACTCTCAGACCGTAACATGACAACCACCTACCCGCACTCTCAGACCGTAACATGACAATCACCTACCTGCACTCTCAGACCGTAACATGACAATCACCTACCTGCACTCTCAGACCGTAACATGACAAACCACCTACCCGCACTCTCAGACCGTAACATGACAATCACCTACCTCCGCACTCTCAGACCGTAACATGACAATCACCTACCTGCACTCTCAGACCGTAACATGACAATCACCTACCTACCCGCACTCTCAGACCGTAACATGACAATCACCTACCTGCACTCTCAGACCGTAACATGACAATCACCTACCTGCACTCTCAGACCGTAACATGACAATCACCTACCTGCACTCTCAGACCGTAACATGACAATCACCTACCTGCACTCTCAGACCGTAACATGACAACCACCTACCTGCACTCTCAGACCGTAACATGACAATCACCTACCCGCACTCTCAGACCGTAACATGACAATCACCTACCCGCACTCTCAGACCGTAACATGACAATCCCTACCCGCACTCTCAGACCGTAACATGACAATCACCTACCCGCACTCTCAGACCGTAACATGACAATCACCTACCGCACTCTCAGACCGTAACATGACAATCACCTACCGCACTCTCAGACCGTAACATGACAATCACCTACCGCACTCTCAGACCGTAACATGACAATCACCTACCTGCACTCTCAGACCGTAACATGACAATCACCTACCTGCACTCTCAGACCGTAACATGACAATCACCTACCCGCACTCTCAGACCGTAACATGACAATCACCTACCTGCACTCTCAGACCGTAACATGACAATCACCTACCCGCACTCTCAGACCGTAACATGACAATCACCTACCTGCACTCTCAGACCGTAACATGACAATCACCTACCTGCACTCTCAGACCGTAACATGACAATCACCTACCTGCACTCTCAGACCGTAACATGACAATCACCTACCCGCACTCTCAGACCGTAACATGACAATCACCTACCTGCACTCTCAGACCGTAACATGACAATCACCTACCTGCACTCTCAGACCGTAACATGACAATCACCTACCTGCACTCTCAGACCGTAACATGACAACCACCTACCTGCACTCTCAGACCGTAACATGACAATCACCTACCTGCACTCTCAGACCGTAACATGACAACCACCTACCTGCACTCTCAGACCGTAACATGACAATCACCTACCTGCACTCTCAGACCGTAACATGACAATCACCTACCTGCACTCTCAGACCGTAACATGACAATCACCTACCTGCACTCTCAGACCGTAACATGACAACCACCTACCTGCACTCTCAGACCGTAACATGACAACCACCTACCTGCACTCTCAGACCGTAACATGACAACCACCTACCTGCACTCTCAGACCGTAACATGACAATCACCTACCCGCACTCTCAGACCGTAACATGACAACCACCTACCTGCACTCTCAGACCGTAACATGACAATCACCTACCTGCACTCTCAGACCGTAACATGACAATCACCTACCTGCACTCTCAGACCGTAACATGACAATCACCTACCTGCACTCTCAGACCGTAACATGACAACCACCTACCTGCACTCTCAGACCGTAACATGACAATCACCTACCTGCACTCTCAGACCGTAACATGACAACCACCTACCTGCACTCTCAAACCGTAACATGACAACCACCTACCTGCACTCTCAGACCGTACGTAACATGACAATCACCTACCCGCACTCTCAGACCATAACATGACAACCACCTACCCGCACTCTCAGACCGTAACATGACAATCACCTACCCGCACTCTCAGACCGTAACATGACAACCACCTACCTGCACTCTCAGACCGTAACATGACAATCACCTACCTGCACTCTCAGACCGTAACATGACAACCACCTACCTGCACTCTCAGACCGTAACATGACAATCACCTACCTGCACTCTCAGACCGTAACATGACAATCACCTACCTGCACTCTCAGACCGTAACATGACAATCACCTACCTGCACTCTCAGACCGTAACATGACAATCACCTACCTGCACTCTCAGACCGTAACATGACAATCACCTACCTGCACTCTCAGACCGTAACATGACAACCACCTACCTGCACTCTCAGACCGTAACATGACAATCACCTACCTGCACTCTCAGACCGTAACATGACAACCACCTACCTGCACTCTCAGACCGTAACATGACAATCACCTACCTGCACTCTCAGACCGTAACATGACAATCACCTACCTGCACTCTCAGACCGTAACATGACAATCACCTACCTGCACTCTCAGACCGTAACATGACAACCACCTACCCGCACTCTCAGACCGTAACATGACAATCACCTACCTGCACTCTCAGACCGTAACATGACAACCACCTACCTGCACTCTCAGACCCGTAACATGACAATCACCTACCTGCACTCTCAGACCGTAACATGACAACCACCTACCTGCACTCTCAGACCGTAACATGACAACCACCTACCTGCACTCTCAGACCGTAACATGACAATCACCTACCCGCACTCTCAGACCGTAACATGACAACCACCTACCCGCACTCTCAGACCGTAACATGACAATCACCTACCCGCACTCTCAGACCGTAACATGACAATCACCTACCTGCACTCTCAGACCGTAACATGACAATCACCTACCTGCACTCTCAGACCGTAACATGACAACCACCTACCCGCACTCTCAGACCGTAACATGACAATCACCTACCTGCACTCTCAGACCGTAACATGACAATCACCTACCTGCACTCTCAGACCGTAACATGACAATCACCTACCCGCACTCTCAGACCGTAACATGACAATCACCTACCCGCACTCTCAGACCGTAACATGACAATCACCTACCCGCACTCTCAGACCGTAACATGACAATCACCTACCTGCACTCTCAGACCGTAACATGACAACCACCTACCCGCACTCTCAGACCGTAACATGACAATCACCTACCCGCACTCTCAGACCGTAACATGACAACCACCTACCCGCACTCTCAGACCGTAACATGACAATCACCTACCTGCACTCTCAGACCGTAACATGACAACCACCTACCTGCACTCTCAGACCGTAACATGACAATCACCTACCTGCACTCTCAGACCGTAACATGACAACCACCTACCTACCCGCACTCTCAGACCGTAACATGACAATCACCTACCTGCACTCTCAGACCGTAACATGACAACCACCTACCTACCCGCACTCTCAGACCGTAACATGACAATCACCTACCTGCACTCTCAGACCGTAACATGACAACCACCTACCTACCCGCACTCTCAGACCGTAACATGACAATCACCTACTACCTGCACTCTCAGACCGTAACATGACAATAACATACCTACCCGCACTCTCAGACCGTAACATGACAATCACCTACCTACCCGCACTCTCAGACCGTAACATGACAATCACCTACCTACACGCACTCTCAGACCGTAACATGACAACCACCTACCTGCACTCTCAGACCGTAACATGACAACCACCTACCTGCACTCTCAGACCGTAACATGACAATCACCTACCCGCACTCTCAGACCGTAACATGACAATCACCTACTCGCACTCTCAGACCGTAACATGACAATCACCTACCTGCACTCTCAGACCGTAACATGACAATCACCTACCTGCACTCTCAGACCGTAACATGACAACCACCTACCTGCACTCTCAGACCGTAACATGACAATCACCTACCCGCACTCTCAGACCGTAACATGACAATCACCTACCTGCACTCTCAGACCGTAACATGACAACCACCTACCTGCACTCTCAGACCGTAACATGACAACCACCTACCCGCACTCTCAGACCGTAACATGACAATCACCACCTGCACTCTCAGACCGTAACATGACAATCACCTACCTGCACTCTCAGACCGTAACATGACAATCACCTATCCGCACTCTCAGACCGTAACATGACAATCACCTATCCGCACTCTCAGACCGTAACATGACAATCCTACCTGCACTCTCAGACCGTAACATGACAATCACCACCTGCACTCTCAGACCGTAACATGACAATCACCTACCTGCACTCTCAGACCGTAACATGACAACCACCTACCTGCACTCTCAGACCGTAACATGACAATCACCTACCCGCACTCTCAGACCGTAACATGACAATCACCTACCCGCACTCTCAGACCGTAACATGACAATCCCCTACCCGCACTCTCAGACCGTAACATGACAATCACCTACCCGCACTCTCAGACCGTAACATGACAATCACCTACCCGCACTCTCAGACCGTAACATGACAATCACCTACCCGCACTCTCAGACCGTAACATGACAATCACCTACCTGCACTCTCAGACCGTAACATGACAACCACCTACCCGCACTCTCAGACCGTAACATGACAATCACCTACCCGCACTCTCAGACCGTAACATGACAACCACCTACCTGCACTCTCAGACCGTAACATGACAATCACCTACCTGCACTCTCAGACCGTAACATGACAATCACCTACCCGCACTCTCAGACCGTAACATGACAACCACCTACCTGCACTCTCAGACCGTAACATGACAATCACCTACCTGCACTCTCAGACCGTAACATGACAACCACCTACCTACCCGCACTCTCAGACCGTAACATGACAATCACCTACCTAACCGCACTCTCAGACCGTAACATGACAACCACCTACCTACCCGCACTCTCAGACCGTAACATGACAACCACCTACCTGCACTCTCAGACCGTAACATGACAATCACCTACCTGCACTCTCAGACCGTAACATGACAACCACCTACCTGCACTCTCAGACCGTAACATGACAACCACCTACCTGCACTCTCAGACCGTAACATGACAATCACCTACCTGCACTCTCAGACCGTAACATGACAACCACCTACCTGCACTCTCAGACCGTAACATGACAATCACCTACCTGCACTCTCAGACCGTAACATGACAACCACCTACCTGCACTCTCAGACCGTAACATGACAATCACCTACCTGCACTCTCAGACCGTAACATGACAACCACCTACCTGCACTCTCAGACCGTAACATGACAATCACCTACCCGCACTCTCAGACTAACATGACAACCACCTACCTGCACTCTCAGACCGTAACATGACAATCACCTACCTGCACTCTCAGACCGTAACATGACAATCACCTACCTGCACTCTCAGACCGTAACATGACAATCACCTACCTGCACTCTCAGACCGTAACATGACAACCACCTACCTGCACTCTCAGACCGTAACATGACAATCACCTACCTGCACTCTCAGACCGTAACATGACAACCACCTACCTGCACTCTCAGACCGTAACATGACAACCACCTACCTGCACTCTCAGACCGTACGTAACATGACAATCACCTACCCGCACTCTCAGACCATAACATGACAACCACCTACCCGCACTCTCAGACCGTAACATGACAATCACCTACCCGCACTCTCAGACCATAACATGACAACCACCTACCTGCACTCTCAGACCGTAACATGACAATCACCTACCTGCACTCTCAGACCGTAACATGACAACCACCTACCTGCACTCTCAAACCGTAACATGACAATCACCTACCTGCACTCTCAGACCGTAACATGACAATCACCTACCTGCACTCTCAGACCGTAACATGACAATCACCTACCTGCACTCTCAGACCGTAACATGACAATCACCTACCTGCACTCTCAGACCGTAACATGACAATCACCTACCTGCACTCTCAGACCGTAACATGACAACCACCTACCTGCACTCTCAGACCGTAACATGACAATCACCTACCTGCACTCTCAAACCGTAACATGACAACCACCTACCTGCACTCTCAGACCGTAACATGACAATCACCTACCTGCACTCTCAAACCGTAACATGACAATCACCTACCTGCACTCTCAGACCGTAACATGACAATCACCTACCTGCACTCTCAGACCGTAACATGACAACCACCTACCCTCACTCTCAGACCGTAACATGACAATCACCTACCTGCACTCTCAGACCGTAACATGACAACCACCTACCTGCACTCTCAGACCCGTAACATGACAATCACCTACCTGCACTCTCAGACCGTAACATGACAACCACCTACCTGCACTCTCAGACCGTAACATGACAACCACCTACCTGCACTCTCAGACCCGTAACATGACAATCACCTACCCGCACTCTCAGACCGTAACATGACAACCACCTACCCGCACTCTCAGACCGTAACATGACAATCACCTACCCGCACTCTCAGACCGTAACATGACAACCACCTACCTGCACTCTCAGACCGTAACATGACAATCACCTACCTGCACTCTCAGACCGTAACATGACAACCACCTACCCGCACTCTCAGACCGTAACATGACAATCACCTACCTGCACTCTCAGACCGTAACATGACAATCACCTACCTGCACTCTCAGACCATAACATGACAATCACCTACCCGCACTCTCAGACCGTAACATGACAATCACCTACCCGCACTCTCAGACCGTAACATGACAATCACCTACCCGCACTCTCAGACCGTAACATGACAATCACCTACCTGCACTCTCAGACCGTAACATGACAACCACCTACCCGCACTCTCAGACCGTAACATGACAATCACCTACCCGCACTCTCAGACCATAACATGACAACCACCTACCCGCACTCTCAGACCGTAACATGACAATCACCTACCTGCACTCTCAGACCGTAACATGACAACCACCTACCTACACTCTCAGACCGTAACATGACAATCACCTACCTGCACTCTCAGACCGTAACATGACAACCACCTACCTACCGCACTCTCAGACCGTAACATGACAATCACCTACCTGCACTCTCAGACCGTAACATGACAACCACCTACCTACCCGCACTCTCAGACCGTAACATGACAATCACCTACCTGCACTCTCAGACCGTAACATGACAACCACCTACCTACCCGCACTCTCAGACCGTAACATGACAATCACCTACTACCTGCACTCTCAGACCGTAACATGACAATAACATACCTACCCGCACTCTCAGACCGTAACATGACAATCACCTACCTACCCGCACTCTCAGACCGTAACATGACAATCACCTACCTACACGCACTCTCAGACCGTAACATGACAACCACCTACCTGCACTCTCAGACCGTAACATGACAACCACCTACCTGCACTCTCAGACCATAACATGACAATCACCTACCCGCACTCTCAGACCGTAACATGACAATCACCTACTCGCACTCTCAGACCATAACATGACAATCACCTACCTGCACTCTCAGACCGTAACATGACAATCACCTACCTGCACTCTCAGACCGTAACATGACAACCACCTACCTGCACTCTCAGACCGTAACATGACAATCACCTACCCGCACTCTCAGACCGTAACATGACAATCACCTACCTGCACTCTCAGACCGTAACATGACAACCACCTACCTGCACTCTCAGACCGTAACATGACAACCACCTACCCGCACTCTCAGACCGTAACATGACAATCACCACCTGCACTCTCAGACCGTAACATGACAATCACCTACCTGCACTCTCAGACGTAACATGACAATCACCTATCCGCACTCTCAGACCGTAACATGACAATCACCTATCCGCACTCTCAGACCGTAACATGACAATCCTCAGCCTGCACTCTCAGACCGTAACATGACAATCACCACCTGCACTCTCAGACCATAACATGACAATCACCTACCTGCACTCTCAGACCGTAACATGACAACCACCTACCTGCACTCTCAGACCGTAACATGACAATCACCTACCCGCACTCTCAGACCGTAACATGACAATCACCTACCCGCACTCTCAGACCGTAACATGACAATCCCCTACCCGCACTCTCAGACCGTAACATGACAATCACCTCCCGCACTCTCAGACCGTAACATGACAATCACCTACCCGCACTCTCAGACCGTAACATGACAATCACCTACCCGCACTCTCAGACCGTAACATGACAATCACCTACCTGCACTCTCAGACCGTAACATGACAACCACCTACCCGCACTCTCAGACCGTAACATGACAATCACCTACCCGCACTCTCAGACCATAACATGACAACCACCTACCTGCACTCTCAGACCGTAACATGACAATCACCTACCTGCACTCTCAGACCGTAACATGACAATCACCTACCCGCACTCTCAGACCGTAACATGACAACCACCTACCTGCACTCTCAGACCATAACATGACAATCACCTATCTGCACTCTCAGACCGTAACATGACAACCACCTACCTACCCGCACTCTCAGACCGTAACATGACAATCACCTACCTACCGCACTCTCAGACCGTAACATGACAACCACCTACCTACCCGCACTCTCAGACCGTAACATGACAATCACCTACCTACCCGCACTCTCAGACCGTAACATGACAATCACCTACCTACCCGCACTCTCAGAACGTAACATGACAATCACATACCTACCCGCACTCTCAGACCGTAACATGACAATCACCTACCTACCCGCACTCTCAGACCGTAACATGACAATCACCTACCTACCCGCACTCTCAGACCGTAACATGACAACCACCTACCTGCACTCTCAGACCGTAACATGACAACCACCTACCTGCACTCTCAGACCGTAACATGACAATCACCTACCCGCACTCTCAGACCGTAACATGACAATCACCTACTCGCACTCTCAGACCGTAACATGACAACCACCTACCCGCACTCTCAGACCGTAACATGACAATCACCTACCTGCACTCTCAGACCGTAACATGACAACCACCTACCTGCACTCTCAGACCGTAACATGACAACACCTACCTGCACTCTCAGACCGTAACATGACAACCACCTACCTGCACTCTCAGACCGTACGTAACATGACAATCACCTACCCGCACTCTCAGACGTAACATGACAACCACCTACCTGCACTCTCAGACCGTAACATGACAAACACCTACCTGCACTCTCAGACCGTAACATGACAATCACCTACCTGCACTCTCAGACCGTAACATGACAATCACCTACCTGCACTCTCAGACCGTAACATGACAACCACCTACCTGCACTCTCAGACCGTAACATGACAATCACCTACCTGCACTCTCAGACCGTAACATGACAACCACCTACCTGCACTCTCAAACCGTAACATGACAACCACCTACCTGCACTCTCAGACCGTACGTAACATGACAATCACCTACCCGCACTCTCAGACCATAACATGACAACCACCTACCCGCACTCTCAGACCGTAACATGACAATCACCTACCCGCACTCTCAGACCGTAACATGACAATCACCTACCTGCACTCTCAGACCGTAACATGACAATCACCTACCTGCACTCTCAGACCGTAACATGACAACCACCTACCTGCACTCTCAGACCGTAACATGACAATCACCTACCTGCACTCTCAGACCGTAACATGACAATCACCTACCTGCACTCTCAGACCGTAACATGACAATCACCTACCTGCACTCTCAGACCGTAACATGACAATCACCTACCTGCACTCTCAGACCGTAACATGACAATCACCTACCTGCACTCTCAGACCGTAACATGACAACCACCTACCTGCACTCTCAACCGTAACATGACAATCACCTACCTGCACTCTCAGACCGTAACATGACAACCACCTACCTGCACTCTCAGACCGTAACATGACAATCACCTACCTGCACTCTCAGACCGTAACATGACAATCACCTACCTGCACTCTCAGACCGTAACATGACAATCACCTACCTGCACTCTCAGACCGTAACATGACAACCACCTACCCTCACTCTCAGACCGTAACATGACAATCACCTACCTGCACTCTCAAACCGTAACATGACAACACCTACCTGCACTCTCAGACATACGTAACATGACAATCACCTACCTGCACTCTCAGACCGTAACATGACAACCACCTACCTGCACTCTCAGACCGTAACATGACAACCACCTACCTGCACTCTCAGACCCGTAACATGACAATCACCTACCCGCACTCTCAGACCGTAACATGACAACCACCTACCCGCACTCTCAGACCGTAACATGACAATCACCTACCCGCACTCTCAGACCATAACATGACAACCACCTACCTGCACTCTCAGACCGTAACATGACAATCACCTACCTGCACTCTCAGACCGTAACATGACAACCACCTACCCGCACTCTCAGACCGTAACATGACAATCACCTACCTGCACTCTCAGACCGTAACATGACAATCACCTACCTGCACTCTCAGACCGTAACATGACAATCACCTACCCGCACTCTCAGACCATAACATGACAATCACCTACCCGCACTCTCAGACCGTAACATGACAATCACCTACCCGCACTCTCAGACCGTAACATGACAATCACCTACCTGCACTCTCAGACCGTAACATGACAACCACCTACCCGCACTCTCAGACCGTAACATGACAATCACCTACCCGCACTCTCAGACCGTAACATGACAACCACCTACCCGCACTCTCAGACCGTAACATGACAATCACCTACCTGCACTCTCAGACCGTAACATGACAACCACCTACCTACACTCTCAGACCGTAACATGACAATCACCTACCTGCACTCTCAGACCGTAACATGACAACCACCTACCTACCCGCACTCTCAGACCGTAACATGACAATCACCTACCTGCACTCTCAGACCGTAACATGACAACCACCTACCTACCCGCACTCTCAGACCGTAACATGACAATCACCTACCTGCACTCTCAGACCGTAACATGACAACCACCTACCTACCCGCACTCTCAGACCGTAACATGACAATCACCTACGTACCTGCACTCTCAGACCGTAACATGACAATAACATACCTACCCGCACTCTCAGACCGTAACATGACAATCACCTACCTACCCGCACTCTCAGACCGTAACATGACAATCACCTACCTACACGCACTCTCAGACCGTAACATGACAACCACCTACCTGCACTCTCAGACCGTAACATGACAACCACCTACCTGCACTCTCAGACCATAACATGACAATCACCTACCCGCACTCTCAGACCGTAACATGACAATCACCTACTCGCACTCTCAGACCATAACATGACAATCACCTACCTGCACTCTCAGACCGTAACATGACAATCACCTACCTGCACTCTCAGACCGTAACATGACAACCACCTACCTGCACTCTCAGACCGTAACATGACAATCACCTACCCGCACTCTCAGACCGTAACATGACAATCACCTACCTGCACTCTCAGACCGTAACATGACAACCACCTACCTGCACTCTCAGACCGTAACATGACAACCACCTACCCGCACTCTCAGACCGTAACATGACAATCACCACCTGCACTCTCAGACCGTAACATGACAATCACCTACCTGCACTCTCAGACCGTAACATGACAATCACCTATCCGCACTCTCAGACCGTAACATGACAATCACCTATCCGCACTCTCAGACCGTAACATGACAATCCTCACCTGCACTCTCAGACCGTAACATGACAATCATCACCTGCACTCTCAGACCATAACATGACAATCACCTACCTGCACTCTCAGACCGTAACATGACAACCACCTACCTGCACTCTCAGACCGTAACATGACAATCACCTACCCGCACTCTCAGACCGTAACATGACAATCACCTACCCGCACTCTCAGACCGTAACATGACAATCCCTACCCGCACTCTCAGACTGTAACATGACAATCACCTACCCGCACTCTCAGACCGTAACATGACAATCACCTACCCGCACTCTCAGACCATAACATGACAATCACCTACCCGCACTCTCAGACCGTAACATGACAATCACCTACCTGCACTCTCAGACCGTAACATGACAACCACCTACCGCACTCTCAGACCGTAACATGACAATCACCTACCCGCACTCTCAGACCATAACATGACAACCACCTACCCGCACTCTCAGACCGTAACATGACAATCACCTACCTGCACTCTCAGACCGTAACATGACAATCACCTACCCGCACTCTCAGACCGTAACATGACAACCACCTACCTGCACTCTCAGACCATAACATGACAATCACCTATCTGCACTCTCAGACCGTAACATGACAACCACCTACCTACCCGCACTCTCAGACCGTAACATGACAATCACCTACCTAACCGCACTCTCAGACCGTAACATGACAACCACCTACCTACCCGCACTCTCAGACCGTAACATGACAATCACCTACCTACCCGCACTCTCAGACCGTAACATGACAATCACCTACCTACCCGCACTCTCAGAACGTAACATGACAATCACATACCTACCCGCACTCTCAGACCGTAACATGACAATCACCTACCTACCCGCACTCTCAGACCGTAACATGACAATCACCTACCTACCCGCACTCTCAGACCGTAACATGACAACCACCTACCTGCACTCTCAGACCGTAACATGACAACCACCTACCTGCACTCTCAGACCGTAACATGACAATCACCTACCCGCACTCTCAGACCGTAAAATGACAATCACCTACTCGCACTCTCAGACCATAACATGACAACCACCTACCCGCACTCTCAGACCGTAACATGACAATCACCTACTCGCACTCTCAGACCATAACATGACAATCACCTACCTGCACTCTCAGACAGTAACATGACAATCACCTACCTGCACTCTCAGACCATAACATGACAACCACCTACCTGCACTCTCAGACCGTAACATGACAACCACCTACCCGCACTCTCAGACCGTAACATGACAATCACCACCTGCACTCTCAGACCGTAACATGACAATCACCTACCCGCACTCTCAGACAATAACATGACAATCACCTATCCGCACTCTCAGACCGTAACATGACAATCACCTATCCGCACTCTCAGACCGTAACATGACAATCCCCACCTGCACTCTCAGACCGTAACATGACAATCACCAGCCTGCACTCTCAGACCGTAACATGACAATCACCAGTCCGCACTCTCAGACCGTAACATGACAATCACCTACCTGCACTCTCAGACCGTAACATGACAATCACCTACCCGCACTCTCAGACCGTAACATGACAATCACCTATCCGCACTCTCAGACCGTAACATGACAATCCCTACCTGCACTCTCAGACCGTAACATGACAATCACCACCTGCACTCTCAGACCGTAACATGACAATCACCTACTCGCACTCTCAGACCGTAACATGACAATCACCTACCTGCACTCTCAGACCGTAACATGACAATCACCTACCTGCACTCTCAGACCGTAACATGACAATCACCTACCTGCACTCTCAGACCGTAACATGACAATCACCTACCTGCACTCTCAGACCGTAACATGACAATCACCTACCGCACTCTCAGACCGTAACATGACAATCACCTACCTGCACTCTCAGACCGTAACATGACAACCACCTACCTGCACTCTCAGACCGTAACATGACAACCACCTACCTGCACTCTCAGACCGTAACATGACAATCACCTACCCGCACTCTCAGACCGTAACATGACAATCACCTACTCGCACTCTCAGACCGTAACATGACAATCACCTACCTGCACTCTCAGACCGTAACATGACAATCACCTACCTGCACTCTCAGACCGTAACATGACAACCACCTACCTGCACTCTCAGACCGTAACATGACAATCACCTACCCGCACTCTCAGACCGTAACATGACAATCACCTACCTGCACTCTCAGACCGTAACATGACAACCACCTACCTGCACTCTCAGACCGTAACATGACAACCACCTACCCGCACTCTCAGACCGTAACATGACAATCACCTACCTGCACTCTCAGACCGTAACATGACAATCACCTACCTGCACTCTCAGACCGTAACATGACAACCACCTACCTGCACTCTCAGACCGTAACATGACAATCACCTACCTGCACTCTCAGACCGTAACATGACAATCACCTACCGCACTCTCAGACCGTAACATGACAATCACCTACCTGCACTCTCAGACCGTAACATGACAATCACCTACCTGCACTCTCAGACCGTAACATGACAATCACCTACCTGCACTCTCAGACCGTAACATGACAATCACCTACCTGCACTCTCAGACCGTAACATGACAATCACCTACCGCACTCTCAGACCGTAACATGACAATCACCTACCTGCACTCTCAGACCGTAACATGACAATCACCTACCTGCACTCTCAGACCGTAACATGACAATCACCTACCTGCACTCTCAGACCGTAACATGACAATCACCTACCTGCACTCTCAGACCGTAACATGACAATCACCTACTCGCACTCTCAGACCGTAACATGACAATCACCTACCTGCACTCTCAGACCGTAACATGACAATCACCTACTCGCACTCTCAGACCGTAACATGACAATCACCTACCCGCACTCTCAGACCGTAACATGACAACCACCTACCGCACTCTCAGACCGTAACATGACAATCACCTACCCGCACTCTCAGACCGTACATGACAATCACCTACCTGCACTCTCAGACCGTAACATGACAATCACCTACCTGCACTCTCAGACCGTAACATGACAATCACCTACCTGCACTCTCAGACCGTAACATGACAACCACCTACCTGCACTCTCAGACCGTAACATGACAATCACCTACCTGCACTCTCAGACCGTAACATGACAACACCTACCTGCACTCTCAAACCGTAACATGACAACCACCTAACTGCACTCTCAGACCGTAACATGACAATCACCTACCGCACTCTCAGACCATAACATGACAACCACCTACCCCACTCTCAGACCGTAACATGACAAACACCTACCTGCACTCTCAAACCGTAACATGACAATCACCTACCTGCACTCTCAGACCGTAACATGACAATCACCTACCTGCACTCTCAGACCGTAACATGACAACCACCTACCTGCACTCTCAGACCGTAACATGACAATCACCTACCTGCACTCTCAGACCGTAACATGACAACCACCTACCTGCACTCTCAGACCGTAACATGACAACCACCTACCTGCACTCTCAGACCGTAACATGACAATCACCTACCCGCACTCTCAGACCATAACATGACAACCACCTACCGCACTCTCAGACCGTAACATGACAATCACCTACCTGCACTCTCAGACCGTAACATGACAACCACCTACCTGCACTCTCAACCGTAACATGACAATCACCTACCGCACTCTCAGACCGTAACATGACAACCACCTACCTGCACTCTCAAACCGTAACATGACAATCACCTACCTGCACTCTCAAACCGTAACATGACAACCACCTACCTGCACTCTCAGACCGTAACATGACAATCACCTACCTGCACTCTCAAACCGTAACATGACAATCACCTACCTGCACTCTCAGACCGTAACATGACAATCACCTACCTGCACTCTCAGACCGTAACATGACAACCACCTACCCTCACTCTCAGACCGTAACATGACAATCACCTACCTGCACTCTCAAACCGTAACATGACAACCACCTACCTGCACTCTCAGACCATACGTAACATGACAATCACCTACCTGCACTCTCAGACCGTAACATGACAACCACCTACCTGCACTCTCAGACCGTAACATGACAACCACCTACCTGCACTCTCAGACGTGCGTAACATGACAATCACCTACCCGCACTCTCAGACCATAACATGACAACCACCTACCCGCACTCTCAGACCATAACATGACAACCACCTACCCGCACTCTCAGACCGTAACATGACAATCACCTACCTGCACTCTCAGACCGTAACATGACAATCACCTACCTGCACTCTCAGACCATAACATGACAATCACCTACCCGCACTCTCAGACCATAACATGACAATCACCTACCCGCACTCTCAGACCATAACATGACAATCACCTACCCGCACTCTCAGACCGTAACATGACAATCACCTACCTGCACTCTCAGACCGTAACATGACAACCACCTACCCGCACTCTCAGACCGTAACATGACAATCACCTACCCGCACTCTCAGACCATAACATGACAACCACCTACCCGCACTCTCAGACCGTAACATGACAATCACCTACCTGCACTCTCAGACCGTAACATGACAACCACCTACCCGCACTCTCAGACTATAACATGACAACCACCTACCCGCACTCTCAGACCGTAACATGACAATCACCTACCTGCACTCTCAGACCGTAACATGACAATCACCTACCTGCACTCTCAGACCATAACATGACAATCACCTACCCGCACTCTCAGACCATAACATGACAATCACCTACCCGCACTCTCAGACCATAACATGACAATCACCTACCCGCACTCTCAGACCGTAACATGACAATCACCTACCTACACTCTCAGACCGTAACATGACAACCACCTACCCGCACTCTCAGACCGTAACATGACAATCACCTACCCGCACTCTCAGACCATAACATGACAACCACCTACCCGCACTCTCAGACCGTAACATGACAATCACCTACCTGCACTCTCAGACCGTAACATGACAACCACCTACCTGCACTCTCAGACCGTAACATGACAATCACCTACCTGCACTCTCAGACCGTAACATGACAACCACCTACCTACCCGCACTCTCAGACCGTAACATGACAATCACCTACCTGCACTCTCAGACCGTAACATGACAACCACCTACCTACCCGCACTCTCAGACCGTAACATGACAATCACCTACGTACCTGCACTCTCAGACCGTAACATGACAATAACATACCTACCCGCACTCTCAGACCGTAACATGACAATCACCTACCTACCCGCACTCTCAGACCGTAACATGACAATCACCTACCTACACGCACTCTCAGACCGTAACATGACAACCACCTACCTGCACTCTCAGACCGTAACATGACAACCACCTACCTGCACTCTCAGACCATAACATGACAATCACCTACCCGCACTCTCAGACCGTAACATGACAATCACCTACTCGCACTCTCAGACCATAACATGACAATCACCTACCTGCACTCTCAGACAGTAACATGACAATCACCTACCTGCACTCTCAGACCGTAACATGACAACCACCTACCTGCACTCTCAGACCGTAACATGACAATCACCTACCCGCACTCTCAGACCGTAACATGACAATCACCTACCTGCACTCTCAGACCGTAACATGACAACCACCTACCTGCACTCTCAGACCGTAACATGACAACCACCTACCCGCACTCTCAGACCGTAACATGACAATCACCACCTGCACTCTCAGACCGTAACATGACAATCACCTACCTGCACTCTCAGACAATAACATGACAATCACCTATCCGCACTCTCAGACCGTAACATGACAATCACCTATCCGCACTCTCAGACCGTAACATGACAATCCCCAGCCTGCACTCTCAGACCGTAACATGACAATCACCACCTGCACTCTCAGACCATAACATGACAATCACCTACCTGCACTCTCAGACCGTAACATGACAACCACCTACCTGCACTCTCAGACCGTAACATGACAATCACCTACCCGCACTCTCAGACCGTAACATGACAATCACCTACCCGCACTCTCAGACCGTAACATGACAATCCCCTACCCGCACTCTCAGACCGTAACATGACAATCACCTACCCGCACTCTCAGACCGTAACATGACAATCACCTACCTGCACTCTCAGACCGTAACATGACAATCACCTACCCGCACTCTCAGACCGTAACATGACAATCACCTACCTGCACTCTCAGACCGTAACATGACAATCACCTACCTGCACTCTCAGACCATAACACTGACAATCACCTACCCGCACTCTCAGACCGTAACATGACAATCACCTACCTGCACTCTCAGACCGTAACATGACAATCACCTACCTGCACTCTCAGACCGTAACATGACAACCACCTACCTGCACTCTCAGACCGTAACATGACAACCACCTACCTGCACTCTCAGACCGTAACATGACAACCACCTACCTGCACTCTCAGACCGTAACATGACAATCACCTACCTGCACTCTCAGACCGTAACATGACAACCACCTACCTGCACTCTCAGACCGTAACATGACAAACACCTACCTGCACTCTCAGACCGTAACATGACAACCACCTACCTGCACT
This sequence comes from Megaustenia siamemsis, assembly GCA_032433765.1. Taxonomy (NCBI): domain Eukaryota; kingdom Metazoa; phylum Mollusca; class Gastropoda; order Stylommatophora; family Ariophantidae; genus Megaustenia; species Megaustenia siamemsis. The sequence goes on from JAVIAB010000046.1 coordinate 61,222,190, forward strand.
CTCAGACCGTAACATGACAACCACCTACCTGCACTCTCAGACCGTAACATGACAACCACCTAACTGCACTCTCAGACCGTACGTAACATGACAATCACCTACCCGCACTCTCAGACCGTAACATGACAACCACCTACCTGCACTCTCAGACCGTAACATGACAAACACCTACCTGCACTCTCAGACCGTAACATGACAATCACCTACCTGCACTCTCAGACCGTAACATGACAATCACCTACCTGCACTCTCAGACCGTAACATGACAACCACCTACCTGCACTCTCAGACCGTAACATGACAATCACCTACCTGCACTCTCAGACCGTAACATGACAACCACCTACCTGCACTCTCAGACCGTAACATGACAACCACCTAACTGCACTCTCAGACCGTACGTAACATGACAATCACCTACCCGCACTCTCAGACCGTAACATGACAACCACCTACCTGCACTCTCAGACCGTAACATGACAATCACCTACCCGCACTCTCAGACCGTAACATGACAACCACCTACCTGCACTCTCAGACCGTAACATGACAATCACCTACCTGCACTCTCAGACCGTAACATGACAATCACCTACCCGCACTCTCAGACCGTAACATGACAATCACCTACCTGCACTCTCAGACCGTAACATGACAACACCTACCCGCACTCTCAGACCGTAACATGACAATCACCTACCCGCACTCTCAGACCGTAACATGACAACCACCTACCCGCACTCTCAGACCGTAACATGACAATCACCTACCTGCACTCTCAGACCGTAACATGACAACACCTACCTGCACTCTCAGACCGTAACATGACAATCACCTACCTGCACTCTCAGACCGTAACATGACAATCACCTACCTGCACTCTCAGACCGTAACATGACAATCACCTACCTGCACTCTCAGACCGTAACATGACAACCACCTACCTGCACTCTCAGACCGTAACATGACAATCACCTACCTGCACTCTCAGACCGTAACATGACAACCACCTACCTGCACTCTCAAACCGTAACATGACAACCACCTAACTGCACTCTCAGACCGTACGTAACATGACAATCACCTATCCGCACTCTCAGACCATAACATGACAACCACCTACCCCCACTCTCAGACCGTAACATGACAAACACCTACCTGCACTCTCAGACCGTAACATGACAATCACCTACCTGCACTCTCAGACCGTAACATGACAATCACCTACCTGCACTCTCAGACCGTAACATGACAACCACCTACCTGCACTCTCAGACCGTAACATGACAATCACCTACCTGCACTCTCAGACCGTAACATGACAACCACCTACCTGCACTCTCAGACCGTAACATGACAACCACCTAACTGCACTCTCAGACCGTAACATGACAATCACCTACCCGCACTCTCAGACCATAACATGACAACCACCTACCACACTCTCAGACCGTAACATGACAATCACCTACCTGCACTCTCAGACCGTAACATGACAACCACCTACCTGCACTCTCAAACCGTAACATGACAATCACCTATCCGCACTCTCAGACCGTAACATGACAACCACCTACCTGCACTCTCAAACCGTAACATGACAATCACCAATCTGCACTCTCAAACCGTAACATGACAACCACCTACCTGCACTCTCAGACCGTAACATGACAATCACCTACCTGCACTCTCAAACCGTAACATGACAATCACCTACCTGCACTCTCAGACCGTAACATGACAATCACCTACCTGCACTCTCAGACCGTAACATGACAACCACCTACCCTCACTCTCAGACCGTAACATGACAATCACCTACCTGCACTCTCAAACCGTAACATGACAACCAAGTACCTGCACTCTCAGACCATACGTAACATGACAATCACCTACCTGCACTCTCAGACCGTAACATGACAACCACCTACCTGCACTCTCAAACCGTAACATGACAACCACCTACCTGCACTCTCAGACCGTGCGTAACATGACAATCACCTACCCGCACTCTCAGACCATAACATGACAACCACCTACCCGCACTCTCAGACCATAACATGACAACCACCTACCCGCACTCTCAGACCGTAACATGACAATCACCTACCTGCACTCTCAAACCGTAACATGAAAATCACCTACCTGCACTCTCAGACCATAACATGACAATCACCTACCCGCACTCTCAGACCATAACATGACAATCACCTACCCGCACTCTCAGACCATAACATGACAATCACCTACCCGCACTCTCAGACCGTAACATGACAATCACCTACCTGCACTCTCAGACCGTAACATGACAACCACCTACCCGCACTCTCAGACCGTAACATGACAATCACCTACCCGCACTCTCAGACCATAACATGACAACCACCTACCCGCACTCTCAGACCGTAACATGACAATCACCTACCTGCACTCTCAGACCGTAACATGACAACCACCTACCCGCACTCTCAGACTATAACATGACAACCACCTACCCGCACTCTCAGACCGTAACATGACAATCACCTACCTGCACTCTCAGACCGTAACATGACAATCACCTACCTGCACTCTCAGACCATAACATACAATCACCTACCCGCACTCTCAGACCATAACATGACAATCACCTACCCGCAATCTCAGACCATAACATGACAATCACCTACCCGCACTCTCAGACCGTAACATGACAATCACCTACCTACACTCTCAGACCGTAACATGACAACCACCTACCCGCACTCTCAGACCGTAACATGACAATCACCTACCCGCACTCTCAGACCATAACATGACAACCACCTACCCGCACTCTCAGACCGTAACATGACAATCACCTACCTGCACTCTCAGACCGTAACATGACAACCACCTACCTACACTCTCAGACCATAACATGACAATCACCTACCTGCACTCTCAGACCGTAACATGACAACCACCTACCTACCCGCACTCTCAGACCGTAACATGACAATCACCTACCTGCACTCTCAGACCGTAACATGACAACCACCTACCTACCCGCACTCGCAGACCGTAACATGACATATCACCTACGTACCTGCACTCTCAGACCGTAACATGACAATAACATACCTACCCGCACTCTCAGACCGTAACATGACAATCACCTACCTACCCGCACTCTCAGACCGTAACATGACAATCACCTACCTACACGCACTCTCAGACCGTAACATGACAACCACCTACCTGCACTCTCAGACCGTAACATGACAACCACCTACCTGCACTTCAGACCATAACATGACAATCACCTACCCGCACTCTCAGACCGTAACATGACAATCACCTACTCGCACTCTCAGACCATAACATGACAATCACCTACCTGCACTCTCTTACAGTAACATGACAATCACCTACCTGCACTCTCAGACCGTAACATGACAACCACCTACCTGCACTCTCAGACCGTAACATGACAATCACCTACCCGCACTCTCAGACCGTAACATGACAATCACCTACCTGCATTCTCAGACCGTAACATGACAACCACCTACCTGCACTCTCAGACCGTAACTTGACAACCACCTACCCGCACTCTCAGACCGTAACTTGACAATCACCAGCCTGCACTCTCAGACCGTAACATGACAATCACCTACCTGCACTCTCAGACAATAACATGACAATCACCTATCCGCACTCTGAGACCGTAACATGACAATCACCTATCCGCACTCTCAGATCGTAACATGACAATCCCCAGCCTGCACTCTAAGACCGTAACATGACAATCATCAGCCTGCACTCTCAGACCATAACATGACAATCACCTACCTGCACTCTCAGACCGTAACATGACAACCACCTACCTGCACTCTCAGACCGTAACATGACAATCACCTACCCGCACTCTCAGACCGTAACATGACAATGACCTACCCGCACTCTCAGACCGTAACATGACAATCCCCTACCCGCACTCTCAGACCGTAACATGACAATCACCTCCCCGCACTCTCAGACCGTAACATGACAATCACCTACCTGCACTCTCAGACCGTAACATGACAATCACCTACCCGCACTCTCAGACCGTAACATGACAATCACCTACCTGCACTCTCAGACCGTAACATGACAATCACCTACCTGCACTCTCAGACCATAACATGACAATCACCTACCCGCACTCTCAGACCGTAACATGACAATCACCTACCTGCACTCTCAGACCATAACATGACAATCACCTACCTGCACTCTCAGACCGTAACATGACAACCACCTACCTGCACTCTCAGACCGTAACATGACAACCACCTACCTGCACTCTCAAACCGTAACATGACAACCACCTACCTGCACTCTCAACCGTAACATGACAATCACCAATCTGCACTCTCAACCGTAACATGACAACCACCTACCTGCACTCTCAGACCGTAACATGACAAACACCTACCTGCACTCTCAGACCGTAACATGACAACCACCTACCTGCACTCTCAACCGTAACATGACAACCACCTACCTGCACTCTCAAACCGTAAAATGACAACCACCTAACTGCACTCTCAGACCGTACGTAACATGACAATCACCTACCCGCACTCTCAGACCATAACATGACAACCACCTACCTGCACTCTCAGACCGTAACATGACAAACACCTACCTGCACTCTCAAACCGTAACATGACAATCACCTATCTGCACTCTCAGACCGTAACATGACAATCACCTACCTGCACTCTCAGACCGTAACATGACAACCACCTACCTGCACTCTCAGACCGTAACATGACAATCACCTACCTGCACTCTCAGACCGTAACATGACAACCACCTACCTGCACTCTCAAACCGTAACATGACAACCACCTAACTGCACTCTCAGACCGTACGTAACATGACAATCACCTACCCGCACTCTCAGACCATAACATGACAACCACCTACCTGCACTCTCAGACCGTAACATGACAATCACCTACCCGCACTCTCAGACCGTAACATGACAACCACCTACCTGCACTCTCAGACCGTAACATGACAATCACCTACCTGCACTCTCAGACCGTAACATGACAATCACCTACCCGCACTCTCAGACCGTAACATGACAATCACCTACCTGCACTCTCAGACCATAACATGACAACAACCTACCCGCACTCTCAGACCGTAACATGACAATCACCTACCCGCACTCTCAGACCATAACATGACAACCACCTACCCGCACTCTCAGACCGTAACATGACAATCACCTACCTGCACTCTCAGACCGTAACATGACAACTACCTACCTGCACTCTCAGACCATAACATGACAATCACCTACCTGCACTCTCAGACCGTAACATGACAATCACCTATCTGCACTCTCAGACCGTAACATGACAATCACCTACCTGCACTCTCAGACCGTAACATGACAACCACCTACCTGCACTCTCAGACCGTAACATGACAATCACCTACCTGCACTCTCAGGCCGTAACATGACAACCACCTACCTGCACTCTCAAACCGTAACATGACAACCACCTAACTGCACTCTCCGACCGTACGTAACATGACAATCACCTATCCGCACTCTCAGACCATAACATGACAACCACCTACCCCCACTCTCAGACCGTAACATGACAAACACCTACCTGCACTCTCAAACCGTAACATGACAATCACCTATCTGCACTCTCAGACCGTAACATGACAATCACCTACCTGCACTCTCAGACCGTAACATGACAACCACCTACCTGCACTCTCAGACCGTAACATGACAATCACCTACCTGCACTCTCAGGCCGTAACATGACAACCACCTACCTGCACTCTCAAACCGTAACATGACAACCACCTAACTGCACTCTCAGACCGTAACATGACAATCACCTACCCGCACTCTCAGACCATAACATGACAACCACCTACCACACTCTCAGACCGAACATGACAATCACCTACCTGCACTCTCAGACCGTAACATGACAACCACCTACCTGCACTCTCAAACCGTAACATGACAATCACCAATCCGCACTCTCAAACCGTAACATGACAACCACCTACCTGCACTCTCAAACCGTAACATGACAATCACCAATCTGCACTCTCAAACCGTAACAGACAACCACCTACCTGCACTCTCAGACCGTAACATGACAATCACCTACCTGCACTCTCAAACCGTAACATGACAATCACCTACCTGCACTCTCAGACCGTAACATGACAATCACCTACCTGCACTCTCAGACCGTAACATGACAACCACCTACCCTCACTCTCAGACCGTAACATGACAATCACCTACCTGCACTCTCAAACTGTAACATGACAACCAAGTACCTGCACTCTCAGACCATACGTAACATGACAATCACCTACCTGCACTCTCAGGCCGTAACATGACAACCACCTACCTGCACTCTCAAACCGTAACATGACAACCACCTACATGCACTCTCAGACCGTGCGTAACATGACAATCACCTACCCGCACTCTCAGACCATAACATGACAACCACCTACCCGCACTCTCAGACCATAACATGACAACCACCTACCCGCACTCTCAGACCGTAACATGACAATCACCTACCTGCACTCTCAAACCGTAACATGAAAATCACCTACCTGCACTCTCAGACCATAACATGACAATCACCTACCCGCACTCTCAGACCATAACATGACAATCACCTACCCGCAATCTCAGACCATAACATGACAATCACCTACCCGCACTCTCAGACTGTAACATGACAATCACCTACCTGCACTCTCAGACCGTAACATGACAACCACCTACCCGCACTCTCAGACCGTAACATGACAATCACCTACCCGCACTCTCAGTCCATAACATGACAACCATCTACCCGCACTCTCAGACCGTAACATGACAATCACCTACCTGCACTCTCAGACCGTAACATGACAACCACCTACCCGCACTCTCAGACTATAACATGACAACCACCTACCCGCACTCTCAGACCGTAACATGACAATCACCTACCTGCACTCTCAGACCGTAACATGACAATCACCTACCTGCACTCTCAGACCATAACATACAATCACCTACCCGCACTCTCAGACCATAACATGACAATCACCTACCCGCAATCTCAGACCATAACATGACAATCACCTACCCGCACTCTCAGACCGTAACATGACAATCACCTACCTACACTCTCAGACCGTAACATGACAACCACCTACCCGCACTCTCAGACCGTAACATGACAATCACCGATCCGCACTCTCAGACCATAACATGACAACCACCTACCCGCACTCTCAGACCGTAACATGACAATCACCTACCTGCACTCTCAGACCGTAACATGACAACCACCTACCTACACTCTCAGACCATAACATGACAATCACCTACCTGCACTCTCAGACCGTAACATGACAACCACCTACCTACCCGCACTATCAGACCGTATCATGACAATCACCTACCTGCACTCTCAGACCGTAACATGACAACCACCTACCTACCCTCACTCGCAGACCGTAACATGACAATCACCTACGTACCTGCACTCTCAGACCGTAACATGACAATAACATACCTACCCGCACTCTCAGACCGTAACATGACAATCACCTACCTACCCGCACTCTCAGACCGTAACATGACAATCACCTACCTACACGCACTCTCAGACCGTAACATGACAACCACCTACCTGCACTCTCAGACCGTAACATGACAACCACCTACCTGCACTTTCAGACCATAACATGACAATCACCTACCCGCACTCTCAGACCGTAACATGACAATCACCTACTCGCACTCTCAGACCATAACATGACAATCACCTACCTGCACTCTCAGACAGTAACATGACAATCACCTACCTGCACTCTCAGACCGTAACATGACAACCACCTACCTGCACTCTCAGACCGTAACATGACAATCACCTACCCGCACTCTCAGACCGTAACATGACAATCACCTACCTGCATTCTCAGACCGTAACATGACAACCACCTACCTGCACTCTCAGACCGTAACTTGACAACCACCTACCCGCACTCTCAGACCGTAACTTGACAATCACCAGCCTGCACTCTCAGACCGTAACATGACAATCACCTACCTGCACTCTCAGACAATAACATGACAATCACCTATCCGCACTCTGAGACCGTAACATGACAATCACCTATCCGCACTCTCAGATCGTAACATGACAATCCCCAGCCTGCACTCTAAGACCGTAACATGACAATCATCAGCCTGCACTCTCAGACCATAACATGACAATCACCTACCTGCACTCTCAGACCGTAACATGACAACCACCTACCTGCACTCTCAGGCCGTAACATGATAATCACCTACCCGCACACTCAGACCGTAACATGACAATGACCTACCCGCACTCTCAGACCGTAACATGACAATCCCCTACCCGCACACTCAGACTGTAACATGACAATCACCTCCCCGCACACTCAGACCGTAACCTGACAATCACCTACCTGCACTCTCAGACCGTAACATGACAATCACCTACCCGCACTCTCAGACCGTAACATGACAATCACCTACCTGCACTCTCAGACCGTAACATGACAATCAACTACCTGCACTCTCAGACCATAACACTATAATCACCTACCCGCACTCTCAGACCGTAACATGACAATCACCTACCTGCACTCTCAGACCATAACATGACAATCACCTACCTGCACTCTCAGACCGTAACATGACAACCACCTACCTGCACTCTCAGACCGTAACATGACAACCACCTACCTGCACTCTCAAACCGTAACATGACAACCACCTACCTGCACTCTCAAACCGTAACATGACAATCACCAATCTGCACTCTCAAACCGTAACATGACAACCACCTACCTGCACTCTCAGACCGTAACATGACAAACACCTACCTGCACTCTCAGACCGTAACATGACAACCACCTACCTGCACTCTCAAACCGTAACATGACAACCACCTACCTGCACTCTCAAACCGTAAAATGACAACCACCTAACTGCACTCTCAGACCGTACGTAACATGACAATCACCTACCCGCACTCTCAGACCATAACATGACAACCACCTACCTGCACTCTCAGACCGTAACATGACAACCACCTACCTGCACTCTCAAACCGTAACATGACAACCACCTATTTGCACTCTCAAACCGTAACATGACAATCACCTATCTGCACTCTCAAACCGTAACATGACAACCACCTACCTGCACTCTCAGACCGTAACATGACAATCACCTACCTGCACTCTCAGGCCGTAACATGACAACCACCTACCTGCACTATCAAACCGTAACATGACAACCACCTAACTGCACTCTCCGACCGTACGTAACATGATAATCACCTACCCGCACTCTCAGACCATAACATGACAACCACCTACCCGCACTCTCAGACCATAACATGACAACCACCTACCTGCACTCTCAGACCGTAACATGACAAACACCTACCTGCACTCTCAAACCGTAACATGACAATCACCTATCTGCACTCTCAGACCGTAACATGACAATCACCTACCTGCACTCTCAGACCGTAACATGACAACCACCTACCTGCACTCTCAGACCGTAACATGACAATCACCTACCTGCACTCTCAGACCGTAACATGACAACCACCTACCTGCACTATCAAACCGTAACATGACAACCACCTAACTGCACTCTCCGACCGTACGTAACATGATAATCACCTACCCGCACTCTCAGACCATAACATGACAACCACCTACCTGCACTCTCAGACCGTAACATGACAATCACCTACACGCACTCTCAGACCATAACATGACAACCACCTACCTGCACTCTCAGACCGGAACATGACAATCACCTACCTGCACTCTCAGACCGTAACATGACAATCACCTACCTGCACTCTCAGACCGTAACATGACAATCACCTACCTGCACTCTCAGACCGTAACATGACAATCACCTACCCGCACTCTCAGACCATAACATGACAACCACCTACCTGCACTCAGAGACCGTAACATGACAACTACCTACCTGCACTATCAGACCATATCATGACAATCACCTACCTGCACTCTCAGACCGTAACATGACAACAACCTACCTACACGCACTCTCTGACCGTATCATGACAATCACCTACCTGCACTCTCAGACCGAACATGACAACCACCTACCTACCCGCACTCGCAGACCGTAACATGACAATCACCTACCTACCCGCACTCTCAGACCGTAACATGACAACCACCTACCTACCCGCACTCGCAGACCGTAACATGACAATCACCTACCTACCCGCACTCTCAGACCGTAACATGACAACCACCTACCTACCCGCACTCTCAGACCGTAACATGACAATCACCTACCTACCCGCACTCTCAGACCGTAACATGACAATAACATACCTACCCGCACTCTCAGACCGTAACATGACAATCACCTACCTACCCGCACTCTCAGACCGTAACATGACAATCACCTACCTACCCGCACTCTCAGACCGTAACATGACAACCACCTACCTGCACTCTCAGACCGTAACATGACAATCACCTACTCGCACTCTCAGACCATAATATGACAATCACCTACCTGCACTCTCAGACCGTAACATGACAATCACCTACCTGCACTCTCAGACCGTAACATGACAACCACCAACCTGCACTCTCAGACCGTAACATGACAATCACCTACCCGCACTCTCAGACCATAACATGACAATCACCTACCTGCACTCTCAGACAGTAACATGACAATCACCTACCTGCACTCTCAGACCGTAACATGACAACCACCTACCTGCACTCTCAGACCGTAACTTGACAACCACCTACCCGCACTCTCAGACCGTAACTTGACAATCACCAGCCTGCACTCTCAGACCGTAACATGACAATCACCACCTGCACTCACAGACCATAACATGACAATCACCTACCTGCACTCTCAGACCGTAACATGACAACCACCTACCTGCACTCTCAAACCGTAACATGACAATCACCTACCCGCATACTCAGACCGTAACATGACAATGACCTACCCGAACTCTCAGACCGTAATATGACAATCCCCTACCCGCACACTCAGACCGTAACATGACAATCACCTACCCGCACACTCAGACCGTAACATGACAATGACCTACCCGCACTCTCATACCATAACATGACAATCACCTACTCGCACTCTAAGACCATAACATGACAATCACCTACCCGCACTCTCAGACCGTAACTTGACAATCACCTACCTGCACTCTCAGACCGTAACATGACAACCACCTACCCGCACTCTCAGACCGTAACATGACAATCACCTACCCGCACTCTCAGACCGTAACATGACAATCACCTACCTGCACTCTCAGACCGTAACATGACAATCACCTACCCGCACTCTCAGACCGTAACACGACAATCACCTATCTGCACTCTCAGACCGTAACATGACAACCACCTACCTACCCGCACTCTCAGACCGTATCATGAGATTCACCTACCTGCACTCTCAGACCGAACATGACAACCACCTACCTACCCGCACTCTCAGACCGTAACATGACAATCACCTACCTACCCGCATTCTCAGACCGTAACATGACAACCACCTACCTGCCCGCACTCGCAGACCGTAACATGACAATCATCTACCTACCTGCACTCTCAGACCGTAACATGACAATCACCTACCTGCACTCTCAGACCGTAACATGACAATCACCTACCCGCACTCTCAGAGCATAACATGACAATCATCTACCTGCACTCTCAGACCGTAACATGACAATCACCTACCTGCACTCTCAGACCATAAAATATAATCACCTACCGCACATTCTCAGTCCCTAACATGACAATCACCTACCTGCACTCTCAGACCATAACATGACAATCACCTACCTGCACTCTCAGCCCGTAACATGACAACCACCTACCTGCACTCTCAGACCGTAACATGACAACCACCTACCTGCACTCTCAAACCGTAACATGACAACCACCTACCCGCACTCTCAAAACGTAACATGACAATCACCAATCTGCACTCTCAAACCGTAACATGACAACCACCTACCTGCACTCTCAAACCGTAACATGACAACCACCTACCTGCACTCTCAAACCGTAACATGACAATCACCAATCTGCACTCTCAAACCGTAACATGACAACCACCTACCTGCACTCTCAGACCGTAACATACAAACACCTACCTGCACTCTCAAACCGTAACATGACAATCACCTACCTGCACTCTCAGACCGTAACATGACAATCACCTACCTGCACTCTAAGACCGTAACATGACAACCACCTACCTGCACTCTCAAACCGTAACATGACAACCACCTACCTGCACTCTCAGACCGTACGTAACATGACAATCACCTACCCGCACTCTCAGACCATAACATGACAACCACCTACCCGCACTCTCAGACCATAACATGACAACCACCTACCCCCACTCTCAGACCGTCACATGACAATCACCAACCTGCACTCTCAGACCGTAACATGAAAATCACCTACCTGCACTCTCAGACCATAACATGACAATCACCTAAACGCACTCTCAGACCATAACATGACAATAACCTACCCGCAATCTCAGACCATAACATGACAATCACCTACCCGCACTCTCAGACCGTAACATGACAATCACCTACCTGCACTCTCAGACCGTAACATGACAACCACCTACCCGCACTCTCAGACCGTAACATGACAATCACCTACCCGCAATGTCAGACCATAACATGACAACCATATACCCGCACTCTCAGACCGTAACATGACAATCACCAACCTGCACTCTCAGACCGTAACATGACAATCACCTACCTGCACTCTCAGACCGTAACATGACAATCACCTACCTGCACTCTCAGACCGTAACATGACAATCACCTACCTGCACTCTCAGACCATAACATGACAATTATCTACCCGCTCTCTCAGACCATAACATGACAATCACCTACCCTCAATCTCAGACCATAACATGACAATCACCTACCCGCACTCTCAGACCGTAACATGACAATCACCTACCTGCACTCTCAGACCGTAACATGACAACCACCTACCCGAACTCTCAGACCGTAACATGACAATCACCTACCCGCACTCTCAGACCGTAACATGACCACCACCTACCCGAACTCTCAGACCATAACATGACAATCACCTACCCGCACTCTCAGACCATAACATGACAACCACCTACCCGCACTCTCAGACCGTAACATGACAATCACCTACCTGCACACTCAGACCGTAACATGACAATCACCTACACGCACTCTCAGACCGTAACATGACAACCACCTACCTGCACTATCAGACCATAACATGACAATCACCTAACTGCACTCTCAGACCGGAACATGACAACCACCTACCTACCTGCACTCTCAGACCGTAACATGACAATCACCTACCTACCCGCACTCTCAGACCGTAACATGACAACCACCTACCTACCCGCACTCGCAGACCGTAACATGACAATCACCTACCTACCCGCACTCTCAGACCGTAACATGACAACCATCTACCTACCCGCACTCTCAGACCGTAACATGATAATCACCTACCTACCCGCACTCTCAGACCTTAACATGACAATAACATACCTACCCGCACTCTCAGACCGTAACATGACAATCACCTACCTACCCGCACTCTCAGACCGTAACATGACAACCACCTACCTGCACTCTCAGACCGTAACATGACAACCACCTACCTGCACTCTCAGACCGTAACATGACAATCGCCTACCCGCACTCTCAGACCGTAACATGATAATCACCTATTCGCACTCTCAGACCATAACATGACAATCACCTACCTGCACTCTCAGACAGTAACATGACAATCACCTACCTGCACTCTCAGACCGTAACATGACAATCACCTACTCGCACTCTCAGACCATAACATGACAATCACCTACCTGCACTCTCAGACAGTAACATGACAATCACCTACCTGCACTCTCAGACCGTAACATGACACCCACCTACCTGAACTCTCAGACCGTAACTTGAGAACCACCTACCCGCACTCTCAGACCGTAACTTGACAATCACCAGCCTGCACTCTCAGACCATAACATGACAATCACCTACCGCACTCTCAGACAATAACATGACAATCACTTATCCGCACTCTGAGACCGTAACATGACAATCACCTATCCGCACTCTCAGACAATATCATGACAATCACCTATCCGCACTCTGAGACCGTAACATGACAATCACCTATCCGCACTCTCAGATCGTAACATGACAATCCCCAGCCTGCACTCTCAGACCATAACATGACAATCACCAGCCTGCACTCTCAGACCGTAACATGACAATCCCCAGCCTGCACTCTCAGACCATAACATGACAATCCCCAGCCTGCACTCTCAGACCATAACATGACAATCCCCAGCCTGCACTCTCAGACCGTAACATGACAATCACCTACCCGCACTCTCAGACCGTAAAATGACAATCACCTACCTGCACTCTCAGACCATAACATGACAATTATCTACCCGCACTCTCAGACCATAACGTGACAATCACCTACCCTCAATCTCAGACCATAACATGACAATCATCTACCCGCACTCTCAGACCGTAACATGACAATCACCTACCTGCACTCTCAGACCGTAACTTTACAATGACCTACCCGAACTCTCAGACCGTAACACGACAATCACCTACCCGCACTCTCAGACCATAACATGACAACCACCTACCCGCACTCTCAGACCGTAACATGACAATCACCTACCTGCACTCTCAGACCGGAACATGACAACCACCTACCTACCCGCACTCTCAGACCGTAACATGACAATCACCTACCTACCCGCACTCTCAGACCGTAACATGACAACCACCTACCTACCCGCACTCGCAGACCGTAACATGACAATCACCTACCTACCCGCACTCTCAGACCGTAACATGACAACCACCTACCTGCACTCTCAGACCGTAACATGACAATCACCTACCTGCACTCTCAGACCGTAACATGACAATCACCTACCCGCACTCTCAGAGCATAACATGACAATCATCTACCTGCACTCTCAGACCGTAACATGACAATCACCTACCTGCACTCTCAGACCATAACATTATAATCACCTACCCGCATTCTCAGTCCGTAACATGACAATCACCTACCTGCACTCTCAGACCATAACATGACAATCACCTACCTGCACTCTCAGACCGTAACATGACAACCACCTACCTGCACTCTCAGACCGTAACATGACAATCCCTACCCGCACTATCAAACCGTAACATGACAACCGCCTACCTGCACTCTCAAACCGTAACATGACAACCACCTACCCGCACTCTCAAACCGTAACATGACAATCACCAATCTGCACTCTCAAACCGTAACATGACAACCACCTACCTGCACTCTCAAACCGTAACATGACAACCACCTACCTGCACTCTCAAACCGTGACATGACAATCACCAATCTGCACTCTCAAACCGTAACATGACAACCACCTACCTGCACTCTCAGACCGTAACATACAAACACCTACCTGCACTCTCAAACCGTAACATGACAATCACCTACCTGCACTCTCAGACCGTAAGATGACAATCACCTACCTGCACTCTCAGACCGTAACATGACAACCACCTACCTGCACTCTCAGACCGTAACATGACAATCACCTACCTGCACTCTCAGACCGTAACATGACAACCACCTACCTGCACTCTCAAACCGTAACATGACAACCACCTACCTGCACTCTCAGACCGTACGTAACATGACAATCACCTACCCGCACTCTCAGACCATAACATGACAACCAACTACCCGCACTCTCAGACCATAACATGACAACCACCTACCCGCACTCTCAGACCGTCACATGACAATCACCAACCTGCACTCTCAGACCGTAACATGAAAATCACCTACCTGCACTCTCAGACCATAATATGACAATCACCTAAACGCACTCTCAGACCATAACATGACAATCACCTACCCGCAATCTCAGACCATAACATGACAATCACCTACCCGCACTCTCAGACCGTAACATGACAATCACCTACCTGCACTCTCAGACCGTAACATGACAACCACCTACCCGCACTCTCAGACCGTAACATGACAATCACTTACCCGCAATGTCAGACCATAACATGACAACCATATACCCGCACTCTCAGACCGTAACATGACAATCACCAACCTGCACTCTCAGACCGTAACATGACAATCACCTACCTGCACTCTCAGACCGTAACATGACAATCACCTACCTGCACTCTCAGACCGTAACATAACAATCACCTACCTGCACTCTCAGACCATAACATGACAATTATCTACCCGCTCTCTCAGACCATAACATGACAATCACCTACCCTCAATCTCAGACCATAACATGACAATCACCTACCCGCACTCTCAGACCGTAACATGACAATCACCTACCTGCACTCTCAGACCGTAACATGACAACCACCTACCCGAACTCTCAGACCGTAACATGACAATCACCTACCCGCACTCTCAGACCATAACATGACAACCACCTACCCGCACTCTCAGACCGTAACATGACAATCACCTACCTGCACTATCAGACCGTAACATGACAATCACCTACACGCACTCTCAGACCGTAACATGACAACCACCTACCTGCACTATCAGACCATAACATGACAATCACCTAACTGCACTCTCAGACCGGAACATGACAACCACCTACCTACCTGCACTCTCAGACCGTAACATGACAATCACCTACCTACCCGCACTCTCAGACCGTAACATTACCATCACCTACCTACCCGCACTCTCAGACCTTAACATGACAATAACATACCTACCCGCACTCTCAGACCGTAACATGACAATCACCTACCTACCCGCACTCTCAGACCGTAACATGACAACCACCTACCTGCACTCTCAGACCGTAACATGACAACCACCTACCTGCACTCTCAGACCGTAACATGACAATCACCTACCCGCACTCTCAGACCGTAACATGATAATCACCTATTCGCACTCTCAGACCATAACATCACAATCACCTACCTGCACTCTCAGACAGTAACATGACAATCACCTACCTGCACTCTCAGACCGTAACATGACAATCACCTACTCGCACTCTCAGACCATAATATGACAATCACCTACCTGCACTCTCAGACAGTAACATGACAATCACCTACCTGCACTCTCAGACCGTAACATGACAACCACCTACCTGCACTCTCAGACCGTAACTTGAAAACTACCTACCCGCACTCTCAGACCGTAACTTGACAATCACCAGCCTGCACTCTCAGACCATAACATGACAATCACCTACCCGCACTCTCAGACAATAACATGACAATCACTTATCCGCACTCTGAGACCGTAACATGACAATCACCTATCCGCACTCTCAGACAATATCATGACAATCACCTATCCGCACTCTGAGACCGTAACATGACAATCACCTATCCGCACTCTCAGATCGTAACATGACAATCCCCAGCCTGCACTCTCAGACCATAACATGACAATCACCAGCCTGCACTCTCAGACCGTAACATGACAATCCCCAGCCTGCACTCTCAGACCATAACATGACAATCCCCAGCCTGCACTCTCAGACCATAACATGACAATCCCCAGCCTGCACTCTCAGACCGTAACATGACAATCACCTACCCGCACTCTCAGACCGTAAAATGACAATCACCTACCTGCACTCTCAGACCATAACATGACAATTATCTACCCGCACTCTCAGACCATAACGTGACAATCACCTACCCTCAATCTCAGACCATAACATGACAATCATCTACCCGCACTCTCAGACCGTAACATGACAATCATCTACCTGCACTCTCAGACCGTAACATGACAATCACCTACCCGAACTCTCAGACCGTAACACGACAATCACCTACCCGCACTCTCAGACCATAACATGACAACCACCTACCCGCACTCTCAGACCGTAACATGACAATCACCTACCTGCACTCTCAGACCGTAACATGACAATCACCTACACGCACTCTCAGACCGTAACATGACAACCACCTACCTGCACTATGAGACCATAACATGACAATCACCTAACTGCACTCTCAGACCGGAACATGACAACCACCTACCTACCCGCACTCTCAGACCGTAACATGACAATCACCTACCTACCCGCACTCTCAGACCGTAACATGACAACCACCTACCTACCCGCACTCTCAGACCGTAACATGACAATCACCTACCTACCCGCACTCTCAGACCGTAACATGACAACCACCTACCTACCCGCACTCTCAGACCGTATCATGACAATCACCTACCTACCCGCACTCTCAGACCTTAAAATGACAATAACATACCTACTCGCACTCTCAGACCGTAACATGACAATCACCTACCTACCCGCAATCTCAGACCGTAACATGACAATCACCTAACTACCCGCACTCTCAGACCGTAACATGACAACCACCTACCTGCACTCTCAGACCGTAACATGACAACCACCTACCTGCACTCTCAGACCGTAACATGACAATCACCTACCCGCACTCTCAGACCGTAACATGACAATCACCTACTCGCACTCTCAGACCATAACATCACATTCACCTACCTGCACTCTCAGACAGTAACATGACAATCACCTACCTGCACTCTCAGACCGTAACATGACAATCACCTACTCGCACTCTCAGACCATAACATGACAATCACCTACCTGCACTCTCAGACAGTAACATGACAATCACCTACCTGCACTCTCAGACCGTAACATGACAACCACCTACCTGCACTCTCAGACCGTAACTTGAGAACCACCTACCCGCACTCTCAGACCGTAACTTGACAATCACCAGCCTGCACTCTCAGACCATAACATGACAATCACCTACCCGCACTCTCAGACAATAACATGACAATCACTTATCCGCACTCTGAGACCGTAACATGACAATCACCTATCCGCACTCTCAGACAATATCATGACAATCACCTATCCGCACTCTGAGACCGTAACATGACAATCACCTATCCGCACTCTCAGATCGTAACATGACAATCCCCAGCCTGCACTCTCAGACCATAACATGACAATCACCAGCCTGCACTCTCAGACCGTAACATGACAATCCCCAGCCTGCACTCTCAGACCGTAACATGACAATCCCCAGCCTGCACTCTCAGACCATAACATGACAATCCCCAGCCTGCACTCTCAGACCGTAACATGACAATCACCTACCCGCACTCTCAGACCGTAAAATGACAATCACCTACCTGCACTCTCAGACTGTAACATGACAATCACCTACCTGCACTCTCAGACCGTAACATGACAACCACCTACCTGCACTCTCAGGCCGTAACATGACAATCACCTACACGCACACTCAGACCGTAACATGACAATGACCAACCCGCACTCTCAGACCGTAACATGACAATCCCCTACCTGCACTCTCAGACCGTAACATGACAACCACCTACCTGCACTCTCAGGCCGTAACATGACAATCACCTACACGCACACTCAGACCGTAACATGACAATGACCAACCCGCACTCTCAGACCGTAACATGACAATCCCCTACCCACACACTCAGACCGTAACATGACAATCACCTACCCGCACACTCAGACCGTAACATGACAATGACCTACCCGCACTCTCAGACCGTAACATGACAATCACCTACTCGCACTCTAAGACCATAACATGACAACCACCTACATGCACTCTCAGATAGATTGTTACGGTCTGAGAGTGCAGGTAGGTGGTTGTCATGTTATGGTCTGAGAGTGCAGGTAGGTGATTGTCATGTTACTGTCTGAGAGTGCAGGTAGGTGATTGTCATGTTACGGTCTGAGAATGCAGGTAGGTGAGTGTCATGTTACGGTCTGAGAGTGCGGGTAGGTAGGTGATTGTCATGTTACGGTCTGAGAGTGCGGGTAGGTATGTGATTGTCATGTTACGGTCTGAGAGTGCGGGTAGGTAGGTGATTGTCATGTTACGGTCTGAGAGTGCGGGTAGGTAGGTGGTTGTCATGTTACGGTCTGAGAGTGTGGGTAGGTAGGTGATTGTGATGTTACGGTCTGCGAGTGCGGGTAGGTAGGTGGTTGTCATGTTACGGTCTGAGAGTGCGGGTAGGTAGGTGGTTGTCATGTTACGGTCTGAGAGTGCTGGTCGGTGATTGTCATGTTACGGTCTGAGAGTGCGGGTAGGTGATTGTCATGTTACGGTAAGAGAGTGCGTGTAGGTGATTGTCATGTTACGGTCTGAGAGTGCGGGTAGGTGGTTGTCATGTTACGGTCTGAGAGTGCGGGTATGTTATTGTCATGTTACGGTCTGAGAGTGCAGGTAGGTGATTGTCATGTTACGGTCTGAGAGTGCATGTAGGTGATTGTCATGTTATGGTCAGAGATTACGGGTAGGTGATTGTCATGTTATGGTCTGAGAGTGCGGTTAGGTGATTGTCATGTTAGGGTCTGAGAGTGCAGGTAGGTAATTGTCATGTTACGGTCTGAGAGTGCAGGTAGATGATTGTCATGTTACGGTCTGAGAGTGCGGGTTGGTGGTTGTCATGTTATAGTCTGAGAGTGCGGGTAGGTGGTTGTCATGTTACGGTATGAGAGTGCAGGTAGGTGATTGTCATGTTACGGTCTGA
Organism: Megaustenia siamemsis; assembly: GCA_032433765.1. NCBI lineage: Eukaryota > Metazoa > Mollusca > Gastropoda > Stylommatophora > Ariophantidae > Megaustenia > Megaustenia siamemsis. The sequence continues at coordinate 61,242,971 of JAVIAB010000046.1, forward strand.
GAGTGCAGGTAGGTGATTGTCATGTTACGGTCTGAGAGTGCGGGTAGGTGATTGTCATGTTATGGTCTGAGATTGCGTGTAGGTGATTGTCATGTTATGGTCTGAGAGTGCGGGTAGGTGATTGTCATGTTATGGTCTGAGAGTGCAGGTAGGTGATTTTCATGTTACGGTCTGAGAGTGCAGGTAGGTGATTGTCATGTTACGGTCTGAGAGTGCGGGTAGGTGGTTGTCATGTTATGGTCTGAGAGTGCGGGTAGGTGGTTGTCATGTTATGGTCTGAGAGTTCCGGTAGGTGATTGTCATGTTACGTACGGTCTGAGAGTGCAGGTAGGTGGTTGTCATGTTACGGTTTGAGAGTGCAGGTAGGTGGTTGTCATGTTACGGCCTGAGAGTGCAGGTAGGTGATTGTCATGTTACGTACGGTCTGAGAGTGCAGGTAGGTGGTTGTCATGTTAACGTTTGAGAGTGCAGGTAGGTGGTTGTCATGTTACGGTCTGAGAGTGCAGGTAGGTGGTTGTCATGTTACGGTCTGAGAGTGCAGGTAGGTGATTGGCATCTTACCGTCTGAGAGTGCAAGTAGGTGATTATCATGTTACGGTTTGAGAGTGCAGGTAGGTGATTGTCATGTTACGGTCTGAGGGTACAGGTAGGTGGTTGTCATGTTACGTATTGAGAGTGCAGATTGGTGATTGTCATGTTACGATTTGAGAGTGCAGGTAGGTGGTTGTCATGTTACAGTTTGAGAGTGCAGGTTGGTAGTTGTCATGTTACGGTTTGAGAGTGCAGGTAGGTGGTTGTCATGTTACGGTCTGAGAGTGCAGGTAGGTGGTTGTCATGTTACGGTCTGAGAGTGCGGGTAGATGATTGTCATGTTATGGTCTGAGAGTGCAGGTAGGTGATATTCATGTTACGGTCTGAGAGTGCAGGTAGGTGATTGTCATGTTACGGTCTGAGAGTGCGGGTAGGTGGTTGTCATTTTATGGTCTGAGAGTGCGGGTAGGTGGTTGTCATGTTATGGTCTGAGAGTTCGGGTAGGTGATTGTCATGTTACGTACGGTCTGAGAGTGCAGGTAGGTGGTTGTCATGTTACGGTTTGAGAGTGCAGGTAGGTGGTTGTCATGTTACGGCCTGAGAGTGCAGTTAGGTGATTGTCATGTTACGTACGCTCTGAGAGTGCAGGTAGGTGGTTGTCATGTTACGGTTTGAGAGTGCAGGTAGGTGGTTGTCATGTTACGGTCTGAGAGTACAGGTAGGTGGTTGTCATGTTACGGTCTGAGAGTGCAGGTAGGTGATTGTCATCTTACGGTCTGAGAGTGCAGGTAGGTGATTGTCATGTTACGGTTTGAGAGTGCAGATAGGTGATTGTCATGTTACGGTCTGAGAGTGCAGATTGGTGATTGTCATGTTACGATTTGAGAGTGCAGGTAGGTGGTTGTCATGTTACGGTTTGAGAGTGCAGGTAGGTAGTTGTCATGTTACGGTCTGAGAGTGCAGGTAGGTTGTTGTCGTATTACAGTCTGAGAGTGCAGGTAGGTGATTGTCATGTTATGGTCTGAGATTGCGTGTAGGTGATTGTCATGTTATGGTCTGAGAGTGCGGGTTGCTGATTGTCATGTTATGGTCTGAGAGTGCGGGTAGCTGATTGTCATGTTATGGTCTGAGAGTGCAGGTAGGTGATTTTCATTTTACGGTCTGAGAGTGCAGGTAGGTGGTTGTCATGTTACGGTCTGAGAGTGCAGGTAGGTGGTTGTCATGTTACGGTCTGAGAGTGCAGGTAGGTGGTTGTCATGTTACGGTTTGATAGTACAGGTAGGTGGTTGTCATGTTACGGTCTGAGAGTGCAGGTAGGTGGTTGTCATGTTACGGTCTGAGAGTGCAGGTAGGTGATTGTCATGTTATGGTCTGAGAGTGCAGGTAGGTGATTGTCATGTTACGGTCTGAGAATGCGGATACGTGATTATAATGTTATGGTCTGAGAGTGCAGGTAGGTGATTGTCATGTTACGGTCTGAGAGTGCAGGTCGGTGATTGTCATGTTACGGTCTGAGAGTGCAGGTAGGTGATTGTCATGTTACGGTCTGAGAGTGCGGGTAGGTGATTGTCATGTTACGGTCTGAGAGTGCAGGTAGGTGATTGTCATGTTATGGTCTGAGAGTGCAGGTAGGTGATTGTCATGTTACGGTCTGAGAGTGCAGGTAGGTGATTGTCATGTTACTGTCTGAGAGTGCAGGTAGGTGATTGTCAAGTTACGGTCTGAGAGTGCGGGTAGGTGGTTGTCATGTTATGGTCTTAGAGTGCGAGTAGGTGATTGTCATGTTACGGTATGAGAGTGCGGGTAGGTCATTGTCATGTTACGGTCTGAGTGTGCGGGTAGGTGATTGTCATGTTACGGTCTGAGTGTGCGGGTAGGGGATTGTCATGTTACGGTCTGAGAGTGCGGGTAGGTCATTGTCATGTTACGGTCTGAGTGTGCGGGTAGGTGATTGTCATGTTACGGCCTGAGAGTGCAGGTAGGTGGTTGTCATGTTACGGTCTGAGAGTGCAGGTAGGTGATTGTCATGTTACGGTCTGAGAGTGCAGGTAGGTGATTGTCATGTTATGTTCTGATAGTGCAGGTAGGTGTTTGTCATGTTACGGTCTGAGAGTGCGGGTAGGTGATTGTCATGTTACGGTCTGAGAGTGCAGGTAGGTGGTTGTCATGTTACGGTTTGAGAGTGCAGGTAGGTAGTTGTCATGTTACGGTTTGAGAGTGCAGGTAGGTGGTTGTCATGTTACGGTCTGAGAATGCAGGTAGGTGGTTGTCATGTTACGGTCTGAGAGTGCAGGTAGGTGATTGTCATGTTATGGTCTGAGAGTGCAGGTAGGTGATTGTCATGTTACGGTCTGAGAATGCGGGTAGGTGATTATAATTTTATGGTCTGAGAGTGCAGGTAGGTGATTGTCATGTTACGGTCTGAGAGTGTAGGTAGGTGATTGTCATGTTACGGTCTGAGAGTGCAGGTAGGTGATTGTCATGTTACGGTTTGAGAGTGCGGGTAGGTGATTGTTATGTTACGGTCTGAGAGTGCAGGTAGGTGATTGTCATGTTACTGTCTGAGAGTGCAGGTAGGTGATTGTCAAGTTACGGTCTGAGAGTGCGGGTAGGTGGTTGTCATGTTATGGTCTTAGAGTGCGAGTAGGTGATTGTCATGTTACGGTATGAGAGTGCGGGTAGGTCATTGTCATGTTACGGTCTGAGTGTGCGGGTAGGTGATTGTCATGTTACGGTCTGAGTGTGCGGGTAGGGGATTGTCATGTTACGGTCTGAGAGTGCGGGTAGGCCATTGTCATGTTACGGTCTGAGTGTGCGGGTAGGTGATTGTCATGTTACGGCCTGAGAGTGCAGGTAGGTGGTTGTCATGTTACGGTCTGAGAGTGCAGGTAGGTGATTGTCATGTTACGGTCTGAGAGTGCAGGTAGGTGATTGTCATGTTATGTTCTGATAGTGCAGGTAGGTGTTTGTCATGTTACGGTCTGAGAGTGCGGGTAGGTGATTGTCATGTTACGGTCTGAGAGTGCAGGTAGGTGGTTGTCATGTTACGGTTTGAGAGTGCAGGTAGGTAGTTGTCATGTTACGGTTTGAGAGTGCAGGTAGGTGGTTGTCATGTTACGGTCTGAGAATGCAGGTAGGTGGTTGTCATGTTACGGTCTGAGAGTGCAGGTAGGTGATTGTCATGTTATGGTCTGAGAGTGCAGGTAGGTGATTGTCATGTTACGGTCTGAGAATGCGGGTAGGTGATTATAATTTTATGGTCTGAGAGTGCAGGTAGGTGATTGTCATGTTACGGTCTGAGAGTGTAGGTAGGTGATTGTCATGTTACGGTCTGAGAGTGCAGGTAGGTGATTGTCATGTTACGGTTTGAGAGTGCGGGTAGGTGATTGTTATGTTACGGTCTGAGAGTGCAGGTAGGTGATTGTCATGTTATGGTCTGAGAGTGCAGGTAGGTGATTGTCATGTTACGGTCTGAGAGTTCAGGTAGGTGATTGTCATGTTACTGTCTGAGAGTGCAGGTAGGTGATTGTCAAGTTACGGTCTGAGAGTGCGGGTAGGTGATTGTCATGTTACGGCCTGAGAGTGCAGGTTGGTGGTTGTCATGTTACGGTCTGAGAGTGCAGGTAGGTGGTTGTCATGTTACGGTCTGAGAGTGCGGGTAGGTAGGTGATTGTCATGTTACGGTCTGAGAGTGCGGGTAGTTAGGTGGTTGTCATGTTCCGGTCTGAGAGTGCAGGTAGGTGATTGTCATGATACGGTCTGAGAGTGCGGGTAGGTAGTTGGTTGTCATGTTACGGTCTGAGAGTGCAGGTAGGTGATTGTCATGTTATGGTCTGATAGTGCAGGTAGGTGGTTGTCATGTTACGGTCTGAGAGTGCGGGTAGGTGATTGTCATGTTACGGTCTGAGAGTGCAGGTAGGTGATTGTCATGTTACGGTCTGAGAGTGCGGGTAGGTAGTTGTCATGTTATGGTCTGAGAGTGCGGGTAGGTGATTGTCATGTTATGGTCTGAGAGTTCGTGTAGGTGGTTGTCATGTTACGGCCTGAGAGTGCAGTTAGGTGATTGTCATGTTACGTACGGTCTGAGAGTGCAGGTAGGTGGTTGTCATGTTACGGTTTGAGAGTGCAGGTAGGTGGTTGTCATGTTACGGTCTGAGAGTGCAGGTAGGTGGTTGTCATGTTACGGTCTGAGAGTGCAGGTAGGTGATTGTCATCTTACGGTCTGAGAGTGCAGGTAGGTGATTGTCATGTTACGGTCTGAGAGTACAGGTAGGTGGTTGTCATGTTACAGTCTGAGAGTGCAGGTAGGTGGTTGTCATGTTACGGTCTGAGAGTGCAGATTGGTGATTGTCATGTTACGGTCTGAGAGTGCGGGTAGGTGATTGTCATGTTACGGTCTGAGAGTGCAGGTAGGTGGTTGTCATGTTACGGTCTGAGAGTGCGGGTAGGTGATTGTCATGTTACGGTCTGAGAGTGCAGGTAGGTGGATGTCATGTTACGGTTTGAGAGTGCAGATTGGTGATTGTCATGTTACGATTTGAGAGTGCAGGTAGGTGGTTGTCATCTTACGGTTTGAGAGTGCAGGTAGGTAGTTGTCATGTTACGGTTTGAGAGTGCAGGTAGGTGGTTGTCATGTTACGGTCTGAGAGTGCAGGTAGGTGGTTGTCATGTTACGGTCTGAGAGTGCAGGTAGGTGATTGTCATGTTATGGTCTGAGAATGCAGGTAGGTGATTGTCATGTTACGGTCTGAGAATGCGGGTAGGTGATTATAATGTTATGGTCTGAGAGTGCAGGTAGGTGATTGTCATGTTACGGTCTGAGAGTGCAGGTAGGTGATTGTCATGTTACGGTCTGAGAGTGCAGGTAGGTGATTGTCATGTTACGGTCTGAGAGTGCGGGTAGGTGATTGTCATGTTACGGTCTGAGAGTGCAGGTAGGTGATTGTCATGTTATGGTCTGAGAGTGCAGGTAGGTCATTGTCATGTTACGGTCTGAGTGTGCGGGTAGGTGATTGTCATGTTACGGTCTGAGTGTGCGGTTAGGGGATTGTCATGTTACGGTCTGAGAGTGCGGGTAGGTCATTGTCATATTACGGTCTGAGTGTGCGGGTAGGTGATTGACATGTTACGGTCTAAGAGTGCAGGTAGGTGATTGTCATGTTACGGTCTGAGAGTGCAGGTAGGTGGTTGACATGTTACGGTCTAAGAGTGCAGGTAGGTGATTGTCATGTTACGGTCTGAGAGTGCAGGTAGGTGATTGTCATGTTATGGTCTGAGAGTGCGGGTAGGTGATTGTTATGTTACGGTCTGAGAGTGCGGGTAGGTGGTTGTCATGTTACGGTCTGAGAGTGCAGGTAGGTGATTGTCATGTTACGGTCTGAGAGTGCGGGTAGATGGTTGTCATGTTATGGTCTGAGAGTGCGGGTAGGTGATTGTCATGTTACGGTCTGAGAGTGCGGGTAGGTGGTTGTCATGTTACGGTCTGAGAGTGCAGGTAGGTGATTGTCATGTTACGGTCTGAGAGTGCGGGTAGATGGTTGTCATGTTATGGTCTGAGAGTGCGGGTAGGTGATTGTCATGTTACGGTCTGAGAGTGCGGGTAGGTGGTTGTCATGTTACGGTCTGAGAGTGCAGGTAGGTGATTGTCATGTTACGGTCTGAGAGTGCGGGTAGGTAGGTCACCTACCCGCATTCTCAGACCGTAACATGACAATCACCTACCTGCACTCAAACATTTCAAGCTCGACAGTGTAGCTGATGCCTGCTGATGCTGCCTCTCGTTTCAGTCTTCTTTTTTAGTGTTTTTCTTGGTCGACCTCTTTTTTCGTTTACCCTCTGGTTCCCATTTAAGGGCTTGCTTTACGATTCTTTTGTTATTTGTTCCCATACCATGTCCAACATAATCCCATTTTCTTCTCTTGATTATAGATGACGTTTTTGGATGCTTTGTCATTTCCCTCATTTATGTACTATTTTTATATTTATTTCATGGTATTTGAAGTACTTTCCTGAGGCATTTATTTTAGATCAAGAAGGTGAAACAAAAATGGATATCTGAAGTAGGATAGAAAAAATATCAACGAATTTTAAAAACCTGGACAAAATATGGAAATCAAAAATACTAAGCAAGAAAACTAAACTTAGAATATTCAATTCAAACGTATTATCAACACTTATCTATGCACGTTAAAGCTGGAAAACAACAACTTAGATTGAGATAAAACTAAACACTTTTGAAGACAAATGCCTAAGAAGAATACTCTGTGTACAACGGAGAGAATTCAAGAATAATATAGAGATAAGATAAATGGCCAAGCAACCAAAAATCTCATCTTCAATTAATTAGGAAGAGAAGATGGACAAATGTCGGAAATGTGTTGAGAAAAGACAACAAGGGAATCTCAAAACAGGCTCTTCATTTGGAACATCAGAATACAGAAAAAGAGAAAGACCTAGAGAGACACCAAAAAGAACACTTATAAGAGAAGCAATGTTAGCAGGCATATAATCATTAGATTAGATCGAACATCTCGCCAAGAACAGAGCTGGGTGGCAATAAACACTACGGTCTCTAAGCGACGTCTAGCGGCACGACGATCACGATCTTCATTTGTTTTAGTTCAGATTTTTGAACAAGAACTTGAAAAGACTCAATTAGGATTCGTCATTTGTATGTAGCAGTCCAGATTTTTGTTTCAATGTACATTGTGCAAAGTAACAATGGATGTTTGACTATGAGACAAATAATAATAAATGAATATTATTATAGAGGGAAACTTCCGAGGTGATAATCAGCGAATCAATTCAGAGGAAGAGGTATGTTTACAGCACTCGGAAAAATTGACAAATAATCAACAACAGGAAAAAATATGGACCAAAGCAGGATCAAACCCGTACTCAGTGCCACGAAAGACGCCACTGAGTACGGGTTCGATCCTGCTTTGGTCCATATTGTTTTCTGTTGTTGATTATTTGCCAATTTTTCCGAGTGCTGTAAACATACCTCTTCCTCTGATTTGATTCGATGTTTGACTATGGCGGTTAGGCCATCGATCAACTGCTCGTCGGTAGATGAAGAAAACACAATCCCTACACCAGGAACACTCAGTTAATGAGATAGAGTAATGTTCTACCGGACGTGTGGCCTACTATGTGGAGGTAACCCTGACATACATTGTTTATTAGTGGATTAACATGACAACAATGACGGAACTAGTAATTCATGGAACAATGTGACAACAATGACGGGATTGACTTGGTAATTCATGGAACAAATTGACAACAATGACGGGACTGACTTGGTAATTCATGGAACAATGTGACAACAATGACGGGACTGACTTGATAATTCATGGAACAAATTGACAACAATGACGGGACTGACTTGATAATTCATGGAACAATTTGACAACAATGACGGGACTGAAGGGACTGACCCAGTATAAATTACATATTAGTCGTATGACTGTGTTATCTAGATGTATATCTGTTAGGCATTCTCTAAGTTGTTTATGGTGCATTATATCAAAAGTTTTATTGCAATCTGTGATGCATGCATATATTGGTTTGTTTACTTCTGTATAATTTTCAGATAAGTACAGCACGATAGTACACAATAGATATAATGCTATTGAGAAAATACAGGACATCGAGGAGCAGTGGGAAATGCTCAAACAATCGATTCAACAAACATCAAAAGAAGTAATACCAGTGACCAAAAGAATCAACAAAAAGAAATGGATGACAGAAGAAATATTGCAACTAATGGACGAAAGAAGTAAACATAAGAAAGAAGAACGGACATACACAATATTGCGCAAAGAGATCCAAAACAAGTGCAGTGAAGCAAAGGAAGGATGGTTAAAACAGAAATGTGAAGAAATGGAAAAACAACAAAAGAAAGACTCAAAATTTATGCACAATCAGTTAAATGAATTAACAGGATGAAAAGAAGTCAAAGTTTCAGGATGTGTGAAACCAAAGGAAGGAAATATAATAATGGGACAGGAGAACACAATAGAAAGATGGACAGAATATATCAGTCAACTTTATCATGATGAAAGACCTGAGTTAAACAATTCAAACAAAGACACAGGACCAACAATAATGCAGAGTGAAGTGGAGGACATAATTCAACACACGAAAAGAGGCAAAGCTCCAGGTCCCGATAATATAACAATCGAAGAGATAAACTAGCACAGCGGCAGAGGACAATGCAACATACACACAACAGTGCTCAGAGGACAATGTAACATACACACAACAGTGCTCAGAGGACAATGTAACATACACACAACAGTGCTCAGAGGACAATGTAACATACACACAACAGTGCTCAGAGGACAATGTAACATACACACAACAGTGCTCAGAGGACAATGTAACATACACACAACAGTGCTCAGAGGACAATGTAACATATACACAACAGTGCTCAGAGGACAATGTAACATACACACAACAGTGCTCAGAGGACAATGTAACATACACACAACAGTGCTCAGAGGACAATGTAACATACACACAACAGTGCTCAGAGGACAATGTAACATACACACAACAGTGCTCAGAGGACAATGTAACATACACACAACAGTGCTCAGAGGACAATGTAACATACACACAACAGTGCTCAGAGGACAATGTAACATACACACAACAGTGCTCAGAGGACAATGTAACATACACACAACAGTGCTCAGAGGACAATGTAACATACACACAACAGTGCTCAGAGGACAATGCAACATACACACAACAGTGCTCAGAGGACAATGTAACATACACACAACAGTGCTCAGAGGACAATGTAACATACACACAACAGTGCTCAGAGGACAATGTAACATATACACAACAGTGCTCAGAGGACAATGTAACATACACACAACAGTGCTCAGAGGACAATGTAACATACACACAACAGTGCTCAGAGGACAATGTAACATACACACAACAGTGCTCAGAGGACAATGTAACATACACTCAACAGTGCTCAGAGCTAAAATAATGGAGAAACAATCGCGATCATACAGACATAACGTAAATAAAGTTGCAGAAGAGACTGCATTCAATATAGAGGAATACCGCTATTAAGCCACACAGAGAAGTTATATGCCAAAATAGTTGAAAAAGATTGAGACCTATTATAAACCCACAACTAAGCGATGCTCAGATGGGTTTCAGGAGGAACAGAGGTTGCACAGATGCCCTATTTATCATAAAACAACTAGCGGAGAAAACTATAGAGCATAATAAAACACTATATACAGCTTTTATTGACCAAGAAAAGGCGTTCGACAGGGTGGACAGGGAACAACTATGGTCCGTATTGCCCTTTTACGGAGTGAGTCACCACCTAGTAGAGATATGCAAGAGCCTCTATGAAAGTAGTGGCACTACAGTAAGATCTTCAGCAGGCTACTCTAAACATTTCACCATTAACTCCGGAGTAAGACAAGGCTGCGTGCTTTCCCCTTTACTTTTCATCACATATATAGACAATATATGCAATTTAGCACACCCATGCATAGGAAGTATACCAACAAGGATGATAACAAGAGATAACACAAAAGAGAACGAAATATACATACCAGAATACAACAGTAGAGAGGAAGAAATAAATGAAATACTATTTGCAGATGACCAAGTTTTGATACATGAAACAACTGAGGACCTGCAAGAACATATAAACAGGCCAAACAACACTTGAAAACAATACAACATGAAGATCAACATAAGAAAAACCGAAGTAATGGCAATAGCGAGAAAGAAAGAAAAACCAAACATCATAATAGATAATACTACTCTGAAGCAAGTAGACAATTTTAAATATCTGGGTAGCACGTTAACACAAGACAATAACCAAGAGACAGAGATAGATATAAGGTGTAACAAAGCATGCCAAGTTATAGGCCAAGTATCAACACTATTGAAAAACAAAGCAATAACTACGGAAGCAAAAAGGGCAATATACAAATCAATTTTTCTACCAACTCTGTGCTATCAGTGCCAGAATTGGACGCTGGACACTAGAACAATAAGAAAGATAACGACCACCGAAATTAAATGTGTCAGAAGTATGACAGGAAACAGCTTAAGGGACAGAGTAAGAAACACCGACCTAAGAAAGAAACTCGAAATTTAACCATCCATCGAATACATAAAGAAACAACAGATAAATTGGTTCGGCCACATAACAAGACAAAAAGAACTATACTCAAAGAGCCATAAACAAACGCTACGAAAACGCCAGATTAAGAGGAAGACCGAGAAAGAGATGGATAAAGGGAATACTAGAGTCACTAGGAGGGATAACACCAGAAGAGGCCAACAGAAGAGCAAAGAATCGCAGATTGTATCTCCCCTCGACGCCAACGGCAACAGAGGAAGGATAGAAGAAGAGGCTGAAGCGATAAATGAATTAGGTGGGCTGGGAGTACAAGTCATAACAAAACTACTCAATGACATATATAACACTGGACACATACCCGAAGATCTGCTAAAATCTATCTTTGTAGCCATACCGAAGAAGTCAGGAGCCACTGATTGTGAAGACCATCGCACTATTAGTCTCATGAGCCATATGACTAAAATATTACTAAGAATCAACATGAGACGTGTAAGAAACAAAATAAAACCAGAAATTAGTGAGGAACAATGTGGATTTGTGGAAGGAAAGGGCACCAATAATGCAATATACATCTTAAGAACATTGATAGAAAGATCTATAAAGGTAAAGACAGATCTATATATGTGCTTTATAGACTACACAAAAGCATTTGACAAAGTAAAGCATGTGGAAATAATAAATATGCTGGAGAAATTAAACATTGATGGCAAGGATCTGTGAATCATAAAAAACATGTACTGGCAACAAACAGCAGCTATACGAATTAACAACCAAACAGGACAATTCCAATATATAAAACAAGGTGTCAGACAAGGCTGTGTTGTGTCACCGGATTTATTTTCACTTTACAGCGAATATATTATGAGATCAATAGTAGACACAAAAGGAATTGAACGGTCACAACATAAATAATTTGCGATATGCGGATGACACAGTCTTAATAGCAGAGACAGAGAACGAACTACAAGAAATGATAGACATAATAGTAGAAGAAAGCAACAAGAAAGGTCTCCGTCTGAATAGTAAGAAAACAGAAGTAATAGTTATATCAAAGAAACAATCATCACCATCATGCAGCATAAAAATAAACGAGACAAATCTGAATCAAGTACCCTCATCAAGGCCAGCTCCTTGTCGTGGGGATGGGGCTTAACAGTCACCAGGGACTGAAAACTAAGACTGGCCAGGCCTTCCTACAACCGAGCAAGACCACAGTCTGCTCTAGCAAGTTCAAGTACTGAAGTCGGAGGCAACCAGCCAATAGGCGCACAACAATCAGGATGCCACGCACTCAACGCAATGGGAAGTATGTCTATAACCGCAAATCGATATGGCACTCGCCCTGTGATGGACACTCAGGCAGGTGCAGCGCCGGGCCCTCAGCCTCGAAAGGGCCCAACCTCTATTACTGGATGTCCTTCTCAACCGCTCTGTGGAGTCAGGGGGCGAGAGAATAGAGCTACTGGCCAATCCAAAATAAGACCACTAAAAATAATGCACTGGAATGCTGAAGGCATCAACAGCAAAAGAGATGGGTACAGTAAAAAGATAGAATTAGAAAATATCCTGCATGAAGAACAAATAAGCATATGCTGTTTGCAGGAAACCATCTAAACAACAACATAGCCTTGAAGATTAGGGGATACCAGTGCTACCGATCTGACAGAAAAAACAGACATTAAGGGCGGAATACTGACTCTTGTAAGGAACAACATTAATGCATGTCAGATTGAAGTGTATATGGATGGGGCGGAATATCAAATACTGCACCTCAGGACAGGAAATACAGACTTCCATCTACTTAACTACTACTGTCAGAGTGACCGCCTACTAGCACTAGACACAATTACATTAAAGGAAAGAATAATTGTATGTGGAGACTTTAACAGCCATTCACAGAGCTGGGGCTATGAACATATGGACAAGAGAGGTGAAGAGCTTGAAAATTGGCAGGATGACAATGGGCTTTTACTATTAAACCAGGTAACTGATCCACCAACATTCTACTCCAGATCATAGCATACCACATCTACACCAGACCTTGCTTTCCATTCACCAGACCTGGATTGGAATATCACACGAATTGTTGGGAAACAACTTGGAGGCAGCGACCACCGACCACTCTTTTTAGTGGTACAAAATAAGGCCGTCAGGGAGAGCAGCACTCTCTCCAGATGGAATTACAAAAAGGCAGACTGGAAAATGTATCAACACTACACCAGTGTACTGACTAAAGATATAAATACAGATAGAGACATCAACAAAATAGTTGATGAATTCAGTAGACTAATAATACAAGCTGCCAGTGAAACAATACCTAGAGGGGCACGGAAACACTACAAACCATACTGGAGTAGTGAACTAGAGCAACTGCACAATGACATGGAAACATTCCGAAAGCAAGCAGAAAATAACCCTTGCCAGGAACACCACAATAACTATCAGCATGCTAAAGCCAAATTTCAACGGGCTAAACTACAAGCCAGACGGAGAAGCTGGAAAGAGAAAACAGAGTCCTTGAATCTTGAACGAGACACAAGGAAAGTGTGGAAGCTTGTAAAACAGCTGAATGATGAGGGTACAGAAAGGAACACCAAAATTACACTGAAGAAGGATGGAAACACTCTAACAGGTAAACATGCAGCAAATTACTTTGCAGACTCCTTTGCAAATGACAATAATATTGAAATTAGCCTAGAAAAACGACAAGAGACCCGTTTAAAACAACAAAATGCAAGACAAGAAGAGACCACACATGAAGTCATGGAAACACCCAGTACACAAAGAGAGCTAGAGCTGGCAATATCTAAATTAAAAATGAAAAAGTCACCAGGCAGTGATGGAGTGTCCAATGAAATGATTAAGAACTTGGGAACTGCAGCTAAAGCAAAACTATTGCAGATCTATAACATTTGCTGGATCACAGGTAGAATGCCACAGGCATGGAGAGAAGCAGTTATGATACCATTACTAACGCCAGGAAAAAGATGGTTCAACGACATCCAGCTATAGACCAATCAGCCTTACAAGCTGTTTGTGTAAAACAATGGAACGTATAATCAATCTCAGACTGCAGTGGTACCTGGAAAGTGAAAATCTCCTTGTCCCACAACAAGCAGGCTTTAGACAGTGTTACTCTACCAAAGATCAAGCAACCTATCTTTCCCATGAAATTGAAGATGCGTTTCAAGAAAAGAAACTGGTACTAGCAGCATGGATAGACCTAAAGAAAGCATTTGATAAGGTATGGAAGGAAGGGCTTTTGAAGAAACTGAGAAATTATGGAGTAAATGGTAGGATGTACAAATGGGTCAGCATACCTGCATAACAGGAGAGCCAGAGTGCAACTGGATGGTCTTAAGAGTAAGAAGGCCTTACTGCGCCAGGGCGTTCCACAAGGAGGGGTACTATCTCCAACACTTTTTCTGATCTACATCAATGACCTAGTTACTGAATTACCACATGGCATCAAAGTGGCAATGTATGCAGATGACTTGGTAATGTGGTGCACAGAGGAGTATGCAACAGTGGCCTCCAAATTGCTACAAAGAGCTATGAATGCACTGAATTCATGGACAAATAGATGGTGTATCAGCATCAATACAGACAAATGCAGTACTACACTTTTCACACTCTCCCCAAAACAAAAAGCAGGAGCCATCTACATAAACAATGAGCCTGTGAAAGAAGACATACAAGCTACATATCTCGGAGTTACATTTGATAACAAACTATCTTGGAAACATCAGATAAATAAGGCAACCCAAAAAGCAAGGAGGAAATTGGCTATTCTAAGAAAGTTGTGTGGAACAACATGGGGTGCGAGTGGGAAAATACTCAGTAAAGTTTACCAACAGAGTAAACGCCCACATTTAGAATATGGATCATCCGCATGGTGCTCAGCATCAAACACCACATTGCAAGAACTGGATAAAGTACAAAACCAGGCACTTAGGGTCATCACAGGAGCAATGAAATCAACACCAATATTGAAGATGGAGAAATTGTGGAGGATACCAGCACTGAGAGAACGGAGAGACACAAAGGTGCTGATACAGGCAGACAAATTTGTATGCATGCCGAGACATCCAATGAAGGACAGATTCCAAAATCTTGCATTGGGACGACTTAAGAGAGGCAGCTTTATCCACCAAGCCAAGCGTATTAGTAGACAAACACCAGACATACCAAGCGTGGTTAACCCCCTACTGCCCATACCAGAACAGACTCCCTGGACAGATGAATCAGGATTATCAGTTCAAATACGCACAGACGTGAAAGGAATAGTTGACAAAGAGGAACAAAATAGTCTACAGCGAAAAACAATAGCTCTCAGTTTCCTGGATGAAGAATACCCACAAGACCTATAGATCCGTGTGTACACAGATGGATCAGCACAGAATGCAGTAAAGAATGGGGGAGCAGGTGCATATATAGAGTACCCAAATAACACTAGGGATATGAATAAAATAGCAACAGGGAAATATTGTCACAATTATGATGCAGAAATACAAGCAATAAAGTTGGCAATAGAAAAACTGCTGAACAGTAATCTTAGCCCACAGCCTGTAGTGTTTTTGACAGATGCAAGATCAGTACTCCAGGCACTACAATCAAGAAAATTACCACATCTGCAGACCTTATTGACTGAACTCTGCAAGCACCACAGGGTTGCCCTGCAGTGGATCCCGTCTCACTGTGGAATACCAGGAAATGAGAAAGCAGATCAGTTGGCAAAGGAAGGTTCAACAGGCACACAACTAGATACACCAGTTGCATACCATCATAAGAAACAGATAATCAAATCAATCAGAGGACCACAAGCCCCAAATCAGGATGTCTTTCATAATATGAATAGATATGAACAAGTTATCATTATACGCCTAAGAACAGGACACAATCGACTCCATAGTCACATGTATACAAAATTCAAGATCGGCACATCAACTACTTGTACATGTGGACAGGCACCCCAGACTGCTGAACACATACTTCAAGACTGCACTGAATATAGTAGACTGAGGAAAATCCATTGGCCCATAGATACAACACTACAGACAAAACTATATGGGCCACTGCAAGAATTACAAAAGACAGTAAAATTCATACAGGAAACGACATTGCTGATATAGACAATACTTCGAGCGAACGAAAGATAGATAGATAGATGAAACAAGTACAACGTTTCAAATACTTGGGCAAAATAATAACATCAGATGGGAGATGCACCACAGAAATAAAAAGCAGAATAGCTCAGGCCAAAATAGCATTTCAGAAAATGAAAAACATCTTATGCAACAAATCTATGTCGATAGAAATGAGAAAGAGAGTTCATCGGTGCTATATAGAACCAATTCTGACCTATAAAAGCGAATCATGGACAGTAGACAAACAAATGAAAAGACGATTAGAGGCAACAGAGATGTGATTTCTCAGAAGAATGTTGAAAGTTCCCTGGAGAGCTAAAAAGACCAATGAGGAAGTTCTCAAGGAGGCCAACACAAAAAGGCAGACCCTAATAAACATCAGAGAGAAACAATCAACATTTTTTGGGCACATCATAAGAAGAGGAAAGTTGGAATACTTGGTAACAACTGGCAAAATAAAAGGAAAGAGAGATCGCGGATGACAAAGAGAGAAGATACTGGATAGCTTGGTTTTATGGCATGGAAAACAGTCAACAACAAAACTGATACGATGCATTGTAGATAGAAGATTGTGGAAGGACATGATCGCCCACGCCAACCGGTATGGCACATGATGATGAGGATAATTTTCGATTAGTGACCTAATGTAAAATATGGCTTCTTTTGTCCCACTGTTTTTCCTAAATACAAATTGTTTTTCTAATTTAATATTGATTTGATTCTGGTTTCTTCCTTCTATAACTTTTAGAAAGAATTTTGTTACATGGCTCATTAGGCTTATTGTTTTAAATCACTACATTCAACTGCACCATTCTTTATAGACAATGCAATGAAAGTTGATGTTCTTAGTTCATTTGGTATGTATCCTGTATGGTATATGTAGTTGCATATGTCTGATAATTTCAATGCCAGAATCTTCTAGTGCCTGTATCATCTCTATCTGTATGTTGTCAGGTCCTGCATTGTTTTCCCTTTTACCTGCAGCTTTTCCTTTTTTTCTTATTCCAGCTACACCCGCGTGACTCTCTCTTTCCCATTCTGACCACGGTCCACGACACAGGGAAGAAATTGTTCTTTCATTACACCAGTTTCGATTATTTTGTTTTGGATGTTTCATTACTAGTTAGCTATTTAGGATTAATTTTATTTACTTACATATCTGTGTGTGCGTGTTGTTTATTTGTTCCTGCCGAAAGCCTATGAGTCGAAACGTCGTTCAAATCGGTGTCGTCTATCAATCTCGTAAAGCTTTTACCATACCATTTTTTCTATTTAATTTTTTTCAATTCTCCCTCACATTTAACTTTCCTGCAGCTTCGCATTCTATGCATTCATTTGCGTTTCTTTGCCTTAACCCCTTTTCCCTTTTACATTGTTTGTACAGTTTTTTTTCATTTCCGATTTTAAGATTTGATAGCCTGGCGTACATTTTATAATTGGCTTCTTTTCCCTTTCATCATGAAATAATTATGTTATATATTCCTGCCATCTATTGATTATATCTTTGTTAGCATTTTTCCTTTTTTGCTTGCAATACATTCACTTTATGTGACTCTTTTATTTCAACTGGTCATCATCATCATTGAGTGCCGTCTCCGCATCGAAGGTTGGCTACTATGGAGCGCCATTCCACTCTGTCTCTTGCTTTGATGGTGCAGATTGTCATAGCTTGACTTGTCCATCTTTTGATGTTCCTCGTCCATGTTAGTCTTGGTCTGCCTCTGCCTCTTTTACCTTGTATTTTCTCTTCCAGTATTACTTTTATTAGGCTGTTGTTTCTTTTAACATGCCCCAAAAATTTCATTTGTCTTGTTCTAATTGTGTTTAGTAGTTCTCTTTTCATTTTTAGTTGTTTTAAGACTTCATCGTTTGTTTTCTTTTCTTTCCATCCAATTCTACCTATTCTTCTATATATCCACATTTCAAAGGCTTCAATTTTCTGTTCTGTTTTCTTGTCTGATGTCCATGTTTCGGCGCCATACAGGAATATTGAAGATGTAAAATTTTGCATTTTGCTATTCTTAGTTTTAGCAATGGTGTTCTTTGTTTTGATGTTAATATACCTTTCATGACATTAAAATTACTTTTTGCCATACCTATATTTTTGTTTATTTCAGTTGTACATTTTCCTTCACTGGTTATAGTATGTCGAAGGTATTTGTAGCTCTGAACTGTCTCCTTCAATGTATTCCTTCAACTTTGATATTTAATTGTAGATCTTGAGAATTTTTTTTGTTTTTGATCATAGTTTTAGTCTTTTTGATATTCATATCTAGTTCATATTTTATGCTTGTCATGTTTATTTCATTAAGTAATTGCTGTAGATCTTTAGGATTTTCTGCTAGTAGTACAGTATCATCAGCATATCTTAGGTTATTGATTATCTTTCCATTAATGTTTAAGCCTGGCATCTCTGAGATGTTTTTAAAGATTTGCTCAGTGTATAGATTGAACGAACTTGGTGATAGGATGTATCGTTGTCTTACTCCTCTTTTTATATCAATGGGTGTAGAGTTCTCTTTGTTATATTTTATTATTGTTGTTTGCTCCCAGGATAAATTACATATTAGTCATATGTCTGTATCGTCCAGATTTATATCTTTTAGGCAGTCTATAAGTTCATTCTGGTGTATTTTATCAAAAGCTTTGGTGTATTCTCTGAAGCAGGCATATATTGGTTTGTTTACTTCTATGTACTTTTCAATCAATGTCCTCATGCTGAATATGTTAAACAAGTAATTCTCATTATTTTTGTGTGCATCCCTCTTAAATCTTGCTTATTTTCCATAGTTTCGATTTCTAGACATCTTAGACTGAGCCAGTCTTCTTTTGCGTTTTTGCACATTGAGCGTATTTCATTATCTATTTTATTGTAATGGGTAGTATTCTTCGCTTTTCTTCTTTCTTCCATTTTTTTCAAATATGACCTCAGATATCTGTTTTCTTTTTCTTTTCTCTTTTGGGTAAGATATCACAAGTTTCTTGTATGATGTCCTTTATGAATTCCATTTGGTTGTGACTTTTTCATCAGGATGTTCTTTTCTGGGCTGCTCAATCCCTTCTTTTAGCAGCTTCTGGAATGTATTCTTTATTTGTATTGTATAAGTATCTTTAACATCTTTTTTATTTAAAGCTGTTATGTCTAGTGTTATTGCTGAATTAGTCTTTTGTTTGCTTCTCTTTTATTTTAATCCTTACAGGATTGTGATCTGAATTAATATCTGCTCCTGGATAGGTTTTGGCTTTCTTGAACTGTTTCCGAACCGATCTTTTATCATTATGTAGTCTATTTGATTCCTCTTCTTATCTCCAGGACTTTTCCATGTGTAGAGTTACCTTTTCCTTTGCTCAAAGTGGGTGTTACATATTCTCAGCCTGTTTACTTCATAAAATTGCATTAATCTTTCTCCTCTGTCATTTATTTTTCCCAGACCATGATTTCCTACAATGGTCTTATATCTACCTTTTCCTACTTTAGCGTTCAAGTCACCCATTACAATCAAGACGACTAAAGATTTCGCTTCATAAATTTATTTAGATCTTCATAGTAAGCCTCTATTAGTTCATGTGAATAGTCTTGAGTTGGTGCGTGTATCTGTATCTTCCGCCCCATTTACCGTCACAGACGTTGTGTATTCGGAATGGACATTCCCGGTAGGCGCCAATGTTGACAAAATAGACGTTGGCCTGTCGAACCGCGAACACACGTTGGCCAATAGTTTATATGGTTAAACACGTCGACACAAGAAGAACAAATAATATTCCACCGAAATATCGATAAAGGTCACAGTCCATTCGCTCGTCAGAAGTAAACATAACTACAAATGGGAAAAGCAGCAAATTATTTCACAACTAGACTGTCGCGCAAATCATTTAAACACGTCAGCAAGAGCCTACACGCAGCCACCTTAATCGGTATCAACAATCAGATAGTAAGAGAGACAGCAGACGCCGTCAGACAATAGGGGTAATTAGACATGTTTGTGTCAGAGCACGCGAGTGTAAGATGTAATGCGTGCGCTGACAGGCTTACCAGTTTGCCTGATGTTGGATGAGAAAGAGCAATGGACGCGCTGATATTCTCAATGTTTGTCCTAGGTACCCTAGAAGACAATCAGACTGTAAAACTGAATCCGCAGTCCTGAACAGGCTGCACGAATATGTCGCAGCTGGGAGATGTCTGGCGCGAGAGCTACTCGGGAATCTAACGAAGACCTGTCAACCAACACACCACCAGTGACGTTAGTCCCTGCACGTTGAGGGATATACTCCAGGGAAGATCTGAGCACTTGTCCGATGTGAAATGAGGATGACCTGTTGACTAAACTAAGCTAGACAATATAATAGGCGAGTAAGTTCCAGTAACTTGGACAAATATAACTTATTGAATGATGTCAAGACTTACCGAACCCAGAGAGCTCTGAAGGCTGGCTATGGTGGCCTTGTTAGCGACAGTCTGAAATAACAAGGGAAATATACTAGCGTATGTGTGTGTTTATATTGTATAGGTAATATGTTGTGAGAGATGTTAATATAGTTATAGGGGTATATGTGTGTGTTTATATTGTATAGGTAATATGTTGTGAGAGATGTTAATATAGTTATAGGGGTATATGTGTGTGTTTATATTGTATAGGTAATATGTTGTGAGAGATGTTAATATAGTTATAGGGGTATATGTGTGTGTTTATATTGTATAGGTAATATGTTGTGAGAGATGTTAATATAGTTATAGGGGTATATTTAAGTGTGTTTACTTGCTATATGGGTGCGGTTGGGATAACAGAAACGATGACTGACAGACAGGCTGGATGAGTTAAGCGCGGTTGGGATAACAGAAACGATGACTGACAGACAGGATGGATGAGTTAAGCGCGGTTGGGATAACAGAAGTTATGATTGAGTGACAGAATGGATGTACTTGGTGCGGCCGAGATAAATGAGTGATAGAATGTGTATAAACTGGACAAGAACATCATGGAGAGAAAGCGAGGTTGTTGGATGAATACATCTCGTGGAAGTGGCAGTGCCAGGCAGGTATAGGAAAAGAAGAGGGAGAGAGAAAGCGAGGTTGTTGGATGAATACATCTCGTGGAAGTGGCAGTGCCAGGCAGGTATAGGAAAAGAGAGGGAGAGAGAAAGCGAGGTTGTTGGATGAATACATCTCGTGGAAGTGGCAGTGCCAGGCAGGTATAGGAAAAGAGAAGGAGAGAGAAAGCGAGGTTGTTGGATGAATACATCTCGTGGAAGTGGCAGTGCCAGGCAGGTATAGGAAAAGAGAGGGAGAGAGAAAGCGAGGTTGTTGGATGAATACATCTCGTGGAAGTGGCAGTGCCAGGCAGGTATAGGAAAAGAGAGGGAGAGAGAAAGCGAGGTTGTTCGATGAATACATCTCGTGGAAGTGGCAGTGCCAGGGAGGTATAGGAAAAGAGAGGGAGAGAGAAAGCGAGGTTGTTGGATGAATACATCTCGTGGAAGTGCCAGGGAGATATAGGAAAATAGAGGGAGAGAGAAAGCGAGGTTGTTCGGTGAATACATCTCGTGGAAGTGCCAGGGAGATATAGGAAAAGAGAGGGAGAGAGAAAGCGAGGTTGTTCGGTGAATACATCTCGTGGAAGTGGCAGTGTCAGGGAGGTATAGGAAAAGAGAAGGAGAGAGAAAGCGAGGTTGTTGGATGAATACATCTCGTGGAAGTGGCAGTGCCAGGCAGGTATAGGAAAAGAGAGGGAGAGAGAAAGCGAGGTTGTTGGATGAATACATCTCGTGGAAGTGCCAGGGAGATATAGGAAAAGAGAGGGAGAGAGAAAGCGAGGTTGTTCGGTGAATACATCTCGTGGAAGTGCCAGGGAGATATAGGAAAAGAGAGGGAGAGAGAAAGCGAGGTTGTTGGATGAATACATCTCGTGGAAGTGGCAGTGTCAGGGAGGTATAGGAAAAGAGAAGGAGAGAGAAAGCGAGGTTGTTGGATGAATACATCTCGTGGAAGTGGCAGTGCCAGGGAGGTATAGGAAAAGAGAGGGAGAGAGAAAGAAAGCGTCTGATAAAAAGCGAGGTTGAAGTTAGGGGTACCAAAGAGACATTAGATAACAGGTGCACATATAGGAGATAGAAAAGAATAAAGAAGTGAGTTTAAAGATGATATACAGGCAGCAAAGACACAGCTGATCACAGAAAAAGATAGGAAAGATGACGATTAACAAGATTATACATATACAACCATTCACAGAATGGAAATACTAATTACGCAGCCAGTTCAAAAGGGAAAGATTGTCAAGACATAGTGATATACATATATAGTATAGTTTTTACAAATATTTTCATAGTTACTACACATAGATCACAACATGACGTACTAACAATGTCTTTACATTTCACGTGTAGCCAATAATCACTGACTATGACATTTTGCTTACACAAGTTTATTAGATCGTAGGTTGTACAAGTGAAGGCACTAGTGGAGTACATCTAAAATTGCAAATTCTAATTCTAAAATTAAATTCTTCGCTTGGATGCGCACAAGAGGTTAACACCCGTGGTTATTGAATCATCTCTTAATACATATTGTTTGTGACATTTCTATTTCTAATTTTTGTTCTATTAAAATATTGCAACGCTCTTACTTGACACTTGCTATTCTGTATCTATGTCTTGACTTATTCTGTGCTACTCTTAATCTATTTACTGTTGTTTTCTGGAACACAGACATTTTTATTTCTAACTTGGAACACTTCTCACCTAAACTACATCTGGTCAAACTTGATGTTCAATAGGCGTTTCTCTATCTCTCCCTGTAACATATCTCTATATTGATCTTGTTCTATATCTCTCTGTAACATATCTCTATATTGATCTTGTTCTATATCTCTCTGTAACATATCTCTATATATTTATCTTGTTCTATTTCTCTCTCTGTAACATATCTCTATATTGATCTTGTTCTATATCTCTCTGTAACATATCTCTATATTGATCTTGTTCTATATCTCTCTCTGTAACATATCTCTATAGTGATCTTGTTCTATATCTCTCTGTAACATATCTCTATATTGATCTTGTTCTATATCTCTCTGTAACATACATCTATATTGATCTTGTTCTATATCTCTCTCTGTAACATATCTCTATATTGATCTTGTTCTATATCTCTCTATGTAACATACACCACATTGATCTTGTTCTATATCTCTCTGTAACATATCTCTATATTGATCTTGTTCTATATCTCTCTCTGTAACATACATCTATATTGATCTTGTTCTATATCTCTCTCTCTGTAACATATCTCTATATTGATCTTGTTCTATATCTCTCTCTCTGTAACATATCTCTGTATTGATCTTGTTCTATATCTCTCTCTGTAACATATCTCTATATTGATCTTGTTCTATATCTCTCTCTCTGTAACATATCTCTATATTGATCTTGTTCTATATCTCTCTCTCTCTGTAACATATCTCTATATTGATCTTGTTCTATATCTCTCTGTAACATATCTCTATATTGATCTTGTTCTATATCTCTCTCTGTAACATATCTCTATATTGATCTTGTTCTATATCTCTCTCTGTAACATACATCTATATTGATCTTGTTCTATAT
This sequence comes from Megaustenia siamemsis, assembly GCA_032433765.1. NCBI lineage: Eukaryota > Metazoa > Mollusca > Gastropoda > Stylommatophora > Ariophantidae > Megaustenia > Megaustenia siamemsis. Next base: position 61,266,380 of record JAVIAB010000046.1, read on the forward strand.
CTCTCTCTCTGTAACATATCTCTATATTGATCTTGTTCTATATCTCTCTCTCTGTAACATACATCTATATTGATCTTGTTCTATATCTCTCTCTCTGTAACATACATCTATATTGATCTTGTTCTATATCTCTCTCTCTGTAACATATCTCTGTATTGATCTTGTTCTATATCTCTCTGTAACATACATCTATATTGATCTTGTTCTATATCTCTCTCTGTAACATATCTCTATATTGATCTTGTTCTATATCTCTCTCTGTAACATATATCTATGTTGATCTTGTTCTATATCTCTCTATGTAACATACATCTATATTGATCTTGTTCTATATCTCTCTCTGTAACATATCTCTATATTGATCTTGTTCTATATCTCTCTGTAACATATATCTATGTTGATCTAGTTCTATATCTCTCTCTGTAACATATCTCTATATTGATCTTGTTCTATTTCTCTCTCTGTAACATATATCTATATTGATCTTGTTCTATTTCTCTCTCTGTAACATATATCTATATTTTTCTTGTTCTATTTCTGTCTCTGTAACATATATCTATATTGATCTTGTTCTCTATCACGATGTTTCTCTCTAACTTGTTATGGTCTCTCTATATTGATGCTTCTCTGTGTTTCTCAATTTAATTCTGCTAATGCATGAAGTTAAATACCCCTGTCTCATTTGTATAATTTATTGACATAGTGGAGCATCCGGGCTCTCTCAGCCAGTCGTGGAAATCGAAGTTCAAAGTTGGATGACCTTTGTGTCAAATTTTGGAATTAAAAATCTCCGTATTGACATTTTAGTTAACCTCTGAGTTTTACAAATAATGCTAACATGAAAGGTGATTAAGAAGATATAACAAGGCAGCATGAGGGATGAATGTCAACGAACGAAGGTGTTAGTGATTCATTCTTGACAATTCTGCTCAGCTTGTACGGATAGGCCGCCATTAATAAACATCTTCAACATTGAACTCTATTTTACCTCGATCATCATCATCATTGAGTGCCGTCTCCGCATCGAAGGCTGACTACCATAGAGCACCATTCCACTCTGTCTCTTGCTTGGATGGTGCAGGTTGTCATAGGCTGACTTGTCTATCTTTTGATGTTACTCGTCCATGTTTGTCTTGGTCTCCCTCTGCCTCTATTACCCTGCATTTTCCTTTCCAATATTACTTTTATAAGGTCGTTGTGTCTTTTAACATGCCCCAAAAAATTTACTTGTCTTGTTCTAATTGTGTTTAGTAGTTCTCTTGTTATTTTTAGTTGTTTTAAAACTTCGTCATTTGTTTTCTTTTCATCCAATTCTACCTATTCTTCTATACATCCACATTTCAAAGGCTTCAATTTTCTGTTCTGTTTTCTTGTCTAATATCCATGTTTCGGCACCATACAGGAATATTGATAAGATATAACATTTTGCTATTCTTAGTTTTAGTCCTGGTGTTATTTGTTTTGATGTTAGTATATTTTTCATGGCATTAAAATTACTTTTTGCCATACCTATTCTTTTTGTTTATTTCAGTTTTGCATGTTCAATTACTGGCTACAGTATGTCCCAGTCAGTTATAGTTCTGAACTGTCTCCAGGTCTATTCCTTCAATTTTGATATCCACTTGTGGGTTTTGAGTATTATCCTTGCTTATGATCATAGTTTTAGTCTTTTTGATATTCATATCTAGTCCATATTTTTTGCTTGTCTTGTGTTTATCATTAAGTAATTGTTGTAATCTTTACGATTTTCTGCTAGTAGTACAGTATCATCAGCGTATCATAGATTATTGATTATTTGTCCATTAATGTTTAAGCCTGGCATCTCTGTGATGTTTTTAAAGATTTGCTCAGTGTATAGATTGAACAAGCTTGGTGATAGGATGCATCCTTGTCTTACTCCTCTTGTTATATCGATGGGTGTAGAGTTCTCTTTGTTATATTTTATTATTGCTGTTTGCTCCCCTCGATACAGATCTTCATTAATGGATGCTTGTGCAGAATAAAAGATTGGAATGGCAGGACAAAATCACTTCTTAGAACTACGGGAAAGTACCAGACATATGCTATAGATGAAACAAAAACGATGGGGCTAAATGGGACACACACTGCTGAAGACAACTGAAAGCATTACACAAACAAGCCGTCTTTTGGAATCTCCAAGGAAGGAGACAAAGAAATATGCCAAAACAAACTTGTAAAAGACAGAATAAGACAGATATAAAGATGATGGGGAAAACATTGAACGATTTTAAAAGAATGGCAAGAAGCAGAACGGCTTGGAATATATTGAAGACCTACTCTCTACAAGGAGCTGCAAGTGTTTGTTGAAGACATACTCTATACAGGGAGCTGCAAGTATTTTTTTGAAGACCTACTCTCCACAGAGAGTTGCAAGATTTTGTTGAAGACCTACTCTCCACAGAGAGTTGCAAGATTTTGTTGAAGACCTACTCTCCACAGAGAGTTGCAAGATTTTGTTGAAGGCCTACTCTCCACAGAGAGTTGCAAGATTTTGTTGAAGACCTACTCTCCACAGGGAGTTGCAAGTGTTTGTTGAAGACCAACTCTCCACAAGGAGTTGCAATTGTTTGTTGAAGACCAACTCTCCACAGGGAGTTGCAAGTGTTTGTTGAAGACCAACTCTCCACAGGGAGTTGCAAGTGTTTGTTGAAGACCAACGCTCTACAGGGAGTTGCAAGTGTTTGTTGAAGACCTAGGCTCTACATGGGGGTTGCAAGTGTTTGTTGCAGACTTACGCTCTACAGAGAGTTGCAAGTGTTTGTTTAAGACCTATGCTCTACAAGGATTTGCAAGTGTTTGTTGCAGACCTAGGCTCTACAGAGAGCTGAAAGTGTTTGTTGCAGACCTAGGGTCTACATAGAGGTGAAAGTGTTTGTTGTAGACCTAGGTTCTACAAGGAGTTGCAAGTGCTTGTTGCAGACCTAGGCTCTACAGAAAGCTGAAAGTGTTTGTTGCAGGCCTAGGCTCTACAGAGAGCTAAAGGTTTTTGTTGAAGACCTAGGCTCTACCTGGAGTTGAGAGTGTTTGTTTAAGACCTAGGCTCTACATGGAGCTGAAAGTGTTTGTTCAAGACCTAGGGCCTATTTGGAGCTGAAAGTGTTTGTTGCAGACCTAGGCTCTACATGGAGCTGAAAGTGTTTGTTGAAGAGCTGCGCTCTACATGGAGCTGAAGTGTTTGTTTAAGACCTATGCTCTACATGGAGCTGAAAATGTTTGTTGAAGACCTAGGCTCTACAGAGAGCTGAAAGGTAGAATAAGTAGAAGCCTATCTCTGATATTCTCACTTGGATACTCATTGTCTATAACTAGTTGTACAGTCTATCTACAGCTACTCGACAATATCTTTCACATCCTATTTTCTATTGAAGCAACTAAGCTCATTTATATCATCGTTCTATAACATTCTTAATGTTACCATCCCTGACGATCGATGTCTTCTCCTATTTTCTAATGAAGCAACTAAGCTCATTTATATCATCGTTCTATAACATTCTTAATGTTACCATCCCTGAAGATGTCTTCTCCTATTTTCTAATGAAGCAACTAAGCTCATTTATATCATCGTTCTATAACATTCTTAATGTTACCATCCCTGACGATGTTTTCTCCTATTTTCTAATGAAGCAACTAAGCCCGTTTATATCATCGTTCTATAACATTCTTAATGTTACCATCCCTGACGATCGATTTCTTCTCCTATTTTCTATTGAAGCAACTAAGCCCGTTTATATCATCGTTCTATAACATTCTTAATGTTACCATCCCTAACGACGTCTTCTCCTATTTTCTAATGAAGCAACTAAGCTCATTTATATCATCGTTCTATAACATTCTTAATGTTACCATCCCTAACGATGTCTTCTCCTATTTTCTAATGAAGCAACTAAGCTCATTTATATCATCGTTCTATAACATTCTTAATGTTACCATCCCTGACGATGTCTTCTCCTATTTTCTAATGAAGCAACTAAGCTCATTTATATCATCGTTCTATAACATTCTTAATGTTACCATCCCTAACGATGTCTTCTCCTATTTTCTAATGAAGCAACTAAGCTCATTTATATCATCGTTCTATAACATTCTTAATGTTACCATCCCTAACGATGTCTTCTCCTATTTTCTAATGAAGCAACTAAGCTCATTTATATCATCGTTCTATAACATTCTTAATGTTACGATCCCTAACGATGTCTTCTCCTATTTTCTAATGAAGCAACTAAGCTCATTTATATCATCGTTCTATAACATTCTTAATGTTACCATCCCTGATGATGTCTTCTCCTATTTTCTAATGAAGCAACTAAGCTCATTTATATCATCGTTCTATAACATTCTTAATGTTACCATCCCTAACGATGTCTTCTCCTATTTTCTAATGAAGCAACTAAGCTCATTTATATCATCGTTCTATAACATTCTTAATGTTACCATCCCTGACGATGTCTTCTCCTATTTTCTAATGAAGCAACTAAGCTCATTTATGTCATCGTTCTTTAACATTCTTACTGTTACCGTCCTTCACGCTGTCTTCTATTTTCTTAATCATCTTTCTGGGTCTCATGTTGCAGATAATACTGACAGTTCTCATCGGCCCTAACATCTTGCTTGTTACTTGGATCTGTTCTATCCAGCCGCTTCTTCGTTCTTCATCTCTTGGTGCCTCTTCTTGTCTCTAACCGTTGACCTTGTCTGCTCTATGTCTACGTCATCTCTCTACTACGTAATCTCTCTACTACACCATCTCTTTACTACGTCATCTCTTTGCTACACCAGCTCTTTACTACGTCATCTCTCTACTACACCATCTCTCTACTACACCATCTCTCTACTACACCATCTCTCTACTACACCATCTATCTACTACACCATCTCTATACTACACCATCTCTATACTACACCATCACTCTACTACACCATCTCTCTACTACGCCATCTCTATACTACACCATCTCTTTACTACACCATCTATCTACTACGCCATCTCTCTACTACACCATCTCTATACTACACCATCTCTTTACTACACTATCTCTCTACTACACCATCTCTCTACTACACCATCTCTCTACTACACCATCTCACTACTACACCATCTCTTTACTACACCATCTCTATACTACACCATCTCTTTACTACACCATCTCTCTACTACACCATCTCTCTACTACACCATCTCTCTACTACACCATCTCTCTACTACACCATCTATCTACTACACCATCTCTTTACTACACCATCTCTCTACTACACCATCTCTCTACTACACCATCTCTCTACTACACCATCTCTTTACTACACCATCTCTTTACTACACCATCTCTTTACTACACCATCTCTCTACTACACCATCTCTCTACTACACCATCTCTCTGCTACACCATCTCTCTACTACACCATCTCTATACTACACCATCTCTCTACTGCACCATCTCTTTACTACACCATCTCTCTACTACACCATCTCTTTACTACACCATCTCTTTACTACACCATCTCTCTACTACACCATCTCTCTACTACACCATCTCTCTACTACACCATCTCTCTACTACACCATCTCTTTACTACACCATCTCTTTACTACACCATCTCTCTACTACACCATCTCTTTACTACACCATCTCTCTACTACACCATCTCTTTACTACACCATCTCTCTACTACACCATCTCTCTACTACACCACCTCTCTACTACACCATCTCTCTACTACACCATCTCTCTACTACACCATCTCTCTACCACGTCATTTATTGACTACGTCATCTCTCTGCTACACCATCTCTTTACTACACCATCTCTCTACTACGTCATCTATTGACTACGTCATCTCCACACTCTAACCGTGTTTGCCTCGGCTGTTTCCTAACGCGCTTTTACCATTGGTACCATATCGTTCCTAAATTGAAAGGCGTTTCTTTTTTCGCTCGGACCGCATTTCATATATGCCATTAGATCTTCTTACACTGCTACATACACACATAAATATATGCATATATATACATACACATACATATCCCATAAAATAGAGACTATCTGACAGGATCCCATCACTAGACAGACACTTGTCAGGACATGAAAGCACTCACCTGTGACGCTGTGTATTTGAGGTCAAAGTTGTCAATGAAGACTCCATCACTAGACAGACACTTGTTAGGATATGAAAGCACTCACCTGTGACGCTGTGTATTTGAGGTCAAAGTTGTCAATGAAGACTCAATCACTAGACAGACACTTGTCAGGACATGAAAGCACTCACCTGTGACGCTGTGTATTTGAGGTCAAAGTTGTCAATGAAGACTCCATCACTAGACAGACACTTGTCAGGATATGAAAGCACTCACCTGTGACGCTGTGTATTTGAGGTCAAAGTTGTCATTGAAGACTCCATCACTAGACAGACACTTGTTAGGATATGAAAGCACTCACCTGTGACGCTGTGTATTTGAGGTCAAAGTTGTCATTGAAGACTCCATCACTAGACAGACACTTGTTAGGACATGAAAGCACTCACCTGTGACGCTGTGTATTTGAGGTCAAAGTTGTCAATGAAGACTATTTCACTAGACAGACACTTGTCAGGATATGAAAGCACTCACCTGTGACGCTGTGTATTTGAGGTCAAAGTTGTCAATGAAGACTCTTTCACTAGACAGACACTTGTTAGGACATGAAAGCACTCACCTGTGACGCTATGTATTTGAGGTCAAAGTTGTCAATGAAGACTCCACCAGACCCGACCTGAAGGTGATGTTGTGGTTCTGTCCCGATTGAAAGATCAGGTGTCCATTTTCAGTTATGATTCGGGGCCTAAGGATGTGGCACATTGTGATATTACGTTATCAGTTTTCTTGTTTCCATTGTCATATTGTAGAAACATCACAATAATTGAGGTAAACAGATGCAGCTACAATGCAATGATAAAGAGTAATGGCACATTGGTGTGCATGTTGGTCAGTGGTAATTGTAATGACGTATTGGTGTGCATGTTGGTAAGTGGTAATTGTAATGGCGTATTGGTGTGCATGTTGGTCAGTGGTAATGGTAATGACATATTGGTGTGCATGTTGGTAAGTGGTAATGGTAATCACGTATTGGTGTGCATGTTGGCAAGTGGTAATGGTAATGACGTATTGGTGTGCATGTTGGTAAGTGGTAATCACGTATTGGTGTGCATGTTGGCAAGTGGTAATGGTAATGACGTATTGGTGTGCATGTTGGTCAGTGGTAATGGTAAGGAAGTAGCACTAATATGAACCTGAATCTGCAAGCTTGAACAGACTGCTGCATGAATATCATGTCAAGGTGGGAGAGCTAGGTAGGTTATGTCAAGGTGGGAGAGCTAGGTAGGTGATTTCAAGGTGGGAGAACTAGGCAGGTCATGTCAATGGTGGAGAGCTAAGTAGGTCATGTCAAGGTGGAAGAGCTAGGTAGGTCATGTCAAGGTGGGAGAGCTCGGTAGGTCATGTCAAGGTGGGAGAGCTAGGCGGGTCATATCAAGGTGGGAGAGGCCGTACAGGAGAGCTAGGCAGGTCATGTCAAAGGTGGGAGAGGCCAGACGGGAGAGCTAGGCAGGTCATGTCAAGGTGGTAGAGGCCAGACGGGAGAGCTAGGCAGATCATGTCAAGGTGGGAGAGGCCGGACGGGAGAGCTAGGCATGTTATGTCAAACGTGGGAGAGGCCAGGCGGGAGAGATAGACATGTCATGTCAAGGTGGGAGAGGTCGGACGTGAGAGCTAGGCAGGTCATGTCAAAGGTGGGAGAGGCCAGACGTGAGAGCTAGGCAGGTCATGTCAAGGTGGCAGAGGCCAGGCGGGAGAGTTGGGCGGAAAGTTGTCAACAACACAACACCGGTGTCATATTAGTCAATGCACGTTGAGGGATATACTTTAGAGAATATATAATATACATGGTATTGACTAGCTAGATAGGACAATATACATGGTATTGACTAGCTAGACAGGACAACATACATGATATTGACTAGCTAGACAGAACAACATAAATGATATTGACTAGTTAGACAGGACAATATACATGGTATTGACTAGCTAGACAGAACAATATACATGATATTGACTAGCTAGACTGGACAATATACATGGTATTTTGTAACATGTATTCAAAAGGCGGAAAGAGTGAGATGTCTGAGTGTGGGGTACACTAAATCATCTCTCTCTCTCTCTCTCTCTCTCTCTCTCTCTCTCTCTCTCTGCGATCAGGACTCAATCAGAGTAGGATTCCAGACTCTCACATGAAGTCAGCTGTCAAGTTAAGTGTGTTGATCGCCACCAATTCTTCCAATTCAAATAATAACACAATTAGAGTCTGCCAGATCCAATCTGATTGAACACCCGTTAAAACGTTGCACTGTGTTCTGCGCCAGTGGCCCAGTGCATCCTATTTCAGCCAGTATTTTATTCAGGTTTGCCTTCCTTAGCCTTTGATTGTCCCTAATCTTCCTGCAAGGCAGCAGATTGTCTTTTCTGTAGGGGGATTCTGCCCTTAGATGGTCGACCCTCCCAGGTTTATGAGCACCATCTACCCGAGTCACTAGAGGTGACTAATACAGACATGCACACACAAAGATATGTGATGTGACCTAAGAACACATGAGGGGTAAGTAGCACAGAAAAAAGGGGTATAGGAGATCACCGAAGTGTCTCAATGGGGACTAGTGGAGATGAACTATGAATAGCATGGCATAGTAGATGGCTAAAGAACCCAAACATGGGCAGTAAAGAAGGCTATGCAAAAGGGAAGGAATAACCGAAAGGAAAACTATGTGTACGAGTGTGATACATCATGCCTCGTGGGGTTAGCGAACCATACTGGACTATGAGGCTATTCTCCAAAGCAAATCGGCTGCGGTCGCCAGAGTGACAAAGGACAATACCAGTGATACGGATGTCGTCTCTGCCCTTATGATCTGGGGAGTTGAAATGGGAAGACACTGGAGTGCCAGTATTCTGTTGAACATCTCGTAGATTATTCGTCTCCGCTATTCGTCTCCCAGACTTGCCAATATAAGTCATGTGACATCGTTGGCATTTGATGGCATAAATGATGTTACGGGACACACATGTGAAGCCATGCTTGATCTCGAACCGTCCATTAGGGAATAAGACCGAGTCAGTAGGGAGCACATAGGCACAGGTGATACAGTTACGACCACAAGGGGCCGTACCGAAGTGTTGATGGTCGGAGCGAGGGAGATGGCTCCTAACCAAAATATCTCCCAAATTCATGTCGCGCTTGAAGCCGATCATCGGGGGATTACTAAAAAGTAAACGAGTATTGGGATCAGAGAGGAGAATTTAACGGTAGCGGTTGAGTATTTTTACAGCAGGTAAGTTGTGAAGATGATAGGTGAGGGTGTGAGCTCTTAGATACTTTTAGACATTGTCAGTGTCTTTATAGTCGAGGTAACCTAGACAGTTTTCCCCCCACTCGTGTACTTTTAGAACCCTTCACCTGACCAGAGGGTAAAATTACAGCTACACCCGTGTGATCATTTCTTTCCCATTCTGACCACGGTCCACGACACAGGGAAGTCATTTCTCCTTTCTTTAACCAATTTCGATTATTTTGTTTTGGATGTTTCGTTACTAGTTAACTATGTAGGATTAGTTTTACATATCTGTGTGTGCGAGTTGTTTGTTTGTTCCTGCTGAAGGCCTATTGAGACGAAATGTCGTTCAAATCTGTGTCGTCTACTAATCACGTAAAGCTTTTACCATACCGTTTTTTTCTAATTTTGTTTTCAATTTTCCCTTACATGGTATTGACTAAATAGACAGAACAATATACATGGTATTGACTAGCTAGTCAGAAAATATACATGGTATTGACTAGCTAGACAGGACAATATACATGGTATTGACTAGCTAGACAGGACAATATACATGATATTGAAAAGCTAGACAGGACAATATACATGGTATTGAATAGCTAGTCAGAACAATATACATGGTATTGAATAGCTAGACAGGACAATATACATAGATTGACAAGTATAATAATTGTTATTAACAGTTATTAATAATAATAACTATTATTAGTTATATAATAACTAATTATTAACGATTAAGATAATCGAGACGAAACCGTTAACCACCGCTGTAGATCAAGTCTTTATTCTGCTGGCTTTGTTTGCGACATTGGAAGCTAATGACCTAACTACCTAACTTGTGTAGACGGTTGGTTTGGGGCAAATTGTGCGTTGCAGTGTCACTGCTAAAATCGCTCAGTTTGTGACAGGGCTACAGGGACATGCACAAACGGTGACAGTTGTCGGGGAGAGCGTTTCGGACCCCAGTGTCAGTACTTTGATCTAGTTTGCAAATACGCCTAGGGATCTGGACCTACAGATCCGGACAGTTTCATGGTCTAATCAACATGTTACGGATTGAAGGGGCGATAGTTGCAAATAACTGCTCCATCTACATTGGCGGGGGTCGGAATGTGGCTCTCAAACATAACGCAAACCAGACCGACACATTTAATGCTTGATATACAGTGGACGGATGTGGACCAGAGGCCGCAGTTAATGGCAAAACAAGGACCAATCTCTATGACAATGACTGCACACACACACACAATTGAGAAGTGGAACCAATTCTGTTTACTGGTATATGAACTTTGACACGTCCCAGAAGACTCACACCATTCGAATTTATCATCGAGCTAGCACTATGATTCGGATAAAGAATGACACTCCAAAGGCTTTCTCTGATAGTGGCGGTGTAGTGTTCCAGTATAATGATATATCATAGCCAAATATTTCTGTGAACACTATTGTAGTCACCATACAAGCGACAATGGCACACAGTAAGTTTGAGTTCTCACCGACCTTTTCGCAGGACGAGAGTGCACTGACGGTGTGTGAGGTGCAAACATTTACTGACACCTATTGTCTTGACGGGCATTCTTGGTCGTTTTGTACAGTGTGTGGTGGGAGTAGCAAAGACTGCACCGTCATCATCGGTACGTGTCACTTCAACTGTTCACATGGGATCTATGGACACGACTGCTCCGGGTCTTGTCTTAGTGTCAGTTCTTTATGTGAGGAAAATCCGGAAAATGCCAACATTGCAAACATCCTGGCTATACCTGTGATGACACTTGTCCTGATGGTAATTTCGGGCTACAGTGCGAACAGACGTGTTCTGATGGCTGTGGCCTCATATGTGACACAGAAAGAGCAGACTGTACGCGCAAGGAAGCGTACTACGGGCCAGACTGCACTCTCAAATGTCCTGACCACTGTTTCAACGACACCTGTGAACAGTCAACGGATCTGTTCATGCAAGGGAACGTTCTGCGGGTCAGACTGCACTCTCAAATCTCCGTACAACTGTTTGGACGATATCTGTTATCAGTTCATGGGGGTCGGCGTCTCGTATGTCGAAGATTCCCACGTTAAGAAGAGTCTGCCGACTACAACAAACCCAAGCATATGGATACCTTAATGTGTACTGGATATTTTTCTTTCTGTGCTGGACATGGTTCATTTCTTGGTGTGTTTCATTGCTAGCCAAGGCTCATATCTTGGCTTGTGTGTGTGTGCTGGCCATGGCTCATATCTTGGTGTGTGTCATGTAAGTCATATCTCATATCTTGGAGTGTCCGTGTTAATCATGTCTCATATCTTTAAGTGTGTATGTGTTTAGTCATATCTCATATCTTAGTGTGTATCTGTGTTAGTCATGTGTCATATCTTTGTGTGTGCATGTTTGGGCTAGTGATATCTCATATCTCTGTGTGTATGTTTATGTTAGTCATATCTCATATCTTTGTGTGTGCATGTCTGTGTATGTCACATCTCATATCCTTGTGTTTGCATGGCTATGCTAGTTACATCTCATATCATTGTGTGTGCCTATCTATGTTGGTCATATCTCATATCTTTGTGTGCATGTCCATGTCAGACATGTGTAATTTCTTTGTGTGTGCATGTCTATGTCAGTCATATCTCATATCTTTATGTGCATGTTTATGTTAGTCATGTGTTAGTCATATCTTGATGTGTGTCTGTGTTAGTCATGCCTCGTATCGCTGTGTGCATGTCTGTGTTTGTCACATCTCATATCTTTGTGTGTGCATGTCTGTGTTAGTCACCTCTAGTGACTCGGGCAGATGGTGCTCGTAAACCTGGGAGGGCCGAGCATCTAAGGGCAGAATCCCCCTACAGAAAAGATCACCTGCTGCCTTGCAGGAAGATTGGGGACAATCAAAGGCTAGGGAAAGCAAACCTGAATAAAATGCTGGCTGAAATCGGATGCACTGGCGCAGAACACAGTGCAACGTTTTTAACGGGTGTTCAATCAGAGTGGATCTGGCAGAGTCTAATTGTGATGTTCTGTTTGTAACACACCTAACCTGACAGCTGAGTTCATATGAGGAGCTGGAATCCTACTCTGATTGGGTCCTGATCGCAGAGAGAGAGAGAGAGAGAGAGAGAGAGAGAGAGAGAGAGAGAGAGATTGACTAGTGAGACATGACAATGGTACTGGCTAACTAGACAGGACAATATACATGGTACTGGCTAACTAGACAGGACAATATACATGGTACTGGCTAACTAGACAGGACAATATACATGGTACTGGCTAACTAGACAGGACAATATACATGGTACTGGCTAACTAGACAGGACAATATACATGGTACTGGCTAACTAGACAGGACAATATACATGGTACTGGCTAACTAGACAGGACAATATACATGGTACTGGCTAACTAGACAGGACAATATACATGGTACTGGCTAACTAGACAGGACAATATACATGGTACTGAGCAATCAGAAAAGACAAGCTGAAATACCACTTTGAACATGGCTCCTAATACACGTCAGAAATTTACCATTGACTTAATGAGGTCAATACACATACATGGTCCGTGCCTTTCAGCAGTTCCGTGTCTTAAATTCTCTATCTATCTATTGACCTTTCGAGCCGTAGCCGGCCCATAGGGCGTAGACTCAGATTACCCTTCTCTAATCTAAATTTTTATTCTAGCAGTTTTCAATCCTTGTACAGATCTTTTATCAAATCTCGCCATTTGTCTCTGTTCTGTGCAAGCAACTCTATCTCATTGAGGGAGCTGATTCCTGCTGCTCTTGCCTCTCTCATCAATGTTCTTCTCAGTGTCTCTCTGGGTCTTCCTCTTTCCCTCTTACCTGTTGGTTCCCACATGAGGGCTTGCATTGCTATTCGGTTATTATCTCTTCTCATTACATGTCCAAAATATAACCATCGTCTTTTCTTTATTACCGAAGATATTAGTGGTTGATTGGCGATTTCTCTAATTTCCTTGTTTGTTTTGAATTCGTTCCACGCTATACCAAATATTTTCCTTAGACATTTATTTTCGTATGCGTTCAACTTTGTTTCTATTTCTCTTGTTGTTTTCCAGCTCTCACACGCATATGTAAGGGTAGATAGTACATTTTATTTGAAAAGTCTAAGTTTTGTGTTTATGCTGATGTGTTTTGATTTCCACAACTTTTCAAGGCATTGCTGCTTTAGCTATTCTGATTCTAATTTCTTTACTTGTATCCCCTTCTCGATCAATGTGACTTCCAAGATAGATAAAGTGATTGATCTCTTCCACTGATTTGTTTTCCACGGATATTCTGTCATATGTTACAATTAAGCTTTTCATGACTTTAATCTTTTCATGATTGATCTCAGGCCCAATTTTGCTGGCTATTGATGATAGTTCATTTGTGTTTTCCTGAATCGTTTTTATCTGATTAGAACGATGTTATCAGCAAAGTCGAGGTCCTCCAAATGGTCTCCTTGTATCCATTCGATGCCTTTATTACCAGTGCAGTATTTCTTCATTATGAAGTCCATAACAACTCCAAATAACAAGGGCGATAAAATACATCCTTGTTTAACCCCAGTTTCTATTGGGAAACATTCGCTCAGTCCTTCCTCTGTTCGAACTGCACATGTGTAACCATCATACATGTCTTTAATAATATTTATGATTTTTTATGGTAAGCCATATTGCTTCAGAATTTTCCACAACGAATCTCTATGAATGCTGTCGAATGCATTTTTGAAGTCGATGAAGTTAAGTACAAAAGGTTTTTGCTTTTCAATATGTTCCTCCAATTTAAGTTGTAGAGTGAAAATGTGGTCAAGCAGCTTCTCTCTTTTCTAAACCCAGCCTGTTCCTCACGCATTACTGTATCTATTGAATCCTTTATTCTATTTAGGATGATTTTGCAGAATAACTTTGAGGCAACTGACAAAAGTGTCACGCCTCTCCAGTTGTTACAATATCTGAAATTGCCCTTTTTTAAAATCTTAACAATGATTCCTTTTTTTCCATTTATGAGGCACCTTCTCTGCTTTCCAAATGATTTTGAACATTTTTCTGGAGTTGTATTAAATAATGGCTATCAATTTCCTTGAGGATCTCAGCTGTTAACTTATCCTCTCCAGCAGCCTTGCTGTTGGCCATACACCTTCAGGATGTCTCTATTTGCACAAGGTGATGTCATCTAAATTTATATCTAATTCTGCTGCTGGTGTTTCAGCTTCAAAATCTATTAAATTGTGGGGTAGTGGACGGTTAAGGATTTCTTTGAAGTGTTCCGCCCAACATGCTTTTATGTCTGCGCTTGCTGTTAGCACTAAGATTTGTCTAGAATTGGTGTTCCACTGGATGTATAGGTGTTTGTCAGCATCTTTTGTACAGTATAAAGAGTTCTGCTGTCTCCTGTAATTGCAGCTGTCTCTGCTTTCTCTGCCAAATTGTCTATATAAGCTCGTGTATCTTTTCTTGCTGAACCTTTCACTTTGTTGTCTAATTCTTTGTATGTTGCTTTTGCCAAGACCTTTCCAAGATCTGTCTTTACATTAGTCATGGCTCTCGTTGCTTCTCTTCTTTCTTTAATGTATTTCCATGTAGTGTCTGAAATCCATGCTCGTTTTTCCATTTTCTTCAGTCCGGCACTTGTTTCTGCTGCTGTCATTAGTATTTTGTTTTGTGAGTCGCACAAAATCTTAAATTGCAAGTCTTTAATTGATCCTCTAGATCGCTGGAAACTGTTGTACACTTCCTTATTGCTGATGTTCTCTGTATCAAAATGCGCAAGAACTTTTTTTTTAGACTATCTCATTTCTAGAGCCTGTGTTTTTCCTTCAAGATCAGCAGTGAGTGTCCATATTTCACAGGCCTATAGAAATGCACACGCCACTACTGTCCGTTGTAATTTGTCTTTGTTCTTAGGGATATGATTGTTATGTTCCTGTTGTTGTCTTGTCAGGACTGCCATTGCTTGTGCAGTTCAAACTAACACTTTCGGTTTCCAACCTTTGGCCATGACACTAGAGCTGCTTCATCTCTGTTTATTGTGAATAATCTTTCAGTGCCGCGGGTCACGTTTATTATTAGGCGTGCTCTGTTTATTGTGACTAATCATTCAGTGCCGCGGGTCACGTTTATTATTAGGCGTGCTCTGTTTATTGTGACTTATCTTTCAGTGCCGCATGTCACGTTTATTATTAGGCGTGCTCTGTTTATTGTGACTAAACTTTCAGTGCCGCATGTCACGTTTATTATTAGGCGTGCTCTGTTTATTGTGACTAATCTTTCAGTGCCGCATGTCACGTTTATTATTAGGCGTGCTCTGTTTATTGTGACAAATCTTTCAGTGCCGCGAGTCACGTTTATTATTAGGCGTGCTCTGTTTATTGTGACTAATCTTTCAGTGTCGCGGGTCACGTTTATTATTAGGCGTGCTCTGTTTATTGTGACTAATCTTTCAGTGCCGCGGGTCACGTTTATTATTAGGCGTGCTCTGTTTATTGTGACTAATCTTTCGGTGTCGCGGGTCACGTTTATTATTAGGCGTGCTCTGTTTATTGTGACTAATCTTTCAGTGCCGCGGGTCACGTTTATTATTAGGCGTGCTCTGTTTATTGTGACTAATCTTTCAGTGTCGCGGGTCACGTTTATTATTAGGCGTGTATGAAAGTTACAAGTTTATTTTTGTTATTATGGGCGTTCTTTCGTTCTTTCCATTCTCATTTGCTGTTCGGAGTTATCATGGGTGTTGTTAGGACTTATATACACCTGTTAGTGCCCATCTCCTCTTCAAGTGAACGCCCGGCCACATTTAACTTTTTCTCCGCCCTTGCCACAGATTCGACACGTGGCATGATCGTTTGCAACAAAAGTGTATGGGACCTCGAGGGAGAACTCTGATAACTGCTACTTTTGTTAACAGAACATCTTCTTTATTTTTATTACGTCCCTAGTACAACTGTTGGTGTTCTCTAACAATCTATATAGCATTCTGCGAGGAAACGTGAAAGGAGAAAGAAGCAAACGTAGACAGGGACAAATATGGGAAGATAACATCAAAGAAAGGACAGGCTTCGACTTTGCAGAGTTGCAGAGAATGAGTGAAGATCGAAATAAATGGAGAAAGTGGATGAAGTAATCACTTAACGTGTTTACGATATGAATAAGAAAAGAATGTCTTTATTGTGAAGCTTTGTTGAGTGCATTGAATGAGCAATAGTGTACATGCTTGTGGCCTGATACGTTCTCTTCGTTGCTTACTTGTTGGCTACAATAATGGTAGCTCAAACACCTACCAGGTGATACTGTTCAGCTTTGGATTCCTCTGATCATTGCCGAATACATTGAAGGCCTGCACGCTGAGGGAGAGCACCCATAGGTTGTGACGTTTTCAGCATTGCGAACAGGGCGGTTGTGGGTAAAATGATGTCAGTTGTCTACAGCTGACATAGTTGGTGACGTCACAAACATGGTATTCTTTCGAGATAATGTTCTCAGCACTCAGGCTTTCATTGAAGGTGGCTATGGTCTGATCAGATGTCTCAATCTCCTTACACGCAATACTATTCTAGTCACGTGGTGCATTTGTCTAATAGTGTGATGGGGTCAAAGTTCACTTTTTGCCTTGAAATCAGGAGTTTGGGATTAACGGAGTTAAGGAGTATGGGGGTTAATGAGTTAAAAAGTGTGGAGGTTACTGAGTTAAGTAGTGTGGAATATACGGAGTTAAGGAGTGTGGGGATTACTGAGTTAAGTAGTGTGGAATATACGGAGTTAAGGAGTGTGGGGATTACTGAGTTAAAGAGTAAGGATATTACGGAGTTTATGTCCAAACTTTTCAATGAGCGACTGTTATGTTTGTCGATATCCGACCGTTATGTTGTTGTTGTTCTTCCTCTTCTTTCCTTCCTCATCTGCCTTTCAGCGACGAGGGGAGATATAATTTGCGATCTTTTGCTCTTCTGTTCGCCTCTGCTGCTGTTATGTTTCCTAGTGCTTCTATATTCCATCGATTCATCTTTTTCGTGATTGACCCTTAGGTCTGGTGTTCTCACAACGTTTGCTGAAGGCTAGTTGTGTTGTGTTTTGATCTTTCTGATTTGTCACGGGGGGGAAACCATTTTATCTGTTGTTTCTTTATATATTTATGGCGGGGGGTATTCCTAGCTTTTTTCTCAGTTCTTCATTTCTGATCTTATCTCTCAGACTGTTTCCTGTCATTCGTCTAACACATTTCATCTCTGTAGAAGTTATTTTTTCTTATTGTTCTTGCATCTAGGGTCCAGGTCTGGCATTGGTAGCACAACATTGGGATGAAGATTGTGTTGTATAGTGCTCGTTTTGCCTCCAGAGTTATTTCCTTGTTGGACAATAGTGGTGATAACTGTCCAAAGATTTGACAAGCTTTTTATGTTGTTCGCCCTCATTTATTACCAAACAAATCTCCGGCACACATTTTCAGGGGCTGGGTGAGCCTCGAAGTAGTGTTGATCATTAAAAAAAATGACTTTTCTGAGAAAGAAACCTGGAATCTTCTGGTCAGCAGTGAACAAACAAGGCTAACAAAGCTTCCCTACAAGTGTGATTGCCTAGCCCCTGACTTTCTGGACAATGGATGCCAATATTCTCTTGGACAGTTCTAGAACATCGTTCGTTATAAACACTACCAATCATTCAATCATTTCTAGTACATCGTTAGTTATAAACACTGTCAATCATTCAATCAGTTCTAGTACATCGTTAGTTATAAACACAACCAATCATTCAATCATTTCTAGCATATCGTTCGTTATAAACACTACCAATCATTCAATCATTTCTAGTACATCGTTCGTTATAAACATTACCAATCATTCAATCATTTCTAGTAGATCGTTAGTTATAAACACAACCAATCATTCAATCATTTCTAGTACATCGTTATTTATAAACACTGTCAATCATTCAATCAGTTCTAGTACATCGTTAGTTATAAACACAACCAATCATTCAGTCAGTTCTAGTACATCGTTCGTTATAAACACAACCAATCATTCAATAATTTTTTGTACATCGTTAGTTATAAACACAACCAATCATTCAATAATTTCTTGTACATCGATAGTTATAAACGCTACCAATCATTCAATCAGTTCTAGTACATCGTTAGTTATAAACACAACCAATCATTCAATCAGTTCTAGTACATCGTTCGTTATAAACACTACCAATCATTCAATCAGTTCTAGTACATCGTTCGTTATAAACACTACCAATCATTTAAACAGTTCTAGTACATCGTTAGTTATAAACACTACTAATCATTCAATCAGTTCTAATACATCGTTCGTTATAAATAAAACCAATCATTCAATCAGTTCTAGTACATCGTTCGTTATAAACACTACCAATCATTCAATCAGTTCCAGTACATCGTTAGTTATAAACACAACCAATCATTCAATCAGTTCTAGTTCATCGTTCGTTGTAAACACAACTAATCATTCAATCAGTTCTAGTACATCATTCGTTATAAACACAACCAATCATTCAATCAGTTCCAGTACATCGTTCGTTATAAACAAAACCAATCATTCAATCATTTTTTGTACATCGTTCGTTATAAACACAACCAATCATTCAATCAGTTCTAGTACATCGTTCGTTATAAACATTGACAATCTTTCAATCATTTCTTGTACATCGTTCGTTATAAACACGACCAATCATTCAATCATTTCTAGTACATCGTTAATTATAAACACAACCAATCATTCAATCATTCCTTGTACATCGTTTGTTATAAACACAACAAATCATTCAATCAGTTCTAGTAAATCGTTCGTTATAAACACTACTAATCATTCAATCATTTCTTGTACATCGCTAGTTATAAACACAACCAATCATTCAATCATTTCTTGTACATCGATAGTTATAAACACGACCAATCATTCAATCATTTCTAGTACATCGTTCGTTAAAAACACAACCAATCATTCAATCAGTTCTAGTACATTGTTAGTTATAAACACTACCAATCATTCAATCAGTTCTAGTACATCGGTATTTATAAACACTGCCAATCATTCAATCAGTTCCATTACAGCTTTTGTTATAAACACTACCAATCATTCAATCAGTTCCATTACAGCTTTTGTTATAAACACAACCAATCATTCAATCATTTCTTGTACATCGTTAGTTATAAACACTACCAATCATTCAATCAGTTCTAGTACATCGTTAGTTATAAACACTGTCAATCATTCAATTAGTTCTAGTACATCGTTAGTTATAAACACAACCAATCATTCAATCAGTTCTAGTACATTGTTAGTTATAAACACAACAAATCATTCAATCAGTTCTAGCACATCGTTCGTTATAAACACTACCAATCATTTAATCAGTTCTAGTACATCGTTCGTTATAAACACTACCAATCATTTAAACAGTTCTAGTACATCGTTAGTTATAAACACTACTAATCATTCAATCAGTTCTAATACATCGTTCGTTATAAATAAAACCAATCATTCAATCAGTTCTAGTACATCGTTCGTTATAAATAAAACCAATCATTCAATCAGTTCCAGTACTTCGTTTGTTATAAACACAACCAATCGTTCAATCAGTTCTAGTACATCGTTCGTTATAAACACAACCAATCATTCAATCAGTTCCAGTACATCGTTCGTTATAAACAAAAATAATAATTCAATCATTTTTTGTACATCGTTCGTTACAAACACAACCAATCATTCAATCAGTTCTAGTACATCGTTCGTTATAAACACTGACAATCTTTCAATCATTTCTTGTACATCGTTCGTTATAAACACGACCAATCATTCAATCAGTTCCAGTACATCGTTAATTATAAACACAACCAATCATTCAATCATTTCTTGTACATCGTTTGTTATAAACACAACAAATCATTCAATCAGTTCTAGTACATCGTTCGTTATAAACACTGCCAATCATTAAATCATTTCTTGTACATCGTTAGTTATAAACACAACCAATCATTCAATCATTTCTAGTACATCGTTCGTTAAAAACACAATCAATCATTCAATCAGTTCTAGTACATTGTTAGTTATAAACACTACCAATCATTCAATCAGTTCTAGTACATCGTTCGTTATAAACACTGCCAATCATTCATTCAGTTCCATTACAGCTTTTGTTATAAACACTACCAATCATTCAATCAGTTCCATTACAGCTTTTGTTATAAACACTACCAATCATTCAATCAGTTCCATTACAGCTTTTGTTATAAACACTACCAATCATTCAATCAGTTCTGGTACATCGTTCCTTATAAACACTACCAATCATTCAATCAGTTCTGGTACATCGTTCGTTATAAAAACTACCAATCATTCAATCATTTCTTGTACATCGTTCGTTATAAACACTACCAAATATATTCTGAAAATTCTAGTAGGAGAAGCCTTTTTTAAATAGAAAAAAAGTCATGGTTAACGCTCTACGTGATTAATGGACGACACCAATTTAAACGACATTTCGGCTCAATAAGCATTCAGCAGGAACAAACAAACAAACAACACACACATACACACACACACACGCACACACACACACACACACACACACACACACACGCACAGATATGTAACTAAATCAAATCAGCCGTGCATAGCTAACTAATAATGAAGCATCTATAACAAAATAATTCCTAACAAGCATGAGAAACAAAAATAAAAATGTCTTCCCTGTGTGCCACACTGTGGTTAGAAGGAAAATGAACGATGAGTGACACAGTGTACGCGGTGTTGACTAATTATATGATAGTCATGATGTTATGAGTTGTTGCAATGGACTCACTAATTATGTGATAGTCGTGATGTTATGAGTTGTTACAATGGACGCACTAATTATGTGATAGTCGTGATGTTATGAGTTGTTGCAATGGACGCACTAATTATGTGGTAGTCATGATGTTATGAGTTGTTGCAATGGACGCACTAATTATGTGATAGTCGTGATATTATGAGTTGTTGCAATGGACGCACTAATTATGTGATAGTCGTGATGTTATGAGTTGTTGCAATGGACGCACTAATTATGTGATAGTCATGATGTTATGAGTTGTAGCAATGGACGCACTAATTATGTGATAGTCGAGATGTTATGAGTTGTTGTAATATAGGCACTAATTATGTGATTGTCGAGATGTTATGAGTTATTGTAATGTAGGCACTAATTATGTGATAATCGTGATGTTATGAGCTGTTGTAATGTAGGCACTAATTATGTGATAGTCATGATGTTATGAGTTGTTATAATGTAGACACTGATTATGTGGTAGTCGTGATGTGATGAGTTGTTATAATGTAGACACTAATTATGTGGTAGTCGTGATGTTATGAGTTGTTGTAATGTAGGCACTAATTATGTGATAGTCGAGATGTTATGAGTTGTAATGTAGGCACTAATTATGTGATAATCGTGATGTTATGAGCTGTTGTAATGTAGGCACTAATTATGTGATAGTCGTGATATTATGAGTTGTTGTAATGTAGACACTAATTATGTGATAGTCGTGATGTTATGAGTTCTTGTAATGTAGGCACTAATTATGTGATTGTCGTGATATTATGAATTGTTGTAATGTAGACACTAATTATGTGGTAGTCGTGATGTTATGAGTTGTTGTAATGTAGACACTAATTATGTGATAGTCGTGATGTTATGAGTTGTTGTAATGTAGGCACTAATTATGTGATAGTCGTGATGTTATGAGTTGTTGTAATGTAGACACTAATTATGTTCTAGTCGTGATGTTATGAGTTGTTGTAATGTAGACACTAATTATGTTCTAGTCGTGATGTTATGAGTTGTTGTAATGTAGGAACTAATTATGTGATTGTCGTGATGCTATGAATTGTTGTAATATAGACACTAATTATATGATAGTTGTGATGTTATGAGTTGTTGTAATGTAGGCACTAATTATGTGGTATTCGTGATGTTATGAGTTGTTGTAATGTAGGCACTAATTATGTGGTATTCGTGATGTTATGAGTTGTTGTAATGTAGGCACTAATTATGTGATAGTCGTGATGTTATGAGTTGTTGCAATGTAGGCACTAATTATGTGATTGTCGTGATGCTATGAATTGTTGTAATGTAGGCACTAATTATGTGGTATTCGTGATGTTATGAGTTGTTGTAATGTAGGCACTAATTATGTTCTAGTCGTGATGTTATGAGTTGTTGTAATGTAGGAACTAATTATGTGATTGTCGTGATGCTATGAATTGTTGTAATATAGACACTAATTATATGATAGTTGTGATGTTATGAGTTGTTGTAATGTAGGCACTAATTATGTGGTATTCGTGATGTTATGAGTTGTTGTAATGTAGGCACTAATTATGTGATAGTCGTGATGTTATGAATTGTTGCAATGGACGCACTAATTATGTGATAGTCGTGATGTTATGAATTGTTGCAATGGACGCACTAATTATGTGATAGTCGTGATGTTATGAGTTGTTGTAATGTAGGCACTAATTATGTGATAGTCGTGATGTTATGAATTGTTGCAATGGACGCACTAATTATGTGATAGTCGTGATGTTATGAATTGTTGTAATGTAGGCACTAATTATGTGATAGTCGTGATGTTATGAGTTGTTGTAATGTAGGCACTAATTATTTGATAATCGTGATGTTATGAGTTGTTGTAATGTAGACACTAATTATGTGATAGTCATGATGTTATGAATTGTTGTAATGTAGGCACTAATTATGTGACTGTCATGGTGTTATGAGTTGTTGTAATGTAGGCACTAATTATGTGATAGTCATGGTGTTATGAATTGTTGTAATGTAGGCACTAATTATGTGACTGTCATAATAATGATTGTAATAGACAGGTGAGGCAGCGAATGCGAAGTAGCTATAAGGATAATGATTGAAAAGTGACAGTAATGATAATAATTTAAAGTGGCAGTAATGTTAATGATTGTTAAGTGGCAACAATGATAAATGATAATTATTTTGTAAGGCGTTATTGAAGTGACTGTAAAGTGGTAGTAATGGCTATGATTTTAAATTATTAGTAATGGAAGTACACTCTAAACTGTAAATAATAATGTTTACTCTAAATTAGTAGAAATGATACTGACTCTAAACTGGAAGTAATGATGCTGACTCTAAAGTAGTAGAAATGGTACTGAATTTAACATGAACGAAATGATACTGATTCTAATATAGTAGAAATGATACTGACTCTAAATTGGAAGTAATGACAATTATTCTAAAGT
This sequence comes from Megaustenia siamemsis, assembly GCA_032433765.1. Lineage (NCBI taxonomy): Eukaryota > Metazoa > Mollusca > Gastropoda > Stylommatophora > Ariophantidae > Megaustenia > Megaustenia siamemsis. The sequence goes on from JAVIAB010000046.1 coordinate 61,290,017, forward strand.
AGTAGCAATAATACATTCACAAGCACCTACCCAAGACTATACAGATGAACAAATAGAAGGATACTATGAAGATCTAAATACAGTTATGAATCAAGTGAAATCTTCAGACATCTTAATTGTAATGGGTGACATGAACGCTAAAGTAGGAAAAGATAAATATAAGACCATTATAGGAAATCATAGTTTAGGAAAAAGAAATAATAGAGCAGAAAGATTAATTAAATTTTGAGAAGAAAACAAGCTGATAATATGTGACACCTACTTTGAGCAAGAGAAAATGAAATTGTACATATGGAAAAGCCCTGTAGATAGAAAGAGAATCAAATAGATTAAATAATGATAAAAGACAGATTCCGGAATAGCGTCAAGAAAGCCAAAACCTATCCAGGAGCAGATATTAATTCAGATCACAATCCTGTAATGATTAAAATGAAAATCAAATTAAATAGAGACAAACAAATGACTAATTCAGCAACACCAATAGATATACCAGCTTTAGAACAGAAAGATATTAAAGAAATTTATACAGTTCAAGTAAAAACACATATCAGAAGCTGCTAGAAGAAGGGATTGAGCAGTAGAGAAGAGAAAATCCTGAAGAAAAAGTCACAACCAAATGGCAATGCATAAAAAACAGCATACAAGAATCTTGTGACACCTTACCCAAAAAGGAAAGTTACAAAAAAACAAAAATTGGTAACTAACAACATCTTAGAAAAAAATGGAAGAAAGAAGACAAGCAAAGAACACTGCTAGATACAAGGAAATTGATAATGAAATACGAAAATGTGCAAAAAGGCAAAAAATGACTGGCTTAAACAAAGATGTCTAGAAGTCGAAACTATGGAAAGCAAACAAAATTTAAGAGGGATGCACACGTAAATAAAGAGAATAACCAATAAAGACAAAAAAAGCTGCAGGAAGCGGATGTATTGCAAACAAAGAGGGAAGAATGCTAATAGACAACACAGATATAATTGATAGATGGCAGGAATATATAACAGAATTATTTCATGACGAAAGGGACAAAAAACCATTTATAAAATGTATATCCAGTTATAAAATCCTGAAATCTGAAGTAGAAAAAGCTATGAAAACAATGAAAAAGGGAAAGGCAGCAGGACCTGACAATATACAGACAGAGATGATACAGGCACTCGAAGATTTTGGCATTGAAATAATCACAGACATATGCAATGACATATACTATACATGATACATACCAAATGAACTAAAAACATCAACTTTCATTGCATTGCCTAAAAGGAATGGTGCAGTTGATTGCAGTGGTTTTAGAACAATAAGCCTAATGAGCCAGGTAACAAAATTTTTATAAAAGTTATGCAGGGAAGGATTCAGAATAAAATCAATACTGAATTAGATGAGCAGCAATTTGGATTCAGGAAAAACAGTGGGACAAAAGTAGCAACATCTCTCTCTCTCTCTCTCTCTCTCTCTCTCTCTCTGCGTTCAGGACACAATCAGAGTAGAATTCCAGGCTCTCACATGAAGTCAGCTGGCAGGTTAAGTGTGTTGATCAATTCCACAGACAGAACATCACAATTAGAGTCTGTCAGATCCACTCTGACTGAACACCCGTTAATACGTTGCACTGTGTTCTGCACCAATGGCTCAGTACATCCGATTTCAGCCAGAATTTTATTCAGGTTTGCTTTCCTTAGCATTTGATTGTCCCCAATCTTCCTGCAAGGCAGAAGATTGTCTTTTCTGTAGGGGGATTCTGCCCTTAGATGGTCTGACCTCCCAGGTTTACGAGCACCATCTGCCCGAGTCACTAGAGGTGACTATCACAGACATGCACACAGCGAAACGAGGCATGACTAACACTGACACACATCAAGATATATGACACATGACTAACATAAACAGGCACATAAAGATATGAGATATGACTGACATAGACATGCACACACAAAGATATGAGATGTGACTAACATAGACGTGCACACAGTGATATGAGGTATGACTAACATAGACATGCACACACAAAGATATGAGATGTGACTAACATAGCCATGCACACACAAGGATATGAGATGTGACAAACACAGACATGCACACACAAAGATATGAGATATGACTAACATAAACATGCACACAAAGATATGAGATATCACTAACCCAGACATGCACACACAAAGATATGACACATGACTAACACAGATACACACTAAGATATGAGTTATGACTAAACACAGACACACATAAAGATATGAGATATGATTAACATGGACACACCAAGATATGAGATATGACTAACATGACACACACCAAGATATGAGCCACGGCCAGCACACACACACACACACACAAGCTAAGATATGAGCCATGGCTAGCACAGAAACACATCAAGATATGAGCCATGGCTTCACGGAAAAACACCAAGAAGTAAACCATGTCTAGCACAGAAACACATTAAGGTATCCATATGCTTGGGTTTGTTGTAGTCGGCAGACTCTTCTTAACGTGGGAATCATCGACATACGATTCAACATTCTTCTGCAAAAACATATTTCTACATACTACAGTGATTTTCTTGTCTGTTGTCCTATTGTCCATGACTCACACCCATATGTTAAGAATGGCTTTACATAACATTTAAGAACTCTTTTTCTTCTTTCTATTGTCAAAAATAGATTGCATAGTATCTTCTTCATTTTTTGGAAAGCTGCTTTTGCCTGAGCCATTCTGCATCTCACCTCTATTGTACATCTTCCAACTGAGGTTAACAAAGTTCTCAAATATTTAAATTCATTTACCTGTTTCCATATTGTTCTACTTGTCTTTATTGTGCACTGTGGTGATGTCTTTTTATTTGTTATTACCATTACTTCTCTCTTTTTGCTATTAAGGCTGAGTCCTTGATTTGTGCTTTCTTTCACTATGTCTAACATTTTTTTGTAACTCGTTTTCGCTCTTTTAGCGATTAAGACTGTATCATCAGCATTCCTTAGATTATTTATATTATTTTGCAAAAATGATAGAAGTAATTATACAAAAATGATAGAAGTAATTATACATAAATGATAGCACTAATTATCGCAACAAATATTAGATTTCACCGAAAGCACATGTACAGTAAAAGTGACGTCATTAATACAGACACATGAACTGAAGTACCTAGAAAGGCTAGTGACCTCATATGGCAGATGTACAACAAGGATGTGGTGTTGACCATTCTACTGTGAGGTTTGCTTTACTAACAGAAAGATCAAACAAAGCGCAGTAACTGCAATGAAGAAGATACATTTATGACAAGTGATATGACTGAATTATCTGCTCTTGTACTTACTGGTCTGCCATGATCTGACGTTTCTGTCGAACATTTTGATCTGTGCTGGTAACCAATGACAACACAGTCAATAAAACAAGAAGCCACGTGTTGCCCTCCATCTTGAATTCTAGCACAACTTTCCTCATTGCTTCCTTGCGTGACCCTTGACCTGAACTAGTCTTGTTAGTTTCTCACTAAACGGGTACACCCCATGAAATAAATTAGTCACTTCTATATACGTCACTTCTATATTCGTCACTTTTATAACACTTGCTATCAATTTAAAATCATTCGTGTCTTACAGCTAAAGTATCTGTTTGTGAAATGTTGGCTGGGCTTATCTGATACAATGGGAAAATAAAATACAAATTACTTTAGTGGCAAGATTATTTGTGTGGCCATTTCTGCTTCTCTACTGTGACTGCGTCAATAAGCGACCACAATTTGTGGCTTTCAGAAATAATGTAAACACTTACACAATTGGAAGAAATGTATGAAAGAAGTGCAATTTGTTTTACTACAAGTAGAAATGTATGAAAGAAGTGTAATTTGTTTTACTACAAGTAGATATGTATGAAAGAAGTGTAATTTGTTTTACTACAAGTAGAAATGTATGAAAGAAGTGTAATTTTTCTTTACTACAATTACAAATGAATGAAATAAGTGTAATTTGTTTTACTACAAGTAGAAATGAATGAAAAAAGTGTAATTTGTTTTACTACGAGAAGTTATGACTTGTGAGAGCCACGAAGTGCAAATAGTGAGTTATTGTTATGGGTTAGGCGGTTATGGTAGTTATGTTTAGGGGCACAAGAAAATGCTAACTGTTATTGTTTGTAGACAAACTGTTCAAGAAAGTTGCCATTACTAAGGGACTGCGTGGTAATGTTAGAATTTGAGTCACGCAGCAGCGTTAGAGGTTATTATTTGAGTCACGCAGCAGCGTTAGAGGTTATTATTTGAGTCACGCAGCAGCGTTAGAGGTTATTATTTGGGTCACGCGCGAAGTTATATGTTACTATTATAATTACGCGGCGAAGCTAGAGTTTACTATTAGAGTGGCACGGCAAAGTTAGATGTTGCTTTTAGAGTCACGCGGCGAAATTAGAGGTTACTATAGAGTAACGTGGCAAAGTTATAGGTTACCATTAGAGTCACGCGGCAAAATTATATGTTACTATTAGAGTCACGTGGCAAAATTAGATGTTACTATTAGAATAACGTGGCGAAGTTAAATATTGCTATTAGAGTCACGCAGCAAAGCTAAATGTTACTTTTAGAGTCACGTGGCAAAGTTAGATGTTACTATTAGAGTCACGCGGCAGAGTTAGACTTATTCTGTTGATTTTGTGAGAATTATTTCACGTGCACATGTGAAGTGTCTACTCTCATGAAGTTCAACCACTCTGTTTAAATTGTATACAATAAAGCTTGTCAAACAGAAATAGAAATTCTGAGGAAACATTACACAACATGAGCATGTAGTTAATGGCGGATATTTATATTTGGTCACCACAAGAGTTTTTGTTCAACATTTAACAGCTAAACAACATGAGCATGTAGTTAATGGCGGATATTTATATTTGGTCACGGCAAGAGTTTTTGTTCAACATTTAACAGCTAAACAACATGAGCATTTAGTTAATGGCAGATATTTATATTTGGTCACGGCAAGAGTTTTTGTTCAACATTTAACAGCTAAACAACATGAGCATTTAGTTAATGGAATATATTTATATTTGGTCACGACAAGAGTTTTTGTTCAACATTTAACAGCTAAACAACATGAGCATGTAGTTAATGGCGGATATTTATATTTGGTCACGGCAAGAGTTTTTGTTCAACATTTAACAGCTAAACATCATGAGCATTTAGTTAATGGAATATATTTATATTTGGTCACGACAAGAGTTTTTGTTCAACATTTAACAGGTACGCGAAAACGTGTTTGTTCTCCACTCTCGACCTGTACATGGTGTACTTTGAGCGGATCGAGGTGTTGAACTTTAGATTGGTTGCTAATCTGACGATAATTCTAGAAATGGCTGTAAATTATATTTTGAATCCATCATTGTTAGATTTAACATAATCGTGCAGGGATTAGAATCAGACGGTAAACGCGGCAATGTGGTCCCCAGACGCTTGGTTCTGCTCTACCCACACGCCACTCCATTTAGTGCAGTAAACGTAACATATAACTACGCAGCAGAAACACAGCAGTTGGAATTAGTCAATAATTGCTAGTCCTGTCACAGTGTCTTCCCGAAATAATCAAACATTGGACGGAAATGTGTACAATTATAAGTCTAGAATAAGGGATTGAAAGTTCCTAGCTGTACCAGCATGGGAGTGACGTATTTTCTAACAAGTGCGGTGCTTGTCAAAGGCAGGCCGTTATGAAGACAATCCGATTCCTATGTGCACATTAAGGAAACAGTTTTTGTTGATAACGAGGCTCATATGAAGACTGGTGATATAAAAGTGGGAAAGCGATCTGTGCCGCGTAATTAGACACGGAAGTTGGCAGTCCCACATCTCGGGGCTGATATCAGAGCCGTACCGCTACGGTCTTGATAAGTCCACGCTAGTGCGCCTCTAGATTAGGGTGACCATTTTTTTCCCATTGTTCTGGGGTCATTTGTCATATTTTTTACATTTCAGGATTTTTTTGCTTATTTCTGAGACTGTCCCACAAAATCGGGGACGAATGATATATATATATATATACATTTATATATATGTGTGTGTGTGTGTGTGTGTGTGTGTGTGTGTGTGTGTGTGTGTGTGTGTGTGTGTGTGTGTGTGTGTGTGTGTGGTGTGTGTGTGTGTGTGTGTGTGTGTGTGTGTGTGTGTGTGTGTGTGTGTGTGTGTGTGTGTGTGTGTGTTAACCAGGAAAAAAAGATTAAATGTCTTCCACATGCGATGTCTCCGCAAAATAATGCGCATCAAATGGCAAGACAAAATAACCAACTTAACTGTCTCATGCAACGTGCTAAGACCACAACAATCATGTCGATGCTCAGAATTCGAAGACTAAAATGGCTGGGGCATGTCCAACGAATGGAGGAAAAGCGCATTCCTAGGCAAACACTATATGGTGAACTAATATAAGGACAAATACAAATCGGCAGACCTAAACTACGATATAAAGATATCTGCAAATCAGCTCTAAAAGATTTTTCTTTATGTGAACATGACTGGGAACATCTGGCAAGTAATCGCACATCATGGAGAGCTGATATAGACTCACACTGACTATTTTGACTTGTTGGTATTATCGTTGCACTTCTTGTGATGTTCTTTTATTGACTTGTACTTGACAGCACAGCACATTTATTTTACAACAATTATATTCATGACAGAGTCTTCTTCGAATAAACAATGATAATCAGTTTATTGATTTCTCTGGCACAATGATCTATAGTCGTGAATGCACTTATTTGAAATTAATCAGACTTAATTCGGAACATCTCTGAGGCAAATCGCCGGTGACTATGAGTAGTCCCAAGTGCATAAGTGGCATAAAACGTATTCATCAGACATCATTCAACTTTGTCTACTTACGACTTGTAAGATTATGAAACACACACTTTAAAACACTTGCACAGCACTAACGTTCATATACTCATCAACTTCCCGAATATCTTCTATCATCATCATCATCATCATGTACCCTGCCGGTTGGCGTAGGCGATCATGTCCCTCCACAATCTTCTATCTACAGTGCATCGTATCAGTTCTGTTGTTGACTGTTTTCCATGCCATGACACCAAGCTATCCAGTATTTTCTCGCTTTGTCATCCGCGATCTCTCTTTCCTTTTATTTTGCCAGTTCTAACCAAGTATTCCAACTTTCCTCTTCTCATGATGTGCCCGGAAAATGTAGATTGCTTCTTTCTGATGTTTTTTAAGAGCTCCCTTTTTGTGTTGGCCTCTTTGAGAACTTCCTCATTGGTCTTTTTATCTGTCCAGGAAACTTTCAACATTCTTCTGAGAAATCCCTTCTCTGTGGCCTCTAATCGTCTTTTCATTTGTTTGTCTACTGTCCATGATTCGCTTCCATGGGTCAGAATTGGTTCTATATAGCACCGATGAACTCTCTTTCTCATTTCTATTGACATAGATTTGTTGCATAAGATATTTTTCATTTTCTGAAATGCTATTTTGGCCTGAGCTATTCTGCTTTTTATTTCTGTGGTGCATCTCTCATCTGATGTTATTATTGTGCCCAAGTATTTGAAACTTTGTACCTGTTTAAGATTTGTCTCGTTTATTTTTATGCTGCATGATGGTGATGATTGTTTCTTTGATATAACCATTACTTCTGTTTTCTTACTATTTAGACTGAGACCTTTCTTGTTGCTTTCTTTTACTTTTATGTCTATCATTTCTTGTAGTTCATTCTCTGTCTCTGCTATTAAGACTATGTCATCCGCATATCGCAAATTTTTTATGTTGTGACCGTTGACTTCAATTCCTTTTTTGTCTACTATTTATCTCATAATATATTCGCTGTAAAGTGAAAACAAATCCGGTGTCACAACACAGCCTTGTCTGACACCTTGTTTTATATATATTGGAATTGTCCTGTTTGGTTGTTAATTCGTATAGCTGCTGTTTGTTGCCAGTACATGTTTTTTTATGATTCGCAGATCCTTGCCATCAATGTTTAATTTCTCCAGCATATTTATTATTTCCACATGCTTTACTTTGTCAAATGCTTTCGTGTAGTCTATAAAGCACATATATAGATCTTTCTTTACCTCTATAGATCTTTCTATCAATGTTCTTAGGATGTATATTGCATTATTGGTGCCCTTTCCTTCCACAAATCCACATTGTTCCTCACTTATTTCTGGTTTTATTTTGTTCCTTACGCGTCTCATGATTATTCTTAGTAATATTTTAATCATATGGCTCATGAGACTAATAGTGCAATGGTCTTCACAATCAGTGGCGCCTGACTTCTTCGGTATGGCTACAAAGATAGATTTTAGTAGATCTTCGGGTATGTGTCCTGTGTTATATATGTTGTTGAGTAATTTTGTTATGACATGTACTAGCTCTCCTAATGCAATTATCTCTTCGATTGTAATATTATCAGGACCTGGAGCTTTGCCTCTTTTCATGTGTTGAATTGCGTCCTCCACTTCACTCTGCATTATTGGTGGTCCTGTGCCTTCATTTGAATTGTTTAATTCTGGTCTTTCATCATCATAGAGTTGATTGATATATTCTGTCCATCTTTCCATTGTCTTCTCCTGTCCCATTATTATATTTCCTTCCTTTGATTTCACACATCCTGAAACTTTGACTTCTTTTCATCCTGTTAATTCAATTAACTGATTGTGCATAAATTTTGGGTCTTTCTTTTGTTGTTTTTCCATTTCTTCACATTTCTGTTTTAACCATCCTTCCTTTGCTTCTCTGCGCTTCTTTTGGATCTCTTTGTGCAATATTTTGTATGCTCGTTCTTCTTCCTATGTTTTCTTCTTTCGTCCATTAGTTGTTATATTTCCTCTGTCATTGTCATCCATTTCTTTTTGTTGATTCTTTTGGTCACTGGTATTACTTCTTTTGATGTTTGCTGAATCGATTGTTTGAGCATTTCCCACTGCCCCTGGATGTCCTGTATTTTCTCAATAGCATTATATCTATTTTGTACTATCATGCTGTACTTATCACTCATCTTTTTATCTACTCTTAGCATATTTAGATCTAATTTTATATTTCTTGGTGATTTCTGTGCCTTCCGCAGTTTTATTATTATCTTTCCAACTACTGGTACATGGTCACTATTACAATCTGTTCCTGGCCGTGTTTTAACAGACGTTCATATCATAGCATATCTTCTCTACTGTCTTAATACTCTCTCAACTGACTTACAACTACAACTTGAAGATTCCTAACTCACTTTGCTATATCAAGAAAGCTTACTAACTAATTACTTGTGATCTAACTTGCTTAACTTCTTATTTCTACCTTCTAGCTCTACTTAGCTTCTACATAACTGCCTTTGGCAGCTCGGCCGAAGCCGTACTCAGCTGATTTAGCCTACATTTTGACTTCTCTCTCTGTCTCTCTTTGACTAACTTTCATTTATCTATTGTGTAGGAGTTTAAATACTCAACTTCTCTCTTTCACCTGAAAATTAGTGACCAATAAGATCGTCGCAAATTTAACCACTTGCGACCCTCTCCTCTGGTCACTTGCAGCCTCGTGTCCGAGGACTTGACCGTTCCATGACTTTAGTCTAAAATTTGTCAAAACAAACTATTTGTGACCATCATCTCATGACCTGACCCGTCCTGGTAGCTGTTTACCGGACAGTAACGCCATGAGGTCAATGCATGCTATTTGTGTGAAGGTCACTTTCACAACAACTTGGCTGAAGTAATTTTCCATGGACCTAACTATTGTGTATCGTCCACAATTCTGGACATCACCTCCTTCCGTCCCACTTCTGTGTGCTACCCCTACATGAACCTCTACTCTCCCTTAACTTGTTGTATCTGGAAAATTACCATACTTGAATTCTGCTGGTCGCTATCAATTGTTACTGCTATAGTCTCTTGAGAAGCGGGTAACAACTCAGTTACATGCCCTCATGCTTCCACTAGCTTACTGTTTCAGAGCATGTATAAGGAACAGTATAACATCATTTGAGACTGTGCTAAGGCAAAACTTAGAATAGAAAAGACTCATGATAAAGGATGGGAAACCCTGAGGATCAGTGAGCCTGACTTGTTCATTATGTGACCGCGATTGTTTGTCAAACATTGGTAGAATTAGCCACGAGAGAAGCTGTTCGACATAAACAGTCTCCAAAAAATACACAATAGCCTCCCTTAGACCGTCTGACAAGGCGAAAAGGGCCATATATACTGTGTGTATGTGTATACATATATATATATATATTTATTTATTTTTATATATTTATAATATGTGTGGGTGGGTGTGTGACTGTGTGTGCGCAAGAAATTTTGTAGATGCAAAAAAAGATAACTTTAAATTTCATAATAACTGTGTTTATTTGCTGTTTGATTTTATTTTTGTTAATATTCACGGTACTTATGCGATACACGCACTTAATGAAATTACAATAGCTAGTTTTGTTTCTCAATAAAAAAAAATTTAAACAACATATAGATAGCAATTGCAATATTAAAGTAATGTTTACAGTACCTTATTTATACTGAAGAGGTTGTTGCCTCGGCGTGGTACTTGTTTTTTGAATGCATCTTTCTCAAGATCTCATGATTTGAAGCAAGTTTTTCACTGAAGCTTTCACACGGTAAATTAATGTTAGTTTTTACTGTTAACATGGCTTGCAATGTGTTTACATTAATCCGATATTTCTCTTCGGACCAGACGTAGTTCATTTGAGAAAATAGTCTTTCTAAGGATGCATTGCTGCCAGGTAAGTACATAAAAAGTTCAAGAATTCTCTTCACATTAGCATGTGGTACATTATTTTCTTTTAAGTATCCGAGTACTTCATTCCATTTTCTACATGGGGGCTTGTTACTGAACCACTCATATGTTTTTTTTTGCAACAGATGGCCTCGCAAATAAGTCAATTCATCAAAGAGCTCATCACGATTGACGTTTACAACTTCATGACACTTTGAAGATATCTGTTCTACTGCATTATCAAAATGTTTCCTTTCAGGCACATTATCCAAGAGAAGGCAGCTCAGTTGTGACAAGTCCTCATTGTGCTTGTTCCAAGACTGCAAGTAATGTACAGCAGTATTATATAACTGTTTACTTATATATGGAAATACCTTTCCATTAGATGTCACCACTTTCTACTAAATCACTTAGCGAACTCTTTACCATGTGTGGGATGAAATTTTCATCGCGCGGTTTTTTCAAATTTTATAATGAGATTGTTCACAGCTAGTGCTGATTCTTTTGCACACTTGTCGTCGCCTTCAATCGCCTTAATTGTTTTATGGAAGAGTGATGCGTGAGAATGAGCAAAGCTGAGCCAAAGCTCAGATTCACTGTTTTCAAATAATTGTTTCAATATTGTAGAACAGTGTGTTTGTGATAAGAAGAAAGATCTCAGTGATTGATACAGTTTCAATATTCTTTCCAAGGCTGGAAGTAATGACAACCACCTTATATTCCAATAACCTAATAATTGCTTCAACTCCTGTCCAGCAAATTCACAGAAGTCTTTTAGGCGTTCTACACGAACCGTGTAAATGTGAAAGCATCCAAATATTATTGTTACAATCACTTCCATATCCATAGGCATGGAATCAAACGCTGTTTTTGCACAATTGTGAATTGTGTGTGCATTGCAACCAAGACCCATTATGTGTCTGTTTAGCTTGGACTTTATTTTAGTTATGACATTATCCCTTTCCTCAACAAGCCTCCAAAGTTTGTATTTGTATTGTCTGCTGAGAGTCCAACAAACTTAAGTCAAAATTATCAATTGCTTTCAACAATTGTTCAGATATTATGTCGGACGTTTCTCCTGGGATATCTATGAAAGCAATCAGTTTGGTCTTTAATGGAGTTTCCAGCTCATAAGCCTGAAAATAATGAACTAAAATAGGAAGTAGCTTAACATGTTTATGATTAGATGTATGGCAAGACAATGTTACGAAGCTGACATATTTGAGGTCATTTTTTAGTTCAGCAATAGCCCAAGGAGCAAAAACATTGGTAATTATGGATTCACACTTTGTTCTTACACAGGAAAATTGTTTCATTGAAAATTTCTTTGTAGAATTGTTGTACAATTTATACTGCTGAAACTATGATTATTTAGTACATTATGAAATGCGAAGGTTCCTTATAAACAGCTAGAGTGTATTCATCTTTTGAGGCTTTTGTTTTACAATAATAATTTGTCATACTCCCAGACTAAGACTTACAATGCTGCGCATCCTTATGCTTTTTTGCCTGTAGATGATCAGTTATTGATGTCCTTCCACCACTTGTTATAGAAAAATTTGAACTACATATATTACATTTCACTAGCGTTCCATCCTCTAAAATTGCTTGTATAATAAATGGAAATTCAGCTTTCAGCGAATCACTAAAATGACACTTACGTTTTTGGAAAGCATTGTTTTTATGCAACAGACGTCCACTGATCACAAATAGAAAACACGACTGCATTGTACTGTAGGGTGACCATTCGTCCCTTATTTTCTGGGACAGTCCCCGAAGTGTAGAATTTGTCCCCGAAAGAAATGTGTCCCCGATTTCAGTGAATAAATAAATGTTCATACACGGAATCGGCCCTCTTTTAAAATAATCACTAGGACTCAGGACGTTACTGAGTTGTGTTTCTTTATCCCAGACTGAGCGGCATTAGCAAGAAGATAAAAGAGAAGACTTGGACGCGTTGTATCGGAGATAGCTCTTTAAACCCTTGAAGCGCGGTGCTACGTCAATTCTATTCAAGCCACTGACTTCTATTGGGATAAGTTTAATTTTTTTTTAAAAAAAGCAGACACACACTCTCTCTCTCCCCTCACCCCTGCCTTTCCGGACATCTCCAGCCAAAGTATCTTTCCCGGCCAATTTTCAAATCAGTCCCAGTGTAATGACAGTACAGTGCAGTCGTGTTTTCTATTTGTGATCAGTGGACGTCTGTTGCATAAAAACAATGCTTTCCAAAAACGTAAGTGTCATTTTAGTGATTCGCTGAAAGCTGAATTTCCATTTATTATAAACATTGCCCCAAAAATCATGTGCTGAAGGTCTGTAAAATATAGGGTCACTAACTCCATATTTCCCTATACGCCTCTTGGCGTGACGAGGGTACTTTACTTTTTTACTTTTATACAAGCAATTTTAGAGGATGGAACGCTAGTGAAATGTAATATATATGTAGTCCAAATTCTTCTATAGCAAGCGGTGGAAGGACATCAATAACTGATCATCTACAGGCAAAAAAAGCATAAGGATGCGCTGAATTGTAAGTCTTAGTCTGGGTGTATGACAAATTATGTTTGTAAAACAGAAGCCTCAAAAGATGAATACACTCTAGCTGTTTATAAGGAACCTTCGCATTTCATAATGTACTAAATAATCATAGTTTCCGCAGTATAAATTGTACAACAATTCTACAAAAGAAATTTTCAATGAAACAATTTTCCTGTGCAAGAACAAAGTGTGAATCCATAATTACCAATGTTTTTGCTCCTTGGGCTATTGATGAACTAAAAAATGACCTCAAATATGTCAGCTTCGTAACATTGTCTTGCGTGCGATACATCTAATCATAAACATGTTAAGCTACTTTCTATTTTAGTTCGTTATTTTCAGGATTATGAGCTGGAAACTCCAGTAAAGACCAAACTAATTTCTTTCATAGATATCCCAGGAGAAACGTCCGACATAAAATCTGAACAATCGTTGAAAATAAGTAAAGTACCCCCGTCACGCCATGTGGCGTATAGGGAAATATGGTGTTAGTGACCCTATATTTTACAGACCTTCAGCACATGATTTTTGGGGTAATGTGGTGGGTATTACGCCCGTGCTGCTTTACTTTCCCAGAAAAAAATCCAGTACCCATTTAAGGCTGGGTGAACCCGGAAGCCGTCGGTTGGGATCGAACCCTACCCATTGTCCGTTATAGTCCAGTTCACTAACCACTGAGCTATCGCGGCTCCCAATCGTTGAAAGCAATTGATAATTTTGACTTAAACAAAAAGATTGTTGGATTCTCAGCAGACAATACAAATACCAACTTTGGAGGCTTGTTGAGGAAAGGGATAATGTCATAACTAAAATAGTCCAAGTTAAACAGACACATAATGGGTCTTGGTTGCAAAGCACACATAATTCACAATTGTGCAAAAACAGCGTTTGATTCCATGCCTATGAATATGGAAGTGATTGTAACAATAATAATTGGATGCTTTCACATTTACACGGTTCGTGTAGAACGCCTAAAAGACTTCTGTGAATTTGCTGGACAAGAGTTTAAGCGATTATTAGGTTATTCGAATATAAGGTGGTTGTCATTACTTCCAGCCTTGGAAAGAATATTGAAAATATATCAATCACTGAGATCTTTCATCTTATCACAAACACACTGTTCTACAATATTGAAACAATTATTTGAAAACAGTGAATCAGAGCTTTGGCTCAGCTTTGCTCATTCTCACGCATCACTCTTCCATGAAACAATTAAGGCGATTGAAGGCGACGACAAGAGTGCAACAGAATCAGCACTAGCTGTGAACTATCTCATTATAAAATTAGAAAAAACCGTCGATGAAAATTTCATCCCACACATGGTAAAGAGTTCGCTAAGTGATTTAGTAGAAAGTGGTGACATCTAATGGAAAGGTATTTCCATATATAAGTAAACAGTTATATAATACTGCTGTACATTACTTGCAGTCTTGGAACAAGCACAATGAGGACTTGTCACAACTGAGCTGCCTTTTCTTGGATAATGTGCCTGAAAGGAAACATTTTGATAATGCAGTAGAACAGATATCTTCAAAGTGTCATGAAGTTGTAAACGTCAATCGTGATGAGCTCTTTGATGAATTGACTTATTTGCGAGGCCATCTGTTGCAAAAAGAATGTGAGTGGTTCAGTAACAAGCCCCCATGTAGAAAATGGAATGAAGTACTCAGGTACTTTAAAGAAAATAATGTACCACAAGCTAATGTGAAGAGAATTCTTGAACTTTGTACGTGCTTACCTGGCAGCAATGCATCCGTAGAAAGACTATTTTCTCAAATGAACTACGTCTGGTCCGAAGATAAAACACGGATTAATGTAAGTACGGTGCAAGCCATTTTTTTTTTTTTACCCCCGTCACGCCATGTGGCGTATAAGGAAATATGGTTTTAGTGACCCTATATTTTACAGACCTTCAGCACATGATTTTTGGGGTAATGTGGTCAGTATTACGCCCACGCTGCTTTACTTTCCCAGAAAAAAATCCGGTATCCATTTAAGGCTGGGTGAACCCGGAAGCCGTCGGTTGGGATCGAACCCTACCCCTTGTACGTGGTAGTCCAGTTCACTAACCACTGAGCTATCGCGGCACCCTGTCCCACGTAAATGAATTTAAATATTTGGGAACTTTGTTAACCTTAGACGGAAGATGTACAAAAGAAGTGAGATGCAGAATCACTCAGGCAAAAGCAGCTTTCCAAAAATTGAGGAAGATACTATGCAATCCATTTTTGACAATAGAAACAAGAAAAAGAGTTCTTAAATTTTACGTAGAGCCAATCTTAACATATGTATGCGAATCATGGACAATAGGACAACAGACAAGAACATCACTGGAGACTGTAGAAATGTGGTTTTACAGAAGAATGTTGAGAGTACCTTGGACAGCTAAGAAGAGTAATGAAAATGTTATGAGAGAGGTCAAAGCAAAAAGAGAGCTAATTTCCAATATTAGGAAGAAACAATCATCATTTTTTTGGCCATGTAATGAGAAGAGAACAACTGGAATATATTGTAACAACTTGGAAAATTGAGGGAACGAAGAGATAGATGGAAGCAAAGATAAAAAAATAACAGACAGCTTAAGAGAATGGCTTGGCCGAAGGTCAAAAACAGAAATGATAAATAGCTGTCGAGATCAAAAGTTATGGAGAGACATGATCACCTACGCCAGTAGGCCTGGTACTTGATGAAGATGATTTTAAAGTAAAGTAAAGTAATGATTATGTTTAAATATTCACCAATACTTATAACTGATATCTAGAAGAAACATCAAACTTACTTCCTTCTATTACATGGTACTTAATTTGTTAAGTTGATAGATTGGTTGAATTGTTGATGTAAATGTATGTTTATTTCTGACAAATAGTGGCCACACCCACTACAACTTAGTAGTCAATTATTTCTTGTGCATAATTTTTAGACATATTTGTGGATATATATGCATTAAGTAAAGTGTATTTTGAAGAACTTTGAATTAGTTTGTGCAAAATTTTGAGAATAAATGATAGCACACTTCTAGTCAGGAAAAATAGAGGAACGTGAAATATGATATTTTGAAAGGAAAATCATCTGCCATTGAATATATATTTTTAGATTATTCATAATAAATAGTATATTTTTTCTTTAAGATATCATCAATATATTTCTATTTTCATTTGTGTCAACCATTTTCCTTCCCGGTAATGTAATGTAAAACATGTACCATATTTAATTATATTATTGCGTGAAATTGTAAAATTAAAAAGATGTGATGAAATTTTTCTAAATTGAAAATTGATCTATTATAGACCAAAAGAAAACATAAAGTCCACCAAAGTCTGACAAGAGTTAAAAACCCCTTCAATCAAACAAGAAGGCACATGTTGTGTTGCTCGGCCACACACACAGACAAACATTTAAAAAATAAATTTGTACACATTTTAAACAAATAAAAAGCATACAAAATTGACAAATTGTAATAGTCAGATTGCTCTCCATGTTATACAAACAAATTTTCAACAACACATCTAATGTTAGAAAGGGAGGATATCAAAATACATTTGAAAAGAAATCATATTATGTGTTATATATATTTACAAGGGTTATATAAAATATAATTGTTATTTAAATATGATGTATATTGCTTGCACATACGCAAACGCTCACACTGACACACTTTCATGCACAAACTCAAACATACAATGAATGAAAGAAACATGCTGTTTCGGGAAACATCTGCATCTGTTATCAGTAGTCATGTTATGACTTTACGAACATTATTTTTCTGCTAAAGCAGAAATGATTATTCTATCTATCTATCTATCTATTGACCTTTCGAGCCGTAGCCGGCCCATAGGGCGTAGACCAAGATACTCCTTCTCTTATCTGAATTTTTCGTTCTAGCAGTTTTCAATTCTTTTAAAGATATTTTATCAAATCTCGCAATTTGTCTCTGTTCTGTGCAAGCAGCCCTATCTCATTGAGGGAGCTGATTCCTGCTGCTCTTGCCTCTCTGATCAATGTTCTTCTCATTGTCTCTCTGAGTCTTCCTCTTTTTCTCTTACCTGTTGTTTCCCACATTGGGGCTTGCTTTGCTATTCGGTTATTATCTCTTCTCATCACATGTCCAACGTATAACCATCGTCTTTTCTTTATTACTGAAGATATTAGTGGTTGATTGGCGATTTCTCTAATTTCCTCGTTTGTTTTGAATTCGTTCCACGCTATTCCAAATATTTTCCTTAGATATTTATTTTCGAATATGTTCAATTTTGTTTCTATATCTCTTGTTGTTTTCCAGCTTTCATACGCATACGTAAGTGTTGATAGTACATTTGATTTGAATAGTCTAAGTTTTGTGTTCCTCCTATATAAGTCGTAGAGTGAAAATGTGGTTAAGGCAGCTACTCCCTTTTCTAAACCCAGCCTGTTCTTCACGCATTACTGTATCTATTGAATCATTTATTCTATTTAGGATGATTTTGCAGAATAACTATGAGGCAACTGACAAAAGTGTCACACCCCTCCAGTTGTTACAATCTCTAAGATTGCCCTTTTTTGGAATCTTAACAATGATTCCTTTTTTCCATTTATGAGGCGTCTTCTCTGTTTCCCAAATGATGTTGAACATTTTCTGGGGATGTATTAAATTATGGCTATCAATTGCCTTGAGGATCGCAGCTGTTAACTTATCCTCTCCAGCAGCCTTGTTATTGGTCATAAGCTTTAAGGTGGTTTCTATTTCGCTCAAGGTGAAGTCATCTAAATTTACATCTAATTCTGCTGCTGGTGTTTCACCTTCAAAATCTATTAAACTGTGGGGTAGAGGACGGTTAAGAATTTCTTTGAAGTGTTCCGCCCAACGGGCTTTTATGTCTGCGCTTGTTGTTAGCATTAATCCAGATTTGTCTAGAATTGGTGTTCCACTGGATGTATAGGTGTTTGTCAGCATCTTTTGTACAGTATAAAGAGTTCTGCTGTCTCCTGTAATTGCAGCTGTCTCTGCTTTCTCTGCCAAATTGTCTATATAAGCTCTTGTATCTCTTCTTGCTGAACTTTTCACTTTGTTGTCTAATTCTTTGTATGTTGCTTTTGCCAGGACCTTTCCAAGATCTGTCTTTACATTAGTCATGGCTCTCTTCGCTTCTCTTCTTTATTAGATGTATTTCCATGTGTTGTCTGAAATCCATGCTTTTTTCATTTTCTTCAGTCCGGCACTTGCTTCTTCTGCTGCTGTCATTAGTATTTTGCTCTGTCAGTGAAATGATTATTGCATGCCTATATAATTTCACTTCTCAATACTATTTTATTTTTGTTTGGTAAAAGAGAAAAAATGGGTGTAAACTTTAGTCTTTCTCTGCTTCTACACCCCTCAATGTGTAGAACTCCTCTGTCAGGGTCACAAACCACATCTCAAAATCATATCATTCTTGCACAGCAATGTGGATATGACATCATGACCCATATTCACCAGACTTAGCATCAAGTGACTTCTTCTTGTTCCCAAAACATCTGCTTTTGTGGACCTTTCTTTGAGATACAAGAATTTTATTACTGAACTGGAGACATGGTTAGGACTCAGACAGAGGAATCTACAAAAATGGCATTAAAGAAGGTAAAAAAGTGTTGGGAGACATGCACACCTTGATGGCTGAATACACAGCAAAGAGCTAAAGATCAAACCAATTTCAGATGCATGCCTTGACTCCATAATAAAGTGCAAAATTTGTTGACAATTCCTTGGTTAACAGACATTAACAATACGGACTGAAGAAGACAAAAGCTTTAATACACAAATTGTGGAAGTCTGGAACAATAATCAAAAAGCCTTTAAAGGTTATTGATAAACTGTAACACTTGGTGTCTATTTCATTGGTAAAATGCATATACTTTTGATGTATCTTATTGCCAAGCTATAACTCATTTTATTTATAACTGATTGTTGGCACACAGGTGCAATTAAAAATGGAATGCAATTATAATTTTCAACAGAAGAGCACACTAATTACCTGATTTCAAGGTAGTTGTCACTACATTGTATAGGGTCTTCTATATCAACGTCAGTAATATTTAATTGAATCTGGTTGCCATCAGAAACAGTTATTGTCCACTCACACTGACGGTTGTCTGGATACTGGTTGGGATAGTTTGGTGAGGTTATCACTCCATTTGATGCCACTAAAGCTAAACCACACACTGGAAAAAATGTATTTTATATAAATTATGTAGGATTAAATAACTGGTAAAGAAACACAACTCATCACCTCAAGCTTAAAAAGAAATATTATTATCATCAAGTACCAGGCCTGCTGGCGTAGGTGATCATGTCTCTCTCCACAAATTTCAATCTCGGCAGTTATTATCATTTCTGTTGTTGATCTTCTGCCTAGCCCTTCTCTTAAGATGTCTTGTACCTTTTCTCTTTGCTTCCCTCTATCTCTTCATCCCTCAATTTTCCCAGTTGTCACAATATATTCCAACTCTTCCCGTCTCATTACATGGCCAAAAATCGATTATTGTTTCTTCCTAATGTTGGAAATTAACTGTCCTTTTGCTTTGGCTTCTTTCAGAACATTTTCATTACTCTTCTTAGCTGTCCATG
Organism: Megaustenia siamemsis; assembly: GCA_032433765.1. Taxonomy (NCBI): domain Eukaryota; kingdom Metazoa; phylum Mollusca; class Gastropoda; order Stylommatophora; family Ariophantidae; genus Megaustenia; species Megaustenia siamemsis. The sequence continues at coordinate 61,309,846 of JAVIAB010000046.1, forward strand.
ATATTCTCAACATTCTTCTGTAAAACCACATCTCCACAGCCTCCAGTGATTTTCTAGTTTGTTGTCCTATTGTCCATGATTCACATCCATATGATAAGACTGGCTCCACATAACATTTAAGAACTCTTTTTCTTGTTTCTATTGTCAAAAATTGATGGCACAGTATCTTCCTCATTTTTTGGAAAACTGCTTTTGCCTGAGTTATTCTGCATCTCACCTCTGTTGTACATGTACAAGAATGATATTTTAACTAATTTGTGAAGGAAAATCTATTTAGAGCAAAAAAGTATACTTAAGAGAAAGACTCAAACACTACAAAAAATAATGTCCAATAAAATGCATGGTGTCTTAGTAGAGTGAAATAATAGGTCACAGCATTTGAAAGTGGATAGGAAACTATAGTTTGTTCAGAAATTCGTGCCCACAGATTTTATTAATTATCTCGGAAACTGTTTGATGAATTTCAATAATTTTTTCCATGAAATCTTATTTTTTCACCGACCTTAAACCTGAATTTTTTTCCCTACTGTCATGCATTTAGGAAAAGGTTTTCTTTCTTTAAGGTTTATAAAAATATGATTTTGTTGGTTGTCCTAATTTTTAGGAATTTACAATACCCACATTTGTTGTAATCAACATTGTCATTTAAAAAGGCAACATGTCAAGTGTTTATCCACACAATCTTAGCACTTTCTGGCACTTATTGAACGTGATTTTGAAAGATTTTTGTCATTTCCGATTACTTGTTAAATAGATCCAGAGGTGTACTTTGACAAAATATTTACTATTAATGTATATTCCTTTATATGTGATAAATTGTAAGTTGTTGTGAAGTGACTACTTGATTTTTTTAAATCATAAAGAGTTTAAAGTGTAAATTCATCACTACGCAAAAGCTAACTGTGTTTATTGTACAGGCACTTTTGCAATTACCTATCTCTATGACAAAGATATAAAATCAAATGAACAATTGTGACCCTCTTCAATGTGATACTGATACACCTTTGACTTGCGTTGTTTGAAAATTAACATAATTTACAGTAAAATCTAATGTTTAGAGCACGCGGTTTGATATTTTCCTAAAATTATATTTTAAAAAAAACTATTTGTGCCAAATTCAGACTACCTTTGTACTTAAATGTTATCAAATCTGAAGGTCGGTGAAAAAATAAGATTTCATGAAAAAGAATTAGAGAAATTCATCAAAGAGTTTCCAAGATAATTGATCAACTTTGTGGGCACGAATTTGTGAACAAACTATAGTACTCTCCCTTGCTGTCATTATTTGTTCCAAAGTCTCCAAGTCAGGTAGCCATTCCTTTTTTTTATTGCTGGGTTGATTGGACAATGTTAAGTGCATTAAAACCCATGTTTATTTAATCTACAGTTCAGCACATTACTGATGTTCTCTTCAAATACTTAGGAAGCTTAATATCATCCAATGGGAAAATCTTTGTAGAGATAGACAATAGATGCTGCCATTGGTAGAAAAAAAAATAAATTCTAGGTGATTTGGTTTCAAGTTCTGGTCCAAGGAGGATTGTTTTTCTTCATCTCGATATAGACAGTTGACCAGTAACCTAATAAGCCGCCATTGAGAGACATCTAATGTTAGATTTGTGAACCATTTTATCGTTGCACATTGTGGGTCTTGCACTGGAGGAGATCTGAGTGTTCATGGACTGTTGTTTGATGTGCAATGGGGAAAATCTGACGATTAACTATCTATCTAATGTTAATGAAACAGAAATCTTAAACTTAGATAGAAATGGTGAATTCTAATCAGGGTCTAATATTGTTTTCAATTTTTGGCTCTAAATTTGTTTGTAGAATATCAGAACAATAGCTGCACAAACAAAACTGGCCCAAGTGGAAAGTGGGATAAATATCAGCTGAATATGCTGGGTACCACTAAAATTTGATGGCAAAGAACAGGCAGAAATTTCAGTTGATAATAACATCTCTCTCTCTCTCTCTCTCTCTCTCTCTCTCTGCGATCAAGACTCACTCAGAGTAGGATTCCAGACTCTCTCATGAAGTCAGCTGTCTGTCTAAGCGAATCGATCGCCCCATATAGTTTCTCTTCCAGGGAGGTAGGCGTGGACCACGTTGCTCTTCTCAGGTCCGTGTACTGGGGAGCAATCCTGTAGAACATGTTTTGTAGTCATATTGTCCAGTGTACAGTGGCATAGGCTGGTTGTACCTATTTTGAATTTGGTGAACATGTGATTTCTCATTCTATTGTGGCCAGTGCGTAGACGAAGTATGATGACTTGATCCCTCCTTGATAGTTGGTGGTATTCGTCCCTCTCGTTATGCTTTGGGTGTTCTCGTTTCCATTTTTCATGGAACTGGCCCTTGAGGATGGATTTGGCTTCATCATAACTGAGCGGATGGTTCTTTTGTGGTAGTCTCCCTCCCTCTTTAGCTAATTTGTCTGCACGTTCGTTTCCGTGTATATTACAATGTGATGGTATCCACTGAATGACTACTCTCTGGAAGTTATTGCATAGTTGGTCCAGGGTTGTTCTCAAGTCATCTAGTTCATTGTTCTTGGGGCCTTTTAGAGCTGATAGTACTGACAGTGCATCAGTCAGAATCACCAATTTATTGTGCATGTTGTTTTTGTGTTGAGTAGCCAGTGTTGCAGCATCTCTGATGGCCTCAGTTTCTGCTATAAAGTTGTTGCGAATTTTCCAGTAGCTATTGACTTGGTGATCTAGTCCTGATTATTCAGCGTCAAGAACACACCTCCCCATCCATTTCTGGTGGCATTTGTAGCAGAGCCATCTGTGTATATGTGGGACCAAGAGTCCTGTGGGTAGGTATCGTGTATGTGTTTTTCTGCTACGTGTTTTCTTTCTGTGTCTGATTGGGTGCCTTTTTTCATGATTACTGTTATATTTTCCTGAAATTCTGGTATTTTATGTTTACCATGAGGAGACATATCAGATGGGCCCAAGGGTTTCGATATTGTTTGGGAAAGTACTGGGTCACCAGTGATTAGTTCATTGGCAATTGCAGCGAAGTTGCTCCTCTTTAGTCATACAATTCCGGAACCAGTTATTCTTTGGTGCATGGGATGGCTATGGAGCCTTCTATATTTCTCCGCTTGTTGCAATATTTTAGTTACCCGTCTGCCATCTAAGGGTTGTAAACCTGTTACTGTTTCTAGAGTCTTGATAGGTGAAGATTTCATAGCACCATTGATGATACGGGCAGCTTGGTTCTGTGTTCTGTTAATTTTGCTAAGGTGTGATTTGGAAGCCATAGCCCAGGCTGTGACTCCATACTTTAGAACTGGTCTGACTCTTCCTACGTATAGTCTTTTAAAAATATTGCTGTCTGCCCCCCATTCCGTTCCTGTCAATTTCTTCATAATATTTGTTCGTTTTCTGGCTTTTTTCCTTGCTCTGTCTATCTGATTTTTCCAAGTCATTCTGCGATTCATGGTGACGCCAAGATATGTTGGGTTTTGGTCAATAGGGAGTGTATGATCCTTTTACTTCAAATTTTCAGATAGTGTGTTTCTTGATAGGCTGAAAATTGTATTTGTATTTTTTTTTCGTTGATTGGTAAGAACCAGGTGTTAATCCATTTTTCAAGTTCACCTAGGGCATCTTGCATCCTGGGTCCAGCCACCGACATACTTTCCTCGCGAGCTCATAACGCCAGATCATCTGCGTATATTGCTGAGTGTATTCTAGGTGGAATGTCCATTACGATGTCACTTATGAAAATTAAAAAGAGTGTTGGGGTCAAGACTCCGCCTTGTGGGACACCTTGTTCGATAGAGACCTTCTTACTTAGTTGACCTTGAACTTGTACTCTGGCCGTTCTATCCTTAAGGTATTGAGAGACCCAATTGAATAAACGACCCTGGATGCCAAGTCTAAAAAGCTTGTTCTTTAAACCCTCTCGTTTTTAAATGTATAGCGCTTGATGAAGCTTGGACATCGATTTTTACTCCAAATCTGAACATATGCAACACAGTTAGTCATCGGACTATCCCCATCACACATCAAACAACAGACTGTTATATCTCCCTGCAATGTGAATTTGTGAAATTATGAATCCCTCCTGACTAACATGAACCTCTGGGAGTGACCCCGTTGCTGCCAAGTCATATGAAACTACATTCCACTTCTCACTATTAGTGTGCGGCCGTTTTAGGGAATACTGTCAGCTATTGCGATGACGCAGAATACGCAACAATGGATGCGCCCATAAGATCCCAATTACTCTAATAAATGGAACTAACAACGCACGAAAAGATGATGCACAATCTCTAAAGTGGATACTGCTATTGACTTGGCAGAGCAGTCCATATTAATGAGTTGTAACATTTAAATACATGGCGTCAAACAGTTCCAATGATGGCCTTGGAACAGCACTCAATGTATTGACGTAAACAGCATATCAACGCTAGACCGGGGAAGGTTACATTCACAAACTTGGACTTGACAAAGAGGAGTATTAAGGTGCGTAGGACTCTGCATCATCGGCGAAATCTGTTACGTGGATCATCAGACTGACTTCAACGCAGAAAATTGCATTGAAGAGCCAAAACTAATCAGTCAACAAATGCAATTTCAGCAGCGGTCCAGAGGACGTGAACACGTTCCACCAAGTTGGAAACGGAAGTATGGGCAGAAATAATGATGACAAATACAGCTGCAAGAAGCCTAATAGAATGGGAGCTAAAGAATAGCCATCTAACAAGAGCTTGCTACAAGTCAATGCATGGAAGACTTAACAATTAAACAATGTTATGAACCTACAAATAAGGTAGATGATGAAATCAAAGATGAATTTAACTATATCTACAGCAACTTATAAATAAAATACCTAAACGTGGTATTCTCATTGTAATGGGTAGCTTTAAAGCCAAAGTAGGAAAAGACAATGCAGTAGTTGAGGTGGCTATTGGGAAGAAAAAAATTGATACAACAAACCAAAATGGAGAAAAATTAATTCAATTCTGCTTAGGAGAAATGAAAAAAAAATATATATATATATAAAACAGTATGGTTAAAGCTTTAAGGAAATAATGGATGACACAGTTGAACGACATTTTGGCTAATCGGTCGTTCATTCAATTGTGTCATCCATTAATTGTGTAAAGCTTTAAGTAAATAATGGATGACACAATTGAACAACGTTTCGGTTAATCGACCGTTCATTCAATTGTGTCGTCCATTAATTGTGTAAAGCTTTAAGTAAATAATGCATGACACAGTTGAACGACGTTAGTAGTATAGCAGGGACCATGTAAGTCAAATTTAGCCCGTAAATTAACAAAGGTATATAGGGCGGCGCACGGCGCAGGGGGAGTTAACCATGATCGCTAGTGTCGGGACGTTGACTTCTAGTCCCGGTGACCCCGGAAGGGACCTGTTTATGTCTGGTATGTGCTGACTTTGGAGTTCTTGCTGTACTTGCTCGATAGTGATATGTTAGTAGATTATACAACATCAATGAAAAACGATCAATATAAAACAGAAGACAACGATATACTTTATTCTTTTATTATCCCAATAGGTGTATAACATACAACGGATATTATATTACATATAAAAAATATTTAGTACACTGAGTAAATATATAGTACAAGGATAACATTTATTTATAGCTATGTAGTTGGGTGTCTGCTTAGCTATATGTCATAAATGAATCATAAGGGGTGAAACTATTAGAGATTGCTGCTCAGTTTAAGCTGGTAGTGTAAAGAGTTAAATATCTAGAGGCGTAGTCGAGACGTTATCATCAGCTACCTTCTTTTTATATAGAAATAAGAAAGAGCATTTCTTGTTTGACTGTAGGAAAATATGGAATTATGTAAGACTCTGAAACCTACATTTTTCCCACCCTTAGCCTTTTGCGTAGCGAGAACCTCTAAAAATATATCTTTATCTAATTTGTTGTGTTGCTTGCTTAGCCCTTTACAACTGATTTTATCGTAATCCCCACTACAATGGTACGTCTTACTACATAAACTAACAAGAGCTGTCCCTTCGTACTCTAGTTTAAAAAGCCCCGGGCGTTCGTTTGGTATACTCTTTAACACCCTTACAGTTTATACAGTCTGTCTTGCTAACATGCTCAGGGCAAAACTCGGCGGGAAATCAGTCTTTATATACGCTAATTAAACTCATCCCGCAGACCTGACTTAACTATGTCCTGTAAATTAGGTGCGCTTAAGGCTAAGTATAAACTATCAGTATCTGTTTCACATAACTGAAAGTTGGACCTATCTACAAACTTATCTAAGAACTCGAAATAAAAATCTAACATACGAAGTTTTGCATATTGATAGACGAAGAAACCGATTTGTAGGGGCAAGTCCCAAACAGTTTTCTTTTTCTCCATCTCAATTTCAAAAAGATCCTCCCCTATTTCAGTCATCTTTTTAAACCGGGAACTATTTATCATTTTCGATATCTCATCCCCATGAACGTACGAGACAGCGCTATGATTGGCTTTATTGGTTAGAGTATTCCCGTAGGCTGAGTTTCCTAAGAGCTTCATCGTATCGCTTACTATAGATTGATTTTTGTCTAGATCACCAGCCCTACTAGCGTCAGAAATGATTTCTCCAAACTTTTTAAAACAACTAGACGGTTGATATTCTATCACTTGATAGATTTTTGTTACATCTAGCCCATGATCTAAATACCATTTTAACAGTGGTGTTGCCAACACAATTTTTTCCCCGATATAACTACCGATTAGTGTGCGACGAGGGGTTGACAACAAGTTATGTTTGAGGGCATATTCACACATAAACGGTCCAATATCATCACGCGTGACGTCAATATTTTTGAAAATTGGAGTCATCTCACTGAAATGTTCCTTCAGGCGATCGGGGACGTGTAGATCACATTCCACTAAACCAAAACATGTCTCATCTGAAAGAGAACTTATAATCTGTTTGTCACTGAGAGGGAGCACTTCTTTAGAGCAAGAGGGTCTAGCTCGTGGGATGGCTTTAGAAAGGTAAGCCCTAATGGTTGGGTCAGACTTTTTCAGAGCCTGCCACTCACATTCCCACATAACTTCAACTGGGACTTTTGACCTCCTCGGTTAGGTAGGTGTGTATCTCACATGTTTTTTCAAACAACTCGAACAAGGGCTTATTACTAACAGGGTTTCTATCTTTATCTTTGGCGAGGGGACAGTCTTTGTGACCATGGTACAGACAACCATGACAATTGTAGACTATTCTATTAATTTTATCCCACCCATCCACGGGGATATTTCTAGAACCTAACCGGAACTCCCTCCCGTTAAACTGAGTTTTCAATTCCACCCCTTTTTGGTGGGCGACCCACGTTAGCCATTCTCTACTTTGTTGGACATAATAGTTATCTTTTTCGACCCTAAACTGGTCTCCATTCTTCTAATTATCGGATAATCTGTTGGCATTGGGTTCATCAGAGCCCAAAGATACAACGCATTGGCATTGTAGCCGTGGATGGATTGGGCCAGTTTTCCTCCCCTAATAAACGCTTTGCCTACCTCGTGATACCTATGAAAAATTATAGAGGGACCCCCAACGATATTATCTCTAATCTTTGTGTGTAGACTCGCCTGTTTGCTCGAACATAAACTAAACATTACACCCATATCAACGGTCTTTAAAAGATACTTTAAACAAACATCCGGAACCGAAAGGGCGTCTTTAAAACAGTCCACACCCCGCTCCCCATAAAAGCGAACCTGCTGCTCTAAGGCGTCTAAGAAGGGGACTACATCTTTGTTATTATACCAAACCAAAAAGTCCCTAAGTGTTGCCATGTTATTATCCTTCCAGACCTTTTTGCACAGAGCGTACTCCTCCTTGGAAATGTTGGATTTTTTAACGACGAATAAAACGCTTCGTATGGGGGTAACTCAGATTCGTCCAGATGATGACTATAATTCACCTTGAAGCGCTTTTTCTGGGCTTGAAAAATTGGCTTTACAACAGTCTTCCAATCTATAGGAGTATCAGGCTGATGAAATATAGTGTACGTGTCCATGTATTTGTTCTTACGTTCATATGTTCTAATAGCTAACCAATTGTCTTTATATATCTTCCTAATATCTTGTGGTAACTTATTTAGAGAGTTTGCTTCATTAATAAGTCTTGGTCTCTTTGAGAGCTCTTGAGTCGAAATCTTTACTGCCGGTTTGCGTGAGGTTGTCGATACCAATGGGTCTGATAGTGTTGATGATGTCGAGTTGTCCATGACTGTGTCATGGCTAGCAAGATGTACTTGCAGGTGGCTTGTCCGAGTGAATATTTGTTGACAGATGAGGCAGACATAGGGGGTAGCGCTGGTCTCTTTCGAAGGTACGTGACCTGTTGACACAGGAGTTGGTGAGGCAGGAACTACTGATACAAGAGATGCAGGATGCTCTGTCTTGATATGTCTGGTAAGGGTGTCTACTCTTGTATATACTCGTTCACAAACATCACATTTGTATTCCTGACACTCATGTACACTAGCAACGTGTCGTTTTATGTCCCGGCTCCGGGTGAAAGTTTTGGAGCAGAGATGACAAGTGTTAGACATCTGTAGAAGAGAAATTGAAACATTGCAACTAAAAAATAAAGAACAGTAAACATTACAAGAAAACAAAATAAGAAAACTAAACAATGAGATTCACAAACTATCGAAAATATGTTACTAAAATAAGACGTGGATACTAAAAAAACCAACTTATCGAAAATTGGTTACGAAAGTAACATACTTTAATATTAAAGAACTAAGATAACACTTACTTTTTATGTGTCTGAAGGCGCGAGATAAATCCGTCGTCAAGAACTGTAGGCGTATGTCCGATTATAAGATTCACAGTCGCGTTATATATACGCCTGAAACCCCGGAAGTGTTACTAAAAATAGAACTGACCTCTGATGCAATACCGGATGTGTTACAAAAATAGATTTTGGCCGCTGACGCAAACCTCGTGGAGTTACTAAAAATAGATTTTGATCTATGATGCAATACCAGGCAATTTTATGATTGTTACCCCCCTTGACCATTTGTTAGGGCAACGCATATGAAATCGATAAAGATAGTAAATTTACACTCTAGGCTTACCCCAAATCTTTCATTAGACATCCCATAGCAAAAAATGTGCTTAAAAATAACTTTTAGGTTCCTTACCCCATTTGCCCATTTTTGGTGGTTACACCCATGAAACTGTTAAAGATGGTAAATTTAACCTCTAGGATTACTCTAACCTTTACATTAGACATCCCCATAACCAAAATTTACTTAAAAATCACTTTTATGATTGTTACCCCCCTGACCGTTTTTGGTGGCTACGCCAATGAAACTGTTAAAGATAGTAAATTTAACCTCTAGGCATACTCCAAACTTTATTTTAGACATTCCCATAGCAAAAAATTTACTTAAAAACCACTTTAAAAATTTTTACCCCCTTACCCATTTTTGGTGGTTACGACCATGAAATCGATAAAAATAGTAAATTTACACTCAACGCTTACCCCAAACTTTACATTAAACATGCCCATAGCAAAAATATACTTAAAAATCACTTTTGTGATTGTTACCCCCCTGACCATTTTTGAGGGATACGTCCATGAAATCGATAAAAAAAGTTTTAATTTAACCTATTGGCATACCCCAAACATAATATTTGACACGTCCATGTATCAAATTTGCCTGAAAAATCAACCAAAAATTAGTAGTAGAAGATCCAGTGAAATTATGCGGCTAGACTCATATAAGAAAAAATCTGCAGGTAGACTAATTATATAAGGAATATATTGTAGCTGACTGAAATTTTCACGGTCCTATCACTGAATCTACTATTACTAATTTTTGGTTGATTTTTCAGGCAAATTTAATACATGGACGTGTCAAATATTATGTTTGGGGTATGCCAATAGGTTAAATTAAATTTTTTTTTATCGATTTCATGGGCGTATCCCTCAAAAATGGTCTGGGGGAAAAGCTTCAAGATTATCCTATAGCGTTTCTGATAGATATCCCACCCTACATTGCATCCAACTACGGCATTAATATCATTCAAAGCGATTCCCATTCCAAAGTTTACGTTGATAATCTCTGCTTCTTCCGGTGTCTAGCTATCCATAGAGGTACCTCTGTTAAAGATGTTAGGAAAAGTTCGAGACTACTTTTCAAACAGTTTAATCCGTCTCTAATGTCAGGTAACTTTCACGGTGTAACTCTTGCCGAAATGCCTCTCTTAGAAAATTGTTTTTCAATAAACATAGATATTTTTGAATTTGATTCTGAGCAAGCCTTGCATATCGTTATGAGAAGCATCGGTAGTTATAGTGAAACTCTCCGTCTTTTACTTTACAAAAACCACTTCTTTTATATAAACGATCTTTCCAGGGCTAGTAAAAGCTTTTCTTGTGGAAAATGTGGAAAACTGTAGAAAAAATTTGGGCGTATGGATAGGCACAAAAAAACTTGCAATGGGGATATGATTGTAGAGACATTTAGAGGTGGTGTTTACTCTTCACCTGAAAGTGTATGGGACGCGATCAGCGCTGAAGGGATAAGTACTCCCGAGTCTTTTATTTACCCCTTCAGGGCGACATTCGATTATGAATGTTACTTTGATAGTAGGAATGTTCCCCAAGAGATACACTCGACTACCTTTTTAGCTAAACACGTGCCCCTCTCCTGTTCTATAGCCTCAAATGTCCCTGGGTGGGAGGCACCAAAATGTTTCATAACGAAGGGTGACCCGCAGGTAGTCAGATGCTTGATTATCTCACTGGTATAGCTGCTAAGGCATACTCGATGTTGCGTGATCGGCTTGAAAGTATTTTTACTCAACTCCATGATCTAAATAAAGACAAGATAATAGTTAGGTTTGATGAGTATTTAAAAGAGCTTCCAGTGATAGGGTTTAACTCGGGGAAATATGACATCAACATCATTAAACCTTATTTAATAAGGCACTTCATGGTCGCACCTCCACAAGTGGATGAAGAAGACCATAGCATGGAAGAGGAAGAAGAAGCCGCTGTTAATGAAGAAGAGGAAGATAAAATGGAAGGAGACTAGAAAGTAGAAAAACCGTTCAAGTTTATAGTTAAGCGAAACAATAACTTTATGTGTATTGCAACGCATAATCTAAAATTCTTACATATAGTAAACTATCTAGCCCCAGGGTTTAGCTATAGTAAATATCTGGCAGCTATAAGATTAGCGGGACAAAGGGTTACTTTTGTTATGAATATATAGACGACCCCCAAAAGTTGGACGAATATGAGTTACCCCCATACGAAGCCGTTAATTCGTCGTTAAAAAATCCAACATTTCCAAGGAGGAGTACGCTCTGTGCAAAAAGGTCTGGAAGGATAATAACATGGCAACACTTAGGGACTTTTTGGTTTGGTATAATAACAAAGATGTAGTCCCCTTCTTAGACGCCTTAGAGCAGCAGGTTCGCTTTTATGGGGAGCGGGGTGTGGACTGTTTTAAAGACGCCCTTTCGGTTCCGGGTGTTTGTTTAAAGTATCTTTTTAAGACCGTTGATAGGGTTGTAATGTTTAGTTTATGTTCGAGCAAACAGGCGAGTCTACACACAAAGATTAGAGATAATATCGTTGGGGGTCCCTCTATAATTTTTCATAGGTATCACGAGGTAGGCAAAGCGTTTATTAGGGGAGGAAAACTGGCCCAATCCATCCACGGCTACAATGCCAATGCGTTGTATCTTTGGGCTCTGATGAACCCAATGCCAACAGATTATCCGATAATTAGAAGAATGGAGACCGGTTTAGGGTCGAAAAAGATAACTATTATGTCCAACAAAGTAGAGAATGGCTAACGTGGGTCGCCCACCAAAAAGGGGTGGAATTGAAAACTCAGTTTAACGGGAGGGAGTTCCGGTTAGGTTCTAGAAATATCCCCGTGGATGGGTGGGATAAAGTTAATAGATTAGTCTACAATTGTCATGGTTGTCTGTACCATGGTCACAAAGACTGTCCCCTCGCCAAAGATAAAGATAGAAACACTGTTAGTAATAAGCCCTTGTTCGAGTTGTTTGAAAAAAACATGTGAGATACACACCTACCTTACCGAGGAGGTCAAAGTCCCAGTTGAAGTTATGTGGGAATGTGAGTGGCAGGCTCTGAAAAAGTCTGACCCAACCATTAGGGCTTACCTTTCTAAAGCCATCCCTCGAGCTAGACCCTATTACTCTAAAGAAGTGCTCCCTCTCAGTGACAAACAGATTATAAGTTCTCTTTCAGATGGGACATGTTTTGGTTTAGTAGAATGTGATCTACACGTCCCCGATCGCCTGAAGGAACATTTCAGTGAGATGACTCCAATTTTCAAAAATATTGACGTCACGCGTGATGATATTGGACCGTTTATGTGTGAATATGCCCTCAAACATAACTTGTTGTCAACCCCTCGTCGCACACTAATCGGTAGTTATGTCGGGGAAAAAATTGTGTTGGCAACACCACTGTTAAAATGGTATTTAGATCATGGGCTAGAGGTAACAAAAATTTATCAAGTGATAGAATATCAACCGTCTAGTTTTAAAAAGTTTGGAGAAATCGTTTCTGACGCTAGTAGGGCTGGTGATCTTGACAAAAATCAATCTATAGTAAGCGATACGATGAAGCTCTTAGGAAACTCAGCCTACGGGAATACTCTAACCAATAAAGCCAATCATAGCGCTGTCTCGTACGTTCATGGGGATGAGATATCGAAAATGATAAATAGTTCCCGGTTTAAAAAGATGACTGAAATAGGGGAGGATCTTTTTGAAATTGAGATGGAGAAAAAGAAAACTGTTTGGGACTTGCCCCTACAAATCGGTTTCTTCGTCTATCAATATGCAAAACTTCGTATGTTAGATTTTTATTTCGAGTTCATAGATAAGTTTGTAGATAGGTCCAACTTTCAGTTATGTGAAACAGATACTGATAGTTTATACTTAGCCTTAAGCGCACCTAATTTACAGGACATAGTTAAGTCAGGTCTGCGGGATGAGTTTAATAGCGTATATAAAGACTGGTTTCCCGCCGAGTTTTGCGCTGAGCATGTTAGCAAGACAGGCTGTATAAACTGTAAGGGTGATAAAGTGTATACCAAACGAACGCCCGGGCTTTCTAAACTAGAGTACGAAGGGACAGCTCTTGTTAGTTTATGTAGTAAGACGTACCATTGTAGTGGGGATTACGATAAATTCAGTTGTAAAGGGCTAAGCAAGCAACACAACAAATTAGATAAAGATATATTTTTAGAGGTTCTCGCTACGCAAAAGGCTAAGGGTGGGAAAAATGTAGGTTTCAGAGTCTTACATAATTCCATATTTTCCTTCTTTGTCTTCTGTTTTATATTGATCGTTTTTAATTGATGTTGTATAATCTACTAACATATCACTATCGAGCAAGTACAGCAAGAACTCCAAAGTCAGCACATACCAGACATAAACAGGTCCCTTCCGGGGTCACCGGGACTAGAAGTCAACGTCCCGACACTAGCGATGATGGTTAACTCCCCCCTGCGCCGCGCGCCGCCATTTATATCTTTGTTAATTTACGGGCCAAATTTGACTTACGTGGTCCCTGCTATACTACTAACGTCGTTCAACTGTGTCATCCATTATTTACTTAAAGCTTTACACAATTAATGGACGACACAATTGAATGAACGGTCGATTAGCCGAAACGTCGTTCAATTGTGTCATCCATTATTTACTTAAAGCTTTACACAATTAATGGACGACACAATTGAATGAACGATCGATTAGCCAAAATGTCTTTCAACTGTGTCATCCATTATTTACTTAAAGCTTTAACCATACTGTTTTATATATATATATCTTTTTTCATTTCTCCTAAGCAGAATTGAATTAATCTTTCTCCATTTTGGTTTTTGTATCAATTTTTTTCTTCCCAATAGCCACTTCAACTACTGCATTGTCTTTTCCTACTTTGCTTTTAAAGTTACCCATTACAATGAGAATACCACGTTTAGGTATTTTATTTATAAGTTGCTGTAGATATAGTTAAATTCATCTTTGATTTCATCATCTACCTTATTTGTAGGTTCATAACATTGTTTAATTGTTAAGTCTTCCATGCATTGACTTGTAGCAAGCTCTTGTAAGATGGCTATTCTTTAGCTCCCATTCTATTAGGCTTCTTGCAGCTGTATTTGTCATCATTATTTCTGCCCATACTTCCGTTTCCAACTTGGTGGAACGTGTTCACGTTCTCTGGACCGCTGCTGAAATTGCATTTGTTGACTGATTAGTTTTGGCTCTTCAATGCAATTTTCTGCGTTCAAGTCAGTCTGATGGTCCACGTAACAGATTTCGCCGATGATGCAGAGTCCTACGCACCTTAATACTCCTCTTTGTCAAGTCCAAGTTTATGAATGTAACCTTCCCCGGTCTAGCGTTGATATGCTGTTTACGTCAACACATTGAGTGCTGTCCCGACACGAGCGGTCATGGTTAACTCCCCCTGCGCCGCACGCTTTATGCGCGCCGCCTTATATATCCTTGTTAATTTACGGGCCAAATGCGATGTAGGTGGACCCTGTTACTTACGTTTTGGCTAATCGATCGTTCATTCAATTGTGTCATCCATTAATTGCGTAAAGCTTTAACCATACCATTTTTTTTTCATTTCTCCTTTACAAACAGCTTTACGGCAGCTTCGCATTTGTATACATTTGTATGCATCTCTTTACCTTGTTTCCCATGTAATTATGCTTAACAGTTTTGATTATAGGTGGAACATTATTCCCACACAAGAAGACACATAAAACAATTTGGCTATCTTCTGATGATAGAACCAAAAACCAGACTGACCACCAAGACAATTTAGAAAATTAGTAATAATGTAAGAGCTTATAGAGAGGTGGATGTTAACAGTGATTATAATGTATTCATTGGAAAGATAAATTAAAACTGAAAAACCAACACACAAAAATGGAAGCCTCCGAAGATAGACAGCCTCAAACTGAAAGATGAGAACATAATATAAATTTATTACAAGGCATTTCTCAGAAGAATGTTGAAAGTTCCCTGGACAGATAAAAAGACCAATGAGGAAGTTCTCAAAGAGGCCAACACAAAAAAGGAGCTCTTAAAAAACATCAGAAAGAAGCAATCAACATTTTTTGGGCACATCATGAGAAGAGGAAAGTTGGAATACTTGGTTACAACTGGCAAAACAAAAGGAAAGAGAGATCGCGGACGACAAAGAGAGAAAATACTGGATAGCTTGGTGTCATGCGTGGAAAACAGTCAACAACAGAACTGATACGATGCACTGTAGATAGAAGATTGTGGAGGGACATGATCGCCTACGCCAACCGGCAGGGTACATGATGATGATGACAAGGCATTAGCAAGAAGTGACTACTGCTTGGTAAGAAAGGTCCAGATTTAATTCCCAGAAATTGAGGATTTGTGTGTGTGTGTGTGTGTGTGTGGGGGGGGGGGGGGAGATAGTGGTCACACAGTCTCTATAAAATGGATACCAGAGATTTTTTTCTTGGTAGCACAAACAGCTTAGTTTGATACTGACCATATTACTCAAATATGTGTCTGTAAAGAGAATGAGGTCACTAACACCATATTTCCCATATGCCTCGCAAGACAAGGAGGAAACCTTTACTTTTTAACTTTACTTTTACCATCAAAAAATGCACCGACAAGAGAGGTAACAACAGCAGGCATCATGAAATATTTATTACAAGGTACAGCAGGAAGTGCACTGATAAGTGAGACAACAACAGGGAGCCTCAAGAAATATTTATTACAGGGTACAGCAGGAAGAGCACTGATAAGTGAAACAACAACAGGGAGCGTCATGAAATATTTATTACAAGACGCTCAAAGCACCTACAGGAAGTGCACTGATAAGTGAGACAACAACAGGAAGCCTCATGAAATATTTATTACAAGATGCTCAAAGCACCTACAGGAAGAGCACTGATAAGAGAGACAAAAGGGACCATCAGTTTCCTTGAGGAGACAGCCTTGCCAAGGCTAGGGGCATGTAGCGAGAAAAGCTCTGGCTCAGGTACAAAGTATGATTGCACTAGAAAGATAGCACAGCATCTACGGAAATAGAGTTTTGTTTTTTTCTGTCTGCCCTACCTGTCATGTTCAGATCAAAAGGAATTAACAAAAACATTAACATAACTTGCACGTACTGACCTGATGAGGCATTGATTATAGTATAAGAAGCTGTAAACCCTTCTCTTGCTGTATCAGCATCAGTCATCATAAACACCACCATTACATTATCAGTAGAGGTCAATATGCCTGGATTATTTGTTCCACAGAACCTACAAAATAAAAGTTCACAGATTACTTTCACAAGATAATTTGATTCACAGAACCCACAAAATAATAGTTCAAAGATTACTTTCACAAGATAATTTGATTCACAGAACCCACAAAATAATAGTTCAAAGATTACTGTCACAAGATAATTTGATTCACAGAACCCACACAATAATAGTTCAAAGATTACTGTCACAAGATAATTTGATTCACAGAACCCACACAATAATAGTTCAAAGATTACTGTTACTAGATAATTTGTTCCACAGAACCCACAAAATAATAGTTCAAAGATTACTTTCACAAGATTAATTTGATTCACAGAGCCCACAAAATAATAGTTCACAGATTACTGTTACAGGATTATTTGATCCACAGAACCTACACAATAATAGAGCATTATGCTTGTACCTTATTACATCCTTAGCTAACATCTCCAAAAATGTAACAAAGAAAAGACTGATTGATGGAATATTAGAAACACTAGTAACATAATAGCAGGAGAGGCAAGGCAAGACAAGAACAAAAGATCGCAAACAGCATCTCCCCTCAAAGATGAAAGGCAAATGAGTAAAGGGAGAAAAAGAAGAATGCTGTCAGGTGATATATAACAAAAGCAGGCAGCAGAAATAGACTTATGCATGCCAGATTATTGGTCAAATTGAACCATTATTTGATAATATAGAAATCAGTAGCAAAGAGAGTGCTCAACACTGATTGCTCATACTAGCATTGAGCAATCAGTGACGCACTTAGGCAATCAAATCTAGAACAATCCATAAGGTAAATGCCACTGAAATGAAGAGACAAAATTATTTGTTGAAATGAAGAAATAAGATCACCGGGAATATATAAAGAAGCAACAAATGAAATGACTTGGATATATGAAATGACAAATGGATCAATTATATGCACAAAGCTCTCAACAAATGATAGGCAAACACCAGACAAAAAAGGGCATCCTTGTAAAGAATGGATGGATGGAGAAACATTCAGAAAAATAACAATAGAAAAGGCCAACTAAAGAACAAAATAGACTGAAAAGTCTTCATTCTCATTGCTGAAAGGTAAGTGCTAGAAAGAAGGAATATTTTAAAAATAGCTGAATTTGATACTTTTTCATTCAAAAAATGTTTACAGCTAACTTGTTTTAATTAATCAATGTTCTGAATGAAGATTTAGCTTCTAAAACGAAAACAGAACAAGACAACTAAAGTAGCAAAACAAAACCTCCATCTGCCATGATAAGAAAATATTCACACAAAATTTATGACATAAACCTGGATATGCAGTATTATGCTGTGGCATAATTAGTCTTCTTTCTTCTTATTGCTTGTACAGTGAGTTATTTTGAAGAAGAGGTTATATGTAGCTTTTCAACCATCACTGGTTCGGTAGCCAGAACTATAGTTACACTGGATTTATTTAGTGGCAGAGCTTAAATTTTAATTCTCTTTTAGAATTTCACTTCACATGATGTGGTTTTATGCTATCGTCTTTCAAGAACTATCAATGACTAGCAATGGTAGCAAAATATTAGTATCTAATGCTTTTAAAACTGTGTACATATTTTGATAAATAATGTAATTGTAAACACAAATTGTAGCATGCTAAAACAATATAGCATACCTCGCATATAGTAAGGAATTCTTGTAAATTGTTTATTTTCGGTGTCAAGCTTTTGTTCGCTTGTGAAGTCAGTAAATGTTTAGTGGTCTCTTGCAACTCTGCACACACCCCTGTACATCTACAGTCATCTCCTCCTACCCAATACTATTACACTTGCATCTGTCAATAGGTCTGCATTTTCCAATATTTAACTTAGATTACACTACCTATCTGTGAGTCACGTTTTTAGGCAACATGCATAAAATTTACAAAAAACTAATCATTACATTTTGGAGTTTAGAAAATAGTGTTTTCTTTGAACTTTTGCTACAAAGTTGTGTGTTTACCCAAGGTGAGACATGGGAGTCGGATGTGGTAATCAATTCCTGGCTTAGGTTAGATTTATGGCCAGATACTTGACTGCATGGCACCTTGGCTTCCGGAAGTGTTATTTTGTCTACTGACATGTCGGCCATCAGTCCAGGCCATATTTCTGCCTTCCCCTTAGTATTGTTTGCTGCCTATGTCATGTTACAAAACGTCTTTTTGATGTCTTGCCAACAGCGGAACAGATTTTTCCCCCATCATAAGAAAAAAACAAATTTCTTGAAAATTGGCCAAATATATTTTAAAAAACTGCCGCAATTTTACGATAGCTTCGTACTTTTTAATAAGTGCACTTTGGTGTTTTGGGAAAAAAACTCCAACACTCAGGGGTCATTAGAAGTAATAATTAGGAAGATCTAGGGAGAGAAAAAATTTTTAAAGCAGAATAATTTAGGCCAAAATAGCATTTCAAAAAATGAAAAATATCTCATGCAACAAATCTATGTCAATAGAAATGAGAAAGAGAGTTCATTGGTGCTATATAGAATCAATTCTGATCTATGGAAGTGAAGCATGGACAGTGTCATAGCATGGAAAACAGTCAACAACAGAACTGATAGGATGTACGGTGTATAGAGGATTGTGGAAGGTCATGATCATCACCTATACCAATAAGCATGGCACACGATGATGATGATGACAGGGAAGGAGGAAATGTTTGCCCACTGCAGTGTGTCCAATTCCAAGAATTTGTATTTTAAGGTCGTTATTTTTTTGAAGGTAGCGTAATCTAAGGTTAATAATTAATATAGTTGATAACGTTTAAAAAATGTTTGAATTAAGCACTAATTTAGAACACCTTCCTCATTTGCCTTTCAGTGTCAAAGGGAGATATAATTTGCGGTCTTTTGCTCTTCTGCTGCTGTTATGTTTCCTTCTGTTTCTAATATTCCGTCAATCCATCTTTTTCATTGTCAGCCCTTGGGTCTGGTGTTCTTCAACGTTTATTGAAGGCTCGTTCTGTTGTATTTTTATTTTTCTGCCTTATCATGTGGCCGAACCATTTTATCTGTTGTTTCTTCATATATCCTTTGGCAGGGGTTATTCCTAGCTTTTTCCTCAGTTCTTTATTTCTGATCTTATCTCTCAGGCTGTTTTAACAAATTTTACAAATGTATATGAGTACATGTATATTAGTGTTATGATAGAGGTAAATATTTAATGAGACTTGGCACAGCTGTTTTTTTTCAACCCAAAATGGCATTTTAGGTCTAACCTTGGAAATTTAAAAGTGTTTATGGTGAACCTAAAACATTCCACCCTTTCTTAAAACTGGTATTTTATGGGGGTGGTTTCAATGTGACACAGGACACACACAACTTTTTTTTCTAGCTGTAGTAAATATTTTTGTGTTAACAATATTTTACCAGTTAATGCTCATAATAAAAATATAAAGACTGGTAAATTTGAATGTTTCTGGTTTCTGGGGAGCAATACTCAATTTTTAACCACAAAATATTTTTCTATTTTAAGATACAACTCCTTCTAATCATTCTGAATGTACAATATATATATGCATGTGCATTTTGTCTTCCTGGAAAGGCAGAAATGCACAAATCAAATAAGGTATCAATGATAAACAACTATGTTGGACCTACATTTTCTTTTAAAATAATTTACATCTTCTTAACTTCTGGAATTCTAAACATAAACTATGAGATTATTTTATCAACTCATGTCTCAGTCATCTATTTATAACCTTTCAATTAGAAATTTGACATAACTGCTTTATTCACATCATATGGTCACATTGTTTTACTATCAGAAATAATTTTCATAGATTTCAAGATCATCCACTTTCCCGTCACACCACACTTAACATACCCCTGTTGAGACAAATTTTGAAAGCACCACACTGTACATTCCCTTTTAGAGACAATATTTTGATAGCACCACACTTAACATACCCCTGTTGAGACAAGTTTTGAAAGCACCACACTGTACATTCCCTTTTAGAGACAATATTTTGATAGCACCAAACTGTACATTACCTAGTAGAGATATTTTGATAGCATCACACTGTATATTCCCTTGTAGAGATAATATTTTGATAGTACCACACTGTATATTCCCTTGTAGAGATAATATTTTGATAGTATCACACTGTATATTCCCTTGTAGAGATAATATTTTGATAGCACCACACTGTACATTCCATTGTAGAGATAATATTTTGATAGCATCACACTGTATATTCCCTTATAGAGATAATATTTTGATAGTACCACACTGTATATTCCCTTGTAGAGAGTTAATATTTTGATAGCATCACACTGTACATTCCCTTGTAGAGATAATATTTTGATAGCACCACACTGTACATTTCCTTGTAGAGATAATATTTTGATAGCACCACACTGTACATTCCCTTGTAGAGATAATATTTTGATAGCATCACACTGTATATTCCCTTGTAGAGATAATATTTTGATAGTACCACACTGTACATTCTCTCGTAGAGATAATATTTTGATAGTACCACACTGTATATTCCCTTGTAGAGATAATATTTTGATAGTACCACACTGTACATTCTCTCGTAGAGATAATATTTTGATAGGATCACACTGTATATTCCCTTGTAGAGATAATATTTTGATAGCACCACACTGTACATTCCCTCGTAGAGATAATATTTTGATAGCGTCACACTGTATATTCCCTTGTAGAGATAATATTTTGATAGCACCACACTGTACATTCCCTCGTAGAGATAATATTTTGATAGTACCACACTGTATATTCCCTTGTGGAGATAATATTTTGATAGCATCACACTGTATATTCCCTTGTAGAGATAATATTTTGATAGTACCACACTGTACATTCTCTCGTAGAGATAATATTTTGATAGTACCACACTGTATATTCCCTTGTGGAGATAATATTTTGATAGCATCACACTGTATATTCCCTTGTAGAGATAATATTTTGATAGTACCACACTGTACATTCTCTCGTAGAGATAATATTTTGATAGTACCACACTGTATATTCCCTTGTAGAGATAATATTTTGATAGTACCACACTGTACATTCTCTCGTAGAGATAATATTTTGATAGCATCACACTGTATATTCCCTTGTAGAGATACTATTTTGATAGCATCACACTGTATATTCCCTTGTAGAGATAATATTTTGATAGCATCACACTGTATATTCCCTTGTAGAGATAATATTTTGATAGTACCACACTGTACATTCTCTCGTAGAGATAATATTTTGATAGTACCACACTGTATATTCCCTTGTAGAGATAATATTTTGATAGCATCACACTGTACATTCCCTTGTAGAGATAATATTTTGATAGCATCACACTGTACATTCCCTTGTAGAGATAATATTTTGATAGCATCACACTCTACATTCCCTTGTAGTGATAATATTTTGATAGCACCACACTGTACATTCCCTTGTAGAGATAATATTTTGATAGCATCACACTGTATAATCCCTTGTAGAGATAATATTTTGATAGTACCACACTGTATATTCCCTTGTAGAGATAATATTTTGATAGGATCACACTGTATATTCCCTTGTAGAGATAATATTTTGATAGGATCACACTGTATATTCCCTTGTAGAGATAATATTTTGATAGTACCACACTGTACATTCCCTCGTAGAGATAATATTTTGATAGCATCACACTGTATATTCCCTTGTAGAGATATTTTGATAGATGTTTTTGATAGATGTAATATAGTACAGTACTACTGTAAACTAAATATAGTGTTTATAGATCAGGAAAAAGCGTTTGATCGTGTGGACAGGAACAAACTTTTACGAACTCTAGAAAGCTACGGTGTAGCAGGACAACTACTAAATAGGACTCGTTGGGACTTCCGTTGTAAAGATGGTGGATCTTGGTCTCGTTCTCTCAATTGCTGCAGAAAGTGCATTCGGAATCTGATTAATTTCGGTTCTCCGTTGCACTTTTCTGCGTTAAAGTAAACATGATGATCTACTTATTACTGTGCTGCTAAAGCGAAGTCGTACGACAGCAGCAGTCCATTTTTGACAAATTAAGTGTTGTGAATGCGACCTTCCAACGTCTAGACTTGATCTGCGCTTTACGTTACATTGGTGCTGTTCATGACCGTTTTTGAAATTCCTTGACACAAGTTATTTCCATGTTACCCATTAATGTAAACTACTTCGTCAGCTGCAGTTTTATCTCTTTAGGAAATTTGCACCGTGTTTTGTTCGTCGTAGGCTGCTTTCATACAGTAATGATGAATCTAAAGGGAGCGAAATTGTGTGTACATTTTTGAGTGCTGCGTCATCGTAATGGCTCATCGTACATCCCTAGACCGGCCGTACGATAATCTTACGGTCTGTTGTTTGATGTGCGACGGGGATAATCTGGCGACTAACTGTGTGTTTATATTTTCGGAATTGGAGTCAACAACGATGGCCTAACATCATCAAGTGCTATACATTTTTTTTAAAAATGCGACGATCGTCATTTTGAAGAGGGCGTGAACTTCCGGTATATTGTGGATAGCCGGCGGTAACAATTGAAGGCTATGCATGAAAAGTGTTCCTTGTTGCAGTTTCCTCATATTCCAAGTCCAGCTAGTTGCAGGAGCTACTGAGTTAAGTGCTCTGTGCACACCGTGAGCTGTGTTTCTCATCCGTTTTGGTCGTGTTTCGATATTCCAATTGCTTACGATGAATGATGATTTCGTATGACAGGGAACAGTTGGCTGTGTTCATTTTCTGCGCGGTTTCGACTTATGTCTTTTGGCATGTGTTGAGACTGCTACGATGGGGACTACAGTTACCTTTGTTTGGGAGATGAGATACTAATTCGGATGATTACGCTGGCACGGGCGGTTGAGCAATTATGGATTTTAATTCGTTTGCAGTGATACCGGGGCCTTCCATAACGAAATAACCAACCAAACTACTAAATAATATAATAATATAATATGGCCCTTTTCGTCTTGTCAGACGGTCTAGTGGAGGCTATTGCGTATTTTTTTGAGGTATTGTTTTTGCCGAACAGCTTCTCTCGTGGCTAATTCTACCAATGTTTGACAAACACACGCGGTCACATAATGAACAGGTCAGGCTCGCTGGTCCACAGGGTTTACCATCCTTTTTCATGAGTCTCTTCTCTTCTAAGTCCTGTCTTAGAGCAGTCTCAAATGTTGTTATACCGTTCCTTATACGTGCTCTCCATGATGTTCGATCACTTGCCAGATGTTGCCAGTCGTTTTCACAGATGGAGAAGTCTTTCAGAGATGATTTGCAGATATCTCTATATCGTAGTTTAGGTCTGCCGATTTGTCTTTTTCCGTGTTTTAGCTCGCCATATAGTATTTTCCTAGGAATGCGTTTTTCTTCCATCCGTTGGACATGCCCCAGCCATCTTAGACTTCGACTTCTGAGCATCGACATGATTGTTAGGGTCTTAGCACGTTGCAGGACAGTTAAGTTGGTTATTTTGTCCTGCCATTTGATGTGCATTATTTTGCGGAGACATCGCATGTGGAAGACATTTAGTCTTTTTTTCCTGGTTTGAGTATGTTGTCCAGGTTTCGGATCCATATAGTAGTGTGCTAAGCACACAAGTTTGATATATTAAGAGTTTAGTCTTTTGAGTTAGTTTCGTGTTGTTCCATGCCCTTTTTGTGAGTTTGCCGAAGGTCGTAGCTGCCTTACCAATTCGACAGTTTATTTCTTCATCAAGAGAGATGGTTTGCGTAACTGTGGATCCAAGATATGTAAATTTCTGTACTGATTCTAGTGGGCAGTCTTTTATAGTAATAGATATAGGTTTGAAGTCACCTTGATTTAGTATTACTGTCTTCTGAACATTAATTGACAGTGAAAAAAGGTCGCATGCTTTATCCAGGTTGTTGATCAGTGACTGTAGGGTGGCCTCACTATGAGCGACTAGGGCTGCATCGTCAGCAAATAAAAATTCTTTAAGTAGGGCAACATTTGTTTTGGTTTTTGCTCTTAGTCGTGCTAGGTTGAACAGTGAGCCATCTGGTCTAGTGCGAATGTAAATATCTCCTGAGCTGTTTTCGAAGGTGTAATTTAGGAGGGCAGCAAAAAATATACCAAAAAGGGTAGGGGCGAGGACACATCCCTGTTTCACTCCTTTGTTGACTTTGAAATTCTCTGATGGACTCCCATCAAAATGGACTTTGCCATTCATGTCTTCATGGAAGGAAATTATCAGCCTAAGTAATTTAGGAGGGCAGCCTATGCCTTCTAACACCTTGTAGTGACCATCTCTGTTTACTGTGTCGAATGCCTTTGTGAGATCCACAAAGGCAATATAGAGCGGCATATTTTGTTCCCGACATTTTTCCTGCAGTTGTCTAAGAGTGAAGATCATATCTATGGTTGATCTCCCGGGTCTGAAACCGCATTGGGACTCGGGAAGCACCCGTTCTGCAAGTCTATGCAGGCGATTAAGTACGACTCTAGCAAAAGCTTTGCCTGTTGTGCTAAGGAGAGAAATGCCTCTGTAATTATTGCAGTCGCCCCTGTCTCCTTTATTCTTGTACAGCGTTATAATCTTAGCATTTCTCATATCATGAGGTATTTCTCCTTGTCTCCAGCATTTGATTAACAGTTTGTATAGGTGTGGAAGTAGTACGATTAGGTTGTCCTTTAGTACATCTGTGGGAATGTTGTCATTTCCTGCAGCTTTTCCTCTTGAGAGGGCATTTATAGCGTCAGCAAGTTCGTTCATAGTAGGCTCAACATCCAGTTCAAACATTGTAGTATATTTGGGTATTGATTGTGCTAGAGCTGTGTTTGCTGGTCTGTCGTCACTGTATAGATTAGAGTAGTGTTCAACCCATCTTTGCATTTGTTGTCCCTTGTCAGTAATAGGTTCTCCAAACTTGGATTTTAGGGGGGCTAATTTTGTTATTTTTGGTCCAACGGCCTTAAATAACAAAACTATAACTGCGCTCTATCTACCTACGGCCAGAAACGGTTCTCAAAGAACGACTGGGTCGAAGAAAATGCAGCAAGACTAGACCCACTAATAGCTAATAAGAAAAAGGCTCTACTGAACTTCAATAATAATCCCAATCAAATCACCAAGGATCAGCTCAAACATGCGCAAGCCACCCTACAACGCGAAGCAAGAAGATGCGCAAACGAATACTGGAACAATCTATGCTCTGAAATACAAAAAGCCTCAGACAGGGGCGACTCAAAAACCATGCATGACAAAATAATATAATGGCATTATATAAAAACAGTCAAATTGTCGTTAGAACATCGGAAGGTCTGTCAGAATGGTTTCAGGTTACAGCAGGATTAAGACAATGATGTGTCCTCTCACCACTCCTCTTCATCATAATTATGGACAAAATAAATCAGGAAACAACCAACAATAAGGACAAATCAAATAATAACATAGAGGTAGAAAACTCCAACATAAACGAGCTACTATTCGCAGATGACCAATGCCTAATATATGAGGATGAAAACCTGCTACAACAGCATATAGCATCTCTAGATAAAAGCTGTGCAAACTACAGTATGAAAATTAACACAGCAAAAACAGAGGCTATGAGAATAAGCAAATTAAGACACCCATTAAACATTAAGATCAAAGATAAAGAAATAAAACAAGTATAGGAATTCATGTATTTAGGCACAATGTTCACAGTATATAGAACAACAACAACTTAAATGGTTTGGCCACCTGGTCAGAATGAATCCTCACAAATCACTATCAAGTGCGTTCTTCTCGAGAATGCATGGAAAAAGACCAAGAGGAAGACCCAGAAAAAGATGGATAGATGCAGTGACAGAGACATGTAACAACAAAGGAAAATAACTAATTTAGACAGTTCGAGCAGCTCAAGAACGACAAATGGTA
Source organism: Megaustenia siamemsis (assembly GCA_032433765.1). Lineage (NCBI taxonomy): Eukaryota > Metazoa > Mollusca > Gastropoda > Stylommatophora > Ariophantidae > Megaustenia > Megaustenia siamemsis. The sequence goes on from JAVIAB010000046.1 coordinate 61,336,031, forward strand.
TAAACCACGACACCTTTTAGGTATCAGTGAAATGAGAAAAGAGGAAGAGGAAGAAGTACTGTAAACTAGTAACAAACATTGCTACAACATGTGCTATGAACTAATCCCACCTTATAATATAAAACAAGCTTTGCTACAATATGTGCTATGAACTACTGCCGCCTTATAATCTAATAACAAACATTACTACAACATGTGCTATGAACTAATCCCACCTTATAATCTAATAACAAACATTACTACAACATGCTCTATGAACTACTGCCACCTTATAATCTAATAACAAACATTGCTACAACATGTGCTATGAACTAATCCCACCTTATAATATAAAACAAGCTTTGCTACAATATGTGCTATGAACTACTGCCACCTTATAATCTAATAACAAACATTACTACAACATGTGCTATGAACTAATCCCAACTTATAATATAAAACAAGCTTTGCTACAATATGTGCTATGAACTACTGCCACCTTATAATCTAATAACAAACATTGCTACAACATGTGCTATGAACTAATCCCACCTTATAATATAAAACAAGCTTTGCTACAATATGTGCTATGAACTACTGCCACCTTATAATCTAATAACAAACATTACTACAACATGCTCTATGAACTAATCCCAACTTATAATCTAATAACAAACATTACTACAACATGCTCTATGAACTACTGCCACCTTATAATCTAATAACAAACATTACTACAACATGCTCTATGAACTAATCCCACCTTATAATCTTATAACAAACATTACTACAACATGCTCTATGAACTACTGCCACCTTATAATCTAATAACAAACATTACTACAACATGCTCTATGAACTAATCCCACCTTATAATCTAATAATGAGCATTGCTACAACTATCTTTATCTATTGACCTTCAGCACCATGGCTAGCCTATAGCACTACACCCAGATGCTCTTTCTCTTTTTCTAAATTTCATTCTAGCAGTCTCAATCCTTGCAAAAAAACATTTATCAAATCTCACCATTTATCTCTATTCTGAGCAAGCATCTCAATCTCATTGAGGGAGCCGGTTCCTCCTGCCTTTGCCTCTCTGCTCAATTTTCTTCTCAGTGTTTCTCTGGGTCAGCCTCTTTTCCTTCTACCTGTTGTTTCCCACATGAGGCCTTGCTTTGATATTCGGTTATTATCTCTTCTCATTATATGTCCAACATATATCCGTCTTTTCTAGATTACTGATGATATTAGTGGTTGATTGGCGATTTCTCTAATTTCCTCGTTTGTTTTGAATTTGTTTTGTTATAAACTATTGCCATTTTGTAATCTAACATTGAGCATTGCTACAATATGTGCTATGATCTACTGCCAATTTGTAATCTAACAATGAGCATTGCTACAATATGTGCTATGATCTACTGCCAATTTGTAATCTAACAATGAGCATTGCTACAATATGTGCTATGATCTACTGCCAATTTGTAATCTAACAATGAGCATTGCTACAATAGGTGCCATGAACTACTACCATTTTATAATCTAGCAATGAGCATTGCTACAATATGTGCTATGATCTACTGCCATTTTGTAATCTAACAATGAGCATTGCTACAATATGTGCTATGAACTTCTGCCATTTTATAATCTAACAATGAGCATTGCTACAATATGTGCTATGAACTACTGCCATTTTGTAATCTAACAATGAGCACTGCTATAATAGGTGATATGAACTACTGCCATTTTATAATCTAACAATTAGCATTGCTACAATATGTGCTATGAACTACTGCCATTTTATAATCTAACAATGAGCATTGTTACAATAGGTGCTATGAATTACTGCCATTTTATAATCTAACAATGAGTATTGCTACAATAGGTGCTATGAACTACTGCCATTTTATAATCTAACAATGAGCATTGCTACAATATGTGCTATGAACTACTGCCATTTTATAATCTAACAATGAGCATTGCAACAATATGTGCTATGAACTACTGCCATTTTATAATCTAACAATGAGCATTGCAACAATATGTGCTATGAACTACTGCCATTTTATAATCTAACAATGAGCATTGCTACAATATGTGCTATGAACTACTGCCATTTTATAATCTAACAATGAGCATTGCTACAATATGTGCTATGAACTACTGCCATTTTATAATCTAACAATGAGTATTGCTACAATAGGTGCTATGAACTACTGCCATTTTATAATCTAACAATGAGCATTGCTACAATATGTGCTATGAACTACTGCCATTTTATAATCTAACAATGAGCATTGCAACAATATGTGCTATGAACTACTGCCATTTTATAATCTAACAATGAGCATTGCAACAATATGTGCTATGAACTACTGCCATTTTATAATCTAACAATGAGCATTGCTACAATATGTGCTATGAACTACTGCCATTTTATAATCTAGCAATGAGCATTGCTACAATATGTGCTATGAACTACTGCCATTTTATAATCTAACAATGAGCATTGCAACAATATGTGCTATGAACTACTGCCATTTTATAATCTAACAATGAGCATTGCTACAATATGTGCTATGAACTACTGCCATTTTGTAATATAACAATGAGCATTGCTACAATATGTGCTATGAACTTCTGCCATTTTATAATCTAACAATGAGCATTGCTACAATATGTGCTATGAACTACTGTCATTTTGTAATCTAACAATGAGTATTGCTACAATATGTGCTATGAACTACTGTCATTTTATAATCTAACAATGAGTATTGCTACGATATGTGCTATGAACTACTGCCATTTTGTAATATAACAATGAGTACTGCTACGATATGTGCTATGAACTACTGCCATTTTATAATCTAACAATGAGCATTGCAACAATATGTGCTATGAACTACTGCCATTTTATAATCTAACAATGAGCATTGCAACAATATGTGCTATGAACTACTGCCATTTTATAATCTAACAATGAGCATTGCTACAATATGTGCTATGAACTACTGCCATTTTATAATCTAACAATGAGCATTGCTACAATATGTGCTATGAACTACTGCCATTTTATAATCTAACAATGAGCATTGCAACAATATGTGCTATGAACTACTGCCATTTTATAATCTAACAATGAGCATTGCTACAATATGTGCTATGAACTACTGCCATTTTATAATCTAACAATGAGCATTGCTACAATATGTGCTATGAACTTCTGCCATTTTATAATCTAACAATGAGCATTGTTACAATAGGTGCTATGAATTACTGCCATTTTATAATCTAACAATGAGTATTGCTACAATAGGTGCTATGAACTACTGCCATTTTATAATCTAACAATGAGCATTGCTACAATATGTGCTATGAACTACTGCCATTTTATAATCTAACAATGAGCATTGCAACAATATGTGCTATGAACTACTGCCATTTTATAATCTAACAATGAGCATTGCAACAATATGTGCTATGAACTACTGCCATTTTATAATCTAACAATGAGCATTGCTACAATATGTGCTATGAACTACTGCCATTTTATAATCTAACAACGAGCATTGCTACAATATGTGCTATGAACTACTACAACCTTCTTTTAAGAAAACAACCACATTTTTTTAAAACCACTAACGTGTATTTTAATAACAAATATAACTTCAAAATGTGATGTTGCTACATATGCACAATTAATCATCACTACCTTACAATCAAACAATGCTACAACACATGCTATGAGCTACTGTAAACTTATAATATATCAGTGAGCATTCCTGCAGCATGAGTGATAATACAGCACAACCTTGCATTCTATCAAACTTAAGCACTTTCAGAAGCTTACCTTCCCAGTTTACTTCCCTCAGCGACTACTGAATTGTCATAAACTTCCACGTAATCAACACATTCTTGATATGGATGCTCAAAATTGAATTCATCGAATGTGAGACGAATGAGAAAGCCAGGTGGGGCAAATATATACCATGTACAGTTGACTCCATGAGGGTACGGGTTAGGATGCCCAGGACTGGAGATAAGAGATGTGTTTGCACGATACACTCCTCCACATTGTGCAGGCCCTGTTACAAAATTGTTTAATGTATTGTTTTTCTTTGTTATAGAATGTCTAGAACATTTGTCACAGGAAATTGATATATTCAACTTCATCATTCTAGGAGTTTAGGAAGTTATTGTTCTTCCTCAAGGTTGTTACCTCACCTAACTCTGTTAGAAAGAAATTCATTCAATTCATTCAATGCGGCAGTCTTCACCTATGACAACTTCAAAGGGTTCCACAGACGAGAGGAGACATGAGCTGCTGCTATTGATCTGGAGTATGCATACAACAGAGTACCATTTGAATACCTCATGCACATGCTCCTCAAACTGGCAGTGCACCCCTTTCTTGTAATAAGGATTGCTGCAGCACTGTTTTAAAGGAACGTGATACTCAGATGATGATGTTGGTCATCCATTTGTCCAGGGCTGCCACAAGCCTCACCATTGTCATCAGTTCTATTTAATGTGTATACAATAATGATCACGAAACAAGAACTGGATGGGAGAGGAAGAACTATGACCTTTGCTAATGACAGTCTAGTATATTGACAGGAAAGAGACAGATGGGAAATCACCACCACTCTGCAAAATGAACTTGATCGCATCTCTTCCTGTTGTGAAGTATCAGGTCCCTTGGTTATTCCTACTAAAGCATCAGTTGCATGGTTCTTTAACAATCATATCGTTAATGCATACATAGTTAATTAATACATACCCTTCCGTTCCAGGGACTAGTCCTCACACCAATCGAGTACACACTAGCAATTCTTACTGTCAGTATGACGCAAATTGACAGAAATTAGTGATGAGCAGTGTAGTTTTGATAGAGATAAAGGAACAAGCAATGCCATATACATCATAAGATCTTTAGTAGAAAGAGCCATAGAAGTGAAAACAGATCTATACCTATGTTTCATAGATTATACCAAAACATTTGACAAAGTAAAGCACCAAGAAATAATCAAAATGTTAAAAAGAATAAACGTAGACAGCAAAGATCTAAGAATAATAAATAACAAACTGGCAACAAACTGTGGCCATAAGAATTGGAAACCAATTGGGAATGTTTCAACAAATAAAACAGGGTGTTAGACAAGGTTGTGTGCTGTCACCAGATTTGTTTAATATTTATAGTGAGATTATTTTAAGATCCATAAGGGGCATGTCTGGAATAATAATTGGAGGTCATAATATAAATAATCTAAGGTATGCTGATGATACAGTCTTAATCGCTAAGAGTGAAAATGAGTTACAAGAAATGTTAGACATTATAGTGAAAGAAAGCAAAAATAAAGGACTCAGCCTTAATAGCAAAAAGACAGAAGTAATGGTAACAACAAAGAAAAAGACATTACCTCAGTGCAAAAAAAAGACAAGTGGAACAATATTAAAACAGGTAAATAAATTTAAATATTTGTGAACTTTGTTAACCTCAGACAGAAGATGTACAAAAGAGGTGAGATGCAGAATGGCTCAGGCAAAAGCAGCTTTCGAGAAATGAGGAAGATACTATGCAATCCATTTTTGACAATAGAAACAAGAAAAAGAGTTCTTAAATTATGTAGAGCCAGTCTTAACATATGGATGTGAATCATGGACAATAGGACAAAAAACAAGAAAATCACTGGAGTCTGTTGAAATGTGGTTTCACAGAAGAATATTTAGATTACCATAGACAGCAAAGAAGAGTAATGAAAACGTTCTGAAAGAACCCAAAGCAAAAAGAGAGCTAATTTCCAATATTAGGAAGAAACAATCATCATTTTCTGGCCATGTAATAAGAAGAGAATAGCTGGAATATATTGTAACAACTGGGAAAATTGAGGGACGAAGAGATAGAGGGAAGCAACGAGAAAAGATACCAGACAGCTTAAGAAATAGAAAATAACTGTCTAGATCAAAAGTTGTGGAGAGACATGATCACCTATGCCAGCAGGCCCGGTACTTGATGATGATGATCGTTAATACTGAAACACAGGTGGTATAAATGGGAACTGATGAGGTGACCAGGGACAGGTTGAAGACGCATCTTGCAGTTAAGTTTGATTGCAGCCTGTGTTTTCAGGACCACGTCAACCATGTGATAAAAATAAACCCCGCCCAGGATTACCCGACTTGAAGGTCATAGCAGTTGAAAACATCTAGCAGAGGTTACTTACCCTTCTGTTCCAGGGGCTAGTCCTCACACCAATTGAGTACACACGAACAATTCTTACTGTCAGTATGACGCAAATTGACAGGCTGGAGAAAATACAGAATGAAGCTAGGCGCATTATCTTGGGATGTACAAGGGATACTCCCTGTGTAGCAATGAGGCATCTTCTTGATTTTCCAACCATGGATGACAGAATCAAGATCTGGAGGGCACGAGTAAACCTGAAGATAAGCGCAGATAAAGAGCATCCGTTGCACCACGAGCTCAACACTGGGAAGGTGTCCTGCTAATAAGAGGCATATCATGGATAGGCCGAACAGATGATGTCATCAAACAGGTCTGTGGGCTTACCAATATCAACGCTGGTGAGGAGTGGATACCGGTGCCGACATCATTCAGGGGGACATTCTCGTGTATTGTCACACTCAACAGGTACTGTAGGGAACAGAACTCGGTCGTGGTCAATGTGGAGGTCAACAGTCTCATCTGGGATAACACCATTGAGAAAAATGCAGTTATCTATACAGACGGACCTGTAATTTGACACAAATGGAGTGCATGGGCATTTACAGCATGCTTGGCAGGCTGAATAGTCAGAGGACAGTGGTGCATACGTTATGACCACGAGTAGCATGATGATGAAGGTGATGGCAGTGACCAGGGCATTCATCTGATTAGAGTCCCAAGACTACACCCATGCCAACATACTGAGTGATTCGATGAGCATGATAAAAAAAAAACACAGTGGAGACGGGCTATGTACGCTGTCAATAGGTAGAGTCATTGCAGAAGTAAAAAATGCACAGGTCACCTATGTCAGTTTCCCTGGACATGCTGGAGTACGGAGAAATTAAAGAACGGACAGGTTGGCTAGCTGCACTGTCGTTGAAGAGGATCAACCAATGGATTGAGCGGACATCATCAATGCCTTCTGAGATTTGGGAAGGGGACAGGATTTCAACAACATTGAGTTCACGTCACTCCTTCGGATGAAAGAGATGAGAGTTGAGATGGGCACAGTCAGAAACAAGAAACTCAGTGAAAGATTTATCAACACAGAACTGGAGTTGTCAGTCGCTGGACACTGCGGGACATGATGAAGAGGGGATCTGAGCACCTATGTACATGTTCGGAGTGCAATGGTAATGACCTGCAAATAACTCAATAATTCGTTTCATTTTTTCTTCTTTCCAGGGTCAGAAATATCCATTGAGCATTATGATAAAAATGTATCTTCAACTTTGGCATGATGATAAAAAGCATATGTTCAACTTGGGCATGATGATAATAAACATATTTTCAACTGTTGCGTAATGATAAAAAATGTATGTTCAACTGTGGCATGATGATAATAATTATGTTTAATTTGAACATGATGATAAAAATGTAAGTGAAACTATGGTGTAATGAAAAAAATGCATGATCAACTGTGGCATGATGATAAAAATCTATGTTCACCTGTGACGTAATGATAAAAATGTATGTTCACCTGTGACGTAATGATAAAAATGTATGTTCATCTGTGACGTAATGATAAAAATGTATGTTCAACTATGGGATGATTTTTAAAGTGTATGTTCAACTGTGGCATTATGATAACATTTTTATGTTCATCTGTGTGATAATGATAAAAATGTATGTTCAACTGTGGCGTCATGATAAAAATGTATGTTTAACTGTAGCATTGTGGTAAAACTTGTATTTGGTATGACTAAAAGACATACTTGTTTATGGTATGATCAAATTTAGTCACTTGTTGTTTTAGACTAAATTCTGTCCAGTCATGAGATTTATTTCTTTAATAAATGTTAGTTAAGATATTACACAATTTTTTTATCACTCAGTGTCATTGGTAACAAATTTAATTAATCTTAGAAGATAAAGATTTCTTGCTGGTTCAGGTCTGCTAAGGAGGTAAGAATATTTAACAAATTTTGATAATGTAAGGAGATAAGGATCTTTAACAAGGTTTGATAATGTAAAAAGATAAGGAGCTTTAACAAGTCTGATAATGTAAGGAGATAAGGATTTTAAACAAGTTTTAATAATGTAAGGCGATAAGGATCTTTAACAAGGCTTGATAATGTAAAAAGATAAGGAGCTTTAACAAGTTTGATAATATAAGGAGATAAGGATCATTAACAAGTTTTGATAATGTAAAAAGATAAGGAGCTTTAACAAGGTTTGATAATGTAAAAAGATAAGGAGCTTTAACAAGTCTGATAATGTAAGGAGATAAGGATTTTAAACAAGCTTTAATAATGTAAGGCGATAAGGATCTTTAACAAGGTTTGATAATATAAGGAGATAAGGATCATTAACAAGTTTTGATAATGTAAAAAGATAAGGATCTTTAACAAGGTTTGATAATATAAGGAGATAAGGATCATTAACAAGTTTTGATAATGTAAAAAGATAAGGATCTTTAACAAGGTTTGATAATATAAGGCGATAAGGATCATTAACAAGTTTTGATAATGTAAAAAGATAAGGAGCTTTAACAAGTCTGATAATGTAAGGAGATAAGGATTTTAAACAAGTTTTAATAATGTAAGGCGATAAGGATCTTTAACAAGGTTTGATAATGTAAGCAGATAAAGATAAAGGTAAAGTACGAGACTTGAACCGGCGTCTTAGCACGCGAGTTTCCACCCATATGTGCTCGGCCGCCTATCCAGAAATGTTCGGAGATTTCTGTATAGTGTCGCCTCAAGCATCGAAACTCAGATGCGATGAAACATTCCTCACCTTCCCAGGGTAATACCCTGGTACCCATTTCTGCCAACGGCAGGGTCGACCGTGGGGGTATATTCCAACCACGAGTACAATTCACACTGCTCCCAGCGGGAATCAAACACGGGTTGTCCGAACGTCGGAAAGCACATAAGAAGCTTTAACAAGTTTTGTTAATGTAAGAAGATAAGGATCTTTAACAAGTTTTGTTAATGTAAGAAAATAAGGATCTTTAACAAGTTTTGTTAATGTAAGAAGATAAGGATCTTTAACAAGGTTTGATAATGTAAGAAGATAAGGATCTTTAACAAGGTTTGATAATGTAAGAAGATAAGGATCTTTAACAAGTTTTGTTAATGTAAGAAGATAAGGATCTTTAACAAGGTTTGATAATGTAAGAAGATAAGGATCTTTAACAAGGTTTGATAATGTAAGAAAATAAGGATCTTTAACAAGTTTTGATAATGTAAGAAGATAAGGATCTTTAACAAGGTTTGATAATGTAAAAAGATAAGGATCTTTAACAAGTTTTGATAATGTAAGAAGATAAGGATCTTTAAAATGTTTTGATAATGTAAGAAGATAAGGATCTTTAACAAGTTTTGATAATGTAAGGACATAGGGATCTTTAAAAAGTTTTGATAATGTAAGGAAATAGTGATCTTTAAAAAGTTTTGATAATGTATGAAGATAAGGATCTTTAACAAGTTTTGATAATGTAAGAAGATAAGGATCTTTAACAAGTTTTGATAATGTATGAAGATAAGGATCTTTAACAAGTTTTGATAATGTAAGGACATAGGGATCTTTAAAAAGTTTTGATAATTTAAGAAGATAAGAATCTTTAACAAATTTTGATAATGTTAGGAGATAGTGATCTTTAAAAAGTTTTGATAATGTAAGAAGATAAGGATCTTTAACAAGTTTTGATTATGTAAGGAGATAGCCTATCTTTAAAATGTGTTGATAATGTAAAGAGATAGGGATCTTTAACAAGTTTTGTTAATGTAAGAAGATAAGGATCTTTAACAAGGTTTGATAATGTATGAAGATAAGGATCTTTAACAAGTTTTGTTAATGTATGAAGATAAGGATCTTTAACAAGTTTTAATAATATTAGCCTGATATTGATTTTCAACAAGTTTTAACAATGTGAAGAGGCAGGAAGCTTATGACTATGTAACAATTATTAACTTATTTAGATAGTTTAAGGATGCAGACAATTTGATAAAGTAAGAATCTTTGGTGTTCAAGATGGCGTCCGCATGTGGACAGTTTTTTTCCGTTACAGCGTGTGTTGTTTTGAAATACGCCGGTTACACGCGGTGTGCTTCTTGGACTTAATGTTCTGCTCATGCCTGCTGCAGTTGTTTAACTTTTGACAGGCTGGTGGATGGTGGAAATTCTCATTGTTAAGTGGGTATTTATCTTCTTTTCATTCGAGATTGACCTATTGGTGATAGGTCATTGTATCTCACAGTCGCGCCAGGCAGATGGAAATGTCCATTCCGACTTGTACAAAGTCTGTGACGGTGGATGGGGCGGATGAATCAGAAATGATCAACGGCCCAGAAAGCGAAAACAGCAAAGTGTGTGGTACACAAGAGGCATGTTCAGGACACGAAAGACAGATGTTGCTGACCACCGTGAAAGAGATTAGAGCCTCATCATGTACTAGTCCAGAGAAAGCCATGGAGAGGAATTCTAACTTATGCCAGAAGAAATATCTTAAAATATGTTCATGGAATGTTAGGACTCTTTATCAAGAAAGGAAATTGGAAAATCTGATTCAAGAAGCAGAACGAATAAACACAGATATTTTAGGCATATCGGAAACAAGATGGAAAGAATGTGAGTACATAGAGGACGAAAAATATACATTTATATACTCGGGAAACACAACAGGACATCAAAGGTGGGTAGGAATACTGATAAAAAGAGAGCTACAAAAATATGTAAGTAACCACTGAACATACAGTGATAGGATTATACTACTCAAGTTGAAAGCAAAACCATTCGACATAGCAATAATACAGACATATGCACCTACTCAAGACTACACAGATGAACAAATAGAAGCATACAATGAAAATCTAAATACAATTATGAAGAAAGTGAAATCTTCAGACATCTTGATTGTAATGGGTGACATGAACGCTAAAGTAGGAAAAGGTAGATATAAGACCATTATAGGAAATCATGGTTTAGGTAAAAGAAATGACAGAGGAAAAAAATTAATACAATTATGTGAAAAAAACAGGCTGATAATATGTAACACCTACTTTGAGCAAGAGCAAAGGTAACTATACACATGGAAAAGCCCTGGAGATAAGAAGAGGAATCAAATAGATTACATAATGATAAAAGAAAGGTTCCGTAACAGCGTAAAGAAAGCCAAAACCTACCCAGGAGCAGATATTAATTCAGATCGTAATCCTGTAATGATTAAAATGAAACTCAAACTAAAGAGAAACAAGCAAAAGTCTAATTCATCAACAATACCACTAGATATAACAGCTTTAAATCAAAAAGATATTAAAGATACTTATACAATACAAGTAAAGAACATATACAAGAAGCTGCTAGAAGAAGGAATTGAGCAATACAGAAGAGAAAATCCTGATGAAAAAGTCACAACCAAATGGCAATGCATAAAGAAAAGCATACATGAGACCTGCGACACCTTACCCAAAAGAGAAAAGAGCAAAAAAACAAAAATGGATAACTAACACCATCTTAGAAAAAAATGGAAGAATGGAGACAAGCGAAGAACACGGCCCAATACAATAAAATAGATAATGAAATATGCAAAATGTGCACAAAGGCAAAATAGAACTGGTTCAGCCAAAAATGGGGAGCCGCGATAGCTCAGTGGTTAGTGAACTGGACTACAAAGGACAAGGGGTAGGGTTCGATCCCAACCGACGGCTTCCGGGTTCACCCAGCCTTAAAATGGGTACCAGATTTTTTCTGGGAAAGTAAAGCAGCACGGGCGTGATACCGACCACATTACCCCAAAAATCATGTGCTGTAGGTCTGTAAAGTATAGGGTCACTAACACCATATTTCCCTATACGCCACTTGGCGTGACGGGGGTACTTTACTTTACTTTTTCAGCCAAAAATGTATAGAAATAGAAACTATGGAAAGCAAACAAGACTTAAGAGGAATGCACACAGAAATAATGAATGACTAATAAAAATAGAAAAGCCACAGAAGGTGGATGCGATGTAGACAAAAAAGAAAAAATGCTAACAGACAAAAAAGATATAATAAATAGATGGCAGGAATATATAACAGAACTATTTCATGATCAAAGAACAAGAAACCAGTTATAAAATGTACATCAGGCTATAAAATCTTAAAATCTGAGGTGGAAAAAGCTGTAAAAACAATGAAAAAGGGAAAAGCAGCATGACCTGACAGCATACAAATAGAGATGATACAGGCACTTGAAGATTTTGGCATTTAGGTGATTACAGACATATAAAACGATATATACCACACAGGATACATACCAAATGAACTAAATATATTAACTTCAAAACAAATAACAACAGGGCTCAAAATGAGAATTGCAAAATGTTATATCTTCTCAACATTCCTGTATGGTGCAGAAACATGGACATTAGACAAGAAAACAGAAGAGAAAATTGAAGCCTTTGAAATGTGGATTTATAGAACAATAGGTAGAACTGGATGGAAAGAAAAGAAAACAAATGATGAAGTCTTAAGAAACTAACAATGAAAAGAGAACTCCTAAACACAATTCAAACAAGACAAATGAGATTTTTGGACCATGTTAAAAGAAACAACCACTTGCTAAAAGCAATCTTGGAAGGGGAAATACAAGGTAAAAGAGGCAGAGGCAGAACAAGACTAATATGGGCTAGTAACACCAAAAGATGGACAAGACAACCTATGACAATCTGCACCATCAAGGCAAGAGACAGAGTGGAATGGCGCTCCATCGTAGCCAGTCATCGATGCGGGGACGGCACTCAATGATGATAATGATTATTATTAGCATTAGAATTATTATTAGCATTAGTATTATTATTAGCATTAGTATTATTATTAGCTTTAGCATTATTATTATTATTATTAGCATTAGTATTATTATTAGCATTAGTATTATTATTATTATTAGCATTAGTATTATTATTATTAGCATTAGTATTATTATTATTAGCATTAGTATTATTATTAGCATTAGTATTATTATTATTAGCATTAGTATTATTATTAGCATTAGTATTATTATTAGCATTAGTATTATTATTAGCATTAGTATTACTATTATTATTAGCATTATTATTATTATTATTAGCTTCAGTATTATTATTAGCATTAGTATTATTATTATTATTAGCATTATTATTATTATTAGCATTAGTATTATTATTAGCATTAGTATTATTATTATTTTTAGCATTATTATTATTATTAGCATTATTATTATTATTAGCATTAGTATTATTATTAGCATTAGTATTATTATTAGCATTAGTATTATTATTAGCATTAGTATTATTATTATTATTAGCATTATTATTATTATTAGCATTAGTATTATTATTAGTATTATTATTAGCATTATTATTATTATTAGCATTAGTATCATTAGCATTATTAGCATTATTAGCATTATTATTATTATTAGCATTAGTATTATTATTAGCATTAGTATTATTATTAGCATTAGTATTATTATTATTATTAGCATTATTATTATTATTAGCATTAGTATTATTATTAGTATTATTATTAGCATTATTATTATTATTAGCATTAGTATTATTAGCATTATTAGCATTATTATTATTATTAGCATTAGTATTATTTTTTGCATTAGTATTATTATTATTATCAGTATTATTATTAGCATTAGTATTATTATTATTATCAGTATTATTATTAACATTAGTATTATTATTAGCATTAGTATTATTATTAGCATTAGTATTATTATTAGCATTAGTATTATTATTAGCATTAGTATTATTGTTAGCATTAGTATTATTATTTGCATTAGTATTATTGTTTGCATTAGTATTATTATTTGCATTAGTATTATTATTTGCATTAGTATTATTGTTTGCATTAGTATTATTATTTGCATTAGTATTATTATTACTAAAGTAAAGGTTGCCTCCCCTGCCTTGCTTGACGTATGGGGAATATGTTGCTAGTGACAATATTTTCTATGACCAAGGCACATTTTTGAGTGATGTGGTCGGTATCACGTCAGGCCGCCTTTACTTATTATAACAATGTTTGGTACCCATTTTAGAGGCTAGGTGAACCAGCGAGCCTTGTCAGTCACAAAAAAAATCCGCCACTGCTGAAGATCGAATCCTGATCCTTCCGGTCAGGAAGCGAGCACTAACCACTCAGCCACCGAGGCTCCAGTATTATTGTTGTTACTAGACCTCGGAATTTTATGACGTCATTTTTTTCTTGGCATATATTTTTTTTTTAAATCCAAGTTAATTTCAACGTCTCATGACTTTCTGAGCACTCTAACGCTGTTTCTATTGGCCAAAAAAATGCATATTTTGACCATAGTTTTGTTTTAGTTCATATTTAGGCCAACATGGGAAATTAAATGCATATTTATGGTTATATTATTCATATTTGTCGTCATTTTAGGAACAATCAACTTAGGAACTTTCATTTGGATGACCCTTTTATTAAGCGGAGACAATGAGGTTTTGTAATTTTGTTGCTAAGAAACACGTAAACTTGAGTGAATAAATACAGCGTGTCTGTAACTCAGACAACGTCATTGGAAATAAATATTTAGATGGTAAATTATAGACCACTTTAAGTTTATTTACCATTTGTCAGTATTAACACTCCGCATTCAAATATAAAATGGACCTTTGGCCAAAATAAGCACAGAGCAGCAGTGCACAGGAGTGACAGTAATGTCAAGTAAGTTTTCTCTGAAGTGAGACCTCAAACATGCATACTATTGCAAGTGGGTGCACTGTTTGAAGTGGAGACAACACAACCAGACTCTCCTTTGGTGTGAAGGCAATCGCAGATACTGAGGGGGAATAAATGTGTGCAAACATTGAATAAAAGCTCAAGTCAGAGAGATACAGGGCTTCAGAAATTGATCGTCAACAAAGACAAAGACGTGAAAGCAGAGAACGACACGAAGGATGTAGATGTTTTACATGATAAATTAACGTCATTTTTACTAGTAAATCAGTAATTAATTTATGTTATATTTCGGTCTATTTTACATTTTTAGGTCATAAATACCCAGCATATTTCGATCAGGTCATTTTTAGGTCATAAATACCCAGCATATTTCGATCGGGTCATTTTTTAGGTAATAAATATCCAAGCCATAATTATTAATATTATTATTGTTATTCAAACTCTAGAGAATTGTTCGGCAAGAGGTCAATAGAAAATATAAAGAACGGCATAGATAGAAAGGAGAGACATGATCACCTACGTCAGCACGCATAGCTCTTGATAATGATTGTGCTATATTGATTGTTGTAGTTATGAGATCTCCGCAATATGTGCCACTTTGGCACGCAAGGTTTCTGTTTTCGAGATTATGGTTCTGCCCTATGTGCCGTCTCTGGCTCGAAAGGACATTAGATAGATAGTTACGAAATGATTACTATTAAATTACTGTTTTCTTATCACTTTCATTATTATTATACCCTCATTGTTAGTTTTATTATATTTCGTTTGATTTGGCTTTGTTCCATGAAGTAATATCACTGCAGCGAGGACTCTCCCATATCCGCTCAGTTGCTCCTTCCAAAGGCTATTGCTTGGCTGATCATGGATTTATTCGATTCCTTCTCCAGAATTACTATTTATCATTATCATGCTGCTTGTCCTTTTCAGAATCGTACTCTCATCACGTACCTTCTTAAAGAATCTCTGTCTCTAGCCAGATCTCCATCAGAACCTTACTCTCATCACATCCCAAATGAAAGAATCTCTGTCTCTAGCCAGATCTCCATCAGAACCTTACTCTCATCACATCCCAAATGAAAGAATCTCTGTCTCTAGCCAGATCTCCATCAGAACCTTCCTCTCATCACGTATTTTCTAAAAGAATCTCGGTCTCTAGCTAGATCTCCGTCAGAACGTTACTCTCATCAAATCACTTCTGAAAGAATCTCTATTTCTAGCCAGATATCCATCAGAACCTCACTCGCATCACATCCCAAATGAAAGAATCTCTGTCTCTAGCCAGATCTCCATCAGAACCTTACTCTCATCACATCCCAAATGAAAGAATCTCTGTCTCTAGCCAGATATCCATCAGAACCTCACTCTCATCACATTCCAAATGAAAGAATCTCTGTCTCTAGTCAGATCTCCATCAGAACCTCACTCTCATCACATCCCAAATGAAAGAATCTCTGTCTCTAGTCAGATCTCCATCAGAACCTCACTCTCATCACATTCCAAATGAAAGAATCTCTGTCTCTAGTCAGATCTCCATCAGAACCTCACTCTCATCACATCCCAAATGAAAGAATCTCTGTCTCTAGTCAGATCTCCATCAGAACCTCACTCTCATCACATTCCAAATGAAAGAATCTCTGTCTCTAGTCAGATCTCCATCAGAACCTCACTCTCATCACATCCCAAATGAAAGAATCTCTGTCTCTAGTCAGATCTCCATCAGAACCTCACTCTCATCACATTCCAAATGAAAGAATCTCTGTCTGTAGCCAGATCTCCATCAGAACCTCACTCTCATCACATTCCAAATGAAAGAATCTCTGTCTGTAGCCAGATCTCCATCAGAACCTCACTCTCATCACATCCCAAATGAAAGAATCTCTGTCTGTAGCCATATCTTTTTATGCTCCTCTTTTGCCAATTAAATTCAAGGAATCTTTGTTATCTTGAAACCATCTTCTAAGTCGAGCCGATTTCACCCTATCCCACCATGCCTTCCATTATTGTTCCTTCTAGCCCACTGTGACCTTTATGTGGACGTAGTATTTACAGATCTTCTCAAATGCTGTTATTTATAAACATGTCACTTCAATGTTTTAATGTCTGCTTTATGATTATTTCTGTATTATTACTATTATTAATACTGGTGTTATTATTGTTGATATTTCTATTAATATTATCGTAATGGCTGTTATTATGATTGCTATTCTCACCCAAAACAATGCCTTCTTTCCACTCTAACATGTTTTCACAATCGCCAAGTAGAATACCTTGTACCACCGGCTTCCTCAGTATAGACCCAATGGTGGTGACAGTGCGTACAAGAGCCTCCACAAAGTCGATGGATTGGGACCAGAGAGAAGGTCACGTTAAACTTGTTCAAATCAATGCACTGGGCTACATGTCCCACAAAATACTGCTACCTAATTTATTACGACTGTCATTACTTCAAATGATACCAAATGCTGCCACACTTCGACTGTCATTACTTCAAATGATACCAAATGCTGCCACACTTCGACTGTCATTACTTCAAATAATACCAAATTCTGCCACACTTCGACTGTCCTGATTTCAAATAATACCAAATGCCACACTTCGACTGTCTTTAATACCAAATTCTGCCACACTTCGACTGTCATTATTTCAAATTATACCAAATTCTGCCACACTTCGACTGTCATTACTTCAAATTATATCAAATTCTGCCACACTTCGACTGTCATTACTTCAAATTATACCAAATTCTGCCACACTTCGACTGTCATTACTTCAAATTATACCAAATTCTGCCTCACTTCGACTGTCATTACTTCAAATAATACCAAATTCTGCCACACTTCGACTGTCCTGATTTCAAATAATACCAAATGCCACACTTCGACTGTCTTTAATACCAAATTCTGCCACACTTCGACTGTCATTATTTCAAATTATACCAAATTCTGCCACACTTCGACTGTCATTACTTCAAATTATACCAAATTCTGCCACACTTCGACTGTCATTACTTCAAATTATACCAAATTCTGCCTCACTTCGACTGACATTCCTTCAAATAATACCAAATTCTGCCATACTTCGACTGTCATTACTTCAAATTATATCAAATTCTGCCACACTTCGACTGTCATTACTTCAAATTATATCAAATTCTGCCTCACTTCGACTGACATTCCTTCAAATAATACCAAATTCTGCCTCACTTCGACTGTCATTAGTTCAAATAATACCAAATGCCACACTTCGACTGTCTTTAATACCAAATTCTGCCACACTTCGACTGTCATTACTTCAAATTATACCAAATTCTGCCTCACTTCGACTGTCATTACTTCAAATAATACCAAATTCTGCCACACTTCGACTGTCCTGATTTCAAATAATACCAAATGCCACACTTCGACTGTCTTTAATACCAAATTCTGCCACACTTCGACTGTCATTATTTCAAATTATACCAAATTCTGCCACACTTCGACTGTCATTACTTCAAATTATATCAAATTCTGCCACACTTCGACTGTCATTACTTCAAATTATACCAAATTCTGCCACACTTCGACTGTCATTACTTCAAATTATACCAAATTCTGCCTCACTTCGACTGTCATTACTTCAAATAATACCAAATTCTGCCACACTTCGACTGTCCTGATTTCAAATAATACCAAATGCCACACTTCGACTGTCTTTAATACCAAATTCTGCCACACTTCGACTGTCATTATTTCAAATTATACCAAATTCTGCCACACTTCGACTGTCATTACTTCAAATTATACCAAATTCTGCCACACTTCGACTGTCATTACTTCAAATTATACCAAATTCTGCCTCACTTCGACTGACATTCCTTCAAATAATACCAAATTCTGCCATACTTCGACTGTCATTACTTCAAATTATATCAAATTCTGCCACACTTCGACTGTCATTACTTCAAATTATATCAAATTCTGCCTCACTTCGACTGACATTCCTTCAAATAATACCAAATTCTGCCTCACTTCGACTGTCATTAGTTCAAATAATACCAAATGCCACACTTCGACTGTCTTTAATACCAAATTCTGCCACACTTCGACTGTCATTACTTCAAATTATACCAAGTGGCACACTTCTCGAGCGTCAGAGAGTATAGATCTCGTATGTTCTTGAAAGTCACCAGCCTAAACAATTCCAAGAGAGTACAGATCTCGTATGTTCTTGAAAGTCTACAGCTTAAACAATTCCAAGAGAGTACAGATGTCGTATGTTCTTGAAAGTCACCAGCTTAAACAATTCCAAGAGAGTACAGATCTCGTATGTTCTTGAAAGTCACCAGCCTAAACAATTCCAAGAGAGTAACAGATCTCGTATGTTCTTGAAAGTCACCAGGTTAAACAATTCCAAGAGAGTACAGATGTCGTATGTTCTTGAAAGTCACCAGCTTAAACAATTCCAAGAGAGTACAGATCTCGTATGTTCTTGAAAGTCTCCAGTTAATTAAACAATTCCAAGAGAGTACAGATCTCGTATGTTCTTGAAAGTCATCAGCTTAAACAATTCTAATAAAGTACAGATCTCGTATGTTCTTGAAAGTCATCAGCTTAAACAATTCTAATAAAGTACAGATCTCGTATGTTCTTGAAAGTCTCCAGCTTAATTAAACAATTCCAAGAGAGTACAGATCTCGTATGTTCTTGAAAGTCACCAGCTTAAACAATTCCAAGAGAGTACAGATCTCGTATGTTCTTGAAAGTCACCAGCCTAAACAATTCCAAGAGAGTAACAGATCTCGTATGTTCTTGAAAGTCACCAGGTTAAACAATTCCAAGAGAGTACAGATGTCGTATGTTCTTGAAAGTCACCAGCTTAAACAATTCCAAGAGAGTACAGATCTCGTATGTTCTTGAAAGTCTCCAGCTTAATTAAACAATTCCAAGAGAGTACAGATCTCGTATGTTCTTGAAAGTCTCCAGCCTAAACAATTTTGTGCTCTGCGGTTTTGTTGATGCTCGTGACTTGATCACTTTAGACTTGTTTACTTTAACTGAACACCAAGAAGCGCATCACATTTTGCCAATAAGGAAACATAGAAGACAGAGGAAGGGGTGAATACGGAAAAAAAACAAGGAGAATAAAAACAGAAAGAGAAACAAAAAGAATATGTTGAAGAAAAGTAAAATAAAAGAAAAAGATTGATAATAAAAAAGCAAGCAGAAAAAAGGCAGCAAGAGAAGATCAAGAAAAGGGTGAAAAAGATAGAAGAAATAGAAGAACAAGTAGATGAACAAATGCAAAATAAGAAAAGATGAAGGCACAGAAAAGAACAATAATGTATAAAATTAATAGCCCTGTTATCTATGTTTTTATTTTCTATGTTGCGTTGTTTTTGTTGTTATCTAATTATTGTCTGAAGTTGTCTAGACCTGTTATTGCCCTCAAACATGTGACCTTTACATGCTAATGTCAGGTTAACCGCGGTCACGTTTTCTACCATTTTTCATTTCGTATCTTGTTGGCGTCTCACGTTACCACGTTCGTCTCGGTACAGAATACGAAATGATATTTGTATATAGGCACTAATGGGTCTGTGCTGTATGTGTTGATATCGTGAAGGGGCGTTTTGTAAATTAGAGGAGGGAGGATATCATTGACTAGTCTGGCTGTGATTGCGCGAACATGGAATCGTTATCATTTGTTGATGTTTGATGACACACTATGGTAACTTGATGGATTCTTCTCTCAGCTTTAGTCAACATTCATCATCATCAAGTACCGGGCCTGCTGGCGTAGGTGATCATGTCTCTCCACAACTTTCGATCTAGACAGTTATTTACAATTTTTGTTGCTGACCTTCTGTCAAGCCATTCTCTTAAGCTGTCTGATTTTTTTTTTCTTTGCTTCACTCTGTCTGTTAGACCCTCAATTTTTCCAGTTGTTACAATATATTCCAGTTGTTCTCTTCTCATTACATGGCCAAAAAATGATGATTGTTTCTTACTAATATTAGAAATTAGCTCTCTTTTTGCTCTGACCTCTTTCAGAATATTTTCATTACTCTTCTTAGCTGTCCATTGTATTCTCAACATTCTTCTGTAAAACTACATTTCTACAGACTCCAGTGATTTTCTTGTCTGTTGTTCTATTGTCCATGATTCACATCCATATTTTAAGACTGGCTCTACATAACATTTAAGAACTCTTTTTCTTGTTTCTATTGTCAAAAATGGATTGCATAGTATCTTCCTCATTTTTTGGAAAGCTGCCTTTGCCTGAGCCATTCTACATCTCACCTCTTTTGTACATCTTCCGTCTGAGGTTAACAAAGTTCCCAAATATTTGAATTCATTTACCTGTGTTAATATTGTTCCACTTTTCTTTATTTTACACTGAGGTGATGTCTCTTTCTTTGTTATTACCATTACCTCTGTCTTTTTGCTATTAAGGCTGAGTCCTTTATTTTTGCTTTCTTTCACTATAATGTCCAACATTTCTTGTAACTCATTTTCACTCTTAGCGATTAAGAATGTATCATACGCATACCTTAGATTATTTATATTATGACCTCCAATTGTTATTTCATGCATGTCCCTTATGGATCTTAAAATAATCTCACTATAAATATTAAACAAATTTGTTGACAGGGTAGTCATCATTAACATCATTACACTCAACACGATAATCATGTTCCTCGTCATCACCGCCCCCATCATCATCATGATCCTCGTCGTCATCACCACCATCATCAGCATTCCCGCCCCATCAACATCATGATCCTCGTCATCATCATTCATCCCTTACGCGGGGCTCGCAGCGAACCTAATCATAAGTCCCTTCTCAATCTCAGGCAAGCTTATCAGTTTATTTTAGCTGAATTGATACCTGTTCTCCTTGCTTCCCATCTTCACTGTTCTAATCCTCCCTGGAGGTCGGCCTCAGTTTCCTATTGTTTACCTTCCGAGGACTTGCTTTGCGATTCTCTTGTTTTCTCTTCTCATGGCATGGCCGATATACGTCCACCTTATTTTATTAAATATACTTGAAATTATTGCTTACATGGCCATTTCTCTTACTTGCCATTTCTCTTACTTGCCATTTCTCTTACTTGCCATTTCTCTTACTTGCCATTTCTCTTACTTGCCATTTCTCTTACTTGACATTTCTCTTACTTGCCATTTCTCTTACTTGCCATTTCTCTTACTTGGCATTTCTTTTACTTGCCATTTCTCTTACTTGCAATTTCTCTTACTTGCCATTTCTCTTACTTCCCATTTCTCTTACTTGGCATTTCTCTTACTTGTCATTTCTCTTACTTGTCATTTCTCTTACTTGCCATTTCTTTTACTTGCCATTTCTCTTACTTGGCATTTCTCTTACTTGCCATTTCTCTTACTTGTCATTTCTCTTACTTGCCATTTCTCTTACTTCCCATTTCTCTTACTTGGCATTTCTCTTACTTGCCATTTCTCTTACTTGTCATTTCTCTTACTTGCCATTTCTCTTACTTGCCATTTCTCTTACTTGGTATTTCTCTTACTTGCCATTTCTCTTACTTGCCATTTCTCTTACTTGCCATTTCCTTTACTTGCCATTTCTCTTACTTCCCATTTCTTTTACTTCTGTCCTAGTCTTAACATTCTTTCCATCAGCAACTATACAAAGTATTTTTCTGAGACATCTTTTCGAGTAAGTCTCGAATATCTTTATTTCTTCGTTTGGAAAACGTGTATACCTAAAGATGAGTATTCTAAACTTTGTTTTTATGATTTCTATTTTCATATTTTTTTTACGTTTAATGAAAGTCACCGATTTCTTTGCTGTTCTGGTTGTGATTTCATTTTTCTATGTCCTCGTTTTAATATAAACAACTTCGAATATTTACGAAGTGATTCACTTCTGCTGATTTTCATTGCAGGAAGTTTTAATCAAATTGGGTTTCTTCCAAAAACGTTCTTGCGAATGTTCTCGAGCGGTCAGAGAAAAACATTGTCAGAGAAATGTGGTCAGTCTAAGCCACACCTTGGTCAAACAGTCTCAGCCACAACTTGGTCAAATAGTCTCAGCCACAAATTGGTCAACCAGACTCAGCCACAACTAGGTCAAACAGTCTCAGCCACAACTAGGTCAAATAGTCTCAGCCACAACTTGGTCAAACAGTCTCCGCCACAACTTGGTCAAATAGTCTCAGCCACAACTTGGTCAAATACTCTCAGCCACAACTTGGTCAAACAATATCAGCCACAACTTGATCAAACAGTCTCCGCCACAACCGGGTCAAACACTCTCAGCCACAACTTGGTCAAACACTCTCAGCCACAACTTCGTCAAAAAGTCTCAACCACAGCTTGGGTAAACAGTCTCAGCAACAACTTGGTCAAAACGTGCAGTCATGATAAATACATGGGGATTAGTGTGAACATCAGGCGTGACTAGGCGCAAACATCAGGTGGGATTAGGCGTGAACATCAGGTGGACGTGAACATCAGGCGTGACTAGGCTTGAAAATCAGGCGTGACTAGGCGTGAATATCAGGTGGACGTGAACATCAGGTGGACGTGAACATCAGGCGTGACTAGGCTTGAACATCAGGTGTGACTAGGCGTGACTATCAGGTGGACGTGAACATCAGGCGTGACTAGGCTTGAACATCAGGCGTGACTAGGCGTGAATATCAGGTGGACGTGAACATCAGGCGTGACTAGGCGTGAACATCAGGTGGGACTAATGTGTAAACATCAGGTGGGACTATGTGTGAACAGGTGGGACTAGGTGTAAACATCATGTGGTACTAGGCGTGAACATCAGGTGGACATGAACATCAAGTGGGACTAGGCGATAACATCAGGAGGGACTAGGCGTGATCATCAGGTGGGACTAAGCGTAAAGATGAGGTGGGACTAGGCGTGAAAATCAGGTAGGAATAGGTGTGAACAACAGGTTGGACTAGGTGTAAACATCAGGTAGGAATAGGTGTGTACATCACATAGGACTAGGTGTGAACATCAGGTGGGACTAGGTGTGTACATCAGTTAGGACTAGGTGTGTACATCAGGTGGGACTAGGTGTGTACATCAGGTGGAACTAGGTGTATACATCAGGTGGGGCTAGGTGTGTACATCAGGTGGGACTAGGTGTGTACATCAGGTTGGACTAGGTGTGTACATCAGATGGGACTAGGTGTGTACATCAGATGGGGCTAGGTGTGTACATCACATAGGACTAGGTGTGTACATCAGGTGGGACTAAGCGAGAACAACAGGTGGGACTAGGCGTAAACATCAGATGGGACTAGGCGTAAAGATCAGGTGGGACTCGGCGTGAACATTGGTGTGATTAGGTGTGAACATCAGGTGGGACTATGTGTGAACATCAGATGGGACTAAGTTTGTACATTACATAGGACTAAGTGTGTTCACCAGGTGGGACTAGGTGTGTACATAAGGTGGGACTAGGTGTGTACATAAGGTGGGACTAGGTGTGTACATCACATTGGACTAGGTGTATACATCAGGTGGGACTAGGTGTGTACATCAGGTGGGACTAGGTGTGTACATCAGTTGGGACTAGGCGTGAACATCAGGTTGGACTAGGTGTGTACATCAGGTGGGACTAGGTGTGTACATCATGTGGGACTCGGTTTGTACATCACATAGGACTAATTTGTGAACATTAGGTGGGACTAGGTGTGTACATCAGGTGAGACTTGGTGTGTGCATCACATAGGACTAGGTGTGTACATCAGGTGGGACTAGGTGTGTACATCACATATGACTAGGTGTGTACATCAAGTGGAACTAGGTGTGTACATCACATAGGACTAGGTGTGAACATCGGGTGGGACTAGGTGTGTACATGATGTGGGACTACGTGTGTACATCAGGTGGGACTAGGTGTATACATCAGATGGGACTACGTGTGTACATCAGGTGTGACTAGTTGTGTACATCACATAGGACTAGGTGTGATCATCAGGTGAAACTAGGCGTGAACATCAGGTGGGACTAGCCGTGAACATCAGGTGGGACTAGGTGTGAACATCAGGTGGGACTAGGCGTGAACATCAGGTGGACTAGGCGTGAACATCAGGTGGGACTAGCCGTGAACATCAGGTGGGACTAGATTTGTAAATCAGGTGGGACTAGGTGTGAACCTTAGGTGACTAGGTGTGAACATCAGTTGGAACTAGGTGTGAACATCAGGTGCGACTAGGTGTGAACATCAGGTTGGACTAGGTGTGAGCATCAGTTGGGACTAGGTGTGAACATCAGTTGGGGCTAGGTGTGAACATTAGGTGGGACTAGGTGTGAACATCAGTTGGGACTAGGTGTGAACATTAGGTGGAACTAGGTGTGAACATTAGGTGGGACTAGGTGTGAACATTAGGTGGGACTAGGTGTGAACATCAGGTGGGACTAGGTGTGAACATTAGGTGGGTCTAGGTGTGAACATCAGATGGGACTAGATTTGTACATCAGGTGGGACTAGGTTTGAACCTTAGGTGGGACTAGGTGTGAACATCAGTTGGGACTAGGTGTTAACATCAGGTGGGACTAGGTGTGAACATCAGGTGGGACTAGGTGTGAACATCAGGTGGGGCTAGGTGTAAACATCAGTTGGGACTAGGTGTGTGCATCACGTAGGACTAAGCGTGAACATCAATCTTATCAAACAACATAGAACTGAGTCGTCAGTCGCTAAACGCTGCACGACATACAGAGGATGGGATCTGAGTACATATTCAAAATGCAATGATGATAACCCACTCATAACTCATTGATGATAACTCACATATAATTCAATGACGATACCTCGCAGATAAATCAAATATGATGTTAATCCACATACTACTCAGTGGTGATAATACACAGATAATTCAATGACGATAACTCACAGATAGCTCAATGATGACAGGTCACATATAACTCAATGATAATAACTCACATATAGCTTAATGATGATAGCTCAAATTTAACTCAATGATAATATCTACAGATAACTCAATGATAATAACTTACATATAACTCAAT
The DNA here is from genome assembly GCA_032433765.1 of Megaustenia siamemsis. NCBI lineage: Eukaryota > Metazoa > Mollusca > Gastropoda > Stylommatophora > Ariophantidae > Megaustenia > Megaustenia siamemsis. The sequence continues at coordinate 61,361,924 of JAVIAB010000046.1, forward strand.
GATAATAACTCACAGATAACTCAGTCAGGTATGACTATGATGAGAACTCACAGATAACTCACTCAGGTGGAACTATGAGAACATTTATCTAACACAGTTCCAGGTTATGGGAGGTCACAACTCAACACCTTTAGCAGCAGTTATCTTATCTTGGTTGGTGGACTTGCGGCTCTTTTATTGTGGAGTTGCTTGTCTGTCTGATTGTCTGTCTAGCTGTTTGTATCTCTCTCTCTCTCTCTCATTCTCTCTCTCTCTCACTCTCTCTCTCTCTCTATGTATGTATGTGTGTGAAGTACACAAAAATATAAAATGGGGCAGTGCGGCACAAGTCTCTGTCCTTCCTTTATGACGTCACTTACCGTTTGCAAGGTCCTGACTTGTGTTTCCAGCTCAGAGATCTGTTTTGATAATAGAAAATAGAAATGGAGCATATCGTTTTGAATTATTGTGGCATTGTTTACACACACGATGATGTTATTTCAGTGTGTTAGATTTGTATCAATCGATAGTTATCAGGTTTACAACATGACAGAAGTGACACGCAGGTCAAGAACATACTAGAAGTAGCTAATGAAAGGATACAATATTGGACATGAACATAATGTTAGCTATTTGAGGTTATTGTTCTACTTGAGCAATACTCATCATCATCATTGAGTGCCGTCTCCTCAACTAAGGTTGGCTACCATGGAGCGCCATTCCACTCTCTCTCTTGCTTTGATGGTGCAGATTGTCATAGGTTGACTTGTCCATCTTTTGATGTTACTAGCCCATGTTAGTCTTGGTCTGCCTCTGCCGCTTTTACCTTGTATTTTCCCTTCCAATATTACTTTTATTAGGCTGGTGTGTCTTTTAACATTTAGTTCGTTCCTAAAACAATAGTTAGAATTTCTCTCCATGGCTTTCTTTGGAAAGTTACGCGATGAGGCTCCAATCTCTTTCCCGGTGGTCTGCCATATTCGTCTTTCATGTTCTGAATATGCCTCATGTGTACCACACACTTTGCTGTTTTCGCTTTCTGGGCTGTTGATCATTTCCGATTCTTCCGCCGCATCCACCTTCACAGACTTTTCACTTTTGGGTTGAACATACCCGACCGGCGCCATTGTTGTCGAACTATGTGTTTGCCTGTCGAACCGCGAACACATGACGCAAAAAATCGTATCCCACTTAAATATCGGAGCAGTACTAACAATTGTTTCATGATACATAAATAAAATAGTTCAACATGTTTATTCCCACGATTTTGCTGTTGAGACTGAATTATATAGAACATAGAACGGTATCCCTTACAATCTTGATGTGAGCTATGAGTAGATGTCGCGTTTAAAAATATAGAAATTTGAGAAATAGAAAATGGCAGTAACAGAAATTAGTACTGGCAGTTGTAATGTCGAAGGAATAGATATATCGTGAACTTATGATGAAGGTTATACAGAGGTCAAGGACGAGAACAAGCAGGCTATAGCAATGACGACAGGCAAGTTGAGAGAGTAAAGAGAAACATCAAGAAATTGACAAGTTTAGCTTGTGTGAGAGTGGAGGACAAGGTAGCGATGAAGATTGGAGAGTAACATCAAGAAATGGACAAGTTTAGCTTGTGTGAGAGTGGAGGACAAGGTAGCGATGAAAATTGGAGAGTAACATCAAGAAATGGACAAGTTTAGCTTGTGTGATAGTGGGGGTCAATGTAGCGATGAAGATTGGAGAGTAACATCAAGAAATGGACAAGTTTAGCTTGTGTGATAGTGGGGGTCAATGTAACGATGAAGATTGGAGAGTAACATCAAGAAATGGACAAGTTTAGCTTGTGTGAGAGTGGAGGTCAAGGTAGCGATGAAGATTGGAGAGTAACATCAAGAAATGGACAAGTTTAGCTTGTGTAAGAGTGGAGGACAAGGTAGCGATGAAGATTGGAGAGTAACATCAAGAAATGGACAAGTTTAGCTTGTGTGAGAGTGGAGGACAAGGTAGCGATGAAGATTGGAGAGTAACATCAAGAAATGGACAAGTTTAGCTTGTGTGAGAGTGGAGGTCAAGGTAGCGTTGAAGATTGGAGAGTAACATCAAGAAATGGACAAGTTTAGCTTGTGTGATAGTGGGGGTCAATGTAGCGATGAAGATTGGAGAGCAACATCAAGAAATGGACAAGTTTAGCTTGTGTGATAGTGGGGGTCAATGTAGCGATGAAGATTGGAGAGTAACATCAAGAAATGGACAAGTTTAGCTTGTGTGATAGTGGGGGTCAATGTAGCGATGAAGATTGGAGAGTAACATCAAGAAATGGACAAGTTTAGCTTGTGTGATAGTGGGGGTCAATGTAGCGATGAAGATTGGAGAGTAACAACTAGAAATGGACAAGTTTAGCTTGTGTGATAGTGGGGGTCAATGTAGCGATGAAGATTGGAGAGTAACATCAAGAAATGGACAAGTTTAACTTGTGTGAGTGTGGAGGTCAAGGTAGCGATGAAGATTGGAGAGTAACATCAAGAAATGGGGACAAGTTTAGCTTGTGTGAGAGTGGAGGACAAGGTAGCGATGAAGATTGGAGAGTAACATCAAGAAATGGACAAGTTTAGCTTGTGTGAGAGTGGAGGTCAAGGTAGCGTTGAAGATTGGAGAGTAACATCAAGAAATGGACAAGTTTAGCTTGTGTGAGAGTGGAGGTCAAGGTAGCGTTGAAGATTGGAGAGTAACATCAAGAAATGGACAAGTTTAGCTTGTGTGAGAGTGGAGGTCAAGGTAGCGTTGAAGATTGGAGAGTAACATCAAGTCAGCCTGCCCTCATAAATCATCAAGGTAGCGTTGAAGATTGGAGAGTAACATCAAGTCAGCCTGCCCTCATAAATCATCAAGGTAGCGTTGGAGATTGGAGAGTAACATCAAATCAGGCTGCCCTCATAAATCATCAAGGTAGCGTTGAAGATTGGAGAGTAACATCAAGTCAGCCTGCCATCATAAATCATCAAGGTAGCGTTGAAGATTGGAGAGTAACATCAAGTCAGCCTGTCCTCATAAATCATCAAGGTAGCGTTGAAGATTGGAGAGTAACATCAAGTCAGGCTGCCCTCATAAATCATCACGGTAGCGTTGAAGATTGGAGAGTAACATCAAGTCAGGCTGCCCTCATAAATCATCAAGTTAGCGTTGAAGATTGGAGAGTAACATCAAGTCAGGCTGCCCTCATAAATCATCAAGTTAGCGTTAAAGATTGGAGAGTAACATCAAGTCAGGCTGCCCTCATAAATCATCAAGTTAGCGTTGAAGATTGGAGAGTAACATCAAGTCAGGCTGCCCTCATAAATCATCAAGTTAGCGTTAAAGATTGGAGACTAACATCAAGTCAGGCTGCCCTCATAAATCATCAAGTTAGCGTTAAAGATTGGAGAGTAACATCAAGTCAGGCTGCCCTCATAAATCATCAAGTTAGCGTTAAAGATTGGAGAGTAACATCAAGTCAGGCTGCCCTCATAAATCATCAAGTTAGCATTGAAGATTGGAGAGTAACATCAAGTCAGGCTGCCCTCATAAATCATCAAGTTAGCGTTGAAGATTGGAGAGTAACATCAAGTCAGGCTGCCCTCATAAATCATCAAGTTAGCGTTGAAGATTGGAGAGTAACATCAAGTCAGCCTGCCCTCATAAATCATCAAGTTAGCGTTGAAGATTGGAGAGTAACATCAAGTCAGGCTGCCCTCATAAATCATCAAGTTAGCGTTGAAGATTGGAGAGTAACATCAAGTCAGCCTGCCCTCATAAATCATCAAGTTAGCGTTGAAGATTGGAGAGTAACATCAAGTCAGGCTGCCCTCATAAATCATCAAGGTAGCGTTAAAGATTGGAGAGTAACATCAAGTCAGCCTGCCCTCATAAATCATCAAGTTAGCGTTGAAGATTGGAGAGTAACATCAAGTCAGGCTGCCCTCATAAATCATCAAGTTAGCGTTAAAGATTGGAGAGTAACATCAAGTCAGGCTGCCCTCATAAATCATCAAGTTAGCGTTGAAGATTGGAGAGTAACATCAAGTCAGGCTGCCCTCATAAATCATCAAGGTAGCGTTAAAGATTGGAGAGTAACATCAAGTCAGCCTGCCCTCATAAATCATCAAGTTAGCGTTGAAGATTGGAGAGTAACATCAAGTCAGGCTGCCCTCATAAATCATCAAGTTAGCGTTAAAGATTGGAGAGTAACATCAAGTCAGCCTGCCATCATAAATCATCAATGTAGCGTTGAAGATTGGAGAGTAACATCAAGTCAGGCTGCCCTCATAAATCATCAAGTTAGCGTTGAAGATTGGAGAGTAACATCAAGTCAGCCTGCCCTCATAAATCATCAAGGTAGCGTTAAAGATTGGAGAGTAACATCAAGTCAGCCTGCCCTCATAAATCATCAAGGTAGCGTTAAAGATTGGAGAGTAACATCAAGTCAGGCTGCCCTCATAAATCATCAAGTTAGCGTTGAAGATTGGAGAGTAACATCAAGTCAGGCTGCCCTCATAAATCATCAAGTTAGCGTTGAAGATTGGAGAGTAACATCAAGTCAGGCTGTCCTCATAAATCATCAAGTTAGCGTTGAAGATTGGAGAGTAACATCAAGTCAGGCTGCCCTCATAAATCATCAAGGTAGCGTTAAAGATTGGAGAGTAACATCAAGTCAGCCTGCCCTCATAAATCATCAAGTTAGCGTTGAAGATTGGAGAGTAACATCAAGTCAGCTGCCCTCAAATATCATTCCGGAAGGAGAAAAACTAGCGCAGACGATGAATGTATAATAGAAATACCAGAGTCCAGAGAATGTGATAACATGAAAGCAAAGAAGACAAACAGATTAGGAAGATAATGAAAACTATAACTCCTTTGAGCCCTCAAAGGCAAGAAGGAGAAAAGAATGAAGGAGAAAAGAATGAAGGAGAAAAGAATGAAGGAGAAAAGAATGAAGGAGAAAAGAATGAAGGAGAAAAGAATGAAGGAGAAAAGAATGAAGGAGAAAATAATGAAGGAGAAAAGAATGAAGGAGAAAAGAATGAAGGAGAAAAGAATGAAGGAGAAAAGAATGAAGGAGAAAAGAATGAAGGAGATGAACGAATTTAATTTTGTTTAAAACAATAATAATAAGAAGAACATCATCGGCGTTAACTTTCAGGTTTGCAACAGAAGCTGCTCGAGACAAAGGTTGTTGTTTGAATACCGGTCTCCATTCTTTCTTTCTGACTCCATTCTATGTTTCTGTCTCCATTATTTGTTTTGTCTCCATTCTATGTTTAAGTCTCCATTCTATGTTTCTGTCTCCATTATGTGTTTCTGTCTTCATTATTTGTTTTGTCTCCATTCTATGTTTAAGTCTCCATTCTATGTTTCTGTCTCCATTATGTGTTTCTGTCTCCATTATTTGTTTTGTCTCCATTCTATGTTTAAGTCTCCATTCTATGTTTCTGTCTCCATTATGTGTTTCTGTCTTCATTATTTGTTTCTATCTCCATATTATTTGTTTCTGTCTCCATTTGTTGTTTCTGTCTCCATTATATGTTTATGTCTCCATTCTTTGTTTCTGTCTCCATTATATGTTATGTCTCCATTCTATGTTTCTGTCTCCATTATTTGTTTCTGTCTCCATTCTATGTTTCTGTCTCCATTATATTTTTCTGTCTCCATTATATGTTTATGTCTCCATTATTTGTTTTTATCAGTATTTTATGTTTCAGTCTCAATTCTATATTTCTGTCTCCATTATGTGTTTCTGTCATCATTATTTGTTTCTGTCTCCATATTATTTGTTTCTGTCTATTTGTTGTTTCTGTCTCCATTCTATGTTTATGTCTCCATTATTTGTTTGTCTCCATTATTTGTTTCTGTTTCCATTATAAGTTTCCATCTCTATTATATGTTTATGTCTCCATTTTTTGTTTCTGTCTCCATTCTATGTTTCTATCTCCATTCTTTGTTTCTGTCTCCATTCTTTGTTTCTGTCACCATTATTTGTTTCTGTCTCCATTCTATTTTTCTGTCTCCATTATATGTTTCTGTCTCCATTCTATGTTTCTGTCTCCATTATTTGTTTCTGTCTCCATTCTATGTTTCTGTCTCCATTCTATGTTTCTGTCTCCATTATTTGTTTCTGTCTCCATTATATGTTTCCGTCTCCATTCTTTGTTTCTGTCTCCATTCTATGTTTCTGTCTCCATTCTATGTTTCTGTCTCCATTATTTGTTTCTGTCTCCATTCTTTGTTTCTGTCTCCATTCTTTGTTTCTGTGTCCATTTTTTGTGTCTGTCTCCATTCTATGTTTCTGTCTCCATTATATGTTTCTGTCTCCATTCTTTGTTTCTGTCTCCATTATATGTTTCTGTCTCCATTATATGTTTCTGTCTCCATTATATGTTTCTGTCTCCAATATTTCTTTCTGTCTCCATTCTATGTTTCTGTCTCCATTATTTGTTTCTGTCTCCATTATATGTTTCTGTCTCCATTCTTTGTTTCTGTCTCCATTATATGTTTTTTCTCCATTATATGTTTCTGTCTCCATTATTTGTTTCTGTCTCCATTATTTGTTTCCGTCTCCATTATTTGTTTCTGTCTCCATTATTTGTTTCTGTCTCCATTATATGTTTCTGTCTCCATTATATGTTTCCGTCTCCATTTTTTGTTTATGTCTCCATTATTTGTTTCTGTCTCCATTATATGTTTCCGTCTCCGTTATATGTTTCCGTCTCCATTATTTGTTTCTGTCTCCATTATTTGTTTCTGTTTCCATTATATGTTTTTTCTCCATTATATGTTTCTGTCTCCATTATTTGTTTCTGTCTCCATTATTTGTTTCTGTCTCCATTATTTGTTCATGTCTCCATTATTTGTTTAATTCCGTCAGATATCATTCAGTGTTACGAATTAGACAAAAGATCCAGGCTAGGGATAGAGCCACAAGAGCCACTGAGACGATCTGTCGTGCTGCTTGCACTGACATGTATAGGAATTGTGTGTTTAGTAATCACATAGAATAAATAACGATTTGTTAAATATAATCACATAGAATAAATAACGATTTGTTAAATATAATCACATAGAATAAATAACGATTTGTTAAATATAATCACATAGAATAAATAATGATTTGTTAAATATAATCACATAGAATAAATAACGATTGTTAAATATAATCACATAGAATAAATAACGATTTGTTAAATATAATCACATAGAATAAATAACGATTTGTTAAATATAATCACATAGAATAAATAACGATTTGTTAAATATAATCACATAGAATAAATAACGATTTGTTAAATATAATCACATAGAATAAATAATGATTTGTTAAATGTAATCACATAGAATAAATAACGATTTGTTAAATATAATCACATAGAATAAATAATGATTTGTTAAATATAATCACATAGAATAAATAATGATTTGTTAAATGTAATCACATAGAATAAATAATGATTTGTTAAATATAATCACATAGAATAAAAAATGATTTGTTAAATGTAATCACATAGAATAAATAATGAATTGTTAAATGTAATTACATAGAATAAATAATGATTTGTTAAATGTAATCACATAAAAAAAGTAATAATTTGTTAAATGTAATCACAGAAAAAAAAATAGTGATAATTAAAAATGTAATCATACAAACAAATTATTAGTATTTTTAAAAAAAATGAATTAGAGACATTTTGCTCAGATTCTTCAAAACGGAAAGACTAAATGGAAGAATCTAAGATTTGAAATCCTCTCTTCTTCTTTCAATATCTGAGACCTGAAATCCTCTCACCTGAAATCCTTTCTTCTTCTTTCAACATCTGAGACCTGAAATCCTCTCTTCTTCTTTCAATATCTGAGACCTCAAATTCTCTCTTCTACTTTCAATATCTGAGACCTCAAATTCTCTCTTTCTCTTTCAATATCTGAGACCTCAAATCCTCTCTTCTTCTTTCAATATCTGAGACCTCAAATCCTCTCTTCTTCTTTCAATATCTGAGACCTGATATCCTCTCTTCTTCTTTCAATATCTGAGACCTCAAATCCTCTCTTCTTCTTTCAATATCTGAGACCTCAAATTCTCTCTTCTTCTTTCAACATCTGAGACCTGATATCCTCTCTTCTTCTTTCAACATCTGAGACCTGAAATTCTCTCTTCTTCTTTAAACATCTTAGACCTGAAATCCTCTCACCTGAAATCCTCTCCTCTTCTTTCAATATCTGAAACCTGAATTCCTCTCATCTTCTTTCTACATCTGAGACCTGAAATCCTCTCTTCTTCTTTCAATATCTGAGACCTGAAATCAATCCTCTCACCTGAAATCCTCTCTTATTCTTTCAATATCTGAGACCTGCAATCCTCTCACCTGAAATCCTCTCACCTGAAATCCTCTCTTCTTCTTTCAATATCTGAGACCTCAAATCCTCTCTTCTTCTTTCAATATCTGAGACCTGAAATCCTCTCACTTGAAATTCTTTCTTCTTCTTTCAACATCTGAGACCCGAAATCCTCTCTTCTTCTTTCAATATCTGAGACCTGAAATCCTCTCTTCTTCTTTCAATATCTGAAACCTGAATTCCTCTCATCTTCTTTCTACATCTGAGACCTGAAATCCTCTCTTCTTCTTTCAATATCTGAGACCTGAAATCCTCTCACTTGAAATTCTTTCTTCTTCTTTCAACATCTGAGACCCGAAATCCTCTCTTCTTCTTTCAATATCTGAGACCTGAAATCCTCTCTTATTCTTTCAATATCTGAGACCTGAAATCCTCTCTTATTCTTTCAATATCTGAGACCTGAAATCCTCTCACCTGAAATCCTCTCTTCTTCTTTCAATATATGAGACCTGAAATACTCTCACCTGAAATCCTCTCTTATTCTTTCAATATCTGAGACCTGAAATCCTCTCACCTGAAATCCTCTCACCTAAAATCCTCTCACCTGAAATCCTCTCACCTGAAATCCTCTTTTCTTCTTTCAATAACTGAGACCTGAAATCCTCTCACCTGAAATCCTCTCTTTTTTTCTTTCAACATCTGGTTTATCTGTAAATGTGTTCTGGGGGGATGCAAACTTTGAATTCTCGACTGTCTTGTAGTCACGTGACACTTGAAATATTGACGCTAGCTGCTAGCAATAACCTCATGTACATGTTTAATGTATGTGCTACATGTCTCAACATGCAAACCTGTCGCTATCATCATCAAATTGTAACAAACACTATTTGAGCTGCCAGAGATATCCGATGATTTATTCTGTAGTTTGATAGTCAATCAAAAACAATATCCTCACAGGCAAAAGGGCAGCAAATCTACTGATAGAGACTTATAAAAACATTAGTAGAATAAACATTCCAATAGACAAACAGAAAGCTGCAAGGCGGGAAAACCAAGATGCAAAACAGATGCCTTCAGCACCAGAAGAACATCAGACGACCATCTTTACCCCAACTGAATTAGATGTTGCTCTCAAAAGATTGTAGCTCAAAAGTTCACCTGGTAAAGATGGAATATCCAACGAAATCTCCTAAATCTGGGACAGAAAGCCAAGAGCCAGCTTCTAAGGATAATAAATGCTAGCTGGAAGAGAGGTCATGTGCCGGCAATCTGGAAATAAGCTATTATGGTACCCATCCTTAAGTGTGGAAAAGACCAACTAGACCCAAGTAACTATAGACCAATTAGCCTACTGAGCTGCCTGAGTAAACTCATGGAAAGGCTGGTTAACAGAAGACTTATGTGGCATTTGGAGACAAATCGTACCACAACAAAGTGGGGTCCGTAAGCACAGATCAACTTAAAACCTGGTCACCTACATTGCACTGGAAATAGAGGATGTTCTACAAGAAAATAAACACACACTGGCAGTGTGGGTCGACATGGAGAAGGCTGTTGATAGGGTTTGGCGAGAGGGTTTAAAGAACAAGCTTTTTAGACTTGGCATCCAGGGTCGTTTATTCAATTGGGTCTCTCAATACCTTCAGGATAGAACGGCCAGAGTAGAAGTTCAAGGTCAACTAAGTAAGAAGGTCTCTATTGAACAAGGTGTCCCACAAGGCGGTGTCTTGTCCCCAACACTCTTTTTAATTTTCATTAATGACATCGTAATGGACATTCCACCCATAATATGCTCAGCAATATACGCAGATGATCTGGCGTTATGGGCTCGCGAGGAAAGTATGTCGGTGGCTGGACCCAGGATGCAAGATGCCCTAGGTAAACTTGAAAAGTGGACGAACACCTGGTTCTTACCAATCAACGAAAGGAAAACTTCATACACAATTTTCAGCCTATCAAGGAAAACACTCTCTGCAAATTTGAAGTTAAAGGATCATACACTACCTATTGACCACAACCCAACATATCTTGGCGTCACCATGAATCGCAGAATGACTTGGAAAAATCAGATAGACAGAGCAAGGATGAAAGCTAGAAAACGAACAAATATAATGAAGAAATTGGCAGGAACAGACTTTGGGGCAGACAGCAATATTTTGAAAAGACTATACGTAGGAAGAGATAGAGCAGTTCTAAAGTATGGAGTCACAGCCTGGGCTATGGCTTCCAAATCACACCTTAGCAAAATTAACAGAATACAGAACCAAGCTGCCCGTATCATCACTGGTGCTATGAAATCTTCACCTATCAAGACTCTAGAAACAGTAACAGGTTTACAACCCTTAGATGACAGACGGGTCACTAAAGTATTACAACAAGCGGAGAAATATAGAAGGCTCCTAAGCCACCCCATGCACCAAAGAATAACTGGTTCCGGAATTGTACGACTAAAGAGGAGCAACTTCGCTGAAATTGCCAATGAACTAACTACTGGAGACCCAGTTCTTTCCCAAACAACCTTCTTATCGAAACCCTTGGGCCCATCTGATATGTCTCCTCATGGAAAACATAAAATACCAGAACTTCTGGAAAACATAACAGGAATCATGAAAAAAGGCACCCAACCCAATCAGACACAGAAAGAAAAAACGTAACAGAAAAACATATACACGATACCTACCCACAGGACTCTTGGTCCCACATATACACAGATGGCTCTGCTACAAATGCCACCAGAAATGGAGGTGGAGGTGTGTTCTTGACGCTGACCAATCAGGACGAGATGACCAAGTCAATAGCTACTGGAAAATTCTCAAACAACTTTAAAACAGAAACTGAGGCCATCAGAGATGCTGCAACACTGGCTACTCAACACAAAAATAACATGCACAATAAATTGATGATTCTGACTATTGCACTGTCAGTACTATCAGCTCTAAAAAGCCCCAAGAACAATTAACTAGATTACTTGAGAACTACCCTGGACCAACTATGCAATAACTTCCAGAGAGTAGTCATTCAGTGGATACCATCACACTGTAATATACACGGGAACGAACGCGCAAACAAATTAACTAAAGAGGGAGGGACATTACCACAAAAGAACCAACCGCTCAGTTATGATGAAGCCAAATCCATCATCAAAGGTCAGTTCCATGGAAAATGGAAACGAGAACACCCAAAGCATAACGAGAGTGACGGATACCACCAACTATCAAGGAGGGATCAAGTCATCATACTTCGCCTACGCACAGGCCACAATAGAATGAGAAATCACATGTTCACCAAATTCAAAATAGGTACAACCAGCCTATGCCACTGTACACTGGACAATATGACTACAAAACATGTTCTACAGGATTGCCCCCAGTACACAGACCTGAGAAGAGCAATGTGGTCCACACCCACCTCCCTGGAAGAGAAACTATATGGGGCGATCAATTCACTTAAACAGACAGCTGACTTCGTGAGAGAGACTGGAATCCTACTCTGATTGAGTCTTGATCGCAGAGAGAGACAGAAAGAGAGAGAGTTCGTGACAAAACTACAGGGACATGCCCAAACAATGAAGTTGTCAGCACGAATATTTTGGACCCCAGTGTCAGTACTTGGTTCTCGTGTACAAATACGCCCAAAAATCTGAACCTACTTTCTTGTTTGATAACAACGACACCACATGTAAATCGCACACAAATTCTACATCAGTTGAGGCAACTCTCAATCAATCTTTGCTGTTCTCCTGGTTTAGGATTTATGTGAATGACTGTGTAGTGGGTGTAGCAAATGCTGCGACGTCATCATCGGTACGTGTCACGGCATATGTTCACATGGGATCTATGGACACGACTGCTTCAGGTCTTGTCTCAGTGTCTGTCCTTTAAGTGAGAAAAAATCCGGAAAATGCATACAATGTAAACATCCTGGCTATGCCTGTAACTTGTCCCCATGGTAACTTTGGGCTACAGTGCGAACAGAAGTGCTCTGATGGCTGTGACATCATATGTGACCCGGAAAGTGGAGACTGTACGTGCAAGGAATCGTCCTGCGGGTCAGACTGCACTCTCAAATGTCCGGACAACTGTTTGAACGAAACCTGTGAACAGTTAATCGAAGCCTGCGTCTCGTATGTCGATGATTCCCACGTTAAGAAGAGTCTGCCAACTACAACAAACCCAAGCATATGGACACCTCTATGTGTTTCTGTGCTAGACATGGGTTCATTTCTTGGTGTTTTTCTGTGAAGCCATAGCTCATATCTTAATGTGTTTCTGTGCTAGTCATGGCTCATATCTTGGTGTGTTTCTGTGCTGGCCATGGCTCAAATCTTAGCTTGTGTGTGTGTGTGCTAGCCATGGCTCATATCTTGGTGTGTGTCATGTTAGTCATATTTCATATCTTGGTGTGTCCGTGTTAGTCATGTCTATATCTTTATGTGCGTCTGAGTTTAGTAATATCTCATACCTTAGTGTGTATCTGTGTTAGTCATGTGCCATATCTTTGTGTGTGCATGTCTGGGTTAGGGATATATCATATCTTTGTGTGCATGTTTATGTTAGTCATATCTCATATCTTTGTGTGTGCATGTCTGTGTTTGTCACATCTCATATCCTTGTGTGTGTATGGCTATGTTAGTCACATCTCATATCTTTGTGTGTGCATATCTATGTCAGTCATATCTCATATCTTTATGTGCATGTCTATGTTAGTCGTGTGTCATATATCTTGATGTGTGTCGGTGTTAGTCATGTCTCGTATCGCTGTGTGCATGTCTGTGTTAGTCACACCTCATATATTTGTCTGTGCATATCTGTGTTAGTCACTTCTAGTGACTCGGCCAGATGGTGCTCGTAAACCTGGGAGGGCAGACCATCTAAGGGCAGAATCCCCCTACAGAAAAGACGATCTGCTGCCTTGCAGGAAGATTTGGACAATCAAAGGCTAAGAAAAGCAAACCTTGTACAAAATGCTGGCTGAAATCGGATGCACTGGGCCACTGACGCAGAACACAGTGCAACGTTTTAACGGGTGTTCAATCAGAGTGGATCTGGCAGACTCTAAATGTGATGTTCAGTCTGTGGGGGCGATCAACACACTTAACCTGACAGCTGACTTCACTTCATGTGGGAGTCTGGAATCCTACTCTGATTGAGTCCTGATCGCAGAGAGAGAGAGAGAGAGAGAGAGAGAGAGAGAGAGAGAACAATATGCATGCAAAATGGACACAATTATGTAACATTCAAGGGTAAGGGAGTATATCTGGCTGCGCGTTTCTTATCAGCTGTGAACATTTGGTGCCTTGTGATTGCTTAGTTTCATGCCCGGTTAGTGGGGCTTAATTTTCATAACTCGTTATTGGTTAGTTTCATAAATGGTTAATTGGGCTTACGTTTTATAACCAGTAGTGCGTTTTGTGATTGGTTATTGTAAAGCTGCTTCAGCAAAATGTATTATATCTAGTATTTCTGTGTTTAGTAATTGATTAGCTTCTTGCACGGTGGGTGGGGCTTATTATTACTGGTGCTTTCTGTGTGGTATGATTGGCTATCAAGTATAATGAAGCTTTAAAATTACTAACACTTATTTTTGTGGTAAATATTTAGGTCAATTAAAAATTGTGATATATCAATTGCATTGCATTATTTGTGTGCACTGAGGAAGGCATTAAAGGGTACAAGAAAGGCAGTAGAGACAGGTAAACCTAGTTTAGTATTACTACCTATTTTAGTATATCTACAACATCTATATATTTGGTAGGGAGATAAAGATAACGCTGTCAGCTGGAGACACAACGTCAGTCAGACAGTAGAGACAGTTGAACTTAGTTTAGTCATGTCTACATCATCTATATATCTGGTAGGGAGATAAAGATAACGCTGTCTGCTGGAGACACAACGTCAGTCAGACAGTAGAGACAGTTGAACTTAGTTTAGTCTTGTCTACAGCATCTATATATCTGGTAGGGAGATAAAGATAACGCTGTCTGCTGGAGACACAACGTCAGTCAGACAGTAGAGACAGTTGAACTTAGTTTAGTTTTGTCTACATCATCTGTATATTTGGTAGGGAGATAAAGATAACGCTGTCTGCTGGAGACACAACGTCAGTCAGACAGTAGAGACAGTTGAACTTAGTTTAGTCTTGTCTACAGCATCTATATATTTGGTAGGGAGATAAAGATAACGCTGTCAGCTGGAGACACAACGTCAGTCAGACAGTAGAGACAGTTGAACTTAGTTTAGTTTTGTCTACATCATCTGTATATTTGGTAGGGAGATAAAGATAACGCTGTCTGCTGGAGACACAACGTCAGTCAGACAGTAGAGACAGTTGAACTTAGTTTAGTCTTGTCTACAACATCTATATATTTGGTAGGGAGATAAAGATAACGCTGTCAGCTGGAGACACAACGTCAGTCAGACAGTAGAGACAGTTGAACTTAGTTTAGTCTTGTCTACATCATCTATATGTTTGGTAGGGAGATAAAGATAACGCTGTCAGCTGGAGACACAACGTCAGTCAGACAGTAGAGACAGTTGAACTTAGTTTAGTCTTGTCTACATCATCTATATGTTTGGTAGGGAGATAAAGATAACGCTGTCTGCTGGTGACACAACGTCAGTCAGACAGTAGAGACAGTTGAACTGAGTTTAGTCTTGTCTACATCATCTATATATTTGGTAGGGAGATAAAGATAACGCTGTCAGCTGGTGACACAACGTCAGTCAGACAGTAGAGACAGTTGAACTTAGTTTAGTCTTGTCTACATCATCTATATATTTGGTAGGGAGATAAAGATAACGCTGTCAGCTGGAGACACAACGTCAGTCAGACAGTAGAGACAGTTGAACTTAGTTTAGTCTTGTCTACATCATCTATATATTTGGTAAGGAGATAAAGATAACGCTGTCAGCTGGAGACACAACGTCAGTCAGACAGTAGAGACAGTTGAACTTAGTTTAGTCTTGTCTACATCATCTATATGTTTGGTAGGGAGATAAAGATAACGCTGTCAGCTGGTGACACAACGTCAGTCAGACAGTAGAGACAGTTGAACTTAGTTTAGTCTTGTCTACATCATCTATATATTTGGTAAGGAGATAAAGATAACGCTGTCTGCTGGAGACACAACGTCAGTCAGACAGTAGAGACAGTTGAACTTAGTTTAGTCTTGTCTACATCATCTATATGTTTGGTAGGGAGATAAAGATAACGCTGTCTGCTGGTGACACAACGTCAGTCAGACAGTAGAGACAGTTGAACTTAGTTTAGTCTTGTCTACATCATCTATATATTTGGTAAGGAGATAAAGATAACGCTGTCTGCTGGAGACACAACGTCAGTCAGACAGTAGAGACAGTTGAACTTAGTTTAGTCTTGTCTACATCATCTATATGTTTGGTAGGGAGATAAAGATAACGCTGTCTGCTGGTGACACAACGTCAGTCAGACAGTAGAGACAGTTGAACTGAGTTTAGTCTTGTCTACATCATCTATATATTTGGTAGGGAGATAAAGATAACGCTGTCAGCTGGTGACACAACGTCAGTCAGACAGTAGAGACAGTTGAACTTAGTTTAGTCTTGTCTACATCATCTATATATTTGGTAGGGAGATAAAGATAACGCTGTCAGCTGGAGACACAACGTCAGTCAGACAGTAGAGACAGTTGAACTTAGTTTAGTTTTGTCTACATCATCTGTATATTTGGTAGGGAGATAAAGATAACGCTGTCTGCTGGAGACACAACGTCAGTCAGACAGTAGAGACAGTTGAACTTAGTTTAGTCTTGTCTACATCATCTATATATTTGGCAGAGAGTTAGAGATAACGCAGTCTGTTGGATAACACAACGTCAGTCAGACAATAGTTCTGTCTCCACTCTTTGTTTCTGTCTCAATTATAAGTTTCTGTCTCCATTATAAGTTTCTGTCTTCATTATTTGTTTATGTCTCCACTCTTTGTTTCTGTCTCCATTATAAGTTTCTGTCTCCATTATAAGTTTCTGTCTTCATTATTTGTTTCTGTCTCCACTCTTTGTTTCTGTCTCCATTATAAGTTTCTGTCTCCATTATAAGTTTCTGTCTTCATTATTTGTTTATGTCTCCATTCTTTGTTTCTGTCTCCATTATATGTTTCCGTCTCCATTATATGTTTCCGTCTCCATTATGTGTTTCTGTCTCCATTATTTGTTTCTGTCTCCATTATATGTTTCTGTCTCCATTTTTTGTTTCTGTCTCCATTTTTTGTTTCTGTCTCCATTATATGTTTCTGTCTCCATTATATATTTTTGTCTCCATTATTTGTTTCTGTCTCCATTATTTGTTTCTGTCTCCATTATTTGTTTCCGTCTCCATTATTTGTTTCTGTCTCCATTATTTGTTCATGTCTCCATTATTTGTTCTGTCTCCATTTTTTGTTTCTGTCTCCATTTTTTGTTTCTGTCTCCATTATATGTTTCTGTCTCCATTATATATTTTTGTCTCCATTATTTGTTTCTGTCTCCATTATTTGTTTCTGTCTCCATTATTTGTTTCCGTCTCCATTATTTGTTTCTGTCTCCATTATTTGTTCATGTCTCCATTATTTGTTTAATTCCGTCAGATATCATTCAGTGTTACGAATTAAACAAAAGATCCAGGCTAGGGATAGAGCCACAAGAGCCACTGAGACGATCTGTCGTGCTGCTTGCACTGACATGTGTGGGAATTGTGTGTTTAGTAATCACATAGAATAAATAACGATTTGTTAAATATAATCACATAGAATAAATAATGATTTGTTAAATATAATTACATAGAATAAATAACGATTTGTTAAATATAATCACATAGAATAAATAATGATTTGTTAAATATAATCACATAGAATAAATAACGATTTGTTAAATATAATCACATAGAATAAATAATGATTTGTTAAATATAATTACATAGAATAAATAATGATTTGTTAAATGTAATCACAAAGAATAAATAATGATTTGTTAAATATAATCACATAGAATAAATAATGATATGTTAAATATAATCACATAGAATAAAACATGATTTGTTAAATATAATCACATAGAATAAATAATGATTTGTTAAATGTTATTACATAGAAAAAATAATGATTTGTTAAATGTAATCACATAGAATAAATAATGATTTATAAAATGTAATTACATAGAAAAAATAATGATTTGTTAAATGTAATTACATAGAATAAAAAATGATTAATGATTTGTTAAATGTAATTACATAGAAAAAATAATGATTTGTTAAATGTAATTACATAGAATAAATATTGATTTGTTAAATGTAATTACATAGAAAAAAAATGATTTGTTAAATGTTATTACATAGAATAAATGATGATTAATGATTTGTTAAATGTAATTACATAGAAAAAATAATGATTTGTTAAATGTAATCACATAGAATAAATAATGATTTATTAAATGTAATCACACAGAATAAATAATGATTTGTTAAATATAATCACATAGAATAAATAATGATTTGTTAAATGTAATTACATAGAATAAATAATGATTTGTTTAATGTAATAACATATATAAATAATAATTTGTTAAATATAATAACATAGAATAAATAATGATTTGTTAAATATAATCACATAGAATAAATAATGATTTGTTAAATGTAATCACAGAAAAAAGTAATAATTTGTTAAATGTAATCACAGAATAAAAGTAATAATTTGTTAAATGTAATCACAGAAAATAAGTAATAATTTGTTAAATGTAATCACAGAAAATAAGTAATGATTTGTTAAATGTATTCACAGAAAATAAATAATGATTTGTTAAATGTATTCACAGAAAATAAATAATGATTTGTTAAAGGTAATCACATAGAATAAATAACGATTTGTTAAACATAATCACATATAATAAATAATGATTTGTTAAATATAATCACATAGAATAAATAATGATTAATTATTTGTTAAGTGTAATTACATAGAAAAAATAATGATTTGTTAATGTGATTACATAGAATAAATATTGATTTGTTAAATGTAATTACATAGAAAAAATAATGATTTGTTAAATGTAATTACATAGAATAAATGATGATTAATGATTTGTTAAATGTAATTACATAGAAAAAATAATGATTTGTTAAATCTAATCACATAGAATAAATAATGATTTGTTAAATGTAATCACATAGAATAAATAATGATTTGTTAAATATAATCACATCGAATAAATAATGATTTGTTAAATGTAATTACATAGAATAAATAATGATTTGTTAAATGTAATCACAGAAAATAAATAATGATTTGTTAAATGTAATCACAGAAAATAAGTAATAATTTGTTAAATGAAATCACAGAAAATAAATAGTGATAATAAAAAATGTAATCACACACAAAAATTATTAGTAGTTAAAAATGATTTAGAGACAGTGTGCTCCGATTCTTCAAAACGGAAAGACTAAATGGAAGAATCTAATACTTGAAATCCTCTCTTCTACTTTCATTATCTGAGACCTGAAATCCTCTCTTCTTCTTTCAATATCTGAGACCTGAAATCCTCTCTTCTTTCAATATCTGAGACATGAAATCCTCTCTTCTTCTTTCAATACCTGAGACCTGAAATCCTCTCACCTGAAATCCTCTCACCTGAAATCCTCTCTTCTACTTTCATTATCTGAGACCTGAAATCCTCTCTTCTTCTTTCAATATCTGAGACCTGAAATCCTCTCTTCTTTCAATATCTGAGACATGAAATCCTCTCTTCTTCTTTCAATACCTGAGACCTGAAATCCTCTCACCTGAAATCCTCTCACCTGAAATCCTCTCTTCTATTTTCAATATCTGAGACCTGAAATCCTCTCTTGTTCTTTCAACATCTGAGACCTGAAATCCTCTCTTCTTCTTTCAATATCTGAGACGTGAAATCCTCCCTTCTTTCAATATCTGAGACCTGAAATCTTCTCTTCTTCTTTCAATATCTGAGACCTGAAATCTTCTCTTTTTATTTCAATATCTGAGACCTGAAATCTTCTCTTTTTATTTCAATATCTGAGACCTGAAATCCTCTCACCTGAAATCCTCTCTTCTTCTTTCAATATTTGAGATCTGAAATCCTCTCACCTGAAATCCTCTCTTCTTCTTTCAATATCTGAGACCTGAAATCCTCTCTTTTTATTTTAATATCTGAGACCTGAAATCCTCTCTTTTTATTTCAATATCTGAGACCTGAAATCCTCTCACCTGGAATCCTCTCTTCTTCTTTCAATATCTGAGACCTGAAATCCTCTCACCTGAAATCCTCTCTTCTTCTTTCAATATTTGAGATCTGAAATCCTCTCACCTGAAATCCTCTCTTCTTCTTTCAATATCTGAGACCTGAAATCCTCTCTTCTTCTTTCTACATCTGAGACCTGAAATCCTCTCTTCTTCTTTCAACATCTGAGACCTGATATTCTCTCTTCTTCTTTCAACATCTGAGTCGTGAAATTCTCTCTTCTTCTTTAAACATCTTAGACCTGAAATCCTCTCACCTGAAATCCTCTCCTCTTCTTTCAATATCTGAAACCTGAATTCCTCTCTTCTTCTTTCTACATCTGAGACCTGAAATCCTCTCTTCTCCTTTCAATATCTGAGACCTGAAATCAATCCTCTCACCTGAAATCCTCTCTTATTCTTTCAATATCTGAGACATGCAATCCTCTCACCTGAAATCCTCTCTTCTTCTTTCAATATCTGAGACATGCAATCCTCTCACCTGAAATCCTCTCTTCTCCTTTCAATATCTGAGACCTGTAATCCTCTCTTCTTCTTTCAATATCTGAGACATGAAATCCTCTCTTCTTCTTTCAATATCTGAGACCTCAAATCCTCTCTTCTTTCAATATCTGAAACCTGAATTCCTCTCTTCTTCTTTCTACATCTGAGACCTGAAATCCTCTCTTCTTCTTTCAATATCTGAGACCTGAAATCAATCCTCTCACCCGAAATGATCTCTTCTTCTTTCAATATTTGAGACCTGAAATCCTCTCACCTGAAATCCTCTCTTTTCTTCTTTCAATATCTGAGACCTGAAATCCTCTCACCTGAAATCCTCTCTTATTCTTTCAATATCTGAGACCTGAAATCCTCTCACCTGAAATCCTCTCTTCTTCTTTCAATATCTGAGACCTGAAATCCTCTCACCTGAAATCCTCTTTTCTTCTTTCAATATCTGAGACCTGAAATCCTCTCACCTGAAATCCTCTTTTCTTCTTTCAGTATCTGAGACCTGAAATCCTCTCACCTGAAATCCTCTCTTCTCCTTTCAATAACTGAGACCTGAAATCCTCTCACCTGAAATCCTCTCTTCTTCTTTCAATATCTGAGACCTGAAATCCTCTCACCTGAAATCCTCTCTTCTTCTTTCAACATCTGAGACCTGAAATCCTCTCACCTGAAATCATCTCTTCTTCTTTCAACATCTGGTTTACCTGTAAATGTGTTCTGGGGGATGCAAACTTTGAATTCTCGACTGTCTTGTAGTCACGTGACACTTGAAATATTGACGCTAGCTGCTAGCAATAACCTCATGTACATGTTTAATGTATGTGCTACATGTCTCAACATGCAAACCTGTCGCTATCATCATCAAATTGTGACAAACACTATTTGAGCTGCCAGAGATATCCGGTGATTTATTCTGTAGTTTGATAGTCAATCAAAAACAATATGCATGCAAAATGGACACACTTATCTAACATTCAAGGGTAAGGGAGTATATCAGGCTGCGCGTTTCTTATCAGCTGTCAACATTTGGTGCCGTGTGATTGCTTAGTTTCATGCACGGTTAGTGGGGCTTAATTTGCATAATGGATACAAATAATAAATAAATATTATTTTATAGGGAACTTCCGAGGCGATAATAGGAATAATAGAACAAAGAAGTATGTGTTAGCACTCGGAAAAATTGACAGAAAAACAACAATAGAAAAAAAACGAAGAACAATATATGGTCCGAAGCGGGATCGAACCCGTACTCCCTGGCACCGCGCCTTGCCACGAGAAGCCGAACGCTTGGCACACTGCCACGCAGCTAACTAAAAAATTAGCTATTGTAGCAGTGTCTTACACGAAGGCGTTCTCAATGTCTATAGCATAGGGTAACGATCACAGACCGGAAATAAATTGTATATTTGTACTTTCCTATTAATGCAAGTATCTCCCAGTAGGGCTGAATACTTGTGTTGCAGACAAACATTTATTGGACGAAACAGCACGAATAGTAGTTTCCAGTGGTTATATACTGGATACAAATAATAATAAATAAATATTATTATATAGGGAACTTCTCGGAAGTTCTTGCCATTCACGGCTCTTACTGGAGAAGTTGAAGTTCATCTATCCCATGCTATGCTGGGAAACTACTAGTCCAGCCCAGAGATACTACAATACTGGGTCTTCTATATTAGCAACAGCTACCACTGCATGGAACACGGTGATCCTAGCTTTTGTAGCCTGCCTGTTTTGACGCAGACCTACCGGGGGAGACTATGAGGAGGTAGAACTGCTAGGTCTTTGTCAGATGACGGCGTGCCGACCCTGCTATTGCGATAGCAGATTGCAGGCCTTTACCAAAATAACCAACGAAAAACGTCCAATATTTCAAGATACACACTGGGTTGTTTACACCAGCCATTCATAGACAGCACTGGGTCTACTTTACATACCATTTCTAACATGACAGACTTGAGGTTAAAATTACGACACATCTAAATATCATAACATTTCTGTCGACGTCTTCATGTACTTGTGGGAAGGTAACAATGAGAGGGCTGAGATGTCAACATAAGGGACATCACTCAACACATTGTTCCTAACAGGCATTGCAAAAGTCAAAGGGACATAATCGTGTCTGGAGACTGTAAGAAAGGGATATAACTGCGTTAATTATTGTGTCTACAGTGGCATTCAATAGACGAGCTGAACCCCATTTCTCAGTCGCCTTGTTGACCTACCACCTCCGTTTCTTCTGTAGCTACTTTCTCCTCCGCTCCCACTTTCGTTTAGGTTTTATCTTTAAGATATAATGAAATCATAACATAGGCAAAGTTCTGGAACATCTACAAATTATGTTTATTTGTGGTGTGTTTGCTCTTTTATCTTTCTATCTATTGACCGTTAGAGCCGTTGCCGGCCCATAGGGCGTAGACCAAGATACACCTTCTCATATCTGAATTTTTGTTCTAGCAGTTTTCTTTTAAAGATATTTTATCAAATCTCGCCATTTGTCTCTGTCCTGTGCAAGCAGCTCTATCTCATTGAGGGAGCCGAATCCTGCTGCTCTTGCCTCTCTCATCAATGTTCTTCTCAGTGTCTCCCTGGGTCTTCCTCTTTTTCTTTTACCTGTTGTTTCCCATATGAGGGCCTGCTTTCCTATTCGGTTATTATCTCTTCTCATCACATGTCCAACATATGGCCATCGTCTTTTCTTTATTACTGAAGATATTAGTGGTTGATTGCCGATTTCTCTAATTTCCTCGTTTGTTTTGAATTCGTTCCAC
The DNA here is from genome assembly GCA_032433765.1 of Megaustenia siamemsis. Taxonomy (NCBI): domain Eukaryota; kingdom Metazoa; phylum Mollusca; class Gastropoda; order Stylommatophora; family Ariophantidae; genus Megaustenia; species Megaustenia siamemsis. The sequence goes on from JAVIAB010000046.1 coordinate 61,384,780, forward strand.
GCTATACCAAGTATTTTCCTTAGACATTTATTTTCGAATGCGTTCAACTTTGTTTCTATATCTCTTGTTATTTTCCAGCTTTCACACGCATACGTAAGGGTTGATAGTACATTTGATTTGAATAGCCTAAGTTTTGTGTTTGTGCTGATTAGTTTTGATTTCCACAACTTTTCAAGGCTTCTGAAAGACATTGCTGCTTTAGCCATTCTGATTCTAATTTCTTTACTTTTATCCCCTTCGCGATCAATATGAATTCCAAGTGAAGTGATCGATCTCCTCTACTGGTTTGTTTTCCATGTATATTTTGTCATCTGTTGGAATTAAACTTTTCTTGACTTTAGTCTTTTCATGATTGATCTCAAGCCCAATTTTGCTGGCTATTGATGATAGTTCATTTGTGTTTTCCTGCATCGTTTTTATCTGACTGCTGATGAGAACTATGCCATCAGCAAAGTCGAGGTCCTCCAAATGGTCTCCTTGTATCCATTCGATGCCTTTATTACCACTGCAGCATTTCTTCATTATGAAGTCCACAACAATTCCAAATAACAAGGGCGATAAAATACATCCTTGTTTAACCCCAGTTTCTATTGGGAATATATTGCTTCAGAATTTTCCACAAAGAATCTCTTTGAATACTATCAAATGCTTTTTTGAAGTCGATGAAGTTAAGTACAAAAGGTTTTTGCTTTTCAATGTGTTCCTCCAATATAAGTCGTAGAGTGAAAATGTGGTCAAGACAGCTTCTCCCTTTTCTAAACCCAGCATGTTCTTCACGCATTACTGTATCTATTGAATCCTTTATTCTATTTAGAATGATTTTGCAGAATAACTTTGAGGCAACTGACAAAAGTGTCACGCCTCTCCAGTTGTTACAATCTCTAAGATTGCCCTTTTTTGGAATCTTAACAATGATTCCTTTTTTCCATTTATGAGGCGTCTTCTCTGTTCTCCAAATGATGTTGAACATTTTTTGGAGATGTATCAAATTATGGCTATCAATTGCCTTGAGGATCTCAGCTGTTAACTTATCCTCTCCAGCAGCCTTGTTATTGGTCATAAGCGTTAAGGTGGTTTCTATTTCACTCAAGGTGAAGTCATCTAAATTTACATCTAATTCTGCTGCTGGTGTTTCAGCTTCAAAATCTATTAAACTATGGGGTAGTGGACGGTTAAGAAATTTCTTAGAAGTGTTCCGCCCAACGAGCTTTTATGTCTGCGCTTGTTGTTAGCATTAATCCAGATTTGTCTAGAATTGGTGTTCCACTTGATGTATAGGTGTTTGTCAGCATCTTTTGTACAGTATAAAGAGTTCTGCTGTCTCCTGTAATTGCAGCTGTCTCTGCTTTCTCTGCCAAATCGTCTATACAAGTTCTTGTATCTCTTCTTGCTGAACTTTTCACTTTGTTGTCTAATTCTTTGTATGTTGCTTTTGCCAGAACCTTTCCAAGATCTGTCTTTACATTAGTCATGGCTCTCTTCGTTTTCTTCTTTATTTGATGTATTTCCATGTGGTGTCTGAGATCCAAGCTCGTTTTTTCATTTTCTTCAGTCCGGCACTTGCTTCTGCTGCTGTCATTAGTATTTTGCTCTGTGAGTCCCACATTTCATTGATATCTAAGTCTATTTCACCGAGTGCTGTATAACAATTACTTAGCTCTATGTTAAACTTTTCCTTTATGGCTTCATCTTTCAATTTATGACTATCAATTTGTTGTGTCATTGACCTCTTCTGTTGGCTTCTAAATTTTAATCTTATTTTCCCAATGCACAGGTTGTGGTCACTATTAACATCAGCACCTCTGTATGCTCTTACATCTATTAATGATGATCTGAATTGTTGTTTAATACATAGGGGGTCAATTTGATTTGATGTTCTATCATCAGGAGATATCCATGTTGTTTTCCAGCCCCAGACCAAAAAACATCAATCTCGTTCTGACTAACTACAACCCTTGATTCATTGTTACATGAGGCAGAACCATTTAGTTTTACCGTGAAACTGTCCGGATTTGTTAAGTCATTCACATAAATCCTAAACCAGGAGAACGACAAAGATTGATTGTGGTATTAACGTCTATCTATAGTTGCAGGCCGCTCATGTGGTATTAACGTTTATCTATAGTTGCTGGCCGTTCAGATGGTATTAACGTCTATCTATAGTTGCAGGCTGCTCTGGCTATATTAACGTCTATCTATAGTTGCAGGCCACTCAGGTGGTATTAACGTTTAATTATAGTTGCAGGTGGATCAGGTGGTATTATCGTCTATCTATAGTTGCAGGCCGCTCAAGTGGTATTAAAGTCTATCTATAGTTGCAGGCCGCTCAGGTGGTATTAACGTCTATCTATAGTTGCAGGCCGGTCAGGTGGTATTAACGTCTATCTATAGTTGCAGGCCGCTCAGGTGGTATTACCGACTATCTATAGTTGCAGGTGGTTCAGGTGTTATTAACGTCTATCTATAGTTGCAGGCCGCTCAGGTGGTATTAACGTCTACCTATAGTTCCAGACCGCTCAGGTGGTATTAACGTCTATCTATAGTTGCAGGCCGCTCAGGTGGTATTAACGTCTATATATAGTTGCAGGCCGCTCAGGTGGTATTAACGACTATCTATAGTTACAGGCCGCTCAAAAGGTATTAACGTCTATCTATAGTTGCAGGCCGTTCAGATGATATTAACAACTGTCTGTAGTTGATGGAGGGCCTTTTTTTATTAACGACTATCTATAGCTGTAAGTCGCTCAGGTGGTATTAACGACTATCTATAGTTGATGGTGGGCCTCGTGGTATTAACGACTATCTATAGTTGCAGGCCGCTCACTTGGCATTAACGACTATAGTTGTAGGCCGCTCAAGTGGTGTTAACAACTATCTATAGTTGCAGGCAGCTCATGTGGTATTAACGACTATAGTTGTAGGCCACTCAGGTGGTGTTAACGACTATAGTTGTAGGCCGTTCAGGTGGTATTAACGACTGTAGTTGTAGGCCGCTCAGGTGGTATTAACGACTATAGTTGTAGGCCGCTCAGGTGGTATTAACGACTATAGTTGTAGGCCGCTCAGGTGGTATTAACGACTATAGTTGTAGGCCGCTCTAGGTGGTGTTAACGACTATAGTTGTAGGCCGCTCAGGTGGTATTAACGACTATAGTTGTAGGCCGCTCAGGTGGTGTTAACGACTATAGTTGTAGGCCGTTCAGGTGGTATTAACGACTATAGTTGTAGGCCGCTCAGGTGGTATTAACAACTATAGTTGCAGGCCGCTCAGGTGGTATTAACGACTGTCTATAGTTGCAGGCCGCTCAAAAGGTATTAACGTCTATCTATAGTTGCAGGCCGTTCAGATGATATTAACAACTGTCTGTAGTTGATGGTGGGCCTCGTGGTATTAACGACTATCTATAGTTGCAGGCCGCTCACTTGGCATTAACGACTATAGTTGTAGGCCGCTCAAGTGGTGTTAACAACTATCTATAGTTGCAGGCCGCTCATGTGGTATTAACGACTATAGTTGTAGGCCGCTCAGGTGGTGTTAACGACTATAGTTGTAGGCCGCTCAAGTGGTGTTAACAACTATCTATAGTTGTAGGCCGCTCAGATGGTGTTAACGACTATAGTTGTAGGCCGTTCAGGTGGTATTAACGACTGTAGTTGTAGGCTGCTTAGATGGTATTAACGACTATAGTTGTAGGCCGCTCAGGTGGTATTAACAACTATAGTTGCAGGCCGCTCAGGTGGTATTAACGACTGTCTTTAGTTGCAGGCCGGTCAAGTGGTATGAACGTCCATCTATAGTTGCTGGCCGCTCAGGTGGTTTTAACAACTAACTATAATTGCAGGCCGCTCAGGCGGTATTAACGACTATCTATAGTTGCAGACCGCTGAGGTGGTATATAGACTATCTATAGTTGCAGACCGCTCAGGTGGTATTAACGACTATCTGTAGTTGATGGTGGGCCTCGTGGTATTACCGACTATCTATAGTTTCAGGCCACTCAGGTGGTATTAACGACTATCTATAGTTGCAGGCCGCTCAGGTGGTATTAACGACTATCTATAGTTGCAGGCCGCTCAGGTGGTATTAACGACTATCTATAGTTGTAGGCCTCTCAGGTGGTGTTAACGACTATAGTTGTAGGCCTCTCAGGTGGTATTAACGACTGTAGTTGCAGGCCGCTCAAGTGGTATTAACGTCTATCTATAGTTGCAGGCCGCTCATGTGGTATTAACGTGTATCTATAGTTGCAGGCCGCTCAGGTGGTATTAACGTCTATCTATAGTTGCAGGCCGCTCAGGTGGTATTAACGACTATCTATAGTTACAGGCCGCTCAAAAGGTATTAACGTCTATCTATAGTTGCAGGCCGTTCAGATGATATTAACAGCTGTCTGTAGTTGATGGTGGGCCTTTTTTTTATTAACGACTATCTATAGCTGTAGGTCGCTCAGGTGATATTAACGACTATCTATAGTTGATGGTGGGCCTCGTGGTATTAACGACTATCTATAGTTGCAGGCCGCTCAGGTGGTATTATCATCTAGACTGTCTGTTGTTGATGGTGTGCCACTTTCTCTGCCTCAAAGTTTTGTTTTCTTCTCATCATTTCTAGAGCAACTCTTCTCTAATATCAACTCAAATGATTTTATCCGTGTTTCTCTAAGACTTTCTGGATGTGCTTCTATTATTGTCTCAAATGGACGACCCAACTGAACAACAAAAACCTCTCTTTATTCTTCTGTACTCGTTCAGCCTGTAGACCAACAACGTTAAGAAACCCCGATATTTTGGACACTCAGGTGATATTTCCTGCCACCATGTTTACAAATGTATCTATTTTTAATTTGTGTGATCCCCGAAAGTGGCTTCTACGTCTACATTGGCACAGTCCTAATCACATTGCCCGCCTCCCCCATTAAATGTGTCGATGATAATAATATGTTTGCACTAACACCATTCATTCTTCATATGTGTCTTGCTTTCTTTGTATATTCTGTGCTTGGTCTCTTCCTAGTGATTGCACCATTTCATTGATTATTTCCTTATAGATGTTTTCTCCTGTTTCCTTATAGATGTTTTCTCCTGTTTCCTTATAGATGATTTCTCTTGTTTCCTTATAGATGTTTTCTCCTGTCTCCTTATAGATGTGTTCTCCTGTTTTCTTATAGAAGATTTCTCCTGTTTCCTTATAGAAGATTTCTCCTATTTCCTTATAGAAGATTTCTCCTGTTTCCTTATAGATGTTTTCTCCTGTTTCCTTATAGATGTGTTCTCCTGTTTCCTTATAGAAGATTTCTCATTTTTCCTTACAGATGTGCTTTCCTGTTTCCTCATAGATGTTTTCTCCTGTTTCCTTATAGATATGTTATCCTATTTCCTTATAGATGTGCTTTCCTATTTCTTTATAGATGTGTTTTCCTGTTTCCTTATATATGTGTTCTCCTGTTACCTTATAGATGTGCTTTCCTATTTCCTTTTAGAAGTTTTCTCCCGCTTTCTTATAGATATGTTTTCCTGTTTCCTTATAGATGTGTTGTCATTTTCCCTTATATATGGTTTCTCCTGTTTCCTTATAGATGTGTTTTCCTATTTCCTTATAGATGTGTTTTCCTTTTTCCTCGTAGATATGTTCTCCTGTTACCTTATAGATATGTTCTACTATTACTTTGATTGATGTGCTTTCCTGTTTCCTTATAGATGTGTTCTACTATTACTTTATTGATGTGCTTTCCTGTTTCCTTATAGATGTTTTCTACTATTACTTTATTGATGTGTTTTCCTATTTCCTAATAGATGTGTTCTCCTGTTACCTTATAGATGTGTCCTCCTGTTTCTTTATAGAAGATTTCTCCTGTTTCCTTATAGATGTGTTTTCCTATTTCTTTATAGATGTGTTCTCCTGTTTCCTTATAAATGTGTTTTCCTGTTTCCTTATATATGTGTTTTCCTTTTTCCTTATAGATGTGTTCTCCTGTTTCCTTATATATGTGTTTTCCTTTTTCCTTATATATATGTTTTCCTTTTTCCTTATAGATGTGTTCTCTTGTTTCCTTATATATGTGTTTTCCTATTTCCTTATAGATGTGTTTTCCTTTTTCCTCGTAGATATGTTCTCCTGTTACCTTATAGATATGTTCTACTATTACTTTGATTGATGTGCTTTCCTGTTTCCTTATAGATGTGTTCTACTATTACTTTATTGATGTGCTTTCCTGTTTCCTTATAGATGTGTTCTACTATTACTTTATTGATGTGTTTTCCTATTTCCTAATAGATGTGTTCTCCTGTTACCTTATAGATGTGTCCTCCTGTTTCTTTATAGAAGATTTCTCCTGTTTCCTTATAGATGTGTTTTCCTATTTCTTTATAGATGTGTTCTCCTGTTTCCTTATAAATGTGTTTTCCTGTTTCCTTATATATGTGTTTTCCTTTTTCCTTATAGATGTGTTCTCCTGTTTCCTTATATATGTGTTTTCCTTTTTCCTTATAGATTTGTTTTCCTTTTTCCTTATATATATGTTTTCCTTTTTCCTTATAGATGTGTTCTCTTGTTTCCTTATATATGTGTTTTCCTATTTTCTTATAGATGTGTTCTCCTGTTTCCTTATATATGTGTTTTCCTATTTCTTTGTAGATGTGTTCTCATGTTACCTTATAGATGTGCTTTCCTATTTCCTTATAGATGTGGTCTCCTGTTACCTTATAGATGTGTTCTCCTGTTTCCTTATAGATGTGTTTTCCATTTTTCTTTGTCTGTTCATGCACGCGATATTTTTAGCCTTTTAGCAATATCTCAACATCAACACTAAGACAGATTTATGTACACAAGAAATGATTAAACCAAGGACGTGGTAATTATACTGCGTTTATTTACGGACAATGAAAGTGTGTGTTGTGATAGGCCTAAAGGATGAACTTATTTATTTTATTCTGTAATAATTTCCACTGACATTTTATTTTTAAAAGGAAGCCAGATTTTTGTGTCATTCATCATCATCATCATCATATGCCATGCCCGGTGGCGTAGGCGATCATCTCTTTCCACATCACTCGGCCTTTCATACATGCCTTTTTTTCAGTCGATGATTTTTTATTATGCAATTTAGATAAGTTGTTCAATATTTTTCTATTCGTTTTCCTCTGCTCTTTTTATCAATTCTGCCAGTTGTTATAGTATTCTCAATACCTTATTTTTTGCATGAAATACCCAATAAATGTAGGTTCTCTCTTCCTTATAATTGTGACGATATTTCTGGTTACTCCAGCTCGTTTTAAACATTTTTCCTTTGTAATTTTTGCTATCCATGTAATTCGTAGCATTCTTCTGATAAACCACATCTCAGCTGCCTCTATTGTTCTCTGTGTTGTCTTACTTATTGTCCATGACTCTCTTCCATGAAGTAGAACAGGTTCGATGTAGCACCTTAGTACACGTTTTCTAACACTAATCGACACTGATTTGTTACATAGAATGTTTCTTATTTTATGGAATTCTGTCTTTGCTTGTCCGATTCTGCTTCTATTTTTCGGCAGCGCATCTGCCATCTAATGATATTATTGATCCCATGTTTTTGAGTCTATGCACTTATTTCAGGATTTTTACATTTAGCTTTAGTCCACATTCTTGTGTGTTCGTTTTCTTTAATATTATTATAATTTCTGTCTTTTTTATGTTGAGGCCTTTTTGTTTACCATATGTCACAATTTCATCTAATAGATTTTGAAGATCTTGTTTTCTGCTATCAAAACTATGTCATCTGCATACTTAAGGTTGTTTATGTTGCTTCCTCTCCCCCCCCCCTCCCCTCCAATTAATGCCAGGCTTGTTCGAAATATGTTCTTAAAATATTGTCATTGTACTAAGAGAATAGAATTTGTGACAATACATATCTCTGTTGTACTCCTTGTCTTATTTGTTGATATTCTCTATATTTGTTGTCAAAATTCTAATGGCTGCTTCTTGTTTCCAGGATATCTGTTTAATAATCATCAGATAGTTACTTTCTCTATCGATATTTTCTAGCATCTTGATCATCTGTTTATGACTGACTTTAACGAAAGCTTCGGTGCAATCAATAAAACATAGACCTCCCGGTACAAGCCTCTCTCTACCAGTCTAAGGACATAAATGGTATGTTGTGTTACTTTTCACTTAACAAATCAAAAAATTGTTACCTGCTATCTCTCTTCTAATCTTTTGTCTTGTTCTTCCAATAATGGTGATCTTTGTGATGTCACATGACACACTATTAGTTCTATATTCATCACATTCTTTTGTTCCTGGTTTTGTTTTTTTGGCTAAGCTATAAAGGTGGATTGAAGAATATATTACATATAAATATCATCTGGTCCTATCTCACTTAGAGCTTCTAATTCTTCTATTGATATATTATCTGGTCATGTCTGAGATATAACTTTTATTTCCTCTATAGATATGTTATCTAGCCCTGTCTCACCTAGAACTTCTAATTCGAATATTGATATATTATCTGACCCTGTCTCACCTAGAGCTTCTAATTCTAATATTGATATATTATCTAGTCCTATATGATGATATCTACTACTTCATCATCAACCATTGATGCTCCTTCATAAATTATGTTTCCCTGTTTCTGGTGTTAGTTTTGGTCTCCTCCATTGAACTCTTTGACGTATTCCGTCCATCTGTCCACCATGTTGTCCTGTTTCTGGTGTTAGTTTTGGTCTCCTCCATTGAACTCTTTGACGTATTCCGTCCATCTGTCCACCATGTTGTCCTGTTTCTGGTGTTAGTTTTGGTCTCCTCCATTGAACTCTTTGACGTATTCCGTCCATCTGTCCACCATGTTCTCCTGTTTCTGGTGTTAGTTTTGGTCTCCTCCATTGAACTCTTTGACGTATTCCGTCCATCTGTCCACCATGTTGTCCTGTTTCTGGTGTTAGTTTTGGTCTCCTCCATTGAACTCTTTGACGTATTCCGTCCATCTGTCCACGATGTTCTCCTGTTTCTGGTGTTAGTTTTGGTCTCCTCCATTGAACTCTTTGACGTATTCCCTCCATCTGTCCACGATGTTCTCCTGTTTCTGGTGTTAGTTTTGGTCTCCTCCATTGAACTCTTTGACGTATTCCGTCCATCTGTCCACGATGTTCTCCTGTTTCTGGTGTTAGTTTTGATCTCCTCCATTGAACTCTTTGACGTATTCCGTCCATCTGTCCACGATGTTCTCCTGTTTCTGGTGTTAGTTTTGATCTCCTCCATTGAACTCTTTGACGTATTCCGTCCATCTGTCCACCATGTTCTCCTGTTTCTGGTGTTAGTTTTGGTCTCCTCCATTGAACTCTTTGACGTATTCCGTCCATCTGTCCACCATGTTGTCCTGTTTCTGGTGTTAGTTTTGGTCTCCTCCATTGAACTCTTTGACGTATTCCGTCCATCTGTCCACGATGTTCTCCTGTTGTTGGTGTTAGTTTTGGTCTCCTCCATTGAACTCTTTGACGTATTCCGTCTATCTGTCCACCATGTTCTCCTGTTTCTGGTGTTAGTTTTAGTCTCCTCCATTGAACTCGTTGACGTATTCCGTCTATCTGTCCCCCATGTTCTCCTGTTTCTGGTGTTAGTTTTGGTCTCCTCCATTGAACTCTTTGACGTATTCCGTCCATCTGTCCACGATGTTCTCCTGTTTCTGGTGTTAGTTTTGGTCTCCTCCATTGAACTCTTTGACGTATTCCGTCCACCTGTCCACCATGTTGTCCTGTTTCTGGTGTTAGTTTTGGTCTCCTCCATTGAACTCTTTGACGTATTCCGTCCATCTGTCCACCATGTTCTCCTGTTTCTGGTGTTAGTTTTAGTCTCCTCCATTGAACTCTTTGACGTATTCCGTCTATCTGTCCCCCATGTTCTCCTGTTTCTGGTGTTAGTTTTGGTCTCCTCCATTGAACTCTTTGACGTATTCCGTCCATCTGTCCACCATGTTGTCCTGTTTCTGGTGTTAGTTTTGGTCTCCTCCATTGAACTCTTTGACGTATTCCGTCCATCTGTCCACCATGTTGTCCTGTTTCTGGTGTTAGTTTTGGTCTCCTCCATTGAACTCTTTGACGTATTCCGTCCATCTGTCCACGATGTTCTCCTGTTTCTGGTGTTAGTTTTGGTCTCCTCCATTGAACTCTTTGACGTATTTCGTCCATCTGTCCACGATGTTCTCCTGTTGTTGGTGTTAGTTTTGGTCTCCTCCATTGAACTCTTTGACGTATTCCGTCCATCTGTCCACCATGTTCTCCTTCTTCAGTAACATAACACCACCTTTTGATTTCAATCATCCTGGTCTATGTTTGGTTGTTTTACTTCACTAAACTTTGCATGCATTCACTTCTTCTCCTTATTTTCTCATTTCACTGATACCAAAAAGGTGTCGTGGTTTATATCATTTGTCGTTCTTGTGCTTCTCGAACTGTCTGGGAATGCATTCACTACATGTTTTTATTTTGACAGTCTTCTATTTGTCTGCATTGTTCATTTAACCACTTCGTCTTTGCTACAAGACATTTTTGTTTAATTTCTGTATTAGCTTATTATAATCTTCTTGTTCATTTTTTACCTATAGCTGCCTTTGCTGTTTCCTCTCAGTTGGAGTAGTAATGCTTTGTCAGAACTATCCAAACAACCTATAAATGCCTTTGCTGTTTCCTCTCAGTTGGAGTAGTAATGCTTTGTCAGAAATATCTAAATAACCTATCACTGCCTTTGCTGTTTCCTCTCAGTTGGAGTAGTAATGCTTTGTCAGAACTATTCAAACAACATATCACTGCCTTTGCTGTTTCCTCTCAGTTGGAGTAGTAATGCTTTGTCAGAAATATCTAAATAACCTATCACTGCCTTTGCTGTTTCCTCTCAGTTGGAGTAGTAATGCATTGTCAGAAATATCTAAATAACCTATCACTGCCTTTGCTGTTTCCTCTCAGTTGGAGTAGTAATGCATTGTCAGAAATATCTAAATAACCTATCACTGCCTTTGCTGTTTCCTCTCAGTTGGAGTAGTATTGCTTTGTCAGAACTATCCAAACAACCTATAAATGCCTTTGCTGTTTCTTTATCCAACGTCAGCTCTACTCCTCTTTCAAGCTTGATACCTCCTGAATATATGAGTGTGTGTTCATCTGATATGATTTTTCCTGCACCTGTCCATGTTATCTCATTCATTCCTAGTACATTGATGTTCATTTAGAACAGCCGTTGCGTGTGTGACATAAAGCAGATATTTTACTAAAACCAGGAAACACTTTTAATTTGGGAAGGTAATGGCGGTCTAATATAACCTGAAAGACTTGGGCTGAGGTTGTACGAGTCGTGTCTCGCCAAGAAGTGGACAAAACTTGCAAGACAACAAAAACGTTTAATTTTTGTGCTAACAACTCATTGTGCTGTACATGAAGCCAAATAATTAAAAAAGCAATGGCGTGTGGTACATAAGCATAAATCGGACATTCTATACAGAAAAGCAAAAGCAGCCGGCAATAAGAAGTGCTGAAAGTTGTTTTTTTTTTTATTCTGTCACTTACTCGATAATCAAAATGTCTGTTTGTGACGTCATTATTGCTGCTGACCTAAAATGGACATATTATTTATTGACAAAAACATCTGAGCTGGAATTAAAACAAAGAACAACATTGAAATTAACAACAACCAGGAAATGTAATTCTTGCACCTTCTTTGTTGATCTCCATGTTTGTGGACGCAACAAGTCAAAAAAAAAAAAAAAGTCAACAAAACACAAACAGAGCGTAGGAAATAAGATCTGACACGTCCACACCACATAGGCTCTGATCATCTTATTTATATACATTTTCTATAGAAGGTTCGACAATCTGTATTTGTTTCCCCTTATTATCGCCCCCTCCTCACTTCAGTACTTTGGTTTATAAAACAAATGGATTCTATTCAAAATGTAAACAAAATAGAATTACATGTTTGGAATTTATTTACAGTTATTTCAACTATCATCCTCATCATGAGCCGGTTGGCGTAGGCGATCATGTCCTTCCAATCTTCTATCCACAGTGCATCGTATCAGTTCTGTTCTTGACCGTTGTCCATGTTTGACACCAAGTTCTTTGGTATCTTCTCGCTTCGTCATCCACGATCTTTCTTTCCCTGTATTTTTGCCAATCACACACATCTGGTTTTAAATGTGTGACCTCTAACTTAGAGTAGTGTGTTGTCACGTCAGTCATAATTTATAGTGGTTCTGGTGTGACTGACATTGTTAGACCGTTCGCTAATGGTCGGGAGGTACATGGGTCGGGTCCCAGATGGGGGAGAATATTTCTTTTTGACCGAAACTGCTTTAATGTTCACCAGTCTTTGAAAATTGGTACCAGTGTTTTGTTTCCTCTGGAAAGTAATGCTGTCCGCTGTGAAAACGATCACGAATTTGTGACCCATAAAATATGCCGGCTGGGCATTAAAAAAAGGTCACCAACACAATGTTTCCCATGTATCTTAGCACGTGCATTGCTATCTCTAAATAAACAAGACTTTTTATAACCTCTGACAAGTTGTATACACAATTGACCGATCAATGAACAATTAATTGCTGAACTTGATTCAATGGAGTTCCGTACACAACACAATCTACGTCATCGTGTTGTGCATACTCTCCTGCTATTTTTGTACTTTCATTATGCATAATCAAGGAACTGAAGTGAGAGATCTGGCTAGAAACGGACGGGCTGTGCTGAAAGCGACATTCGACAAAGGACATTCGACCTGATGACAAAGAGGGGTGTTGTCTGATGGGGTGTGTCTTCATGTTTGGATTACAAACTTTAAGAATATTGTATCAGGAAACCTGAATCCGTATATTGGGAAGTCTTAATGCCCATGGTTGGTTTCATTGTCATGTACACGTAATACCTACGTAATCTTAATGCCCCTGGTTGGTTTCATTGTCATGTACACGTAATACCTACGTAATCTTAATGTACCTGGTTGGTTTCATTGTCAAGTACACGTAATACCTACGTAATCTTAATGCCCATGGATAGTTTAGTCGACAGATCATCGTCATCATACAACCGACAGTTCCATGTTGCTCAGATCCCCTCCTCAGCAAGTTTCCCAGTATGAAGCACACGCAATAGCGAAAGCATTGAATTTCTCTTATATAAACAGATGGTTCTGTAGTGCACCATCATCTGGTTGTGTGAGGCTGACTGGATGCTCTTATTTAAACAGATGGTTCTGTAGTGCACCATCATCGGGTTGTGTGAGGCTGGCTGGATGCTCTTATTTAAACAGATGGTTCTGTAGTGCACCATCATCGGGTTGTGTGAGGCTGACTGGTTCTCTTATCTAAACAGGTGGTTCTGTAGTGCACCATCATCGGGTTGTGTGAGGCTGGCTGGATGCTCTTATCTAAACAGATGGTTCTGTAGTGCACCATCATCGGGTTGTGTGAGGCTGGCTGGATGCTCTTATCTAAACAGATGGTTCTGTAGTGCACCATCATCGGGTTGTGTGAGGCTGACTGGATGCTCTTATCTAAACAGATGGTTCTGTAGTGCACCATCATCGGGTTGTGTGAGGCTGGCTGGATGCTCTTATCTAAACAGATGGTTCTGTAGTGCACCATCATCGGGTTATGTGGGGCTGACTGGATGCTCTTATCTAAACAGATGGTTCTGTAGTGCACCATCATCGGGTTATGTGGGGCTGACTGGATGCTCTTATCTAAACAGATGGTTCTGTAGTGCACCATCATCGCGTTGTGTTGGCTGTAAGGACGCTCTTATCTAAACAGATGGTTCTGTTGTGCACCATCAACGGGTTGTGTGGGGCTGACTGGACGCTCTTATCTAAACAGATGGTTCTGTAGTGCACCATCATCGGGTTATGTTGGCGTTGACTGGTTCTCATATCTTAATAGACACGGTTCTGTAGTGCTACATCAACTGGTTGTGTGGGGGTTGACTGGTTCTCATATCTGAATAGACGTGGTTATGTAGTGCACCATCAACTGGTTGTGGGGGGGGGGGGTTGACTGGTTCTCTTATCTGAATAGACGCGGTTCTGTAGAGTACCATCAACTGGTTGTGTGGGGGTTGACTGGTTCTCATATCTGAATAGACGCGGTTCTGTAGTGCACCATCAACTGGTTGTGTGATGGTTTACAGGTTCTCTTATCTGAATAGACGCGGTTCTGTAGTGCTACATCAACTGGTTGTGTGGGGATTGATTGGTTCTCTTATCTGAATAGACGCGGTTCTGTAGTGCTCCATCAACTGGTCGTGTGGGGGTTGATTGGTTCTCTTATCTGAATAGACGCGGTTCTGTAGTGCTCCATCAAATGGTCGTGTGGGGGTTGACTGGTTCTCTTATCTGTATAGACGCGGTTCTGTAGTGCTCCATCAAATGGTCGTGTGGGGGTTGACTGGTTCTCTTATCTGAATAGACGCGGTTCTGTAGTGCTCCTTCAACTGGTCGTGTGGGGGTTGATTGGTTCTCTTATCTGAATAGACGCGGTTCTGTAGTGCTCCATCAAATGGTCGTGTGGGGGTTGACTGGTTCTCTTATCTGAATAGACGCGGTTCTGTAGTGCTCCATCAAATGGTCGTGTGGGGGTTGACTGGTTCTCTTATCTGAATAGACGCGGTTCTGTAGTGCTCCATCAAATGGTCGTGTGGGGGTTGACAGGTTCTCTTATCTGTATAGACGCGGTTCTGTAGTGCTCCATCATCGGGTAACTTGGGCGTACAACCCGTTCCGTTTAACGACCGATATCGTATCGGGAGTGACCCAACTTGTGAAAGTTGGAATCACGGATGTTAAATTGAAATGAATCCTGTCATATTGTAGGCCACATCTCCACAAACGTGTTGACAGTCAGGTACTTACAACACATTAGACAAGAATCACACTTTCTGACGAGCAACCCTCTACTTGTTTTTATAAAAGAGTGTCAATACTTAACGTTTGTTAGCTGAAATAAACAAGTAAAGATGTAACATTTAGTACTGGAGATTTTAAAAAGTGAATTTTACTTACAGCGCTCTCGAGGGTTTGAACTCTCGGCCGTAGGCTCGACACTTCGGCTTGAAAGTTGCTGACACGCTCCATATTGTCTACGTTTGTTTCAAGTTTACTTAAACGATTCTGATCATTCGTTGTCTAGAGGTAATAATAATAATAACAAGAATAATAATAGTAATAATAAGTAGTAATATGGGGCATTCAGAGACCTCTTTTTGCACGGCTCACCGCACATATTTTCTTGTATATATTTAGTCTACCCACACATTTTTCCTTATATGAGAGTCTTCCTGCTCATTTTTCCTTATATGAGAGTATACCCGCACATTTTTTTCTTATATGAGAGTCTAGCCGAACATGGCCGGTCGGTGCGGTCGGGGTGACCTCTCGGCAACCTCTCGGAGTGGGGTGATTGACCGTAGTGGGGATTTATGAAATGTGTCGTGACATAACTTTGTAGTTTCAAAACAGTCTTATTAAAGACAATTTTTTAATGTATACCTAAAATGTTCTTTGCCTCTAATGGCAACAACTTACTCAGTGCTTGTCCGTAACACATACACATGCCTAGGTATGTTCGCGAAGGCGCGTTTATGACTTTAGCACTTGCCCGCCAAAGCGTAACCAAAACCTACAGAAACACACGAGGGCCGCGTTAATGACTTTAGTAGGAACGATGTCAAAGACCCGTTTCTCTGTGACAATTTTTTTCGCTTGAGCAACTTAAACCAACCTAGCCGTCTACTGGGCTAATGAGTTTAACACCTGAACGGCAGAAGGCCATTATGATCAAACTGAACGATTGGTCAGCTAGTATCCACGGGTTCGCGATTGAGTTTTAATAGTTGAACGATGGCCTTTGACATCTGATACATCCACTGCCCACAGGCGCTAATGACTTTAGCAACTAGTCAGTAAAAGAGTCGTTAGTGTGCCAAATTGTCCGCTTGAGTAACCGACACCATAGAGAAACACACGGGCCGCCTTAATGACTTTAGTAGTTACCTTGTCAAAGAGTCGTTAGTGAGCCAAATTGACCACTTGTCCGTAACACTGGTACCGGCGCGCTAATGAGTTTATCACCTGAACGGCAGACGGACATTAAAGGCTAAATTGAGCGCTTGCTGCCTGCGAGACTGGCCGCTGTGGCGCGCTAATGAGTTTATGAGCTGTCTACTGTTGTCGCGTTGTTTTAGAGAGACGGTAAAATAATGGACTATGATATTCTATTAGTGTGCTTGTGTCAGAGGCTAATGAATTTATCAGCTGTCTACTGTTGTCGCGTTGTTTTAGAGAGACGGTAAAATAATGGACTATGATATTCTATTAGTGTGCTTATGTCAGAGGCTAATGAGTTTATCACCTGTCTACTGTTGTCGCGTTGTTTTAGAGAGACGGTAAAATAATGGACTATGATATTCTATTAGTGTGCTTGTGTCAGAGGCTAATGAGTTTATCAGCTGTCTACTGTTGTCGCGTTGTTTTAGAGAGCCGGTCAAATAATGGACTATGATATTCTATTAGTGTGCTTGTGTCAGAGGCTAATGAGTTTATCAGCTGTCTACTGTTGTCGCGTTGTTTTAGAGAGACGGTAAAATAATGGACTATGATATTCTATTAGTGTGCTTATGTCAGAGGCTAATGAGTTTATCAGCTGTCTACTGTTGTCGCGTTGTTTTAGAGAGCCGGTCAAATAATGGACTATGATATTCTATTAGTGTGCTTATGTCAGAGGCTAATGAGTTTATCAGCTGTCTACTGTTGTCGCGTTGTTTTAGAGAGACGGTCAAATAATGGACTATGATATTCTATTAGTGTGCTTGTGTCAGAGGCTAATGAGTTTATCAGCTGTCTACTGTTGTCGCGTTGTTTTAGAGAGACGGTCAAATAATGGACTATGATATTCTATTAGTGTGCTTGTGTCAGAGGCGTAAGAAACTTTCATGAGTAGTAGACTTAGTGGGTGGCCTGCACGCACTAGAATTCCAGCCTTCCCTCCATTGTAGCTTGTAGTTGTTGTAGTAGTTGTTGTTGTTGTAGTGGAAGTAGTAGTAGTTGTTGTTGTAGTAGTAGTGGTAGTAGTAGTAGTAGTTGTAGTAGTAGTTGTTGTAGTAATAGCAGTAGTGGAAGTAATAGTAGTAATAGTAGTAGTAGTAGTAGTTGTTGTTGTTGTAGTTGTTGTTGTAGTAGTAGAAGTTGTAGTGGTAGTAATTGTAGTAGTAGTGGAAGTTGTAGTGGTAGTAGTAGTTGTAGTAGTAGTATTTGTTGTAGTAGTTGTTGTTGTAGTAGTAGTTGTTGTAATGTAGAACTATCGTGACTTTCAACATACAACTTACTCAGTACTTGGCCAACTAATGTCTAAGGTCCTTCTAGTGAGTTTAACAGCTGACCGGTAATGGAATTTCGGGGGCGTAATCTACTTGAGGAGTTCTGCGATTAACTTTTTGGACTTCGTGACTAAGTATTTTGCTGAATTGAACAGTTGAAAGGAGTTTATGTGGACATAAATGAACAAAAAAAAAACGCACACATTAGTCTAGACCATCCTCATCATCGAATTTCAGCGACAAAATCAACTAGGTCGACAAGATGCATTCAGATGAAGTCTAAACGGTGACATTAAAGTATAAAAATATCTCTCTCTCTCTCTCCTATTCCCTCCTAGATTTCCCTCCATTGTAACACTTACTTATTCTCGCCTTTTAAGCCTATAACTTCCATTCCTTCTCCAACACTTTTCAATCTCTCTCTCTCTCTCTCTCTCTCTCTCTCTCTCTCTATCTCTCCTAGACTTCGCTCCCACAATTCCATCCTCCCTTCTCTCTCTCTCCCTCCTATCCCCTCTTAGGTGTCTCTACTCCCATTCCATCTCCCTCCTCTCTCTCTTTTCCTCTCCTAGCGTTCCACCCTCCATCGCGTTTTTAGCTTCCATCATAGACTTCCCTCCATTGTAACACTTACTTATTCTAGCCTTTTAAGTCTATCATTTCCATTCCTTCTCCGACATTTCTCTCTCTCTCTCGCTTCTAGACTTCTCACATACCATTCAATCATCCCTCCTATCTCTGTCTCCTAGCGTTCCGTCTTCCCTCCATTCTAAAACTTGCTCATTCTCGCAATGTATACCTATCATATCGCTTCTCTCCTCTCTTTTTCTCTCCTATAACCTCTTATATGTCTCTCCTACCATTCCAGCCTCCCTCCTCTCTCTTTCCATCTCCTAGCGTTCAACCCTCCTTCGTATTTGTAGCTTCCCTCCATTGTAACAGTAACTAATTCTCTCCATTTATATCTATCATCTTACCTTCCTTCGCCTAGACTTTTCTCTCCTCTCTCTCACTATCCCCTCCTAGACTTCTCGACTATCATTCCAACCTCTCTTCCCTCGCTTTCCCTCTCCTAGCGTTCCGCCCTCCCTCGTATTTTTAGCTGCCCTCCAGTGTAACACATTAATATCATTGAATATCAAGCACAAGACTTTAAATGTCTACTTTCTTTTGAATTACAGTGAGACGACTTTTGTGTTGCAGTGGGGCGACTTTTGTGTTACAGTGCGGCGACTTTTGTATTATAGTGAGACGACTTTTGAATTACACTCAGACGACCTTTGTATTACAGTGAGACGACTGTTGAATTACACTGAGACGACTTTTGAATTACAGTGAGACGACCTTTGTTTAGCAACGGACGACTTTTGAATTACCATGCGAGGGACAAAAGTTCCGGTAGGTGAGCATGTCCTTTCACAATCTTCTATCTACAGTGCATCGTATCAGTTCTGTTGTTGACTGTTTGCCATGCTATGTCATTGTAGCAGTTATGTCGTTGTATAAGACACACATGTCATGTCATTTTAGCAGTCACAAGTGTCATGTCGTTGTACCAGTCACATGTGTCATGTCGTTGTATCAGACACGTATGTCATGTCGTTGTATGAGACAGAGATCTCATGTTATTGTATAAGACACAGGTGTCATGCCATGTCATTCTATGAAACACTAGTGGCATGCCATTGTATCAGACACAACACATTCCAGTATGACAACACAAATCAGGACATCGTTAGTAAAAGCAGATAGGAAACAGGTCGCCCCTCGCAGGAGGTAGGAGAGATGAACGCAGCCACCCTGGGGGAATGTAGAAGTTGAGGATGCTTGGTGGAACAACCCACAAATATGCAAGACAGGTCATAAAGTCAGAAAGATTCTTGGTGGAACAACCCACAAATATGCAAGGCAGGTCATAAAGTCAGAAAGAATCGAAGAACACAACATGAAGGCATGAAGCCTCTGAAAGATGATGTCGACCAAAAATTGATGAACTTTAAAAATATCAGTTTTTGTTGTAGATGTAGTAGTAGTAAAAGTTTGTTGTTATTCTAGTAGTAGTAGTAGTAGTAGTAGTAGTAGTAGTAGTAGTAGTAGTAGTAATACTGTTAATGTGAACACTGACCTCGTTATCAACTTGAAGTACTGTCGAGTCTGTCTCCTCTGTGGGGCCGAAAAGGGATGGCGATGAATTTTTAGCATCCTCTGAGATATATCTAGCGCCTGTCGGGTCATCAGTGGTAGATGATAATGCGGTGGTAGGATCTAAAAATAGATTTGACTTATGATGCAAAACCAGAGGAGTTCTATGACCTCATTTTGACCTCGGAAGGCTTTAATACCAATGTTTCCCACTTCAACGAATAACACACATCATTAAAGGTGATTATCACAGCTCAGAAAATATAGTACCAAAGACCAAAACGTTGCACCCAAACCAACGAAAAGCTTAGACGTTAGAGTTCCATATCTTTATCACTTCAAAGAATGACAGACAACAGTAAAGGGGAACATTACAGGTAAGAAAACTTAGTCCCAAACCCCAAAATTTCGGTTTATAGTCACAAACTTGGACGCAAAACCCTAACAAATCTAGGCCCAAAGTCAAAATAGTTACACACGAAAAGCCAAAAAGGTATATTTAAAGCCCACCCCCACTTCTCCCACCCCCAAATAGTTCAAAAGACAAATAATGTAATAACAAACCCAAAAATGTTGACTAATAGTCACAATCTTGGACACAAAACCCTAAAAAAATGTAGTTCCAAAGCCAAATAGTTAGACACGAAAGGCCAAAAAGAGATATTCAAAGTCCGAAAAGTTAGTCCAAAAGACAAATAGTGTAACACCAAAACACAAAATCTTGATCAGATTTTCAAAAAGATGAACTCACAACCCTAAAATTTAGGTCCAAACCGATACTAGTTATACACAAAAGGCGAAAACGTTAAACCTAAAGGCCAAAAAAGTTACCACAAAAGACAAATTAAAATATCCACAAAACACAAACATTTCGTCTCATAAACAAAAGGTTAAGCGCAAAACCCTAAAATTTAGGTCCAAAGTGATACTAGTAATACACGCAAAAGGCGAAAAATGTATACCCAATGTCCAAAAGACAAAATAATTTAGCCCCAAAACACAAAATCAAAATTTTCGGATGATAAGCAGAAAGTTGCAAATGCAGGCTGTCTAGTATGTCTTGAGTTGGATCTGATAAGTTAACAACAATATATTTTGACCTATGATTTAAACGAAATTCGCAAATTTTCGAAATTAGGCAATCAACCTATCGAAAATGCATTACTAAGTAACATACTATAATATTAAATAACCAAGATCACACTTACTTTTATGCTTTTGAAGGCGCGAAACACATTCATCGTCAACAACTGTAAACGTATGTCCGATTACAAGATTCACAGTGGTGTTATATTTACCACTAAAAACCTGCCCTGGCGCCTATCGATGGGACAATGGCGGTGGAGGTGTTACTAAAAATAGAATTGACCGCTGATGAAGTAACGGATGAGTTTCTAAAAATAGATTTTGACCCATGATGCAATACCATCGTTGTCGTGATGGGTGTTTGTAGTTTGTTTAGTGTGTTTTTAGGGTTATATGGAGGTTGTCTAGTGTGGCATAATGGCTGTATGGAGGTCGTCTAGTGTGTTATGATGGGTGTATGTAGGTTGTCTAGTGTGTCGTGATGGGTGTATGGAGGTTGTCAAGTGTGGCATGATTGCTATATAGAGGTCGTCTAGGGTGTTATGAGGGGTGTATGTAGGTTGTCTAGTTTGTCGTGATGAGTGTATATAGGTTGTCTAGTGTAGCATAATAGCTGTATGGAGATCGTCTAGTGTGTCATGATAGGTGTATGTAGGTTGTCTTGTGTGTCTTGATGTCTGTATGTAGGGTGTATGGTGTGTCATGAGGGATGTATGCTTGTTGTCTACTATGTCTTGATGGCTGTATGCAGGCTGTCTAGTATGTCTTGATTTTGACCAGATAAGTTACTAAAAACAGATTTTGACCTATGAGACAATACCAAAGTGTCCACTTAGCAGCCAAAGACTTTAATACAGCAGAGATAACACTAATAAATAATTAGAATTTACTTAAAATAACACATTTATTTTTCTTAACCTCCAGCCATTTTTTTAAGGATACGCCTATGAAACTGTTAAAAATAGTAAATTTACACTCTAGGCTTACCCCAAACTTTACATTAAACATTTCTGTAGCAAAAATTTACTTAAAAATCACTTTTAAAATTTTTACCCCTTTACCATTTTTGAAGGCTACGCCTATAAAACTGTTGAAAATACTAAATTTAAACTATAGGCTTACCCTAAACTTTATTTTAGACATCTCCACAGAGTCCTTCCCAATTGACGTATTCCTTTATTCTTTGGGTTATGTGTTCTGCACACAAGAAGATGACATCCTCTTTCGTGAAATCATGATATAAAGTATTATTTATTTGCTCGCTAAGGCGCTCCTCAAACTCTAGAAGACATGAGTGAGGTAACTGGTTGTCATGTTTCACCTGACACCCTTTATAATAGTCATATGGCTGATACTGTAAGATACACAGCACCTTGTCAAATAGGATGTAAGGTCTGTTAGATGCCATTTTACGGTGATCTGTAAAATAAGAAAACAAAATCACAGACATTTGGAATGGGACAGAAAATGAGGTACATAATAAAAATACTTTAAAAGTGATAATATCCAAGCAAAGTGTAATTAGTGATGATGGACCCTCGGTGGAAACACCCCTTCGCTGCTCTGATAGCTGATACCACAGGTTGGGAAAAAAGTATTCGTTCAAAAGTTTCTACAGAATCTATAAGGGTTAGTTGTCCCCGTACCCGAGGAATTTGTATGGTGTTACGGGGAATGGCAACCAATTTATGAGACTATGGGGAAAGTGAGTCTTACTGACGGTCTACCAGATATCGATAACTTGGTAGGTGGTAAGAAGAGAAAACTCGCCATCATCGATGACTTGATGTCAGAAACGGATGAGAGGGTAACAAAATTATTCACCAAAGGTAGTCATTACAGAGATATGAGAGTGATCTACATTGTTCAAAACCTTTTTGTAAAGAATAAGGAACATCGCACTATAGCCTTAATACTCATTAAATAATCCTTTTCAAGAATCAGAGAGACGGTAGTCAAATTATCAATCTGGCTAAGCAAATGTTCCCGGGCCAGGTAGCGTACCTCCAACACTATTTTAAGGACACGACAGCGTCTCCCCACTGTTATTTTTTATGGATCTTCGAGGATCGTGAGCGTTTCTGGTCAAAAAGTCATTTAATATGTTTGGATAAACTTATGAATGAGTTTATGTTCCTGGGTGTTGATATTATTCATACATATGATAAGACGTGTAAGAAACATTCCAAGTCTTATAAAGCGCTGGCTAAAATAGTATATACATTATCGGAGAGAAATGATCTGTTATATACTGGAATAATTCAGAGAGTCGGTGGTCATGTTTACGCCACGTTTGTAACCATCGTTATCGATATACTTTCAGATCGAATTCTTAATTTCGGTCGCATTGTCGTTCTTTATACGCCTATCGATTAGTTAAGAATCCTGTCAAAGACATGTTCGATTCTGATTCCGACATTTGTGCTTTGGAGAAGGATTTTAGTATTTGGACCGGTGTTATTATCGGAAGATAATTTGGAGAGTGGTTACTAAAAAGGTGGTTTGGAAAATTTTCTAGACCTCTCTAACGAAGAAGATACAACACTGTGGACTCTACTTCGCAACAGCCTTTGCTCTTTAAGAGTTTTACCTAGAATTTTTTATATGTGAGAGTTTATATATTTTCCCTAATAAAAGTTTGGTATCCACACATAATTTGTTACTGCATTATAATATTTTTTACCATATCACGACACCCTTCACACTGATGATGAGGGTTGTCCTGTAGTAGGCCTGCGATTTTAATAAGAATGTTTTGCTCCAGCTTTGAATTCTGAAATTTTCACAAAATGAGTTTGTGTTACTCAGTCCCCCTATAATGGGGATGTTGAGTTACTTAAAATAGATTTTAATTTCTGATGCAATAACAGAACTCTCATTATCCTGATAACCAGGAACGAAACATTAAAGACATCGTAATTAAGTTGTGAAATTTTTGGAGGTTGAGAGATAAATCTGAAGATAAGTATGTCAAACTATAAGAACAAGGAAACAATAATATATTACAAACACATGCACTTTGCCAGTGTTAAGTTAACATGTATTTATATGTAGCAAAAAAACAGAAGGTTATAAATTGAGTAGAGGTAAACTTATACCCTATGGCTCATCTACTTTTTCGAATAAACTCAAGTTCAGAAGACGAAGACACTGATGAAGGTAGTGATTGTTCAATGAGTGACAAACCACAACAATATGCATATCCCCTAGTGGTGATTTTAATAATGGTTAATGATTAAATAACTTTAGATTCAATATTCAAAAAGACAAATATTCATGAAAGGATGTTAAACGCTAGCGAAACCTCTGACACCTATACTACCATTTTGTTCTCAAAATCAGGGAGCTGGAAAACTGGAGATTCCAACTGAAATAATTAACAACCTCGACTGATAATAGAAATATACAGATTTTTTAACAGGATATTGATTTTGACCAAATTAATACAACGTGGAACGAACAATACCATACTCCTGATTTCCTCGCTTTCAGCCTGCAAGGTGATGTAGTAAAAGACAGAGCTACCAAGGTAAGTTTGATTGATTTGGAATCAAGTTTACCTCTTGTTTTTTTATATCATTCTCTGTTCATCCTTCCTTTTCTTAATTACTGGGTTATTAAACATCTAGTTGAGGTATTTCTATTATTGCCAACAACATTAATTCTCATAATTTCAGCAGTATCTTTATTACTGGTGATAAAGAGTAAATGTCCACATATAATGAAAAGATTTTAAACTAGTTGCTGGGAATGATGGACGTTGTAGTAAAGGAAACCGAAAAAATAAAGGACTCATCCTTAATACCATACAAAAGTAACTGTAACATCAAAGAAAAAGACAAGTGGAAAAATATTAAAACTGATAAATCCTTTGAAGTGTCAACGTTTGGAGGTGGAATAGAGGTGAGATGTTTCAAACAATTAAATGTTACGTAGAAGCGGGTTAAATTTACCCAAGAGACTTATGGACAATAGGCCAATAGGTGAAATTCAAAAGAGAGATGCAGTACGTGGAGGCAACAACCCTCCTTTTTTTTACTTGTGTTGAGAGCAGCTGTAATAAGTTGTACCAATTTGGAAACGTGAGCGGCGAAAAGACAGAGGGAAACAAAAGAGAAATGTCATCAGCCGAGATAGAGAGCTGTGAAGAGACATTTTGTTATAAAGTGTTTTCATTTAGAAGTATTTGCTCGCTTTTTAAACTAAATTGTCTCGTTTCTTCTAGGTTTATTTTTCTGAAGAGCCGATTGTTTTAACAATCGACGATCTTGAAAATGACGAATCCGATTATTCTGGGCCGCAGTTTGCTATAAATAATGAGCGCTTTGGAAGACGTATACTAGAATGTGGCAAATCATCCCCCCCCCCTTCCTAGCTATTGATCACAGAACCATGATTCTAAAAAGTATTTCAGAAGTAATAGAAAGCACTTTGAAGAACTTTTGAACAGACCCGGCTCACATAATCCTCCAGATATACTACCAGCAGAAGAAGAGTTACACGTTAACTGCGGAAAACCAAGCAAAGAAGAAATAATGAAAGCTATCAAACTATTAAAAGATGGTAAAGCTACAGGACCAGATGAAATTCCTTCGGAAGCCATCAAAGCAGATATTATCACCTCTACCAAGATGTTACATGATCTATTGGATAAAATTTGGGAGAGGGAAGAAATACCTAAAGACTGGAGAGAAGGTTATATGATCAAACTACCAAAGAAAGGAAGTTTACAGGAGTGCACAAATTATAGGGGAATTATGCTACTATCAGTGCCAGGAAAAATATTAGGCAGAATCATTCTAGAGAGACTAAAAGAGGCTATAGAGAAACACTTGAGAGATGAACAAGCAGGTTTTAGGAAGAACAGATCATGTGCTGATCAAATAACTACTCTACGTATAATAGTTGAACATAGTTTATAACTAAAATCCCCACTTTATATTGGATTCATAGATTACGAAAAGGCATTTGATAGTTTAGACAGAAGAATGCTTTGGAAGTTGCTGAGTCATTACGGAATCCCCATAAAGTTTATTAACCTGATAAAAACAATGTATGAAGGAACAAAATGTAGTGTGGTGCATGAAGGACAGCTTACAGAAGCATTTGAAATAAGAACAGGAGTAAGGCAAGGATGCCTTCTGTCTCCATTTCTCTTTCTACTGGCCATAGATTGGATTATGAAAATAACTCAAAACAACAGAAATGGGATCCAGTGGTCACTGACCAAACAACTTGATGATTTAGACTTTGCTGATGACATAGCTCTCCTATCACACAGCCACCAACAGATGCAAGATAAAATGAGTATATTAGATGAGAGATCACAACAGCTAGGACTAAAGATTAATAGAGATAAGACCAACATTAGGAGAATTAATGCAGTTGGCAATAACCAAATAAAACTAGGAGAAATACCTCTACTAGACGTACAATCTTATATATATCTGGGCAGTAATATAGATAAAGAGGGAGGAACAGAAAATGATACCAAAATAAGGATATCAAAAGCAAGAGGAGCTTTCATTGCACTGGGAAACATATGGAAATCCAAAGAAATTAGGCTAAATACAAAAATAAAAATTTTCAACTCCAATGTTAAGTCGGTTCTATTATATGGCTGTGAAACATGGAGAATAACAAAATTGACAATCACGAAGGTACAGACTTTCATTAATGGATGCTTGCGCAGAATAAAGGGATGGAAATGGCAGGACAAAGTCACTAACGTGGAATAATGGAAATGTACCAGTCAAATACCAGTGGATAAAGAAATACAGCGAAGACGATGGCGATGGATAGGACACACACTACGGAAGCCAACTGAGAGTATTACACAACAGGCCCTTTTTTGGAATCCACAGGGGAAAAGACAAAGAGGAAGACCAAGGAATTCTTGGAGAAGACAGATTGAAGCAGAGGTGAAGATGATGGGGAAGACATGGAATGATCTTAAAAGAATTGCAAAAAACAGAACGACTTGGAAAGTGTTTGTTGAAGACCTATGCTCCACTGGGAGCTAAAAGGTAGAAGAAGAATAGAAAGCAAAGTTTAGTTGATATTTACTTCATAAGCCCAATCTTGTGCTAACTAGAACAAACCTGGTTCCCTCTAACAAACATAACATACTATACTCGAGTTTGTATCCAACTTACCAGTGTAGGTCCCGTCCTCTGACTCAACCTTGGTTTTGTTGATGTATTGGGAAAGTATCTTCACGGAACAAACTTCCCCTGACTCATCGTATATGGTGGCTCTCAGAACATGTCTCAACAGGTCCAATAACATATTGCATTAGTTACTATAAATAGACTGGCCACGCTCCCTTGATACATCGTATAAAGGGCAGTCGTTCTCAGTGATACTACACATAGAAAGCCAGAGCCCTGCTACCGAGTGGTGTGTTTTGAGCATGGAATCGTGTAGTATGGATATGTGTGATTCATCTGCTAATGTTGACTGTGGTGTGCTTTTTTCTACGCATCTCATAACGGCGAGTATGTAAAACCTTTACAGAAGAATGGTTTGAAGGCTGTCTCGGTTTCGAGATATCAAGCAAAGACTTTAATCCATCTTAGAAAATACGATGGAAAAAACTGGGATGAAATTTCCCTAACGTTACGGCATAACACTAACACGGCCTGAATTTGATACTTCAGTAGGTCTGAAGTCTACGATTCTCTCAGAGTGTGACCGACTACAACCAACCCCTGGTGATGCGTCTACAATTCTCTCAGCTGAGTGTGACAGTATACAACCAACCACTGATGGAACATCTACAGTTCGCTCAGAGTGTGACAGAGAACAAACGGCCAATGAGGGTGACTGGTCGCTCGCTGTGTCTCCCGTTAATGAAGGCTTCCAATACCAAAAGAGTGACCTTTCAGCTTTTCTCACAGTACCAGCTCACAAACGAATTGATCCCCGTTCGATCACTAATATAAATGATGGATCTTATGTTATTAAGAACAATAAACACAATTGTGTTAAGTATTGCGACCCTTATCCATTAAAAAAACCACGTGGAAGACCACGCAAACTTATAATTTAAGCAATATATACATGAATAAGTTGTTATATGTGTACTTTTTCAGTTATGTTGTATTCATATCTGTACTATTTAAATCATCATTGTTCATTTATAAATATTTGAATGTGTAACATGTGTTGTCTACTTTGATGTATTAAAAGAAATGTATGTTTAATTGTGAAAATAAAATTAATTATATAGAAAAGGAACATTTTTGTTTGTTTTATTTGACTTGATTTAATTTGTTTTAATTTATTTAATTTTAAAATTATTTTAGACTATTCCTATTTTGTTGTATTAAAATAAACAACAGTATAGCATCTATGATAAAAATATGTTTCTATTTACGGTTTGTAAAGAAATTCACTTGGCCACAAGACACTCGTTGAAACTGCTTCAGAGACTGTTTTGGGAATATTTGACTTCCTACATGAATCTACGTATATACAGTTCTAGACTCTGTATAAGCAATTACTTTCCATTACAAGCCGATTAATTTCCCCAAACGTGTCACTTTAAACAATGGCACAGTAAAATTCCTCTGTTAGATGTCATTCATCGTTCAGACGTTAAACTCATTAACGCTCACCTGGCCAGTCTCTCGGCCAAGCCCGTTCAGATGTTAAACTCATTAGCGCGCCACAGCGGCCAATCAATTGAGCCATGGGCAAGCGCTCAATTTACCCTTTAATATCCTTCTATCGTTCAGGTGTTAAACTCATTAGCGCTACTCATGTCGACGGCTCGATCGGTTTAAGCTACTGAAGCAAAAAATTTCACAGAAAAACGGGCCTTTGAGAGCATTCCTACTAAAGTCATTAACGCGGCCCTCGTGTGTTTCTGTAGATTTTGGTTACGCTTTGGAGGGCAAGTGCTGAAGTCATTAACACACCTTCGTGCACTGAGTAAGTTGTTACCATTAGAGGCAAAGACAATTTTAGGTATACATTAAAAGTTGTCTTGAATAAGCGTGTTTTGAAAGTACAAAGTTATGTCACAACACATTTCATGAGTCCCCACTACGACGAGAGATCACAACAGGTCACCCCGACCACCCCATTCCCCTTAACGAAACATTACAACAGGTCACTACACCACGAGAGGTCACCCCGCCCCGACCGGCCATGTTCGGCTAGACTCTCATATAAGAACAAATGTGCGGGTAGACTCTCATATAAGGACAAATGTGCGGGTAGACTCTCATATAAGGAAAAATGTGCGGGTGGACTAAATATATCAGAAAACATGTGTAGTGAACAAACAAAAGGGTCCTCTAAATGCAATACTATACTACTAGTATAGTTACTAATATATAACTAATAATATATTACTAATAATATACTACTACTATACTTAATAATATTAATAATAATAACGCACTTTATACAATTCGTCTGTATTTATTTTATAATGATTTGTTTCCATTTTTCTTTTAAGCTTTCTCTCACTCGTCTCACTTTCTTGATGTCTTCCATTCTCTCTCTTCTCTCTGTCTCTGCCTCTCTCTCTCTCTCTCTCTCTCTCTCTCTCGTTTCGCAAATATTCTTATTTACTCAATCTTCAGTTTTTTAAATCAACCTTAAGACTTGGAATGCCCTGATTAAGTCTTGATTTAATCTTATGTTGTCTTGATTACGTCTTGGATTATTTGGAATAAATCATTGATTGGTTGGAGCAGATCTTTGATTGAAAACTTTCCTTGATCTGGCTTGTCTATCAATTCTCCAGCAGAGCACACCTACAATGGGGCGAGGACACAGCGCCTATGGTGGAAGTTGTCAGCGACTCATAGCTGATTGTTAATCTCAGGATCAAAGGCCATCTGTTCAAGACAGTACCCCACCTCTCCACGACCGGTTTGGCGACATTCTCTAACCCAGCGTTTCTCAAACTGCAGTATGTCTCCCATCCCCCAATTACGTTCTTTATTTTTGAAAAAATATATATCTTTTGTGGCCATTTCTTCATGTTTAGCATTGGGTAGTCTCCGTGACTGAGATGGTTTAATAGCCTCATTGGACAAGACATCGCTAAACCCACGGTTGCAGCTGCTTGTCTTCTGGACCTGTACGTGTCAAGCCAACCCATAAACATTCTTGACTACAACGGCGACACAAGGTGACTACTGGAGCTTACAATGACCTTCAGACAAGAGGATACATGTTAATATCATCAGCTATTTTACGTTTCAAATTCAGCCAAAAATCCATCTTGATGTTGGGATCAAATTTGTTGACACTAAATTCGCAGAGTCAAGATGGCGTCTTGTTAAAACTTGGACACATAGTTTCTGCCTTTGTCTTGTGACTCTAATAGTAACATCTGACTTTGTCTCGTGACTCTAATAATAACATCTGACTTTGTCTCGTGACTCTAATAGTAACATCTGACTTTGTCTCGTGACTCTAATAATAACATCTGACTTTGTCTCGTGACTATAATAGTAGCATCTGACTTTGTCTCGTGACTCTAATAATAACATCTGACTTTGTCTCGTGACTATAATAGTAGCATCTGACTTTGTCTCGTGACTATAATAGTAACATCTGACTTTGTCTCGTGACTATAATAGTAGCATCTGACTTTGTCTCGTGACTATAATAGTAACATCTGACTTTGTCTCGTGACTCTAATAATAACATCTGACTTTGTCTCGTGACTATAATAGTAGCATCTGACTTTGTCTCGTGACTCTAATAGTAATATCTGATTTTGTCTCGTGACTCTAATAGTAACATCTGACTTCGCCGCTTGACTTTAATCGTAAACAAAACCCCACAGTATGGTCTTGAATAAATCTAACAACAACCTTGACCTTGTTACCTTCACAGAAAGAAAGACCGCGAGCACGTGAGTCTTAAACATAGCAACAACTTTCACTGCCAACTCAAACGGCTTGGCTCTTTGAACAAATAACAGGTTATGATTTCCCCTTGTCCTTAACTATAACATCTACCCTAGCCGTTTGACATTAAAACAAATAACAGTTTATGATTTCCCCGTGTCCTTAACTATAACATCTACCCTAGCCGTTTGACATTAAAACAAAATAACAGTTTATGATTTCCCCTTGTCCTTAATTATAACATCTACCCTAGCCGTTTGACATTAAAACAAAATAACAGTTTATGATTTCCCCTTGTCCTTAACTATAACATCTACCCTAGCCGTTTGACATTAAAACAAATAACAGTTTATGATTTCCCCTTGTCCTTAACTATAACATCTACCCTAACCGTTTGACATTAAAACAAATAACAGTTTATGATTTCCCCTTGTCCTTAACTATAACATCTACCCCAGCCGTTTGACATTAAAACAAATAACAGTTTATGATTTCCCCTTGTCCTTAACTATAGCATCTACCCTAACCGTTTGACATTAAAAAAAAAATAACGAATTTCATTTCATGGCTCTGAAATAACTGCTGCCTGCATCTCGAAGAGATCAGTGCTGTTATATAGAGCCAGCTGTGACGCATGCGCGCGAATCACGGAGAGCTGGAAAACAAATAAGACAATTATTGGTCGTTTCAAAATATTTTGAAGGTGTTTAAAATTCCATATCTCTGCAACCAATTGATTGATAATGCTGAAATTTTGCATATGGTCTTGTGATTTTTTGGTCCCAAGAAGTACATTCATTTCCTCACCAACAAACGTATAGTTTTAAATATTCTTTATTTGAAGTATACAAATTTAAGGCATTTTGGTCAAACCATATATTTGGAGGAATTACCGCTTCATATGAGTGAGCACCCACGGACTTGTCATCTTGAACGTAATGCGCGCCAGTTTCCCTGTTTTAAGCACTAAAAAACACATAAAACGCGTCATAGTTATAATTTTATATCTGGTGCATCCCATTTCCTGTCGTTTTGTTGTGATTTATGTGCAACGGCGTATCCTAATTATTGGGTAATTTCGTTAAATTTGTGATCTGTTAGTCAATGGGTATAAAAGTAAAGTTCCTTACATTGCAATCAGTTGCAATAAAGGTGTATACATATTTTTGCATAGAAGCTAAGCGTGGAAAACTGTATCGAAGCATCTCAAAGCCAGAAAAGAGAACTATTCACGCATTGGGTATAAGCAAACGCTTTTTCAAACAAGTGCTTAAAGCTAACGGAGTGTCCAGTTCAATCAAGACTAGGACGCTAGGAAGAAAGAAAGTAGTAGATAGTTTTGACAAGGAAGTGATTAGAAGAGCAATTTGTAAAATGTTCGATTCCAAAGAAACTGTGACTTTAAGAAAACTGAAAATTCGACTGAGAGCAGAAAATGACATTGTTGTGTCGAAAACAACATTATGGAGAACTGTTAGAAGCATCGGTTTTACGTTTAGAAAGTACGATAGTGGTAGAAATGTCATCTGCGAGAAGCCGCACTTAGTTTCTATGAGGAGTAAATATTTACGTGAAGTACGGGAAATGCGTAACCAAGGTTATGATATTGTATTTCTAGATGAATCTTGGATAAATTCTCATCACACAAGTGCCAAGGAATGGCAGTTATCAGATGGAAGTATTAAAAGATGTGTACCCACTGGAAAAGGACAGCGTATTATAATGGCACATGCAGGCAGCCGAAAAGAAGGGTTGGTGAAAAATGCAGAACTTATATTCACCTCTAATTATACTGACAACAGGGACTATCACACCGAGATGAATGGCCATATATTTAGAGAGTGGATTGAAAATACTCTTCTTCCAATTCTAGACAGACCATCCTGTCTGGTAATGGACAACGCGTCGTACCACAACGCTGTGGCAGAAGAAGACAAAATTCCTACATCTACCAGTACAAAAGATGTTATAAAGATTTGGCTAAGAAAGGAAGGAATTCCATTTAACGAGGGATTTTTGAAACCTGAATTACTGTCACTTGTTAAGAAATCGCAAAAGACCAAAGTATTCCAAATAGACAAAATCATTCAACAGCATGGTCATACGTGCTTGAGACTGCCCCCTTATCATCCACAATTAAACCCCATTGAACTCGTTTGGGCAAAAATTAAAGGGCAGGTGGCAGCTGAGAATACAAGTTTTAAACTATGCGATATAAAAGGACTGACATATGCTGCTCTATCACAGATTGACAAAGATTTTTGGTGCAAATGTGAAGATCATGTCTTAAAAGAAGAAAATGACTATTGGAAAAAAGATGGACTATCGTTCGTTCAGCCCAGATTAGTAATCAATATGTTAGACTCCTCTGATTCAGAATAAATGAAATAATAATGGACGTTTTTATATGTCCGCATGATCAATCTTTAGCTAAAGTTGATAACGTTTTGAAAATGTAAAGATTCTTGATATGTGTACTGCAGGCATGCAAAGAAACTAAATCACTTTCATATGTCTTGTTTACGTAAAATAATGAAAGTCACATGGAAAGACATAAAACGAACAATGTAGCTCTTTACAGTGAAGAGGATCCCGTGCTTACATCGGACTCTTTAGTCACATGCGTACCCATAAACAATAACTTTGCTTGATATGTCATGCTCGTTATCGCTCGCAACGGATAATTAATTTTTTTTAATGTATTCTTTGTTGTATATTGTTTAAATAGTTTTCATTAATGGAACTGTTTATACGCTGATTTGTTTTAGACCGTCTGTAAAGGCTACAACATTGACATTCTCATAGTATTTTAAAGAAAGTAAACAATAGAAAGTAAACAGTTGATAAACGCCTCCAACTTTCAAGTTGTGTAGAGACGCCTATGCCGAGAAGCTGATTTCCATTAATGTACGGTAAATTATTTTCTCCAGGAGCAAAAAGATCCGTAAATTCACTGAGATCAAAGGAAAGTGCTGCTTCATGATGAAGCATACTTCCTACATCATTAAATTTTGTGAAATCGGTGGGACCTTGGAAAAACAAGGCCAGATGCAAAAAATCAAGTTTGTAAGTGCAGGGAAAGAGGAGATATTTCATGTTAATCGTGAACATTTAGATTTGAAACGACCAATAGAGGCCACAGAGATGGGAATTCTTAGAACATTGAGAGTTCCCTGGAAAACTAAAATAGCCAACGAGGAAGTTCTCCAAGAGGACAACACAGAAAAGGAGCTAATAAAAACATCAGATAGAAACAATCGACAGTTTTCAGGCACATCATGAGAAGAGAATATTTGAAATATTTGGTTACAATTGGCAAAATAGACAGAAGGAGAGATCGCGGGCGACAAAGAGAGAAGATACTAGATGGCTTGTTATGGCATGGTAATCTGTCAGCAGCAGAATTGATGCGATGAGCAGTAGACAGAGAATTGTGGTAGGACATGATCACCAACCGGTATGTCACATGATGATGATGAACATTGGAGAAACAGAAATGGCCACAA
Organism: Megaustenia siamemsis; assembly: GCA_032433765.1. NCBI lineage: Eukaryota > Metazoa > Mollusca > Gastropoda > Stylommatophora > Ariophantidae > Megaustenia > Megaustenia siamemsis. The sequence goes on from JAVIAB010000046.1 coordinate 61,418,720, forward strand.
AAATAATCTTACCGCTAATGTAATTTGTATTTTATTTTCCCATTGTATCAGATAAGCCCAGCCAACATTTCACAAACAGATACTTTAGCTGTAAGACACGAATGATTTTAAATTGATAGCAAGTGTTATAGAAGTGACGGATATAGAAGTGACGGATATAGAAGTGACGTATATAGAAGTGACGTATATAGAAGTGACTAATTCATTTCATGGGGTGTACCCGTTTAGTGAGAAACTATAGGTCGTTTCAAAATATTTTGAAGGTGTTTAAAATTCCATATCTCTGCAACCAATTGATTGATAATGCTGAAATTTTGCATATGGTCTTGTGATTTTTTGGTCCCAAGAAGTACATTCATTTCCTCACCAACAAACGTATAGTTTTAAATATTCTTTATTTGAAGTATACAAATTTAAGGCATTTTGGTAAAACCATATATTTGGAGGAATTACCGCTTCATATGAGTGAGCACCCACGGACTTGTCATCTTGAACGTAATGCGCGCCAATTTCCCTGTTTTAAGCACTAAAAAACACATAAAACGCGTCATAGTTATAATTTTATATCCGGTGCATCCCATTTCCTGTCGTTTTGTTGTGATTTATGTGCAACGGCGTATCCTAATTATTGGGTAATTTCGTTAAATTTGTGATCTGTTAGTCAATGGGTATAAAAGTAAAGATATAAAAGTTCCTTACATTGCAATCAGTGGCAATAAAGGTGTATAAATATTTTTGCATAGAAGCTAAGCGTGGAAAACTGTATCGAAGCATCTCAAAGCCAGAAAAGAGAACTATTCACGCATTGGGTATAAGCAAACGCTTTTTCAAACAAGTGCTTAAAGTTAACGGAGTGTCCAGTTCAATCAAGACTAGGACGCTAGGAAGAAAGAAAGTAGTAGATAGTTTTGACAAGGAAGTGATTAGAAGAGCAATTTGTAAAATGTTCGATTCCAAAGAAACTGTGACTTTAAGAAAACTGAAAATTCGACTGAGAGCAGAAAATGATATTGTTGTGTCGAAAACAACATTATGGAGAACTGTTAGAAGCATCGGTTTTACGTTTAGAAAGTACGATAGTGGTAGAAATGTCATCTGCGAGAAGCCGCACTTAGTTTCTATGAGGAGTAAATATTTACGTGAAGTACGGGAAATGCGTAACCAAGGTTATGATATTGTATTTCTAGATGAATCTTGGATAAATTCTCACCACACAAGTGCAAAGGAATGGCAGTTATCAGATGGAAGTATTAAAAGATGTGTACCCACTGGAAAAGGACAGCGTATTATAATGGCACATGCAGGCAGCCGAAAAGAAGGGTTGGTGAAAAATGCAGAACTTATATTCACCTCTAATTATACTGACAACAGGGACTATCACACCGAGATGAATGGCCATATATTTAGAGAGTGGATTGAAAATACTCTTCTTCCAATTCTAGACAGACCATCCTGTCTGGTAATGGACAACGCGTCGTACCACAACGCTGTGGCAGAAGAAGACAAAATTCCTACATCTACCAGTACAAAAGATGTTATAAAGATTTGGCTAAGAAAGGAAGGAATTCCATTTAACGAGGGATTTTTGAAACCTGAATTACTGTCACTTGTTAAGAAATCGCAAAAGACCAAAGTATTCCAAATAGACAAAATCATTCAACAGCATGGTCATACGTGCTTGAGACTGCCCCCTTATCATCCACAATTAAACCCCATTGAACTCGTTTGGTCAAAAATTAAAGGGCAGGTGGCAGCTGAGAATACAAGTTTTAAACTATGCGATATAAAAGGACTGACATATGCTGCTCTATCACAGATTGACAAAGATTTTTGGTGCAAATGTGAAGATCATGTCCAAAAAGAAGAAAATGACTATTGGAAAAAAGATGGACTATCGTTCGTTCAGCCCAGATTAGTAATCAATATGTTAGACTCCTCTGATTCAGAATAAATGAAATAATAATGGACGTTTTTATATGTCCGCATGATCAATCTTTAGCTAAAGTTGATAACGTTTTGAAAATGTAAAGATTCTTGATATGTGTACTGCAGGCATGCAAAGAAACTAAATCACTTTCATATGTCTTGTTTACGTAAAATAATGAAAGTCACATGGAAAGACATAAAACGAACAATGTAGCTCTTTACAGTGAAGAGGATCCCGTGCTTACATCGGACTCTTTAGTCACATGCGTACCCATAAACAATAACTTTGCTTGATATGTCATGCTCGTTATCGCTCGCAACGGATAATTAATTTTTAAAATGTATTCTTTGTTGTATATTGTTTAAATAGTTTTCATTAATGGAACTGTTTATACGCTGATTTGTTTTAGACCGTCTGTAAAGGCTATAACATTGACATTCTCATAGTATTTTAAAGAAAGTAAACAATAGAAAGTAAACAGTTGATAAACGCCTCCAACTTTCAAGTTGTGTAGAGACGCCTATGTCGAGAAGCTGATTTCCATTAATGTACGGTAAATTATTTTCTCCAGGAGCAAAAAGATCCGTAAATTCACTGAGATCAAAGGAAAGTGCTGCTTCATGATGAAGCATACTTCCTACATCATTAAATTTTGTGAAATCGGTGGGACCTTGGTAAAACAAGGCCAGATGCAAAAAATCAAGTTTGTAAGTGCAGGGAAAGAGGAGATATTTCATGTTAATCGTGAACATTTAGATTTGAAACGACCAATAACAAGGCTGGTTCAGGTCAAGGGTCACGCAAGGAAGCAATGAGGAAAGTTGTGCTAGAATTCAAGATGGAGGGCAGCACCTGGCTTCTTGTTTTATTGACTGTGTTGTCATTGGTTACCAGCACAGATCAAAATGTTCGACAGAAACGTCAGATCATGGCAGACCAGTAAGTACAAGGGCAGATAATTCAATCATATCACTTGTCATAAATGTATCCTCTCCATTGCAGTTACTGCGCTTTGTTTGATCTTTCTGTTAGTAAAGCAAACCTCACAGTAGAATGGTCAACACCACATCCTTGTTGTACATCTGCCATATGAGGTCACTAGCCTTTCTAGGTACTTCAGTTCGTGTGTCTGTTTTAATGACGTCACTTTTATGTCTTATGTTTAAGGTTAAGGTCATGGTTATGGAAGGCCCCGGTATCACTGCAGACGAATTAAAATCCATATTTGTTCAACCGCTCATGCCAGTGGAATCATCCGAAATATTATCTCATCTTCCAAATAAAGAAAGGTAGATGTAGTCCCCATCATATCAGTCTTAGCACACGCCAAAGGACATAAGGCGAAACCTCACAGATAGTGATCACAGCCAACTGGTCCCTGTCATACGATATTATCATTCATCGTAAACAATTGGAATATCGAAACATGATCAAAACAGATGAAACACGCAGCTCACGGTGAGCACAGAGCATTTAACTCAGTAGCTCCTGCAACAAGCCGGACTTGGAATATGAGGAAATTGCAACAAGGAACACTTTTCGTACATAGCCTTCATTGGTTCCTACCTCCTATCTACCATATTGAACAGAAGTTCACGTCCTCCTGAAAATGTTGGTTGTCATGTTTTAGGCCTTCAGCTTGAACACCACATAACAATACAACAATATATAAAAGGGAAAAATACACGAATCTAACACATAGCGATAATATGCTAGATACTCAAAAAAGGAAATAAAAAAAAGAAGATATAAAAAGAAGACAGCAGACCTCCTACCTAAACCACCCTCTCACTTCCCTCCTGACCACCACTGACGAGTCATCTGGATTCCAATGGATCTCATATTATCGAATTTGGGGCCTCAATAGCCTAGTTGGGTAAACCACCCGACTGGACTACCGACGTTCGGACAACACGTGTTCGATTCCAGCTGGGAGCAGTGTGAATTGTACTCGTGGTTGGAAAAAAATAACCCCACGGTCGATCCAGCCGTTGGCAGAAATGGGTACCAGGGTATTACTCTGGGAAGGTGAGGAATGTCGCCTCGCATCTGAGTTTCGATGCTTGAAACGACACTATCCAGAAATCTCCGAACATTTCTGGATAAGAGGACGAAAACATATGGGTGTAAACTCGCGTGCTAAGACGCCGGTTCAAGTATCGTACTTTACCATTTATTTTCGGATAACGAACGCGCAGTTCTCTCTAAAGGGTTACAATTTGTCCCTGTGCGCCCAACGAGTGACGGTCATAGTCTCCTAAGGGATGTCCATGATCTCCACTGAAGCATGCGTATAGAACACTATCACTGCGGGACATCGGACACATTGTCTTCCTCTGATGTTGATGAATTTTCTCGTTTCCATTCTCGTAAATCGGATCGGACGCCATCTTCTAGTACCTCAAGGACTTTCAGCTTATACATGCAGGTCACACATACACTTATACATACAGGTCACACATAGACTTATACATACAGGTCACACATAGACTTATACATACAGGTCACACATACACTTATACATACAGGTCACACATAGACTTATACATACAGGTCACACATACACTTATACATACAGGTCACACATACACTTATACATACAGGTCACACATACACTTATACATACAGGTCACATATACACTTATACATACAGGTCACACATAGACTTATACATACAGGTCACACATAGACTTATACATACAGGTCAAACATAAACTTATACATACAGGTCACACATACACTTATACATACAGGTCACACATACACTTATACATACAGGTCACACATAGACTTATACATACAGGTCACACATACACTTATACATACAGGTCACACATACACGTATACATACAGGTCACACATAGACTTATACATACAGGTCACACATAGACTTATACATACAGGTCACACATAGACTTATACATACAGGTCACACATAGACTTATACATACACGTCAAACACAGACTTATACATACAGGTCACACATAGACTTATACATACAGGTCACACATAGACTTATACATACAGGTCACACATAGACTTATACAAACAGGTCACACATAGACTTATACATACAGGTCACACATACACTTATACATACAGGTCACACATAGACTTATACATACAGGTCACACATAGACTTATACATACAGGTCACACATAGAATTATACATACAAGTCAAACATAGACTTATACATACAGGTCACACATAGACTTATACATACAGGTCACACATAGACTTATACATACAGGTCACACATAGACTTATACATACAGGTCACACATAGACTTATACATACAGGTCACACATAGACTTATACATACAGGTCAAATATAAACTTATACATACAGGTCACACATACACTTATACATACAGGTCACACATAGACTTATACATACAGGTCACACATAGACTTATACATACAGGACACACATAGACTTATACATACAGGTCACACATACACTTTTAAATACAGGTCACACATAGACTTATACATACAGGTCACACACAGACTTATACATACAGGTCACACATAGACTTATACATACAGGTCACACATACACTTATACATACAGGTCACACATACACTTATACATACAGGTCACACATACACTTATACATACAGGTCACACATACACTTATACATACAGGTCACACATAGACTTATACATACAGGTCACACATAGACTTATACATACAGGTCACACATACACTTATACATACAGGTCACACATACACTTATACATACAGGTCACACATACACTTATACAGGTCACACATACACTTATACATACAGGTCACACACAGACTTATACATACAGGTCACACATAGACTTATACATACAGGTCACATATACACTTATACATACAGGTCACACATAGACTTATACATACAGGTCACACATAGACTTATACATACAGGTCATACATAGACTTATACATACAGGTCACACATAGACTTATACATACAGGTCACACATAGACTTATACATTCAGGTCACACATAGACTTATACATACAGGTCACACATAGACTTATACATACAAGTCAAACATAGACTTATACATACAGGTCACACATAGACTTATACATACAGGTCACACATAGACTTATACATACAGGTCACACATAGACTTATACGTACACGTCACACATAGACTTATACATACAGGTCACACATAGACTTATACATACAGGTCACACATACACTTTTACATACAGGTCACACATAGACTTATACATACAGTTCACACATAGACTTATACATACAGGTCACACATAGACTTATACATACAGGTCACACATACACTTATACATACAGGTCACACATACACTTATACATACAGGTCACACATACACTTATACATACAGGTCACACATACACTTATACAGGTCACACATACACTTATACATACAGGTCACACATAGACTTATACATACAGGTCACACATACACTTATACATACAGGTCACACATAGACTTATACATACAGGTCACACATACACTTATACATACAGGTCACACATAGACTTATACATACAGGTCACACATAGACTTATACATACAGGTCCCACACAGACTTATACATACAGGTCACACATAGACGTATACATACAGGTCACTTTACGGAACATCGAGCAACTCGCCGGGTCCCTCGATCCAATCTAACTCCAGCGGCATTTCGAACCCCCCTCCAACCTCCGCTGTGGTGAAGATATCGTCATTAAACCAGCTGATAAGGGAGGGGCTGTGGTGGTCTGACGCAAGGACACATACATCCAAGAAGGTGCCAAACAATTATTTAACACTAATTTCTATAAACCTTGTCTTAGTGATTCAAGCCCAATAGTCCTGGTCGTCCATTTGTTTCAGCATGTAGTTGTCCCACGGAACATATATCCGACTATCTTGACAGCATTTTCCAACCCATAGTGACATCTCTTCCCACCTATGTCAAGGACACGAATCATGCCCTCACCATCTTCTCTTCTGTTTCCCTTACCCCTGAATGCTCGTACCGACTTTTCGTCCTCGACGTATGCTCTCTGTATACCTCTATCCCTCATGCCGATGGCCTACTAGCTCTTCAATTCTTTCCCGATCAAAGAATACATCCATATATGGATATTTCTACTCTCCTCCGCCTCACTGAACTTGTTCTCAACCTTAATACTTTCGAATTCAATAGTCAGTTCTATGATCAGGTCAGTGGTGTAGCTATGGCAACCAAGGTGGTTCCTAGTTACGCATGCCTGTTCATGAGTTACCTTGAGCATCAAATACTGAACTCGTACCGTGACCCGCTTCCACTTAAATACATCTGGTACATCGATGTATGATGTACAAAACACGGTTTTTGACTGACTGACTTGCTTGAAGATGACATGTTTACGTGTATGGACTACATTAGCAACTTAAATAAATCCGTCAAAATTACATCACATAGTTATACTTCGTCCGTCACTTTTCTTCATCTGATCGTCTCCCTTGGTACCTCCAGCCTCCATACTTCCGTCTTCTATAAACCAACAGACGCCCACTGCTATCTTCTCTACATCTCGTCTCATCCATCTCACTGCAGAGATTCCATTCCATATTGTCTATTATTACGGCTTTGTTGTATCTGCCAGGATGATCAAGATTTTCTCCAACAGGCCCACCTAATGTTAAATTTATTTAGGTCTCTACCCTGACTCGGTTCTCCAATCTGGCTACCAACGAGCTCTCGATATTTCCCGGCCGATGACACTCACTCCAACCACTCGCCGTTCCTCCGATAGGACCATATTTACACTCACCTACCACTCTAAAAACTTGGCTGCGGTGAGGATCCTTAACCAGTACCGCGCCATTCTACGCTTGGATCCCACTACCCGCATACTTTTCAGTGATCCTCCTTTGGTAACCTTCAAACGCGACAGGAGTCTGAGAGACATTCTTGTCACGAGCCGTCTCCCCCGCTCAAACCACGAACACCTTGGTACTGTTCGTTGTGGACGTCGAGTTTGCAGAACTTGTGACTACGTGCTTAGCACCGTTCGGTCTTGTTCCTTAATAGGTGATTCGACATCAAGGAGGGGTTACACTTGTGTTACATAATATCATCTACAGCAAAATATGTAAGCATTGACAGGTGACGTACGTGGGCGACTATCGACCACGTCTGAGTGACATATTTTATGAGTATCTTTGCGATGTTGAACAAAACACTGGCAGCCTGGTGTCTGCCCATTTCAACTTTACTGAGTCGAAATTTAGCGGTAAACCTGAGATGCGAGTTACTGGCATTGTCTCGTGTCACTCCAGCAATCGTAGCCGGTTCGCCCTTGAGAAATGTCTAATTGTCCAGTTGGAATCTCTCTAAGTAGTTAGTGTAGCCGGGGAAGTAGGAATGTAGGGGAATAATTGGAGTGGGGACGGTATGATGAGAATTGAGAGAAACACTGTATGTGCGGGGAAGGTAACATCAACGGGACGTTGGGTGAACTGTTGTTTCGGCGAATAGAGATGAGAATCTCGTGACATTGCGGACCGCTGAGAAGCACGGAGGAGTAAATACATTTAAGGGAAGGGTTAAGGTGAGAATTACTTTAAGATAGAGTGTACCTCTTCTACCTAGATCAATGTTGCTGTGGAACAAAAGTACTTGACGATAGAGTGTACCTCTTCTATCTAGATCAATGTTGCTGTGGAACAAAAGTACTTGATGATAGAGTGTACCTCTTCTACCTAGATCAATGTTGCTGTGGAACAAAAGTACTTGACGATAGAGTGTACCTCTTCTATCTAGATCAATGTTGTTGTGGAACAAAAGTACTTGACGATAGAGTGTACCTCTTCTATCTAGATCAATGTTGCTGTGGAACAAAAGTACTTGATGATAGAGTGTACCTCTTCTACCTAGATCAATGTTGCTGTGGAACAAAAGTACTTTAAGATAGAGTGTACCTCTTCTACCTAGACCAATGTTGCTGTGGAACAAAAGTACTCGATGATAGAGTGTACCTCTTCTACCTAGATCAATTTTGCTGTGGAACAAAAGTGCTTGATGATAGAGTGTACCTCTTCTACCTAGATCAATGTTGCTGTGGAACAAAAGTACTTGCTGATAGAGTGTACCTCTTCTACCTAGATCAATGTTGCTGTGGAACAAAAGTACTGGATCATAGAGTGTACCTCTTCTACCTAGATCAATGTTACTGTGGAGCAAAAGTACTCGATGATAGAGTGTACCTCTTCCACCCAGATCAATGTTGCTGTGGAAAAAAAGTACTTGATGATAGAGTGTACCTCTTCTATTTAGATCAAAGTTGCTGTGGAACAAAATTACTTGTTGATATAGTGTGCCTCTTCTACCTAGATCAATGTTGCTGTGGAACAAAATTACTCGATGATAGAGTGTACCTCTTCTACCTAGATCAATGTTGCTGTGGAACAAAAGTACTCGATGATAGAGTGTACCTCTTCTACCTAGATCAATGTTGCTGTGGAACAGAAGTACTCGATGATAGAGTGTACCTTTTCTACCTCGATCAATGTTGCTGTAGAACAAAAGTACTTGATTGTAGAGTGTACCTCTTCTATCTACATCAATGTTGCTGTGGAACAAAAGTACTTGATGATAGAGTGTACCTCTTCTACCTACATCAATGTTGCTGTGGAACAAAAGTACTTGACGATAGAGTGTACCTCTTCTACCTAGATCAATGTTGCTGTGGAACAAAAGTACTTGATGATAGAGTGTACCTCTTCTACCTAGATCAATGTTGCTGTGGAACAAAAGTACTTGACGATAGAGTGTACCTCTTCTACCTACATCAATGTTGCTGTAGAACAAAAGTACTTGATTGTAGAGTGTACCTCTTCTATCTACATCAATGTTGCTGTGGAACAAAAGTACTTGATGATAGAGTGTACCTCTTCTACCTACATCAATGTTGCTGTGGAACAAAAGTACTTGACGATAGAGTGTACCTCTTCTACCTAGATCAATGTTGCTGTGGAACAAAAGTACTTGATGATAGAGTGTACCTCTTCTACCTAGATCAATGTTGCTGTGGAACAAAAGTACTTGACGATAGAGTGTACCTCTTCTACCTACATCAATGTTGCTGTGGAACAAAAGTACTTGATTGTAGAGTGTACCTCTTCTATCTAGATCAATGTTGCTGTGGAACTAAAGTACTCGATGATAGACTACCACTTCTGTCTAGATCAATGTTGCTGTGCAACAAATGTACTTTAAGATAGAGTGTACATCTTCTATCTAGATCAATGTTGCTGTGGAACAAAAGTACATTGATGATAGAGTGTACCTCTTCTATCTAGAACAATGTTGCTGTGGAAGAAAAGTACTTGATGATAGAGTGTACCTCTTCTATCTAGAACAATGTTGCTGTGGAAGAAAAGTACTCGATGATAGAGTGTACCTCTTCTATCTAGAACAATGTTGCTGTGGAAGAAAAGTACTTGATGATAGAGTGTACCTTTTCTATCTAGACAATGTTGCTGTGGAACAAAAGTACTCGATGATAGAGTGTACCTCTTCTACCTTGATCAATGGTATATTGGTTGTTGATAGTGAGTTCCATTTAGATCAAAGAAACAATGTTAATATTTATAAAGTTGGAATTACTTCTGGATCACAGGTTCCTCACTCCGGATATTCTCTCTTTCTGTAGCCATTACCGTCATGTCTCGCCCTTGACACTTCTCACATGAGAACGTCATATTTTCTTCTGTAGAACTTTGAATAAACAAATCACGGTACATGACCAATACAAAACCAAATGTTGCACGTCCTGTGTGAACGAAATAATACAGAAGTTTTGTCTCATCTCAATACAGCCCCTACCCCCTCGATTTACTTACAACATGCATGATAACAAAACCTCTCTCTACCTAACCCATCCTCTGATGTTACACACGGTCGTTCTACTCTGCCACAAGCATCTATCAAGCTCTGGCGAGATCTGACGCTTGGTCTGGTCATTTGAGTGAATAGGCAAGAGGAGGAGTCGCCACAGAAATTAGATTTGTTAAAAATAATAATAATTTAATGAAAGACAAGAAGCAGCGAAATGAGACATGTGAGCAATAAAAGAAAGTCGCGGTTATAAGGATTTTAGGTTCCATTGTTTTCGAACAAACGTGCTATTGTTCTCAACCACTTGGTGAATGTAAATCTAGGTAAAGTGATTTTGTTTAACCACTTGTTAGTATGTGCTTGAGGTCGAATGGTTTATAGCTTGACACATGTTGATTGTGGAAGTGGGTTGATTGCATAATTAATGAGGTTAAGTGGGTTCTATGCATAATTAATTATGTGAAATTTAAATTCTAGGTTCTGACGTCATAGTGGGTTTGCCTCTGTTTGTGAACCGACATATGTGTTTTGTGACTTTGTGTTACACGTTCTGATGTCAAAGCCCCTAGTTATGAGGCCATGTTGTCTCATTCAGGGTTTGCATAATTAATTAGGTAACATTTTGGTTCTGCGTTTTGACGTCACATTAAAAACTGGTGGAAGTTTGTTCTTTGTGGGTTGTTTGCATAATTAAATAGATTAAATTTGGGCTCCACCCTCTGAAGTCAGTTAACCTATTTCAACCAAGTTCTGTAACAAATACAGTCACTCCACTATTGTATTGACCAAGTTCTGTAACAAATACAGTCACTCCACTATTTTATTGACCAAGTTCTGTAACAAATACACTCACTCAGCTATTTTATTGACCAAGTTCTGTAACAAATACAGTCACTCAACTATTTTATTGTCCAAGTTATGTAACAAATACAGTCACTCCACTATTTTATTGTCCAAGTTCTGTAACAAATACAGTTACTCCACTATCTTATTGTCCAAGTTCTGTAACAAATACAGTCACTCCACTATTTTATTGACCAAGTTCTGTAACAAATACACTCACTCAACTATTTTATTGACCAAGTTCTGTAACAAATACACTCACTCAACTATTTTATTGACCAAGTTCTGTAACAAATACAGTCATTCCACTATTTTATTGTCCAAGTTCTGTAACAAATACACTCACTCAACTATTTTATTGACCAAGTTCTGTAACAAATACACTCACTCAACTATTTTATTGACCAAGTTCTGTAACAAATACACTCACTCAACTATTTTATTGACCAAGTTCTGTAACAAATACAGTTACTCCACTATTTTATTGTCCAAGTTCTGTAACAAATACAGTTACTCCACTATTTTATTGTCCAAGTTCTGTAACAAATACAGTTACTCCACTATTTTATTGTCCAAGTTCTGTAACGGAGTCTAGAGGTAAGACCTCGTCTCTGGAGAAGAAGGTCCCGGGTTCGATTCCCACCGCAGATGGTGGAGTTTTTTTTAATAGAATCAGTGGTTTCTTCGTGGAGTTACCTCCCCAGGACTCTGGGGAGTGAGTTCTGATGTCTAGTCCTGTCTTGGTAGTGGGATCCAATGTCTAGTCCTGTCTGGGTAGTGGGATCCAATGTCTAGTCCTGTCTGAATAGTGAGTTCCAAGGTCTAGTCCTGTCTTGGTAGGGGGATCCAATGTCTAATTATGTCTGGGTAGTGAGTTCCAATGTCTATTCCTGTCTGGGTAGTGAGTTCTGATGTCTAGTCCTGTCTAGGTAGTGAGTTCTGATATCTAGTCCTGTCAGAATAGTGGGATCCGATGTCTAGTCCTGTCTGGGTAGTGAGTTCTGATGTCTAGCCCTGTCTAGGTAGTGGGATCCGATGTCTAGTCCTGTCTGTGTAGTGGGATCCTATGTCTAGCCCTGTCTGGGTAGTGGGAGCCGATGCCTAGTCCTGTCTTAGTAGTGTGTTCCGATGTACAGTCCTGTCAGGGTAGTGGGATCCGATGTCTAGTCCTGTCTGGGTTGTGAGATCCGATGTCTAGTCCTGTCTGGGTTGTGAGATCCGATGTCTAGTCCTGTCTGGGTTGTGAGATCCGATGTCTAGTCCTGTCTGTGGGTAGTGAGTTCTGATGACAAGCCTTGTCAGAAAACCGCGGAAACAGGAGGACCTGTGTCAATTATGGTTGACAGTGACAATTAGCAGTTAACAGTTGGGGAACTCACTATCAATAACCAATATACCATTGATCTAGATAGAAGAGGTACACTCTATCATCGAGTACTTTTGTTCCACAGCAACATTGATCTAGATAGAAGAGGTACACTCTATCATCAAGCACTTTTGTTCCACGGCAACATTGATCTAGATAGAAGAGGTACACTCTATCATCAAGTACTTTTGTTCCACAGTAACATTTGATCTAGGTAGAAGAGGTACACTCTATCATCAAGTACTTTTGTTCCACAGCAACATTGATCTAGGTAGAAGAGGAACACTCAATCATCAAGTACTTTTGTTCCACGGCAACATTGATCTACATAGAAGAGGTACACTCTATCATCAAGTAATTTTGTTCCACAGCAATATTGATCTAGATTGAAGAGGTACACTCTATCTTAAAGTACATTTGTTGCACAGCAACATTGATCTAGACAGAAGTGGTACAGTCTATCATCGAGTACTTTTGTTCCACAGCAACATTGATCTAGGTAAAAGAGGTACACTCTATCATCAAGTACATTTGTTCCACAGCAACATTTGATCTAGGTAGAAGAGGTACACTCTATCATCAAGTAATTTTGTTCCACAGCAACCTTGATCTAGATAGAAGAGGTACACTCTATCATCAAGTAATTTTGCTCCACAGCAACATTGATCTAGATAGAAGAGGTACACTCTATCATCAAGTAATTTTGTTCCACAGTAACATTTGATCTAGATAGAAGTGGTACACTCTATCATCAAGTAATTTTGCTCCACAGCAACATTGATCTAGGTAGAAGAGGTACACTCTACCATTAAGTACTTTTGTTCCACAGCAACATTGATCTAGGTAGAAGAGGTACACTCTATCATCGAGTACTTTTGTTCCACAGCAACATTGATCTAGATAGAAGAGGTACACTCTATCATCGAGTACTTTTGTTCCACAGCAACATTGATCTAGGTAGAAGAGGTACACTCTATCATCAAGTACTTTTGTTCCACAGCAACATTGATCTAGGTAGAAGAGGTACACTCTATCATCAAGTACTTTTGTTCCACAGCAACATTGATCTAGATAGAAGAGGTACACTCTATCTTAAAGTTCTTCTCACCTTAACCATTCCCTTTAAATGTATTTACTCCTCCGTGCTTCTCAGCGGTCCCCAATGTCACGAGATTCTCATCTCTATTCGCCGAACCAACAGTTCACCCAACGTCCCGTTGATGTTACCTTCCCCGCACATACAGTGTTTCTCTCAATTCTCATCACACCGTCCCTACTCCAATTATTGCCCTACATTCCTACTTCCCCGGCTACACTAACTACTTAGAGAGATTGCAACTGGACAATAAGACATTTCTCAAGGGCGAACCGGCTACGATTGCTGGATTGACACGAGACACTGCCAGTAACTCGCATCTCAGGTTTACCGCTAAAATTCGACTCAGTAAAGTTGAAATGGGCAGACCCCAGGCTGCTAGTGTTTTGTTCAACATCGCAAAGATACTCATAAAATCTGTCACTCAGGCGTGGTCGATAGTCGCCCACGTACGTCACCTGTCAATGCTTACATATTTTGCTGTAGATGATATTCTGTGACACAAGTGTAACCCCTCCTTGATGTCGAATCATCTATTAGGGAACAAGACCGAATCGGTGCTAAGCACGTAGTCACAAGTTCTGCAAACTCGACGTCCACAACGAACAGTACCAAGGTGTTTGTGGTTTGAGAGGGGGAGGTGGCTCGTGAATGTCTCTCAGACTCCTGTCGCGTTTGAAGGTTACCAAAGGAGGATCACTGAAAAGTATGCGGGTAGTGGGATCCAAGCGTAGAATGGAGCGGTACTGGTAAAGGATCCTCACCGCAGCCAAGTTTTGAGAGTGGTAGGTGAGGGTAAATATGGTCCTAACGGAGGAACGGCGAGTGGTTGGAGTGAGTGTCATCGGCCGGGAAATATCGAGAGCTCGTTGGTAGCCAGAGTGGAGAACCGAATCAGGGTAGAGACGACGCCTAAAGAAACTTAACATCACGTGGGCCTGTTGGAGAAAATCTTGATCATCCTGGCAGATACAACAAAGCCGTAATAATAGACAATATGGAATGGAATCTCTGCAGTGAGATGGATGAGACGAGATGTAGAGAAGATAGCAGTGGGCGTCTGTTGGTTTATAGAAGACGGAAGTGTGGAGGCTGGAGGTACCAAGGGAGACGATCAGATAAAGAAAAATGACTGACGAGGTAGAAATATGTGATGTAATTTTGATGGATTTAAGGAAGCTGCTAATGTAGTCCATACACGTAAACATGTCATCTTCAAGCAAGTCAGTCAGTCCAAAACCGTGTTTTGTACATCATACATCGATGTACCAGATGTATTTAAGTGGAAGGGGGTCACGGTACGAGTTCAGTATTTGATGCTCAAGGTAACCCATGAACAGGCAAGCGTAACTAGGAACCACCTTGGTTGCCATAGCTACACCACTGACCTGATCATAGAACTGACTATTGAATTCGAAAGTATTACGGTTGAGAACAAATTCAGTGAGGCGGAGGAGAGTAGAAATATCCATATATGGATGTATTCTTTGATCGGGAAATAATTGAAGAGCTAGTAGGCCATCGGCATGAGGGATAGAGGTAATCAGAGAGCATACGTCGAGGACGGGGATAGAGGTATACAGAGAGCATACGTCCAGGACGGGGATAGAGGTATACAGAGAGCATACGTCCAGGACGGGGATAGAGGTATACAGAGAGCATACGTCGAGGACGGGGATAGAGGTATACAGAGAGCATACGTCCAGGACGGGGATAGAGGTATACAGAGAGCATACGTCGAGGACGCGGATAGAGGTATACAGAGATCATACGTCGAGGACGGGGATAGAGGTATACAGAGAGCATACGTCGAGGACGAAAAGTCGGTACGAGCGTTCAGGGGTAAGGGAAATAGAAGAGAAGATGGTGCGGGCATGATTCATGTCCTTGACATAGGTGGGAAGAGATGTCACTATGGGTTGGAAAATGCTGTCGAGATAGTCGGATATACGTTCCGTGGGACAACTACATGCTGAAAAAATGGGACGACCAGGACTATTGGGCTTGTGGATCTTAGGAAGCATGTAGAAGGGTTTGCCTAGAGCACTGTCCGGGACGATGACATGGGAAACGCTAGGAGGGAGGGATTTATCGTCGATAAGCTGTCTGATGGTTGAACGAACTTTCTCATTGTTGCTAGTAGTGGAATCATGAGGACAAAGTTTATAGAAATTAGTGTTAGATAATTGTCTGATGGTTGAGCGAACTTTCTCATTGTTGCTAGTAGTGGAATCATGAGGACAAAGTTTATAGAAATTAGTGTTAGATAATTGTCTGATGGTTGAGCGAACTTTCTCATTGTTGCTAGTAGTGGAATCACTAAGACAAGGTTTATAGAAATTAGTGTTAGATAATTGTTTGGCACCTTCTTGTATGTATGTGTCCTTGCGTCAGACCACCACAGCCCCTCCCTTATCAGCTGGTTTAATGACGATATCTTCACCACAGCGGAGGTTGGAGGGGAGTTCGAAATGCCGCTGGAGTTAGGTTGGAACGAGGGACCAGGCGAGTTGCTCGATGTTCCGTAAAGCGACCTGTATGTATAAGTGTATGTGTGACCTGTATGTATAAGTGTATGTGTGATCTGTATGTATAAGTGTATGTGTGACCTGTATGTATAAGTGTATGTGTGACCTGCATGTATAAGTGTATGTGTGACCTGTATGTATAAGTGTATGTGTGACCTGTATGTATAAGTCTATGTGTGACCTGTATGTATAAGTGAATGTGTGACCTGTATGTATAAGTCTATGTGTGACCTGTATGTATAAGTGAATGTGAGACCTGTATGTATAAGTCTATGTGTGACCTGTATGTATAAGTGTACGTGTGACATGTATGCATAAGTGTATGTGTGACCTGTATGTATAAGTGTATGTGTGACCTGTATGTATAAGTCTATGTGTGACCTGTATGTATAAGTCTATGTGTGACCTGTATGTATAAGTCTATGTGTGACCTGTAGGTATAAGTCTATGTGCGACCTGTATGTATAAGTCTATGTGTGACCTGTATGTATAAGTCCATGTGTGACCTGTATGTATAGGTCTGTGTGTGACCTATATGTATAAGTCTATGTGTGACCTGTATGTATGTGTGACTTGTATGTATAAGTTTATGTGTGTCCTGTATGTATAAGTCTGTGTGTGACATGTATGTATAAGTCTATGTGTGACCTGTAAGTATAAGTCTATGTGTGACCTGTATGTTTAAGTCCATGTGTGACCTGTATGTATAAGTCTATGTGTAACCTGTATGTATGTGTGACCTGTATGTATAAGTCTATGTGTGACCTGTATGTATAAGTCTATGTGTGACCTGTATGTATAAGTCCATGTGCGACCTATATGTATAAGTCTATGTGTGACCTGTATGTATAAGTCCATGTGTGACCTGTATGTATAATTCTATGTGTGACCTGTATGTATGTGTGACCTGTATGTATAAGTCTATGTGTGACCTGTATGTATAAGTCTATGTGTGACCTGTATGTATAAGTCCATTTGTGACCTGTATGTATAAGTCTATGTGTGACCTGTATATATAAGTCCATGTGTGACCTGTATGTATAATTCTATATGTGATCTGTATGTATAAGTCTATGTGTGACCTGTGTGTATAAGTCCATGTGTTACCTGTATGTATAAGTGTATGTGTGATCTGTATGTATAAGTGTATGTGTGACCTGTATGTATAAGTGTATGTGTGACCTGTATGTATAAGTGTATGTGTGACCTGTATGTATAAGTGTATGTGTGACCTGTATGTATAAGTCTATGTGTGACCTGTATGTATAAGTGAATGTGTGACCTGTATGTATAAGTCTATGTGTGACCTGTATGTATAAGTGAATGTGTGACCTGTATGTATAAGTCTATGTGTGACCTGTATGTATAAGTGTATGTGTGACATGTATGCATAAGTGTATGTGTGACCTGTATGTATAAGTGTATGTGTGACCTGTATGTATAAGTCTATGTGTGACCTGTATGTATAAGTCTATGTGCGACCTGTATGTATAAGTCTATGTGTGACCTGTATGTATAAGTCCATGTGTGACCTGTATGTATAGGTCTGTGTGTGACCTATATGTATAAGTCTATGTGTGACCTGTATGTATGTGTGACTTGTATGTATAAGTTTATGTGTGTCCTGTATGTATAAGTCTGTGTGTGACATGTATGTATAAGTCTATGTGTGACCTGTAAGTATAAGTCTATGTGTGACCTGTATGTTTAAGTCCATGTGTGACCTGTATTTATAAGTCTATGTGTAACCTGTATGTATGTGTGACCTGTATGTATAAGTCTATGTGTGACCTGTATGTATAAGTCCATGTGCGACCTATATGTATAAGTCTATGTGTGACCTGTATGTATAAGTCCATGTGTGACCTGTATGTATAATTCTATGTGTGACCTGTATGTATGTGTGACCTGTATGTATAAGTCTATGTGTGACCTGTATGTATAAGTCTATGTGTGACCTGTATGTATAAGTCCATGTGTGACCTGTATGTATAAGTCTATGTGTGACCTGTATGTATAATTCTATATGTGACCTGTATGTATAAGTCTATGTGTGACCTGTGTGTATAAGTCCATGTGTTACCTGTATGTATAAGTCTATGTGTGACCTGTAGGTATAAGTGTATGTGTGACATGTATGTATAAGTGTATGTGTGACCTGTATGTATAAGTGTATGTGTGACCTGTATGTATAAGTCAATGTGTGACCTGTATGTATAAGTCTATGTGTGACCTGTATGTATAAGTCTATGTGTGACCTGCATGTATAAGTCTATGTGCGACCTGTATGTATAAGTCTATGTGTGACCTGTATGTATAAGTCCATGTGTGACCTGTATGTATAAGTCTGTGTGTGACCTATATGTATAAGTCTATGTGTGATTTGCATGTATGTGTGACTTGTATGTATAAGTTTATGTGTGTCCTGTATGTATAAGTCTGTGTGTGACATGTATGTATAACTCTATGTGTGACCTGTAAGTATAAGTCTATGTGTGACCTACATGTATAAGTCCATGTGTGACCTGTATGTACAAGTCTATGTGTAACCTGTATGTATGTGACCTGTATGTATAAGTCTATGTGTGACCTGTATGTATAAGTCTATGTGTGACCTGTATGTATAAGTCCATGTGCGACCTATATGTATAAGTCTATGTGTGACCTGTATGTATAAGTCCATGTGTGACCTGTATGTATAATTCTATGTGTGACCTGTATGTATGTGTGACCTGTATGTATAAGTCTATGTGTGACCTGTATGTATAAGTCTATGTGTGACCTGTATGTATAATTCTATATGTGACTTGCATGTATAAGTCTATGTGTGACCTGTGTGAATAAGTCCATGTGTTACCTGTATGTATAAGTCTATGTGTGACCTGTATGTATGTGTGACCTGTATGTATAAGTTTATGTGTGTCCTGTATGTATAAGTCTATGTGTGACATGTATGTATGTGTGACCTGTAGGTATAAGTCTGTGTGTGACCTGTAGGTATAGGTCTATGTGTGACCTGTAGGTATAAGTCTGTGTGTGACCTGTATGTATAAGTCTGTGTGTGACCTGTATGTATAAGTCTATGTGTGACCTGTATGTATGTGTGACCTGTAGGTATAAGTCTGTGTGTGACCTGTAGGTATAAGTCTGTGTGTGACCTGTATGTATAAGTCTATGTGTGACCTGTATGTATAAGTCTATGTGTGATCTGTATGTATGTGTGACCTGTATGTATAAGTCTATGTGTGACCTGTATGTATAAGTCTATGTGTGACTTGTAGGTATGAGTCTGTGTGTGACCTGTAGGTATAAGTCTGTGTGTGACCTTTATGTATAAGTCTATGTGTGACCTGTATGTATAAGCTTATGTGTGACCTGTATGTATAAGCTTATGTGTGACCTGTATGTATAAGTATGTGTGTGACCTGTATGTATAAGTCTGTGTATGACCTGTATGTATAAATCTGTGTGTGACCTGCATGTATAAGTCTGTGTGTGACCTGTATGTATAAGTGTATGTGTGACCTGTATGTATAAATCTGTGTGTGACCTGCATGTATAAGTCTGTGTGTGACCTGTATGTATAAGTGTATGTGTGACCTGTATGTATAAGTCTGTGTGTGACCTGTATGTATAAGTGTATGTGTGACCTGTATGTATAAGTCTATGTGTGACCTGTATGTATAAGTCTGTGTGTGACCTGTATGTATAAGTGTATGTGTGACCTGTATGTATAAGTCTATGTGTGACCTGTATGTATAAGTCTATATAAGACATATATGTATAAATCTGTGTGTGACCTGCATGTATAAATCTGTGTGTGACCTGTATGTATCAGTCTATGTGTGACCTGCATGTATAAGTGTATGTGTGACCTGTATGTATAAGTGTATGTGTGACCTGTATGTATAAGTTTATGTGTGACCTGTATGTATAAGTCTATATAAGACATATATGTATAAATCTGTGTGTGACCTGTATGTATAAATCTGTGTGTGACCTGTATGTATAAATCTGTGTGTGACCTGTATGTATAAATCTGTGTGTGACCTATATGTATAAGTCTGTGTGTGACCTACCTGTATAAGTCTATGTGTGACCTATATGTATAAATCTATGTGTGACCTGTATGTATAAATCTATGTGTGACCTACATGTATAAGTCTATGTGTGACCTACATGTATAAGTCTATGTGTGACCTATATGTATAAATCTATGTGTGACCTGTATGTATAAATCTATGTGTGACCTACATGTATAAGTCTATGTGTGACCTGTATGTATAAATCTATGTGTGACCTGTATGTATAAGTCTATGTGTGACCTACATGTATAAGTCTATGTGTGACCTATATGTATAAATCTATATGTGACCTGTATGTATAAGTCCATGTGTGACCTGTATGTATAAGTCCATGTGTGACCTGTATGTATAAGTCTATGTGTGACCTGTATGTATAATTCTATATCAGACCTGTATGTATAAGTCTATATAAGACCTGTATGTATAAGTCTATATAAGACCTGTATGTATAAGTCTATATAAGACCTGTATGTATAAGTGTATGTGTGACCTGTATGTATAAATCTATATGTGACCTGTATGTATAAGTCCATGTGTGACCTGTATGTATAAGTCTATGTGTGACCTGTATGTATAAGTCCATGTGTGACCTGTATGTATAAGTCCATGTGTGACCTGTATGTATAAGTCTATGTGTGACCTGTATGTATAAGTCCATGTGTGACCTGTATGTATAAGTCTATGTGTGACCTGTATGTATAAGTCTATGTGTGACCTGTATGTATAAGTCTATATGTGACCTGTATGTATAAGTCTATATGTGACCTGTATGTATAAGTCTATATGTGACCTGTATGTATAAGTCTATATGTGACCTGTATGTATAAGTCTATATGTGACCTGTATGTATAAGTCTATATGTGACCTGTATGTATAAGTCTATGTGTGACCTGTATGTATAAGTCTATGTGTGACCTGTATGTATAAGTCTATGTGTGACCTGTATGTATAAGTCTATGTGTGACCTGTATGTATAAGTCTATGTGTGACCTGTATGTATAAGTCCATGTGTGACCTGTATGTATAAGTCTATGTGTGACCTGTATGTATAAGTCTATGTGTGACCTGTATGTATAAGTCTATATGTGACCTGTATGTATAAGTCTATATGTGACCTGTATGTATAAGTCTATATGTGACCTGTATGTATAAGTCTATATGTGACCTGTATGTATAAGTCTATATGTGACCTGTATGTATAAGTCTATATGTGACCTGTATGTATAAGTCTATGTGTGACCTGTATGTATAAGTCTATGTGTGACCTGTATGTATAAGTCTATGTGTGACCTGTATGTATAAGTCTATGTGTGACCTGTATGTATAAGTCTATGTGTGACCTGTATGTATAAGTCTATGTGTGACCTGTATGTATAAGTCTATGTGTGACCTGTATGTATAAGTCTATGTGTGACCTGTATGTATAAGTCTATGTGTGACCTGTATGTATAAGTCTATGTGTGACCTGTATGTATAAGTCTATATGTGACCTGTATGTATAAGTCTGAGAGCCCTTGAGGCACCAGAAGATGGCGTCCGATCCGATTTACGAGAGTGGAAACGAGAACATTCATCAACTTCAGAGGAAGACAATGTGTCCGATGTCCCGCAGTGATAGTGTTCTATACGCTTGCTTCAGTGGAGATCATGGACATCCCTTAGGAGACTATGACGGTCACTCGTTGGGCGCACAGGGACAAATTGTAACCCTTTAGAGAGAACTGTGCGTTCGTTATCCGAAAATAAAAGGTAAAGTACGAAACTTGAACCGGCGTCTTATCACGCGAGTTTACACCCATATGTTTTCGGCCGCCTATCCAGAAATGTTCGGATATTTCTGGATAGTGTCGTTTCAAGCATCGAAACTCACGATGCAAGGCGACATTCCTCAACTTCCCAGAGTTATACCCTGGTACCCATTTCTGCCAACTGCTAAGTCGACCGTGGGGGTATTTTATTTCCAACCACGAGTACAATTCACACTGCTCCCAGCTGGAATCGAACACGGGTTGTCCGAACGTCGGTAGTCCAGTCGGGTGGTTTTTCCAACTAGGCTACTGAGGCCCCCAAATTCGATAATATAAGATCCATTGGAATCCAGATGACTCGTGAGTGGTGTTCAGGAGGGAAGTGAGAGGGTGTTTTTTGTAGGAGGTCGGATATCTTCTTTTATATCTTCTTTTTTTTTTTTCCTTTCTTGAGTATCTAGCATATTATCGCTATGTAGTTATATTCGTGTATGTTTCCTTATATATATATTTATGTTGTTATTTTTTGTTCCAGCTGAAGGCTTACTTGGCCGAAACGTCGACATTTGTTTTGTTACCCACCTACGTAAAACTGTTACCATACCACTTTTTTAAATTGTCATTATCATCATCAGCTTTACAGCAGCTAAGCATCTCTATGCATCTTGGTGTATCTTGATGACTTTACTCCTTTGCTGCCAGAGCTACTGAGTTTAGTCCTCTGTGCATACCGTGAATAGGTGTGTGTTACGTCATCATAATGGCTGATTGTATATCCCTAGACCGGCCGTGCGCTAATGAGGAAAGGCGAAATGACGGAGCTTTGTTCATGAATTTGCATCTCCGTGGTGACTCCCGGAGTTTTATGTTAGTCAGGAAGGATGTTGTCTAGGTTGGAGAGGGTTACTGTGAGATCGAGGGTAGACATGCTTGCTTGCGTTCGCCCGATGACTAAAGGAGTGCACCTCTTCATCATCCGCTCCTCAAAGGACGTTAAGTGGGAGTGTCTCCGTTGTGTTGTGGCTTGCAGTATAACTGTGATATTTGCGCCTTTCGGCCCAACACATTCGACTTCTGCACAACATTTGAGTACGGAGTTGTCTTCCCTCTTTGATCAATACTAGCGTGGCCAGACTAGACAGGTTAGTCTGTTAATAGAGGCACCACGGTGAGGTGGAACAAGGTCTGGATGGTTCTAATTCACCGATCCTGGTGCAAGTCATCAGCTGTGGTTCGCTGACAACTTCCAGCTCTGGTTCTTTGAGGTGCGACTTCGCCACCGGGTAGACATGTGATTTTATCATTTCAATATGTGGTTCATAATTTCACAAATTCAAATTGCAGGAAGATCTTACAGTCTGTTGTTTGATGTGCGACAGGGATAATCCGACAACTAACTCTGATTCATATGTTCTAATTTCGGGACAAAAACGATGTCCTACCATTATCAAGCGCTATACATTGTAAAAAAAAAAATATGACAATCAACATTTTCAGGAGGACGTGAACTTCCGGTCAATATGGTAGATAGGCGGCAGGAACCAATGAAGGCTATGTATGAAAAGTGTTCCTTGTTGCAGTTTCCTCATATTCCAAGTCCGGCTTGTTGCAGGAGCTACTGAGTTAAATGCTCTGTGCTCATCGTGAGCTGCGTGTTTCATCTGTTTTGATCATGTTTCGATATTCCGATTGTTTACGATGAATGATACTATCGTATGACAGGGGCCAGTTGGCTGTGATCACTATCTGTGAGGTTTCGCCTTATGTCCTTTGGCGTGTGCTAAGACTGATATGATGGGGACTACATATACCTTTCTTTATTTTGGAGATGAGATAATAATTTGGATGATTCCACTGGCATGAGCGGTTGAACAGATATGGATTTTAATTCGTCTGCAGTGATACCGGGGCCTTCCATAACCATGACCTTAACCTTAAACATAAGGCATACAAGTGACGTAATTTAAATAGACACACGAACTGAAGTACCTAGAAAGGCTAGTGACCTCATATGGCAGATGTACAACAACGGTGTGGTGTTGACCATTCTACTGTGAGGTTTGTTTTACTAACAGAAAGATCAAACAAAGCGCAGTAACTGCAATGGAGAAGATACATTTATGGCAAGTAATATGGTTGAATTATCTGCCCTTGTACTTACTGGTCTGCCATGATCTGACGTTTCTGTTGAACATTTTGATCTGTGCTGGTAACCTAGGGAGACCATTTGTCCCCGATTTCCGGGGGCAGTCCCCGGAATGTAGAAGTTGTCCCCGAAAGAAATTTGTCCCCGATTTTGTCCCCGATTTCAGTGAATAAATAAATGTTTATACACGGAATCGGCCCTCTTTTAAAGTAATCACTAGGACTCGGCACGTTACTGAGTTGTGTTTCTTTATCCCAGACTGAGCGGCATTAGCAAGAAGATAAAAGAGAAGACTTGGACGCGTTGTGTCGGAGATAGCTCTTTAAACCCTTGAAGCGCGGTGCTACGTCACTTCTATTACCACCACTCACTATTGGGATGGGTTTTATTTTAAAAAAGAGCAGACACTCTCTCTCCCCCCACCCCTGCCTTTCCGGACATCTCCCGCCAAAGTATCTCGCCAAAGTCGCCAACAGTAAAAACTAATATTAATTTATCGTGTGAAAGCTTCAGTGAAAAACTTGCTTCAAATCATGAGATCTTGAGAAAGATACACTCAAAAAACAAGTACCACGCCGACGCAACAACCACTTCAGTATAAATAAGGTACTGTAAACATTACTTTAATACTGCAATTGATATCTATATGTTGTTTAAATTTTTTTTTATTTTAAATATTTTTTTTAAATTGAGAAACAAAACTAGCTAAAGTAATGTTATTAAGTGCGTGTATCACATAAGTACCGTGAATATTAACAAAAATAAAATAAAACAAGACAGCCACAAGAGATTTCTACAAAGCAGTAAAAGCCACAAGAGCGAGAAAAGAAAACCATGATCCTACTGAGCTGATAAATGACAAAGACGGACAACCAATATCAAACAACCAATGTATGCAACATAGATGGAAAGAATATTTTGAAGACCTGTTAAACATACCAACTACCAACAAGACAACAAAAACCACGCTAGAACTCACAAATACTGAACCCAACATCATGAAAGAGGAAATAGAAGAAGTAATGAAATATGCACCAAGAAACAAAGCACCAGGGATAGATAACATTCCAATAGAAATAATAGCAGCAGCGGGAGAAACAGGAATGCAATGGCTGCACAGAATATTTAATGCAGCATGGCACCAACAACAAGCCCCAGAAGACTGGCAACAGGCAATCATCATACCAATATGGAAAAAGAAAGGTAGCAAAAGAGACTGCAATCAATATAGAGGTATATCTCTGCTCAGCCATGTAGGAAAGCTATACGCCAAAATCTTGGAAAAAAGACTGAGACCAATAATAGAACTACAGTTAAGCGATTCTCAAATGGGGTTCCGAAAAAACAGAGGATGTACCGACGCACTATTCACACTAAAACAGCTTGCAGAAAAAACGACAGAACACAACCAAAACTTATACATAGCCTTCATTGACCAGGAAAAAGCATTCGACAGAGTAAACAGAGAACAACTGTGGGAGATACTAACAACATACGGAGTAAGCCAACATCTAACCAACCTTATTAAAAGTCTATACGCCAACAGCAGCTGCAGGGTCAGAACAGCAACAGGCTACACAGACCACTTCGAAGTTAGATCAGGTGTAAGACAGGGGTGCGTACTATCCCCCCTACTGTTTATTACATACATGGACCATATATGCAAGCTAGCCAACCCATCAGAGACAGAGGAGATCAACGAGCTTCTATTTGCAGACGACCAGGCACTAATACATGAAACAATAGAAGACCTACAAGAACACTTAAACAAACTCAACATCTTAGGAACAAAATACAACATGAAAATCAACATCAACAAAACAGAAGTCATGAATGTCGCCAAAAACAAACAGAACATCAACATAACTATAGAAGGCAGACAACTAAAACAAGTAGAGGAATTCAAATACCTAGGAAGTCTAATGACAAACGACAATTCCCAAACAGCAGAGATAGAGTCAAGATGCAACAAAGCTTGTCAAATCATCGGACAGTTATCACCACTACTGTCCAACAAGGAAATAACTCTGGAGGCAAAACGAGCACTATACAATACAATCTTCATCCCAACGTTGTGCTACCAATGCCAGACCTGGACTCTAGATGCAAGAACAATAAGAAAAATAACCTCTACAGAGATGAAATGTGTTAGACGAATGACAGGAAACAGTCAGAGAGATAAGATCAGAAATGAAGAACTGAGAAAAAAGATAGGAATAGCCCCAGCCATAGAATATATAAGGAAACAACAGATAAAATGGTTCGGCCACGTGACAAGGCAGAAAGAACAAAACACAACACAACGAGCCTTCAACAAACGTTGGGAGTACAACAGACCCAAGGGTCGACCACGAAAAAGATGGATCGATGGAATATTAGAAGCACTAGGAAACATAACAGCAGCAGAGGCGAACAGAAGAGCAAAAGACCGCAAATTATATCTCCCCTCGACGCTGAAAGGCAGATGAGGAAGGAAAGAAGAAGAAGAAGAAGAAAATAAAACAACAAATGAACAGTTATTATGAAATTTAAAGTTATTATTATTTTTTTTTTTGCATCTACAAAATTTCTTGCGCACACACAGACACACACCCAGCCACACATATTATAAATATATATATATATATATACATATATATGTATGTATTCACACACACACACACATATATATATATATATATATGTATTCACACACACACACACACACACACACACACATATATATATATATATATCGTTCGTCCCCGATTTTGTGGGACAGTCTCAGAAATAAGCAAAAAAATCTCTGAAATGTAAAAAATATGACAAATGTCCCAGAAACAACGGGAAAAAAATGGTCACCCTATGGTAACCAATGACAACACAGTCAATAAAACAAGAAGCCACGTGTTGCCCTCCATCTTGAATTCTAGCACAACTTTCCTCCTTGCTTCCTTGCGTGACCCTTGACCTGAACTAGTCTTGTTAGTTTCTCACTAAACGGGTACACCCCATGAAATAAATTAGTCACTTTTATATCCGTCACTTCTATATCCGTCACTTCTATATCCGTCACTTTTATATCCGTCACTTCTATATGCGTCACTTCTATAACACTTGCTATCAATTTAAAATCATTCGTGTCTTACAGCTAAAGTATCTGTTTGTGAAATGTTGGCTGGGCTTATCTGATACAATGGGAAAATAAAATACAAATTACATTAGCGGTAAGATTATTTTTGTGGCCATTTCTGTTTCTCCAATGTTCATCATCATCATGTGACATAACGGTTGATGTAGGTGATCATGTCCTACCACAATTCTCTGTCTACTGCTCATCGCATCAATTCTGCTGCTGACAGATTACCATGCCACGACAACAAGTCATCTAGTATCTTCTCTCATCATCATCATGTGACATAACGGTTGGTGATCATGTCCTACCACAATTCTCTGTCTACTGCTCATCGCATCAATTCTGCTGCTGACAGATTACCATGCCACGACAACAAGCCATCTAGTATCTTCTCTCTTTGTCACCCGCGATCATCTCCTTCTGTCTATTTTGCCAATTGTAACCAAATATTTCAAATATTCTCTTCCATGATGTGCTCGAAAAATGTGGATTGTTTCTATCTGATGTTTTTATTAGCTCCTTTTCTGTGTTGTCCTCTTTGAGAACTTCCTCGTTGGCTATTTTAGTTGTCCAGGGAACTCTCAATGTTCTAGGAATTCCCATCTCTGTGGCCTCTAATTGTCTTATTTGTTTTCCAGCTCTCCGTGATTCGCGCGCATGCGTCACAGCTGGCTCTATATAACAGCACTGATCTCTTCGAGATGCAGGCAGCAGTTATTTTGTGCCCTTTCAACAAATTGTAATACTTCAATAACGGCACAATTTCACACTTCTAACATCTTCAATACAACGTCTGTATTGTGACTTCTCTATAACGGCACCGTTTTGTGCCAGTCACATTGCAGTGAACCTTCAATACAACGGCATTATCCTTTCACCTTAAGGCAGTGATCGTAAATCTCTGTCTTCTGATAACTTTCGTGCCGTTTCACGAACAAACATTCAACTCGTGAAACGTATGACTGCTATTAATAACGTCACGAAAACAACTTCAGGTTTCAAATGATTGGCAGCCTTTATTTACACCTGCAAATTCATACATGTCGGCATATTAGTTCACTTCATCACTCTACTTACACTGCATTCATTCTCCACTAAATCTATTCTCTTCTATCCTAGCATTTATGTTCGGACTCAGCACTGACCTATGTGAGACCGCTCCCATCGAACGGCCTCTCCTTACACTAACTATTTCTATTGCCGGCTTTAATGTCGCTATCACTCCATTTCCCAAATGTCGATTGCCGAATTCATCTGTTTATCTCGAATGCCGGTCCATTCCGTCCTCCGGTTCCTCCTCAACTTGGATTATTTATTGTGTTCCATCTCGGCTGTTCTCTTCTCTTGGGTTCTCAACTGCCCATCCGTTATCTACGACTGTCCGACTGTTCTCTACGAATGTACATCCTCTAACTCCATGACCGCTAATCTTCAACTTGGTTAGACTGTACATCCTTTCTCTTCGGCT
Source organism: Megaustenia siamemsis (assembly GCA_032433765.1). Lineage (NCBI taxonomy): Eukaryota > Metazoa > Mollusca > Gastropoda > Stylommatophora > Ariophantidae > Megaustenia > Megaustenia siamemsis. The sequence goes on from JAVIAB010000046.1 coordinate 61,447,911, forward strand.
GTCAATGTCTATTAAGTAAATTTTCTTCTTAATCTCCTAACAACCGTTTCTATCTCCACGTCATACAGATTCCGTCATAGATTCCCATTTTCGTCATTTCTTCTACTTCTGTGCTTAATCTTTTCTTCCCCATCCTTCATCTCTTAGTGTGCAATTCTCGGTCATACTATTTCTCCTGCTATATAACTCGCTCCAAAAATGTGCTGGTCGTGGCCACACCAACGACCATTTACTTCTAGCTATACATTCCCTGCTATAATTTCAGAGCCATGAAATGAAATTCGTTATTGAGTTATTGAGTTATTTGCGGGTCATCATCATTGCACTCCGAACATGTCCATAGGTGCTCAGATCCCCTCCTCAGCAATTCCCTCAGTGTCCAGCGACTGACGACTCCAGTTCTATGTTGGTTGATAAGTCTTCTTACACGGCCACCAAGTTTCTCATTTCTGGCTGTGCCCATCTTAACTCCCATTTCCATCATCCGAAGAAGCGACGTTGATCTGTGTTTGTCGAAGTCCTGTGCCCTTCCCACATCTCGGAGTGCATTGATGATGTCCGCCCGATCCATCGGTTGCCCGTCCTCAACGACAGCGCAGCTAGCCAACCTGTCCGCTCTCTCATTTCCCCGTACTCCCGCATGTCCAGGGACATAGACAAAGGTGACCTTACGTATTTTGGATTTCTGCAACGACTCTACCCATTGCATGCGTACAAAGCCCGTCTCCACTTTTTTTATCATATTCATCGAATCACTCAGTATACATGCGTGGATGTAGTCTTGTGACTCTAACCATTTGAATGCCTTGGTCACTGCCATCACCTCCATTGTCATGCTACTCGGGGTCATGGCGTATGCACCACTGTCTTCCTTGGCTATTCTGCCTGCCGAACGTGCTGTAAATGCCCATGCACTTCTTTCGTGTCGTCTTACAGATCCGTCTGTATAGATGACTGCATCTTTCTCATCGGTGTTATCGCAGATGAGACCGTTGACCTCAGCATTAACCACGACCGGGTTCTGTTCCCTACTTTTCCTGTCGAGTGTGACAATACATGAGAAAGTCCCCTTGAATGACGTAGGCATCGGTATCCACTCCTCACCAACGCTATGATTGGTAAGCTCACAGACCTGTTTGATGACATCTTCTGCTCGGCCCACCCATGATTTGCCTCTTTTTAGCCTGGTACCTTTCTCTGTGTTGAGCACGTGGTGCAATGGATGCTCTGTATCTGTACTAATCTTCAGGTATGCTCGTGCTCTCCAGATCTTGATTCTGTCATCCATGGTTGGAAAGTCAAGAAGATACCTCATTGCCACACAGGGAGTGTCCCTCGTACATCCCAGGATAATGCGCATGGCTTCATTTTGTATTTTCTCCAGCCTATCAATTTGAGTCGTACTGACAGTAAGAATGGCCAGGGCATACTCGATTGGTGCGAGGACTAATCCCTGGAACAGAAGAGTAAGTAGCCTCTGCTCGATGTTCGCAGCTGCCATGACCTTCAAGGCGGCTAATCCTTTGCGGGATTTTGTTATCACATGGTCGACGTGGTCCCGAAAACACAGGCTGCGATCAAACTTAACTCCGAGGTATGTCATCAACTTGTCCCTGGTCACCTCATCAGCTCCCATTCGTACTACCGGTGTGGTCGTATTAACGATATGATTGTTAAGGGAGAACCATGAAACTGATGCTTTATTAGGATTAACCAAGGCACCTGAAACCCCACACCAGGAAGAAATGCGATCGAGTTCGTCTTGCATTGTGGAGGCGATTCCCCGTCTGTCTCTTCCCTGTCGATATACCAGAATATCATCAGCAAAAGTCATAGTTCTTCCCCTCCCATCCAGCTGTTGGGCCGTGATCGTTATTGTGTACACATTAAATAGAACTGGTGACAATGGTGAGCCTTGTGGCAGCCCAGGACAAATGGATGTTGGCTCGGAAGACCAACTTCCACATCTGAGTATCACCTTCCTCTGAAACAGTGCCGCGGCGATCCATCTTATGAGGAAGGGGTTCACCGCCAGTTTGAGAAGCATATGCATGAGATATTCAAATGGTACCCTGTTGTATGCATCCTCCAGATCTATAGCAGCAGCACATGTCTCCTCTCGTCTGTGGAAGCCTTCGAAGACGTCATAGGCAAATACTGCCGCATTGAGCCATGTCTCTTTGTTATATCTATAACCTCCGAGTGTGGATGGGAATACGTGTTTCTGTTCAAGGCGACACGTGAGGACACGGGCAACTATTTTCTCCAGCAGCTTGCCCGCAGTGTTCTGCATTGTGATGATTCTGTAGGCACTGATTTGAGAATGGTCCTTGTTTGGCTTCGGTAGCGGTAGTAAGTAGCTGTGTAGCCACTCCTCCTTAATCTGGCCACTCCGAATACTGGCATTAAACTCATTGGCCAGTGTTGTCAAGTCGTCATCAGCTAAATCGCCTATGTCATCATACCGAACACCATCTGGACCAGGAGTAGTGTTGTGTGACCTTTTAAGTGTCGTGCGAATGGTATCGGTTGTGATTGTGAGATCTTTTTCCAGCCCTACATCCTTACACAAATTTGACAAAGATCCCCGTATCCTCATTCTTACAGCCTCATTTCTTTGGTCCGTCTGCTCAATGTAGCGGGCAAGCAGGGCCTTCCCTTTGCTCTCATCAGATTTGTGCCATATCTGGTCTGTGCTCTGAAAGTCTGGTATACCTCTGTGTCGTGGTGTGCCATTCATGCACTGATGAAGGCGCCAGAATGTGGCGAGCGATTTTTCTGAGCACACTTTTTAATGAAATTCGTTATTTTGTTTTAATGTCAAACGGCTAGGGTAGATGTTATAGTTAAGGACACGGGGAAATCATAAACTGTTATTTGTTTTAATGTCAAACGGCTAGGGTAGATGTTATAGTTAAGGACACGGGGAAATCATAAACTGTTATTTTGTTTTAATGTCAAACGGTTAGGGTAGATGTTATAGTTAAGGACAAGGGAAAACATCAACTGTTATTTTGTTTTAATGTCAAACGGCTAGGGTAGATGTTATAGTTAAGGACAAGGGAAAATCATAAACTGTTATTTTGTTTTAATGTCAAACGGCTAGGGTAGATGTTATAGTTAAGGACACGGGGAAATCATAAACTGTTATTTGTTTTAATGTCAAACGGTTAGGGTAGATGTTATAGTTAAGGACAAGGGGAAATCATAAACTGTTATTTTGTTTTAATGTCAAACGGTTAGGGTAGATGTTATAGTTAAGGACAAGGGGAAATCATAAACTGTTATTTGTTCAAAGAGCCAAGCCGTTTGAGTTGGCAGTGAAAGTTGTTGCTATGTTTAAGACTCACGTGCTCGCGGTGTTTCTTTCTGTGAAGGTAACAAGGTCAAGGTTGTTGTTAGATTTATTCAAGACCATACTGTGGGGTTTTTATACGATTAAAGTCAGACGGCGAAGTCAGATGTTACTATTAGAGTCACGAGACAAAATCAGATATTACTATTAGAGTCACGAGACAAAGTCAGATGTTACTATTAGAGTCACGAGACAAAGTCAGATGTTACTATTAGAGTCACGAGACAAAGTCAGATGTTGCTATTAGAGTCACGAGACAAAGTCAGATGTTACTATTAGAGTCACGAGACAAAGACAGATGCTACTATTAGAGTCACGAGACAAAGTCAGATGTTGTTATTAGAGTCACGAGACAAAGTCAGATGTTGTTATTAGTGTCACTAGAAAAAGTCAGATGTTGTTATTAGAGTCACGAGACAAAGTCAGATGTTGTTATTAAAGTCACGAGACAAAGTCAGATGTTGTTATTAGAGTCACGAGACAAAGTCAGATGTTGGTATTAGAGTCATGAGACAAAGTCAGATGTTATAATTAGAGTCACGAAAAAAGTCAGATATTGTTATTAGAGTCACGAGACAAGTCAGATGTTGTTATTAGAGTTACAAGACAAAGTTAGACGTTGTTATTAGAGTCACAAGACAAAGTTAGATGTTAGAGTCACAAGGCAAAGCTAGATGTTGCTATTAGACTCACGAGAAAAAGTTAGATGTTGCTATTAGAGTCATGAGACAAAGCTAGATTTTAGAGTCACAAGGCAAAGTTAGATGTTTCTATTAGAGTCACGAGAAAAAGTCAGATGTTAATAGAGTCACGAGACAAAGTCAGATGTTGTTATTAGAGTCATAAGACGAAGTTAGATGTTAGAGTCACAAGGCAAAGTTAGATGTTGTATTAGGATCACGAGACAAAGATAGATGTTAGAGTCACAAGGCAATTTTAGATGTTACTATTAGATTCACGAGACAAAGATCGATGTTACTATTAGAGTCACGAGACAAAGTCAGATTTTGTTATTAGAGTCACAAGACAAAGTAAGATGTTAGAGTCACAAGCAAAGATAGATGTTGCTATTATAGTCACGAGACAATTTCAGATGTTACTAGAGTCAAGAGACAAAGTCAGTTGTTGTTATTAGAGTCATGAGACAAAGTCAGATGTTGTTATTAGAGTCACGAGACAAATTGAGATGTTGTTATTAGTGTCACGAGACAAAGTTAGATGTTTCTATTAGAGTCACGAGACAAATTTAGATGTTTCTATTAGAGTCACGAGACAAAGTTAGATGTTTCTATTAGAGTCACGAGACAAAGTTAGATGTTTCTATTAGTGTCACGAGACAAAGTTAGATGTTTCTATTAGAGTCACGAGACAAATTTAGATGTTGTTATTAGAGACGCAAGAGAAAGTTAGATGTTACTATTAGAGTCACAAGGAAAACGTTAGATGTTACTATTAGAGTCACAAGACAAAGTTAGGTGTTAGAGTCACAAGGCAAATTTATATATTACTATTAGCGTCACTAGAAAAATTCAGATGTTGTTATTCGAGTCACGAGACAAAGTTAGATGTTACATTTAAGAGTCACATGCCAAAGTTAGATGTTGTTATTAGAGTCACGAGGTAAAGTTAGATGTTAGAGTCACAAGACAAAGTCAGATGTTGTTATTCGAGTCACGAGAAAAATTCAAATGTTGTTATTAGAGTCACAAGACAAAGTCAGATGATGTTATTCGAGTCACGAGACAAATTCAAATGTTGTTACTAGAGTCACGAGACAAAGTCAGATGTTGTTATTAGAGTCACGAGAGAAAGTTAGATGTTAGAGTAACAAGGCAAAGTTAGATATTGCTATTAGAGTCACGAGACAAATTGAGATGTTGTTATTAGTGTCACAAGACAAAGTCAGATGTTGTTATTAATGTCACAAGACAAATTGAGATGTTGTTATTAGTGTCACAAGACAAAGTCAGATGTTGTTATTAGAGTCACGAGACAAATTCAAATGTTGTTATTAGAGTCACAAGACAAAGTCAGATGTTGTTATTCGAGTCACGAGACAAATTCAGATGTTGTTATTAGAGTCACGAGAGAAAGTTAGATGTTTGTGACAGTGTGACTCATCCATGTAGGATAATTGGAGGTAGCAGGAACGAACCGCTTCTAAATAGTTAATTCAGTAGCACAAATGAGTTCGGCGACTAGCCGAATCGACAGAAAGGAAAAGCGGGAGCAACAACGATAACACAAAGAGTTCGGCGACTGGTAATAGCATCTGTAGAAGTGGGTCAACAAGAGTTCGGCGACTGGCCGAGTCGACAGAAAGGAAAAGCGGGAGCAACAACGATAACACAAGGAGTTCGGCGACTGGCCGAGTCGACAGAAAGGAAAAGCGGGAGCAACAAAGATAACACAAAGAGTTCGGCGACTAGCTGAGTCGACAGAAAGAAAAAGCGGGAGCAACAAAGATAACACAAAGAGTTCGGCAGACACTCGCAGTGGGGAGAGTATATAAACGTCAACACAGTTAGTTCTGGGAATTAGAATTAGGAGGATTACGATAGACAGAGACAGAGTCAGAGAAGATCAGGCAGGAAGTTAGGTAGTAGTCAGTAGGGTTCTAGTTAGATTAAGATTAGATAGAAAGGAGAATAAGATACTCAAAGTTAGAACACACAGAACAAGTAGACGTTTAGATTAGAAAGTGAATCCAGCTATTAGGAGGTATAATCTCCAAGTTGTAGTTTAAGTCATTTTAGAAGTATTGATAGACTTGATAGAGAGTATGATGAACTTTATATGAACATTAGTGTTGTGAAATTGTTATTAAGATTCCCAGAATTGTGTTTCACAAGTTCGTAAGTTGAATAATGTTGATAAACAACTGCCTGATGATTAATAAATGTATGAAATGCACTTATGGACTGTTCAATAAACACCGGTGGTAAACCTCTGAGCGTCCAAGAGTTAGCGAATGTTAATTCTAAGAGAAATGCATAATATTGTATCACGAGCCACGAGAAATTATTAGAAGTCAATAAACTTGATCATCATTAAGTATATACAAACCAGAGTCTGTCCTGAATTTACCTGTTTTGTTGATACATTAAAATAAATGTGCAGTGATGTAATAAACAAGAGCGCCAACAATAACATCAAGATAACAAGAAAATAATATACTATCACATGTTAGAGTCACAAGAGAAAGTCAGATGTTGTTATTTGAATCACGAGATAGAGTCAGATGATATTATTAGAATCACAACACATAGACAGATGATGCTATTATAGTCACGAGACAAAATCAGATGTTGTTATTAGAGTCACAAGACAAAGTTAGATGTTAGAGTCACAAGGCAAAGTTAGAAGTTGCTAATAGAGTCACGAGACAAAGTCAGATATTGTTATTAGAATCACGAGATAAAGTCAGATGATATTATTAGAATCATAAGACATAGTCATATGATGATATTAGAGTCACGAGACAAAATCAGATGTTGTTATTAGAGTAACAAGAAAAAGTTATATGTTAGAGCCACAAGGAAAATTTAGAGTTGCTATTAGAGTCACGAGACAAATTCAGATGTTGTTATTCTAGTCACGAGACAAAGTTACATGTTATTATTAAGAGTTACAAGACAAAGTTATATGTTACTATTAGAGTCACAAGACAAAATCATATGTTGTAATTAGAGTCACAAGACAAAGTCAGATGATATTATTAAAGTCGCGAGACAAAGTCAGATGTTTTCATTAGAGTCACGAGAAAAGTTAGATGTTACTATTAGAGTCACAATACGAAAGTTATATATTAGAGTCACAATACAAAGATAGATGTTAGAGTCACAAGACAAAGTTAAATGTTAGAGTCACAAGACAAAATTTGATGTTAATTTTAGAGTCACAAAACATAGTTAGGTGTTAGAGTCACAAGACAAATTTAGATGTTAGAGTCATAATATTATATGTTACTATTAGAGTCACAACACAATGTTAGATGTTGGAGTCACAAGAAACAGGTAGATGTTACTATTAGAGTCACGAGACAAAGTCAGAGGTAACTATTAGAGTCACGAGACTAAGTTGTATGCTACTATTAGATTCACAAGACAAAGTTAGATGTTACTATTAGAGTCACGAGACAAAGTTAAATGAAGCTATTAGAGTCACGTGGTAGAGTTAGATCCTATGTTAAATATTGCTATTAGAGTCAATCACTTTGCTGTGCATTCCTGGCATCTCAATCACTTTGCTGTATATTCCTGTCACCTCAATCACTTTGCTGTACATTCGTGTCTTCCCAATCATTTTGCTGTGCATTGGTGTCTTCCCAATCATTTTGCTGTGCATTCGTGTCTTCTCAATCACTTTACTATGCATTCCTGGCATCTCAATCACTTTGCTGTACTTTCGTGTCATCACAATCACTTTGATCCATTTTCGTCTGAATTTCTTTCTCTGTCTGTCCTCCTTTTTCAGTCGCTGTGGTTTCCTACTAATCTCTTATCTAGTAATGCTTACAGTTAGCTCTCGAGCGTCCTATTCATCCGCACAGTCCTCTACTTCTAGTTGTGTGTTGGCTGGCTTGTGGCGCAACTACACCGAATGTTGCAATAACACGTTCTCACCGCATGGAGCTGCATGGATTATGTTTCTTTCTTCTCCGTTTTACTTTCATATCTTCCCATAGTGTTGGTAAGTAAGAGAGTGGAACATAATAATCGCTACTTTACAATGAGTCAGGGAGCCACGATAGCTCAGTAGTTAGTGAACTGAACTACAAGGAGGTAGGGTTCGATCCCAACCGACGGCTTCCGGTTCACCCAGCCATTAATGGGTACCGGATTTTTTTCTGGGAAAGTAAAGCGGCATGGGCGTAATACCGACCATATTACCCCAAAAATCATGTGCCGAAGGTCTGTAAAATTTATGGTCACTAACACCATATTCTCTATACGCCACTTGGCATGACAGGGTTACTTTACACCCCCCCCCCCCCCCCCCCCCCCCTTATACAATAAAGCTTGTCAAAGAGAAATAGAAATTCTGAGGTAACATTACACAACATGAGCATTTAGTTAATGGCGGATATTTATATTTGGTCACGGCAAGAGTTTTTGTTCAACATTTAACAGCTAAGCAACATGAGCATTTAGTTAATGGCAGATATTTATATTTGGTCACGATAAGAGTTTTTGTTCAACATTTAACAGCTAAACAACATGAGCATTTAGTTAATGGCAGATATTTATATTAGGTCACGACAAGAGTTTTTGTTCAACATTTAACAGCTAAACAACATGAGCATTTAGTTAATGGCAGATATTTATATTAGGTCACGACAAGAGTTTTTGTTCAACATTTAACAGCTAAACAACATGAGCATTTAGTTAATGGCGGATGTTTATATTTGGTCACGGCAAGAGTTTTTGTTCAACATTTAACAGCTGAACAACATGAGCATGTAGTTAATGGCGGATATTTATATTTGGTCACGGCTAGAGTTTTTGTTCAACATTTAACAGCTAAACAACATGAGCATTTAGTTAATGGCAGATATTTATATTTGGTCACGACAAGAGTTTTTGTTCAAGATTTAACAGCTAAATAACATGAGCATTTAGTTAATGGCGGATATTTATATTTGGTCACGACAAGAGTTTTTGTTCAAGATTTAACAGCTAAATAACATGAGCATTTAGTTAATGGCGGATATTTATATTTGGTCACGACAAGAGTTTTTGTTCAACATTTAACAACTAAACAACATGAGCATTTAGTTAATGGCAGATATTTATATTTGGTCACGACAAGAGTTTTTGTTCAACATTTAACAGCTAAAGCACAACATGTGCATGTAGTTAATGGCGGATATTTATATTTGGTTACGACAAGAGTTTTTGTTCAACATTTAACAGCTAAACAACATGAGCATGTAGTTAATGGCGGATATTTATATTTGGTTACGACAAGAGTTTTTGTTAATGATTTAACAGTTAAACAACATGAGCATATAGTTAATGGCGGATATTTATATTTGGTAACGACAAGAGTTTCTGTTCAAGATTGAACAAGCACACCTCAAACGGCGGGCGGTGGGTTCAAAAGCCGAGGATGCCGGAACGTGAGACCGAACTGTCAGATTAACCGATAATTCGAAGCTGATGATGAAGTTAACGACGGTTTTTATAACCAACTTCACCTGGAGCGAAATAGAGACCACCTTAAAGTGTATGGCCAACAACAAGGCTACTGGAGAGGATAAGTTCACAGCTGAGACCATCAAGGTAATTGATAGCCATTATTTAATACATCTCCAGAAAATGTTCAACATCATTTGGAAAGCAGAGAAGACGCCTCATAAATGGAAATAAGGAATCATTGTTAAGATTCCAAAAAGGACAATCTCAGAGATTGTAACAACTGGGAGGTGTGACACTTTTGTCAGTTGCCTCAAAGTTATTCTGCAAAATCATCATGAATAGAATAAAGGATTTAATAGATACAGTAATGCGTGAAGAACAGGCTGGGTTTAGAAAAGGGAGAAGCTGCCTTGACCACATTTTTACTCTACGACTTATATTGGAGGAACACATTGAAAAGTAAAAACCTTTTGTACTTAACTTCATCGACTTCAAAAAGCATTCGACAGCATTCAAAGAGATTCTTTGTTGAAAATTCTGAAGCAATATGGCTTACTATAAAAAAAATCATAAATATTATCAAAGACATGTATGATGAATACACATGTGCAGTTCGTACAGCCGAAGGACTGAGCAAATGTTTCCCAATAGAAACTGGAGTTAAACAAGGATGTATTTTATCGCCCATGTTATTTGAAGTTGTTATGGACTTCATAATGAAGAAATGCTGCACTGGTAACAAAAGCATCGAATGAATACAAGGACACCATTTGGAGGACCTCGACTTTGCTGATGACATAGTTCTCATTAGCAGCCACATAAAAACGATGCAGGAAAACACAAATGAACTATCAGCAATAGCCAGCAAAATTGGGCTTGAGATCAATCATGAAAAGACTAAAGTCATGAAAAGTTTAATTCCAACAGATGACAAAATATACATGGAAAACAAACCAGTAGAAGAGATCGATCACTTTATCTATCTTGGAAGTCACATTGATCAAGAAAGGGATACAAGCAAAGAAATTAGAATCAGAATAGCTAAAGCAGCAATATCTTTCAGAAGCCTTGACAAGTTGTGGAAATCAAAACTAATCAGCACAACCACAAAACTTAGACTATTCAAATCAAATGTACTATCAACACTTACGTATGCGTGTGAAAGCTGGAAAACAAGAGACATAGAAACAAAGTTGAACGCATTCGGAAATAAATGTCTAAGGAAAATACTTGGTATAGCGTGGAACGATTTCAAAACAAACAAGGAAATTAGAGAAATCGCCAATCAACCACTAATATCTTCAGTAATAAAGAAAAGACAATGGTCATATGTTGGACATGTGATGAGAAGAGATAATAACCGAATAGCAAAGCAAGCCTTCATGTGGAAAACAACAGGTAAGAGAAAAAGATGAAGACACAGAGAGACAATGAAAAGAACATTGATGAGAGAGGCAAGAGCAGCAGGAATCGGTTCCCTCACTGAGATAGAGCTGGTTGCACAGAACAGAGACAAATGGCGACATTTGATAAAAGATCTTTACAAGAATTGAAAACTACTAGAATAAAAATTTAGATAAGAGAAGGAGTATCTTGGTCTATGCCCTATGGGCCGGCTACGGCTGGAAAGGTCAATAGATTTAAGATAATTTGCGACATGAACTTGACTGCAATTTCCAATATCTAAAATAGTTCCTTCAATTATTGACCTAAAGTAACATGATCTAATTATAATTTTAAGATCTTAGTTATGTTTACATTATACATTATAAGTTGCGTGCTGAAGAACTAATTGACTGGAGTCGGTCAGTCTATAACGTTAAAACGGGTTCTGGACAGTGCGATTGAGTGGGTGCATATGAGTCTAGACCATCCACAGCATCGACGTTCAGCGACCAAATCAACTATGACGACAGTAAGTATTTAGATGAGGCTTAAACGAAAACATCGAAGGAGGAAAACAGGAAAAGGTAAACATGCTGATATGAAACTGTTGAAGTGTGAGAGGCTAGCCCTAAAGTATGTGTGCATTAAATATTGGAACTGTGCTTCCACAAACCAACAATGACCCATTCTTGATAAGCTAATGTGTGGCGACGACATAATGATTTTGCAAGAAACACTTCTTGGTGATAGGACAGTTAGTATACCTGGATTTCACTATTTCTACAATTGATGACACCTTGGACAGGCCATCCTTGTGTGAAACAATATGGTGGCAGCTGAGGTTGATATGTTTGCGTGGGACAATACAGAATTACAGGTACATGCAGTCAGGGTGCATACCCCAGTTCCTTTCGTGGTTATAAATGTGTACGCCTGTAATGGGAAAGTGGACACACAACAATGGCAGAATCTTTTCGCATTCGAGGAGGAGAACGTCATTTTCTGTGGAGACTAATGCTGGAGGAAACCAGTGGTGTAACGTCATAATCAACAAGCAGGGAGAAGACCTAGAGAACGCACTGGTGTCGGTCGATTTAGTGTGCTTGAATGATGGAAGGGCAACCAGAATGGCCACTCGAACAAAGGACTCTGACAGTGTCATAGACCTGGCTCTGGTGTCTTTCGCATTCGCACCGGTTTGCAGGTGGAGTGTACTGGGATTCCACGGAAGTGATCACTATCCATGTGTCCTGCTGATTGAGAAAAGCAGAAATAGAAGCCAGAAAAGGAAGCTCTACACATTCAACTACGAGAGAACAGATATGGACGTCATTAGCAAAATCAGACATAGGAAGCAGAGCGCCCCTCGTAGGAGGCAGGAGAGATGGAAGCAGCACCCTGGTGGAACGTAGAAGTCGAGGAAGCTTGGCGGTACAAGAGACAAACGGCCAAGACATGGCAGAAAGCCAGAAAGAATGGAAGAACACAACCTGAGTTATTGAAGCGTCTGAAAGAAGAGGTCGACCAAAAAACGATGCACATTAAACTATGTGCTAAGCAGTCTAAGGATGCCAAATGGGATGACTTCTGTAAAAAAAAAGTGTGCTCAGAAAAATCGCTAGCCACATTCTGACACCTTCATCAGAGCATAAATGGCACAACATGACATAGAAACATACCAGACTTCCAGAGCACAGGCCGGATATGTCACAAATCTGATGAGAGTAAAGGGAAGGCTTTTGATAGGGTACGGCGAGAGGGTTTAAAGAACAAGCTTTTTAGACTTGGCATCCAAGGCCACTTATTCAATCGGATCTCTCAATACCTTCAGGATAGAACGGCCAGAGTACAAGTTCAAGGTCAACTAAGTAAGAAGGTCACAATCAAACAAGGTGTCCCACAAGGCGGAGTCCCCAACACTCTCGTTAATTTTCATGAACGACATCGTAATGGACGTTCCACCTAGAATACATTCAGCAATATACGCAGATGATCTGGCGTTATGGACACGTGAGAAACCTATGTCGATGGCTGGATCCAGAATGCAAGATGCCCTAGGTGATCTTGAAAAATTGACGAAAACCTGGTTATTACCAATTAACGAAAAAAAACTACATACACAATTTTCAGCCTATCTAGAAACACACTCTCTGCAGACTTGAAGATAAAAGACCACACACTCCCTATTGATCAAAACCCAACATATCTTGGCGTCACCATGAATCGCAGAATGACTTGGAAAAATCAGATAGAGCAAGCAAAAGAGCCAGAAAACGAACAAATATGAAGAAATTGGCAGGGTCGGATTGGGGAGCAGACAAACATTATCTTGAAACTACTATACGTAGGAAGAGTCAGACCAGTCCTAGAGTATGGAGTCACAGCCTGGGCTATGGCTTCCAAAACACAATTTAGCAAAATTAACAGAACACAGAACCAAGCTGCCCGTATCATCACTGGTGCTATTAAATCTACACCTATCAAGACTCTAGAAACAGTAACAGGTTTACAACCCTTAGATGACAGACGGGTCACTAAAGTATTGCAACAAGCGGAGAAATATAGAAGGCGCCCTCCTTAGCCACCTCATGCACCAAAGAATAACTGGTTACGGAATAGTACGACTAAAGAGGAGCAACTTCGCTGCAATCTCAGATGAACTGGCAACTAGAGACCCAGTACTGTCTCAAACAATACCGAAACCCTTGGGCCCATCTGATATGTCTCCTCATGGGAAACACAAAATACCAGAACTTAAGGAAGGCATAACAGGAATCATGAAAAAGGCACCCAATCAGACACAGAAAGAAAACATGTAGTAGGAAAAACACATAAGCGATAACTACCCACGGGATTCTTGGTCCCACATATACACAGATGGCTCTGCTACAAATGCCACCAGAAATGGAGGGGGAGGTGTGTTCTTGATGCTGAATAACCAGGAAGAGATCACCAAGTCAATAGCTACTGGGAAATTCAAACAACTTTAAAGCAGAAACTGAGGCCCTCAGAGATGCTGTAACACTGGCTACTCAACACAAAAATAACATGCACAATAATTTGGTGATACTGGCTGGTGCACTGTCAGTACCAACAGCTCTAAAAAGCCCCAGGAATTGATGAACTTGATGACTTGAGAATAACCCTGGACCAACTATGCAATAACTTCCAGAGAGTAGTCATCCAGTGGATAACATCACACTGTAATATACACGGAAACGAGCGTGCAGGCAAATTAGCTAAAGAGGGAGGGAGATTACCACAAGAGAACCATCGGGTCAGTTATGATGAAGCCAAATCTATTATCAAAGGACAGTATCATACAAATGGAAACGAGAACACCCAAAGCATAACGAGAGGGACGGATACCACCAACTATCAAGGAGGGATCAAGTCATCATACTTCGCCTAGGCACTGGCCACAATAGAATGAGAAATCACATGTTCACCAAATTCAAAATAGGTACAACCGGCCAATGCCACTGTACACTGGACAATATGACTACAAAACATGTTCTACAGGATTGCCCCCAGTACACAGACCTGAGAAGAGCAATGTGGTCCACGCCCACCTCACTGGAAGAGAAACTATATGGGGCAATCGAATCGCTTAAACAGACAGCTAACTTTATTAGAGTGTCTTTGTCTGGAATCCTACTCTGATTGAGTCTTGATCGCAGAGAGAGAGAGAGAGAAAGAGAGAGAGAGAGAGAGAGAGAGAAAGAGAGAGAGAGAGAGAGAAAGAGAGAGAGAGATATCGTTAACACAGAAGCACCGGTGGTACGAATGGGAGCTGATGAGGTGACCAGGGACAGGTTGATGACATACCGCAGAGTTAAGTTTGATCGCAGCCTGTGTTTTCGGGACCACGCTGACCATGTGATAACAAAAACCCACAAAGGATTAGCCGCCTTGAAGGTTATGGCAGCTGCCAACATCGAGCAGAGGCTACTTACTCTTCTGTTCCAGGAACTAGGCCTCACGCCAATCGAGTATGCCCTGGCACTTCTTACAGTCAGTAAGATGCAAATTGACAGGCTGGAGAAAATACAGAATGAAGCTATGCGCATTATCTTGGTGTGTACGAGGGACACTCCCTGTGTATCAATGGTGTATCTTCTTGACTTTCCAACAATGGGTAACAGGATTATGATCTGGAGGGCACGAGCATACCTGCAGATAAGTGCAGATAAAGAGCATCCATTGCATTATGAGCTCAACACAGGGAAGGGTGTGAGGCTAAAAAGAGGCAAATCATGGGTGGGTCGAGTAGAAGGTGTCGTCAAACAGGTCTGTGGACTTAGCAATATCAATGCTGGTGAGGAGAGGATACTGGTGCCTACATTATTCAGAGGGATATTCTCGTGTATTGTCACACTCAACAGGAAATGTAGGGAACAGAACTTAGTCGTGGTCAATGCGGAGGTCAACGATCTCATCTGCGATAACCCGATGAAAAATATGCAGTTGTCTATACAGACGGATCTGTAATGCTATATCAAAGAAGTGCATGGGCATTGTTTATAGCAAGCTCGGCAGGTAGAATAGTCAAGGAAGACAGTGGTACATACGTTATGACCACGAGTAGCATGATGATGGAGGTGATGGCAGTGATCAGGACATTCAACTGGTTAGAGTCACAAGACTACACCCACGCCTGTATACTGAGTGATTCGATGAGCACGATAAAAAAAAACGCGGAGGGGTCTCTGTAGGTATGCAATGAGTAGAGTTATTGCAGAAGTCAGAAATACATAAGGTCACCTTTGTCTACGTTCCAGGACGTACGGGAGTATGGGGAAATGAAAGAGCGGACAGGTTGGCTAGCTGCGCTATTGTTTAGCACAGTAAACCAATGGTTCAGGTGGACATCATCAATGCCCTCCGAGTTGTGGGAAAGACACAGGACTTCGACAACCATGAGTCCACGTCACTCCTTCGGATGACAAAGATGGTAGTTAAAATGAGCACAGCCAGAAACGAGAAACTTAGTGGCCGTGTAAGAAGACTAATCAACCAACACAGAACTGGAGTCGACAGTCGTTGAACACTGAAAGACTTGCTAAGGAGGGAATCTCAGCACCTATGGACATTTTCGTAATGCAATAATAAAAAAAAAAAAAGTAAAGTGCTCCCGTCACGTCAAGTGGTGTATAGGGAATATGGTGTTAGTGACCATAATTTTTACAGACCTTCGGCACATGATTTTTGTGGTAATGTGGTAATGCAATAATGATGACTCGCAAATAACTGAATTGTATAAGTTATGAGAAAAAAACATGGTTTTGCTGTTAACATCTGTCACTGTTTTGCTCAAGTTTTGTTGATATAAAGACGCAGGGCAGTTATACTTAGGAGTAGGCACCTCTTGATACTACCTCCCACTGACTCTACTTCTATGTTTCGAAAAAAAAGATAAGATAAAACTTCATCTTATAAGTCGTTCTTTGTGTTGCCATAGCAACGAGGAGCTATTTGCAGAAATGACCTAGCTAGTTCTCCAACACATTGAAAGCTCGATAGATGGCGCTGTATAATTGTAGCACGTTTGACATCCACAGCCATTTATTAGTTAACGGCTTGAGCTATTTGAACTATATCACGGCTATACTAGAGGAAACCGTTGCTGGTTGTACTCTCACATTGAACTCATTGAGCTCGAATGTTATTGTGTTATGTATTCTGATCAAATATTACAGGAGTCGTGGCCTCCGTTGCCTTCTCTGAATGTCCGTCGCTGGTTAAAACGTATTTTGTTTCCTCTCGAGCTATTACCTTGGACTTGGAGCAAAGCTACGTCAGTTTTATTTAACTTTAGATTGGTTGCTAATCTGACGATAATTATAGAAATGGCTGTAAATTATATTTTGAATCCATCATTGTTAGATTTAACATAATCGAGCAGGGATTAGAATCAGACGGTAAACGCGGCAATGTGGTCCCCAGACGCTTGGTTCTGCTCTACCCACACGCCACTCCATTTAGTGCAGTAAACGTAACATATAACTACGCAGCAGAAACACAGCAGTTGGAATTAGTCAATAATTGCTAGTCCTGTCACAGTGTCTTCCCGAAATAATCAAACATTGGACGGAAATGTGCACAATTATAAGTCTAGAACAAGAGATTGAAAGTTCCCAGCTGTACCGGCAATGAAATGATTTCATTTCTGACAAGTCTAACTTCGTACACGTCAAAGACACGCCGTTTTGAAGGGAAACCGATTCCTATGTGCACATAAATAACTCAGTGTTTGCAGATAACGAGACCAATTTGAAGTCTGATGACATCAAAGTGAGAAAGTTAACTGCGCCGATTAATTAGGCGCCGAAGATGGCAATTCCTCATTTCCGGGCTGATAGCAGGCCAGTACCAATATGGTTCTGATAAGTAAACGCTAGTACGCCCCTACTATAGATACGATCAAATTAGCTCCGGTTATCATGGGGGAGTAAGCACCGATGGATCGCGTCACTAACAGAAAACATTACCTAGCGCTAATGGTGTAACGATCGGTAGATTCACAACAGCAATACTAAAAAAAAGGAAGAAAAAAGTGGTATGGTGACAGCTTTACGTGGTAATGGACGAAACAAGATTCACAACCATGTCAATAAATGAAGGTCATCACCAGGTCGCATGTCCTTTGCAGAACGTTGCATTCACCACAGTCAGAAAAGAATCTATGTCTCTAGCCAGATCTCCCACAGAACGTTGCATTCACCACAGCCCGTCTTAAAAAAAACTGTCTCTAACCAGGTCTCCCACAGAACGTTGCATTCACCGCAGCTCTTCTGAAAGAATCTCTGTCTCGAGCCAGATATTCCATAGAACGTTGCATTCACAACAGCCTGTCTGAAAGAATCTCTGTCTGTAGTCAGATCTCCCACAGAACGTTGCCTTCATTACAGCCCGTCTGAAAGAATCTTTATCTCTAGTCAGATCTCCCACAGAGCGTTGTATTCACACACATCCCGTCTGAAAGTATCCCTGTCTCTAGCTAGATATCCCACAGAACGTTGCATTCACCACAGTCTGTCTGAAAGAATCTCTGTCTGTAGTCAGATCTCCCACAGAACGTTGGCTTCACCACAGCCTGTCTGAAAGAATCTCTGTCTCTAGTCAGATCTACATAAGAACGTTGCATTCACCACAACCCGTCTGAAAGAATCTCTGTCTCTAGCCAGATCTACCACATAACCATTGCATTCACCACGACCCGCCTGAAAAAATGTCTGTCTCTAGCCAGATCTACCACAGAACATTGCAACTCACCACAACCCGCCTGAAAGAATCTCTGTATATAGCCAGATCTACCACAGAACATTGCAACTCACCACAACCCGTCTGAAAGAATCTCTGTATATAGCCAGATCTACCACAGAACTTTGCATTCACCACAACCCGTCTGAAAGAATCTCTGTATATAGCCAGATCTACCACAGAACATTGCATTCACCACGACCCGTATGAAAGAATCTCTATATAGCCAGCTCTACCACAGGACATTGCAATTCATCACAACCCGTCTGAAAGAATCTCTGTATATAGCCAGATCTACCACAGAACTTTGCATTCACCACAACCCGTCTGAAAGAATCTCTGTATATAGCCAGATCTACCACAGAACTTTGCATTCACCACGACCCGTCTGAAAGAATCTCTGTATATAGCCAGATCTACCACAGAACTTTGCATTCACCACAACCCGTCTGAAAGAATCTCTGTATATAGCCAGATCTACCACAGAACTTTGCATTCACCACGACCCGTCTGAAAGAATCTCTGTATATAGCCAGATCTACCACAGAACTTTGCATTCACCACGACCCGTCTGAAAGAATCTCTGTATATAGCCAGATCTACCACACAACTTTGCATTCACCACGACCCGTCTGAAAGAATCTCTGTATATAGCCAGATCTACCACAGAACTTTGCATTCACCACGACCCGTCTGAAAGAATCTCTGTATATAGCCAGATCTACCACACAACTTTGCATTCACCACGACCCGTCTGAAAGAATCTCTGTATATAGCCAGATCTACCACAGAACTTTGCATTCACCACGACCCGTCTGAAAGAATCTCTGTATATAGCCAGATCTACCACACAACTTTGCATTCACCACGACCCGTCTGAAAGAATCTCTGTATATAGCCAGATCTACCACAGAACTTTGCATTCACCACGACTCGTATGAAAGAATCTCTCTCTCTAGTAAGATAGCCCATTTCTTATGTTGTCATGTTCAAGGTCTCGTTGATGACTTGAAACTCCCCACTTCTTCCGAATCAGATGAGTCTTAACAGGTTGATTATCGCTTTCGGCTGAATAAACCACAAACATCACATGTTCACTTGTTCATAAAATGTTGTGCTGTAATCTTTATCTTTGAGAGGACGGAATTTGTAAGTGTCTTATCGCATTATTAGAAGGTTTCATTTTCAGCTGCAACTTGTTCTTTGATGTTTGCCCCAACCAGTTGTATGTGTTTTTGGTGTGAATGGCAAGATGGCAGTCTCGAACAAATGTGGCCATGCTCATGCACAAAATGACAAGAACTGTCTAATTTAGTGGGGTCCAGAAACAATAACAAGAACTGTCATGTAGAGGGGTCCAGAAACAATAACAAGAACTGTCTAATTTAGTGAGGTCCAGAAACAATAACAAGAACTGTCATGTAGAGGGGTCCAGAAACAATAACAAGAACTGTCATGTAGAGGGTCCAGAAACAATAACAAGAACTGTCATGGAGAGGGGTCCAGAAACAATAACAAGAACTGTCATGTAGAGGGGTCCAGAAACAATAAAAAGAACTGTCTAATTTAGTGGGGTCCAGAAGCAATAAAAAGAACTGTTTAATTTAGTGGGGTCCAGAAACAATAACAAGAACTGTCTAATTTAGTGGGGTCCAGAAAAAATAACAAGAACTGTCTAATTTAGTGGTGTCCAGTAACAATAACAAGAACTGTCTAATTTAGTGGTGTCCAGTAACAATAACAAGAAATGTCATGTAGAGGGGTCCAGAAACAATAACAAGAACTGTCGTGTAGAGGGGTCTAGAAACAATAACAAGAACTGTCATGTAGAGGGGTCCAGAAACAATAAAAAGAACTGTCATGTAGAAGGGTCCAGAAACAATAACAAGAACGTCATGTAGAGGGGACCAGTAACAATAACAAAAACGTAATGTAGAGGGGTCCAGTAACAATAACAAGAACTGTCATGTAGAGGGGTCCAGTAACAATAACAAGAACTGTCATGTAGAGGGGTCCAGAAACAAAAACAAGAACTGTCTAATTTAGTGGGGTCCAGAAACAATAACAAGAACTGTCATGTAGAGGGCTCCAGAAACAATAACAAGAACTGTCATGTAGAGGGGTCCAGAAACAATAACAAGAACTGCTATGTAGAGGGGTCCAGAAACAATAACAAAAATTGTCGTGTTGTGGGGTCTAGAAACAATAACAAGAACTGTCATGTAGAGGGGTCCAGTAACAATAACAAGAACTGGCATGTAGAGGGGTCCAGTAACATTAACAAGAACTGTCATGTAGAGGGGTCCAGTAACAATAACAAGAACCGTTATGTAGAGGGGTCCAGTAACAATAACAAGAACTGCCATGTAGAGGGGTCAAGAAACAATAACAAGAACTGTCTAATTTAGAGGGGTCCAGAAACAATAACAAGAACTGTCTAATTTAGTGGGGTCCAGAAACAATAACAAGAACTGTCTAATTTAGTGGGGTCCAGAAACAATAGCAAGAACTGTCTAATTTAGTGGGGTCCAGAAAAAATAACAAGAACTGTCGAATTTAGTGAGGTCCAGAAACAATAACAAGAACTGTCATGTAGAGGGGTCCAGAAACAATAACAAGAACTGTCATGTAGAGGGGTCCAGAAACAATAACAAGAACTGTCATGTAGAGGGGTCCAGAAACAATAACAATAATTGTCATGTAGAGGGGTCCAGAAACAATAACAAGAACTGTCATGTAGAGGGGTCCAGTAACAATAACAAGAACTGTCATGTAGATGGGTCCAGTAACAATAACAAGAACTGTCATGTAGAGGGGTCCAGTACCAATAACAAGAACTGTCTAATTTAGTGGGGTCCAGAAACAATAACAAGAACTGTCTAATTTATTGGGCTCCAGAAACAATAACAAGAACTGTCATGTAGAGGGGTCCAGAAACAATAACAAGAACTGCCATGTAGAGGGGTCCAGAAACAATAACAAGAACTGCCATGTAGAGGGGTCCAGAAACAATAACAAGAACTGTCATGTAGAGGGGTCCAGTAACAATAACAAGAACTGGCATGTAGAGGGGTCCAGTAACATTAACAAGAACTGTCATGTAGAGGGGTCCAGTAACAATAACAAGAACCGTTATGTAGAGGGGTCCAGTAACAATAACAAGAACTGCCATGTAGAGGGGTCAAGAAACAATAACAAGAACTGTCTAATTTAGTGGGGTCCAGAAACAATAACAAGAACTGTCATGTAGAGGGCTCCAGAAACAATAACAAGAACTGTCATGTAGAGGGGTCCAGAAACAATAACAAGAACTGCTATGAAGAGGGGTCCAGAAACAATAACAAAAATTGTCGTGTTGTGGGGTCTAGAAACAATAACAAGAACTGTCATGTAGAGGGGTCCAGTAACAATAACAAGAACTGGCATGTAGAGGGGTCCAGTAACATTAACAAGAACTGTCATGTAGAGGGGTCCAGTAACAATAACAAGAACTGCCATGTAGAGGGGTCAAGAAACAATAACAAGAACTGTCTAATTTAGAGGGGTCCAGAAACAATAACAAGAACTGTCTAATTTAGTGGGGTCCAGAAACAATAACAAGAACTGTCTAATTTAGTGGGGTCCAGAAACAATAGCAAGAACTGTCTAATTTAGTGGGGTCCAGAAAAAATAACAAGAACTGTCGAATTTAGTGAGGTCCAGAAACAATAACAAGAACTGTCATGTAGAGGGGTCCAGAAACAATAACAATAATTGTCATGTAGAGGGGTCCTGAAACAATAACAAGAACTGTCATGTAGAGGGGTCCAGTAACAATAACAAGAACTGTCATGTAGATGGGTCCAGTAACAATAACAAGAACTGTCATGTAGAGGGGTCCAGCACCAATAACAAGAACTGTCTAATTTAGTGGGGTCCAGAAACAATAACAAGAACTGTCATGTAGAGGGGTCCAGCACCAATAACAAGAACTGTCTAATTTAGTGGGGTCCAGAAACAATAACAAGAACTGTCTAATTTATTGGGCTCCAGAAACAATAACAAGAACTGTCATGTAGAGGGGTCCAGAAACAATAACAAGAACTGCCATGTAGAGGGGTCCAGAAACAATAACAAGAACTGCCATGTAGAGGGGTCCAGAAACAATAACAAGAACTGTCATGTAGAGGGGTCCAGTAACAATAACAAGAACTGGCATGTAGAGGGGTCCAGTAACATTAACAAGAACTGTCATGTAGAGGGGTCCAGTAACAATAACAAGAACCGTTATGTAGAGGGGTCCAGTAACAATAACAAGAACTGCCATGTAGAGGGGTCAAGAAACAATAACAAGAACTGTCTAATTTAGAGGGGTCCAGAAACAATAACAAGAACTGTCTAATTTAGTGGGGTCCAGAAACAATAACAAGAACTGTCTAATTTAGTGGGGTCCAGAAACAATAGCAAGAACTGTCTAATTTAGTGGGGTCCAGAAAAAATAACAAGAACTGTCGAATTTAGTGAGGTCCAGAAACAATAACAAGAACTGTCATGTAGAGGGGTCCAGAAACAATAACAAGAACTGTCATGTAGAGGGGTCCAGAAACAATAACAAGAACTGTCATGTAGAGGGGTCCAGAAACAATAACAAGAACTGCTATGTAGAGGGGTCCAGAAACAATAACAAGAACTGCCATGTAGAGGGGTCCAGAAACAATAACAAGAACTGTCTAATTTATTGGGCTCCAGAAACAATAACAAGAACTGTCTAATTTAGAGGGGTCGAGAAACAATAACAAGAACTGTCATGTAGAGGGGTCCAGAAACAATAACAAGAACTGTCTAATTTAGTGAGGTCCAGAAACAATAACAAGAACTGTCATGTAGAGGGGTCCAGAAACAATAACAAGAACTGTCATGTAGAGGGTCCAGAAACAATAACAAGAACTGTCATGTAGAGGGGTCCAGAAACAATAACAAGAACTGTCTAATTTAGTGAGGTCCAGAAACAATAACAAGAACTGTCATGTAGAGGGGTCCAGAAACAATAACAAGAACTGTCATGTAGAGGGTCCAGAAACAATAACAAGAACTGTCATGGAGAGGGTCCAGAAACAATAACAAGAACTGTCATGTAGAGGGGTCCAGAAACAATAAAAAGAACTGTCTAATTTAGTGGGGTCCAGAAGCAATAAAAAGAACTGTTTAATTTAGTGGGGTCCAGAAACAATAACAAGAACTGTCTAATTTAGTGGGGTCCAGAAAAAATAACAAGAACTGTCTAATTTAGTGGTGTCCAGTAACAATAACAAGAACTGTCTAATTTAGTGGTGTCCAGTAACAATAACAAGAAATGTCATGTAGAGGGGTCCAGAAACAATAACAAGAACTGTCGTGTAGAGGGGTCTAGAAACAATAACAAGAACTGTCATGTAGAGGGGTCCAGAAACAATAAAAAGAACTGTCATGTAGAAGGGTCCAGAAACAATAACAAGAACGTCATGTAGAGGGGACCAGTAACAATAACAAAAACGTAATGTAGAGGGGTCCAGTAACAATAACAAGAACTGTCATGTAGAGGGGTCCAGTAACAATAACAAGAACTGTCATGTAGAGGGGTCCAGAAACAAAAACAAGAACTGTCTAATTTAGTGGGGTCCAGAAACAATAACAAGAACTGTCATGTAGAGGGCTCCAGAAACAATAACAAGAACTGTCATGTAGAGGGGTCCAGAAACAATAACAAGAACTGCTATGTAGAGGGGTACAGAAACAATAACAAAAATTGTCGTGTTGTGGGGTCTAGAAACAATAACAAGAACTGTCATGTAGAGGGGTCCAGTAACAATAACAAGAACTGGCATGTAGAGGGGTCCAGTAACATTAACAAGAACTGTCATGTAGAGGGGTCCAGTAACAATAACAAGAACCGTTATGTAGAGGGGTCCAGTAACAATAACAAGAACTGCCATGTAGAGGGGTCAAGAAACAATAACAAGAACTGTCTAATTTAGAGGGGTCCAGAAACAATAACAAGAACTGTCTAATTTAGTGGGGTCCAGAAACAATAACAAGAACTGTCTAATTTAGTGGGGTCCAGAAACAATAGCAAGAACTGTCTAATTTAGTGGGGTCCAGAAAAAATAACAAGAACTGTCGAATTTAGTGAGGTCCAGAAACAATAACAAGAACTGTCATGTAGAGGGGTCCAGAAACAATAACAAGAACTGTCATGTAGAGGGGTCCAGAAACAATAACAAGAACTGTCATGTAGAGGGGTCCAGAAACAATAACAATAATTGTCATGTAGAGGGGTCCAGAAACAATAACAAGAACTGTCATGTAGAGGGGTCCAGTAACAATAACAAGAACTGTCATGTAGATGGGTCCAGTAACAATAACAAGAACTGTCATGTAGAGGGGTCCAGTACCAATAACAAGAACTGTCTAATTTAGTGGGGTCCAGAAACAATAACAAGAACTGTCTAATTTATTGGGCTCCAGAAACAATAACAAGAACTGTCATGTAGAGGGGTCCAGAAACAATAACAAGAACTGCCATGTAGAGGGGTCCAGAAACAATAACAAGAACTGCCATGTAGAGGGGTCCAGAAACAATAACAAGAACTGTCATGTAGAGGGGTCCAGTAACAATAACAAGAACTGGCATGTAGAGGGGTCCAGTAACATTAACAAGAACTGTCATGTAGAGGGGTCCAGTAACAATAACAAGAACCGTTATGTAGAGGGGTCCAGTAACAATAACAAGAACTGCCATGTAGAGGGGTCAAGAAACAATAACAAGAACTGTCTAATTTAGTGGGGTCCAGAAACAATAACAAGAACTGTCATGTAGAGGGCTCCAGAAACAATAACAAGAACTGTCATGTAGAGGGGTCCAGAAACAATAACAAGAACTGCTATGAAGAGGGGTCCAGAAACAATAACAAAAATTGTCGTGTTGTGGGGTCTAGAAACAATAACAAGAACTGTCATGTAGAGGGGTCCAGTAACAATAACAAGAACTGGCATGTAGAGGGGTCCAGTAACATTAACAAGAACTGTCATGTAGAGGGGTCCAGTAACAATAACAAGAACTGCCATGTAGAGGGGTCAAGAAACAATAACAAGAACTGTCTAATTTAGAGGGGTCCAGAAACAATAACAAGAACTGTCTAATTTAGTGGGGTCCAGAAACAATAACAAGAACTGTCTAATTTAGTGGGGTCCAGAAACAATAGCAAGAACTGTCTAATTTAGTGGGGTCCAGAAAAAATAACAAGAACTGTCGAATTTAGTGAGGTCCAGAAACAATAACAAGAACTGTCATGTAGAGGGGTCCAGAAACAATAACAATAATTGTCATGTAGAGGGGTCCTGAAACAATAACAAGAACTGTCATGTAGAGGGGTCCAGTAACAATAACAAGAACTGTCATGTAGATGGGTCCAGTAACAATAACAAGAACTGTCATGTAGAGGGGTCCAGCACCAATAACAAGAACTGTCTAATTTAGTGGGGTCCAGAAACAATAACAAGAACTGTCATGTAGAGGGGTCCAGCACCAATAACAAGAACTGTCTAATTTAGTGGGGTCCAGAAACAATAACAAGAACTGTCTAATTTATTGGGCTCCAGAAACAATAACAAGAACTGTCATGTAGAGGGGTCCAGAAACAATAACAAGAACTGCCATGTAGAGGGGTCCAGAAACAATAACAAGAACTGCCATGTAGAGGGGTCCAGAAACAATAACAAGAACTGTCATGTAGAGGGGTCCAGTAACAATAACAAGAACTGGCATGTAGAGGGGTCCAGTAACATTAACAAGAACTGTCATGTAGAGGGGTCCAGTAACAATAACAAGAACCGTTATGTAGAGGGGTCCAGTAACAATAACAAGAACTGCCATGTAGAGGGGTCAAGAAACAATAACAAGAACTGTCTAATTTAGAGGGGTCCAGAAACAATAACAAGAACTGTCTAATTTAGTGGGGTCCAGAAACAATAACAAGAACTGTCTAATTTAGTGGGGTCCAGAAACAATAGCAAGAACTGTCTAATTTAGTGGGGTCCAGAAAAAATAACAAGAACTGTCGAATTTAGTGAGGTCCAGAAACAATAACAAGAACTGTCATGTAGAGGGGTCCAGAAACAATAACAAGAACTGTCATGTAGAGGGGTCCAGAAACAATAACAAGAACTGTCATGTAGAGGGGTCCAGAAACAATAACAAGAACTGCTATGTAGAGGGGTCCAGAAACAATAACAAGAACTGCCATGTAGAGGGGTCCAGAAACAATAACAAGAACTGTCTAATTTATTGGGCTCCAGAAACAATAACAAGAACTGTCTAATTTAGAGGGGTCCAGAAACAATAACAAGAACTGTCGAATTTAGTGAGGTCCAGTAACAATAACAAGAACTGTCACGTAGAGGGGTCCAGAAACAATAACAAGAACTGTCATGTTGAGGGGTCCAGAAACAATAAAAAGAACTGTCATGTAGATGGGTCCAGAAACAATAACAAGACTGTCTAATTTAGTGGGCTCCAGAAACAATAACAAGAACTGTCTAATTTAGTGGGGTCCAGAAGCAATAACAAGAACTGTCTAATTTAGTGGTGTCCAGAAACAATAACAAGAACTGTCTAATTTAGTGGGGTCCAGAAGCAATAACAAGAACTGTCTAATTTAGTGGGGTCCAGAAGCAATAACAAGAACTGTCATGTAGAGGGGTCCAGAAACAATAACAAGAACTGTCATGTAGAGGGGTCCAGAAACAATAACAAGAACTGTCATGTAGAGTGCTCCAGAAACAATAACAAGAACTGTCTAATTTAGTGGTGTCCAGAAACAATAACAAGAACTGTCTAATTTAGTGGGGTCCAGAAGCAATAACAAGAACTGTCTAATTTAGTGGTGTCCAGAAGCAATAACAAGAACTGTCTAATTTAGTGGGGTCCAGAAGCAATAACAAGAACTGTCATGTAGAGGGCTCCAGAAACAATAACAAGAACTGTCATGTAGAGGGGTTCAGTAACAATAACAAGAACTGTCGTGTAGAGGGCTCCAGAAACAATAACAAGAACTGTCATTTAGAGGGGTTCAGTAACAATAACAAGAACCGTCATGTAGAGGAGTCCAGTAACAATAACAAGAACTGTCATGTAGAGGGGTCCAGTACCAATAACAAGAACTGTCATGTAGAGGGGTCCAGTACCAATAACAAGGACTGTCATGTAGAGGGGTCCAGTACCAATAACAAGAACTGTCATGTAGAGGGGTCCAGTACCAATAACAAGAACTGTCATGTAGAGGGGTCCAGTACCAATAACAAGAACTGTCATGTAGAAGGGTCCAGTACCAATTACAAGAACTGTCATGTAGAGGGGTCCAGTAACAATAACAAGAACTGCCATGTAGAGGGATCCAGAAACAATAACAAGAACTGTCTAATTTAGTGTGGTGCAGAAACAATAACAAGAACTGTCATGTAGAGGGGTCCAGAAACAATAACAAGAACTGTCATATAGAGGGGTCCAGTAACAATAACAAGAACTGCCATGTAGAGGGGTCCAGAAACAATAATAAGAGCTGCCATGTAGAGGGTTCCAGAAACAATAACACAAACTGTCATGTTGTGGGAAGCAGAAACAATAACAAGAACAATCATGTAGTGGGGTCCAAAAACATAAATAAGAACTGTCATGTTGTGGGGTCCAAAAACAATGGCAGAAACTGTCATGTGGTGGGGGCCAGAAACAATGGAAAGAAATGTCATGCACTGGGGGCCAGAAACAATGGAAAGAAATGTCATGTACTGGGGGCCAGAAACAATGGAAAGAAATGTCATGTACTGGGGGCCAGAAACAATGGAAAGAAATGTCATGCACTGGGGGCCAGAAACAATGGAAAGAAATGTCATGTACTGGGGGCCAGAAACAATGGAAAGAAATGTCATGTACTGGGGGCCAGAAACAATGGAAAGAACTGTCATGTATTGGGGGCTAGAAACAATGACAATAAGTGTCATGTGATTGGGGCCAGAAACAATGACAAGAACTTTCACCTGTTGTGGTCCTGAAATAATGGCAGAAACTATCATGTAGAGGGGGCCAGAAACAATGACAAGAACTTTCATGTGGTGGGGGCCAGAAACAATGACAAGAACTATCATGTAGTGGGGGCCAGAAACAATGATAAGAACTGTCACCTAGTGGTGTATGGAAACAATCACAAGAACTGTCATGTGGTGGGTTACATAAACATTGACAAGAACTGTCACATAGTTGGGACAGAAACAAATGATAAGAAATGGCATGTGGTGATGTCCAGAGTAAATGATAAGAACTGTCACGCATTGTTGTCCAGATCCAATGACATGAACTGTCGCCGTGGTGGGGTCCAGAAACAATGAAAAGTACTGTCGTGTATGGGGGTCCAGAAATAATGACAAGAACTATGACCTGATAGAATCCAGAAACAATGAAATGAACTGTCATGAGGGGGAGTCCAGAAAAAAGGACATGAGATGTTTCTCCGTGGGGTCCAGAAATATTGATAAGAACTGTCATGTAGTCGGGTTCAGAAACAATGACAAAAACTGAAATGCAGTGGGGTACAGAAACAATAACAAGAACTGTCATGTTGTGGGGGTGCAGAAACAATAACAAGAACTGTCATGTTGTGGGGTGCAGAAACAATGACAAGAACTGTCATGTTGTGGGGTACAGAAACAATAACAAGAACTGTCATGTTGTGGGGTACAGAAACAATAACAAGAACTGTCATGTTGTGGGGGTGCAGAAACAATAACAAGAACTGTCATGTTGTGGGGTGCAGAAACAATAATAAGAACTGTCATGTTGTGGGGTACAGAAACAATAACAAGAACTGTCATGTTGTGGGGTTGCAGAAACAATAACAAGAACTGTCATGTTGTGGGGTGCAGAAACAATAACAAGAACTGTCATGTTGTGGGGGTGCAGAAACAATAACAAGAACTGTCATGTTGTGGGGTACAGAAACAATAACAAGAACTGTCATGTTGTGGGGTCCAGAAACAATAACAAGAACTGTCATGTTGTGGGGTTGCAGAAACAATAACAAGAACTGTCATGTTGTGGGGTTGCAGAAACAATAACAAGAACTGTCATGTTGTGGGGTACAGAAACAATAACAAGAACTGTCATGTTGTGAGGTACAGAAACAATAGTAAGAACTGTCATGTAGTGGAATCCAGTAACAATAACAAGAACTGTCATGTTGTGGGGTGCAGAAACAATAACAAGAACTGTCATGTTGTGGGGTACAGAAACAATAACAAGAACTGTCATGTTGTGGGGTACAGAAACAATAACAAGAACTGTCTTGTTGTGGGGTTGCAGAAACAATGACAAGAACTGTCACGTAGTGTGGTCAAGAAACAATGATAAGAACTGTCACCTGGTGTGGACCAGAAACAATGATAAGAACTGTCACCTGGTGTGGTCCAGAAACAATGATAAGAACTGTCACCTGGTGTGGTTCAGAAACAATGACAAGAACTGTCACCTGGTGTGGTCCAGAAACAATGACAAGAACTTTCACCTGGTGTGGTCCAGAAACAATGACAAGTACTGTCACCTGGTGGGGTCCAGAAACAATGACAAGAACTGTCACCTGGTGTGGCCCAGAAACAATGACAAGAACTTTCACCTGGTGTGGTCCAGAAACAATGACAAGAACTGTCACCTGGTGTGGTCCAGAAATAATGACAAGCACTGTTACCTGGTGTGGTCCAGAAACAATGAAAAGAACTGTCAACTGGTATGGTCCAGAAACAATGACAAGAACTGTCACCTGGTGTGGTCCAGAAACAATGACAAGAACTGTTACCTGGTGTGGTCCAGAAACAATGACAAGTACTGTCACCTGGTGGGGTCCAGAAACAATGACAAGAACTGTCACCTGGTGTGGCCCAGAAACAATGACAAGAACTGTCACCTGGTGTGGTCCAGAAACAATGACAAGAACTATTACCTGGTGTGGTCCAGAAACAATGACAAGCACTATCACCTGGTGTGGTCCAGAAACAATGACAAGAACTTTCACCTGGTGTGGTCCAGAAACAATGACAAGAACTGTCTTGTTGTGGGGTTGCAGAAACAATAACAAGAACTGTCATGTTGTGAGGTCCAGAAACAATGACAAGAACTGTCACGTAGTGTGGTCAAGAAACAATGATAAGAACTGTCACCTGGTGTGGTCCAGAAACAATGATAGGAACTGTCACCTGGTGTGGTCCAGAAACAATGACAAGAACTGTCACCTGGTGTGGTCCAGAAACAATGACAAGAACTGTTACCTGGTGTGGTCCAGAAACAATGACAAGTACTGTCACCTGGTGGGGTCCAGAAACAATGACAAGAACTGTCACCTGGTGTGGCCCAGAAACAATGACAAGAACTGTCACCTGGTGTGGTCCAGAAACAATGACAAGAACTGTCACCTGGTGTGGTCCAGAAACAATGACAAGAACTGTCATCTGGTGTGGTCCAGAAACAATGACAAGAACTATTACCTGGTGTGGTCCAGAAACAATGACAAGCACTATCACCTGGTGTGGTCCAGAAACAATGACAAGAACTTTCACCTGGTGTGGTCCAGAAACAATGACAAGAACTTTCACCTGGTGTGGTCCAGAAACAATGACAAGAACTTTCACCTGGTGTGGTCCAGAAACAATGACAAGAACTTTCACCTGGTGTGGTCCAGAAACAATGACAAGAACTGTCACCTGGTGTTGTCCAGAAATAATGACAAGCACTGTTACCTGGTGTGGTCCAGAAACAATGACAAGAACTGTCACCTGGTGTGGTCCAGAAACAATGACAAGAACTGTCACCTGGTGTGGTCCAGAAATAATGACAAGAACTGTCACCTGGTGTGGTCCAGAAACAATGACAAGAACTGTCACCTGGTGTGGTCCAGAAATAATGACAAGCACTGTTACCTGGTGTGGTCCAGAAACAATGAAAAGAACTGTCAACTGGTATGGTCCAGAAACAATAACAAGAACTGTCACCTGGTGTGGTCCAGAAACAATGACAAGAACTGTTACCTGGTGTGGTCCAGAAACAATGACAAGTACTGTCACCTGGTTGGGTCCAGAAACAATGACAAGAACTGTCACCTGGTGTGGCCCAGAAACAATGACAAGAACTGTCACCTGGTGTGGTCCAGAAACAATGACAAGAACTGTCACCTGGTGTGGTCCAGAAACAATGACAAGAACTGTCACCTGGTGTGGTCCAGAAACAATGACAAGAACTATTACCTGGTGTGGTCCAGAAACAATGACAAGCACTATCACCTGGTGTGGTCCAGAAACAATGACAAGAACTTTCACCTGGTGTGGTCCAGAAACAATGACATGAACTGTCACCTGGTGTGGTCCAGAAACAATGACAAGAACTTTCACCTGGTGTGGTCCAGAAACAATGACAAGAACTTTCACCTGGTGTGGTCCAGAAACAATGACAAGAACTGTCACCTGGTGTGGTCCAGAAATAATGACAAGCACTGTTACCTGGTGTGGTCCAGAAACAATGACAAGAACTGTCACCTGGTGTGGTCCAGAAACAATGACAAGAACTGTCACCTGGTGTGGTCATGTGTTGGGTTACAGAAAGATTGACAGGAACTGTCACATAGTTGGGACAGAAACAAATTATAAGAACTGTCATGTGGTGGGGTCCAAAAACAATGACAAAAGCTGTTTCATTATGGGGTGGAGAAACAATAACAAGAACTGTTATGTGGTGGGGTCCAGAAACAATGACAAGAACTGTTATGTGGTGGGGTCCAGAAACAATGACAAGAACTATCATGTAGTGGGCTTCTGAAAGAATAATGGAAACTGTAATATAGTTGGTACAGAAACAATCACAGGAACAGTCACATGGAAGGGTCCAGAAACAATGACAGGAACAGTCACATGGAAGGGTCCAGAAACAATCACAGGAACAGTCACATGGAAGGGTCCAGAAACAATCACAGGAACAGTCACATGGAAGGGTCCAGAAACAATGACAGGAACAGTCACATGGAAGGGTCCAGAAACAATGAAAAGAACTGTCATGTGGTGGAGTCCAGAAGGAATGACAATAACTGTCTAGTCGTGGATTCCAGAAAAAATAGCAAGAACTGTCATGTATTGGTTTCCAGAAACAATGACAAGAACTGTCACCTAGTGTGGTGCAGAAACAATAACAAGAACTGTCATGTGGTGGGTTACAGAAACAATGACAAGAACTGACATGTAGTGCGGTCCAGAAACAATGACAAGAACTGTCATGTGGTGGTGTCCAGAAACAATGACAAGAACTGTCACGTAGTGGAGTCCAGAAACAATGACAAGAACTGTCATGTAGTGGGGGTCCTTAAACAATGACAAGAACTGTCACATAGTGGAGTCCATAAACAATGACAAGAACCATCATGTATGGGGGTCCAGAAACAATGACAAGAACTGTCAAGAGGTGGGGTTAAGAAACAATGACAGGAAATGCCATTTAGTGGGGTCAAGAAATATTGACAAGAACTGTCATGTGGTGGAGTCCAGAAACAATGACAAAAACTGTAATGTGGTAAGGTCCAGAAACAATGACAAGAACTGTCATGTAGTGGGGTCTAGATATATTGACAAGAACTATCACGTGGTGAAGTCCTGAAACAATGACCAGAACTGTCATGAAGTGGGGTCCAGAAACAATGATAAGAACTGTCAAGAGGTGGTGGAAAAGAAACAATGACAAGAAATGCTATTTAGTGGGGTCCAGAAATATTGACAAGAACTGTTATGTGGTGGTGTCCAGCAACAAAAGACAAGAACTGTCATGTAGTGGAGTCCTGAAAAATGACAAGAACTGTCATGTAGTGGAGTCCTGAAAAATGACAAGAACTGTCATGTAGTGGAGTCCTGAAAAATGACAAGAACTGTCACATAGTGGGGCACAGAAACTATGACAAGAACTGTCACGTGATGGGGTCCAGATACAATAACATGAACTGTCATGTACTGGGATCTATAAACCATTGACAAGAACTGTCACATAGTGGGGCACAGAGACAATGACAAGAACTGTCACATAGTGGGGCACAGAAACAATGACAAGAACTGTCACATAGTGGGGCACAGAAACAATGACAAGAACTGTCACATAGTGGGGCACAGAAACAATGACAAGAACTGTCACATAGTGGGGCACAGAAACAATGACAAGAACTGTCACATAGTGGGGCACAGAAACAATGACAAGAACTGTCACATAGTGGGGCACAGAAACAATGACAAGAACTGTCACATAGTGGGGCACAGAAACAATGACAAGAACTGTCACATAGTGGGGCACAGAAACAATGACAAGAACTGTCACATAGTGGGGCACAGAAACAATGACAAGAACTGTCACATAGTGGGGCACAGAAACAATGACAAGAACTGTCACATAGTGGGGCACAGAAACTATGACAAGAACTGTCACATAGTGGGGCACAGAAACAATGACAAGAACTGTCACATAGTGGGGCACAGAAACAATGACAAGAACTGTCATGTACTGGGATCTATAAACAATGACAAGAACTGTCACATAGTGGGGCACAGAAACAATGACAAGAACTGTCACATAGTGGGGCACAGAAACAATGACAAGAACTATCACATAGTGGGGCACAGAAACAATGATAAGAACTGTCACATAGTGGGGCACAGAAACAATGACAAGAACTGTCATGTACTGGGATCTATAAACAATGACAAGAACTGTCACATAGTGGGGCACAGAAACAATGACAAGAACTGTCATGTACTGGGATCTATAAACAATGACAAGAACTGTCACATAGTGGGGCACAGAAACAATGACAAGAACTGTCACATAGTGGGGCACAGAAACAATGACAAGAACTGTCACATAGTGGGGCACAGAAACAATGACAAGAACTGTCACATAGTGGGGCACAGAAACAATGACAAGAACTGTCACATAGTGGGGCACAGAAACAATGATAAGAACTGTCACATAGTGGGGCACAGAAACAATGACAAGAACTGTCATGTACTGAGATCTATAAACAATGACAAGAACTGTCACATAGTGGGGCACAGAAACAATGACAAGAACTGTCACATAGTGGGGCACAGAAACAATGACAAGAACTGTCACATAGTGGGGCACAGAAACAATGATAAGAACTGTCACATAGTGGGGCACAGAAACAATGACAAGAACTGTCACATAGTGGGGCACAGAAACAATGACAAGAACTGTCACATAGTGGGGCACAGAAACAATGACAAGAACTGTCACATAGTGGGGCACAGAAACAATGATAAGAACTGTCACATAGTGGGGCACAGAAACAATGACAAGAACTGTCATGTACTGAGATCTATAAACAATGACAAGAACTGTCACATAGTGGGGCACAGAAACAATGACAAGAACTGTCACATAGTGGGGCACAGAAACAATGACAAGAACTGTCATGTACTGGGATCTATAAACAATGACAAGAACTGTCACATAGTGGGGCACAGAAACAATGACAAGAACTGTCACATAGTGGGGCACAGAAACAATGACAAGAACTGTCACATAGTGGGGCACAGAAACAATGACAAGAACTGTCACATAGTGGGGCACAGAAACAATGACAAGACTTTTATCTTTTTCTGATTCGAGGAAAGTGGCTGCAGTGTTTATGCTATCACTGAGACACTTATCATATTTCTGGAGTCTGCCATGGCTGGAATATAAAGAATGCCATAACCAGATCAGTTGCCAAAACGTTCAGATCAGAGCTTTAATTGCAGCCCAGATTAAAATAAAACTTGTTGTCTCTGCCATGACTGGAGGCTACACCCAGCTTGTTTAGAGAATGTCATGGCTGATCATTATCAGTAAGTCTTGTAACCTTGGCAATATCTGGGGTTACTCTTGATGCTGTTTTTTAAATTTTCCTCCAACTTCATGATTAAGAGCTGTTTTCTGAGATATGTTGATCCTCTCCAATCTTTAATGTTGTCTTCCCATTGCTTTCTTTGTCTACTGTGTCTTCCCTAGCCCAGTATTGTGTTCTACAAAACTATGACTTAGTGAGGCCTGTAGTGTAACATGTATAAAGGTAATGATTAGAAACAAAATGAGAAACTTGACTTTAAGAAAAAGACTTGGCATAAAATAAATGGAAAAATAATGCATCCAGCGATGGCAAGTAAAATACTAGAGATGACAACTAAAATGAGCTTGGGGTTCCATACCAAACAGAGCATATACAAAGAGAGACAATGGCAGAGAATGCAAGACAGACCCAGGTAAAAATGCTCTATGACAGCATCACATGATTATGTTTGAGATTGTTAGAAAATTGAGATCCATCTTTCTTAACACATGGAAAGATACAAGAAGAAGGGAAGAAACATTTCTGTAAAATAAAGAAAAAATGTGTTTTGCTTTGTAAACTTATAGATAAATATTATTTTGGGTATAGTTTATCAAATTCAAATTATATATTTCTGTTGGAACAGATTTGTAAGTTCATAGAGGAATATTTCTGTTGGGAGAGATTTGTTAGTTCATAGAGGAATATTTCTGTTGGGAGAGATTTGTTAGTTCATAGAGGAATATTTCTGTTGGGAGAGATTTGTTAGTTCATAGAGGAATATTTCTGTTGGGAGAGATTTGTTAGTTCATAGAGGAATATTTCTGTTGGAACAGATTTGTTAGTTCATAGAGGAATATTTCTGTTGGGAGAGATTTGTTAGTTCATAGAGGAATATTTCTGTTGGGAGAGATTTGTTAGTTCATAGAGGAATATTTCTGTTGGGAGAGATTTGTTAGTTCATAGAGGAATATTTCTGTTGGAACAGATTTGTTAGTTCATAGAGGAATATTTCTGTTGGGAGAGATTTGTTAGTTCATAGAGGAATATTTCTGTTGGGAGAGATTTGTTAGTTCATAGAGGAATATTTCTGTTGGAACAGATTTGTTAGTTCATAGAGGAATATTTCTGTTGGAACAGATTTGTTAGTTCATAGAGGAATATTTCTGTTGGGAGAGATTTGTTAGTTCATAGAGGAATATTTCTGTTGGGAGAGATTTGTTAGTTCATAGAGGAATATTTCTGTTGGAACAGATTTGTTAGTTCATAGAGGAATATTTCTGTTGGAACAGATTTGTTAGTTCATAGAGGAATATTTCTGTTGGAACAGATTTGTTAGTTCATAGAGGAATATTTCTGTTGGAAGAGATTTGTTAGTTCATAGAGGAATATTTCTGTTGGGAGAGATTTGTTAGTTCATAGAGGAATATTTCTGTTGGAACAGAATTGTTAGTTCATAGAGGAGTATTTCTGTTGGAACAGATTTGTAAGTTCATAGAGGAATATTTCTGTTGGAACAGATTTGTTAGTTCATAGAGGAATATTTCTGTTGGGAGAGATTTGTTAGTTCATAGAGGAATATTTCTGTTGGAACAGATTTGTTAGTTCATAGAGGAATATTTCTGTTGGAACAGATTTGTAAGTTCATAGAGGAATATTTCTGTTGGAACAGATTTGTTAGTTCATAGAGGAATATTTCTGTTGGAACAGATTTGTTAGTTCATAGAGGAATATTTCTGTTGGAACAGATTTGTTAGTTCATAGAGGAATATTTCTGTTGGGAGAGATTTGTTAGTTCATAGAGGAATATTTCTGTTGGAAGAGATTTGTTAGTTCATAGAGGAGTATTTCTGTTGGAACAGATTTGTTAGTTCATAGAGGAATATTTCTGTTGGAACAGATTTGTTAGTTCATAGAGGAATATTTCTGTTGGAACAGATTTGTTAGTTCATAGAGGAATATTTCTGTTGGAACAGAATTGTTAGTTCATAGAGGAGTATTTCTGTTGGAACAGATTTGTAAGTTCATAGAGGAATATTTCTGTTGGAACAGATTTGTTAGTTCATAGAGGAATATTTCTGTTGGGAGAGATTTGTTAGTCCATAGAGGAATATTTCTGTTGGAACAGATTTGTAAGTTCATAGAGGAATATTTCTGTTGGAACAGATTTGTAAGTTCATAGAGGAATATTTCTGTTGGAACAGATTTGTAAGTTCATAGAGGAATATTTCTGTTGGAACAGATTTGTAAGTTCATAGAGGAATATTTCTGTTGGAACAGATTTGTTAGTTCATAGAGGAATATTTCTGTTGGAACAGATTTGTTAGTTCATAGAGGAATATTTCTGTTGGAACAGATTTGTTAGTTCATAGAGGAATATTTCTGTTGGGAGAGATTTGTTAGTTCATAGAGGAATATTTCTGTTGGGAGAGATTTGTGATTTGTTAGTTCATAGAGGAATATTTCTGTTGGAATAGATTTGTTAGTTCATAGAGGAATATTTCTGTTGGAACAGATTTGTTAGTTCATAGAGGAATATTTCTGTTGGAACAGATTTGTTAGTTCATAGAGGAATATTTCTGTTGGAAGAGAATTGTTAGTTCATAGAGGAATATTTCTGTTGGGAGAGATTTGTTAGTTCATAGAGGAATATTTCTGTTGGAACAGATTTGTTAGTTCATAGAGGAATATTTCTGTTGGAACAGATTTGTTAGTTCATAGAGGAATATTTCTGTTGGAACAGATTTGTTAGTTCATAGAGGAATATTTCTGTTGGAACAGATTTGTTAGTTCATAGAGGAATATTTCTGTTGGAACAGATTTGTTAGTTCATAGAGGAATATTTCTTTTGGAACAGATTTGTTAGTTCATAGAGGAATATTTCTGTTGGAACAGATTTGTTAGTTCATAGAGGAATATTTCTGTTGGAACAGATTTGTTAGTTCATAGAGGAATATTTCTGTTGGAACAGATTTGTTAGTTCATAGAGGAATATTTCTGTTGGAACAGATTTGTTAGTTCATAGAGGAATATTTCTGTTGGGAGAGATTTGTTAGTTCATAGAGGAATATTTCTGTTGGAACAGATTTGTTAGTTCATAGAGGAATATTTCTGTTGGAACAGATTTGTTAGTTCATAGAGGAATATTTCTTTTGGAACAGATTTGTTAGTTCATAGAGGAATATTTCTGTTGGAACAGATTTGTTAATGAATAAATATTTTCTAGACAATGTTTTTCGTGTAAATTCACTAAAGCATATTTCTGGTGGTATAAAGCATTTGATTTCACTGGCTAATCTATAGACCAGAGCTTGTAATGAGTTGATAGTGCTATAGTGTGAACAATCCTAATAACGAATAAACAAGTTAGGATGAACAAACAAACATGCATTGACAAAGGGAGACAGTCAGCCAGACTTTGAGTTGCTTGAACTTTGACAAACAGAAATGCTGACATAGGATTGTAATAATGACATGTAGCTGGTGTCTCATAGGCGTTCCATGACCAGAGAGATAGAGAGACAGAGAGACAGAGAGAGAGAGAGATGTCATTAATTAGTAACACTTCTGGTGATGACTGACGAGCAGCGAGAGATGAAACAGTAAAATTCAATAATAGACCTTTCCAGGACTGAGGGGACTGTCATCCATGACAATCCAAACTTCTCTGATGTCCAGCAGTAGTAGACGTGAAGATTTCTCTGATGTTCAGCGAGAGTGAGATCAAAAGATTTCTCTGATGTCCAGTGAAAGTGAATGAGATCAAAAGATTTCTCTGATGTCCAGTGAAAGTGAATGAGATCTAAAGATTTTTCTGATGTCCAGCGAGAGTGAATGAGATCAAAAGATTTCTCTGATGTCCAGCGAGAGTGAATGAGATCCAAAGAT
Organism: Megaustenia siamemsis; assembly: GCA_032433765.1. NCBI lineage: Eukaryota > Metazoa > Mollusca > Gastropoda > Stylommatophora > Ariophantidae > Megaustenia > Megaustenia siamemsis. Next base: position 61,486,853 of record JAVIAB010000046.1, read on the forward strand.
TTTTCTGATGTCCAGTGAGAGTGAATGAGATCTAAAGATTTCTCTGATGTCCAGTGAGAGTGAATGAGATCAAAAGATTTCTCTGATGTCCAGTGAGAGTGAATGAGATCAAAAGGTTTCTCTGATGTCCAGCGAGAGTGAATGAGATCCAAAGATTTTTCTGATGTCCAGCAGTAGTAGACGTGAAGATTTCTCTGACGTCTAGCGAGAGTGAATGAGATCCAAAGATTTCTCTGACGTCCAGCGAGAGTGAATGAGATCAAAAGATTTCTCTGATGTCCAGCTGTAGTAGACGTGAAGATTTCTCTGATATCCAGCGAGAGTGAATGAGATCCAAAGATTTCTCCGATGTCCAGTGAGAGTGAATGAGATAAAAAGATTTCTACGAGAGAATCTAGGTAGTTAGGAAGGAGCAAGAGAGTTCAAACTATTAAAAAATGGTAAAGCCACAGGACCAGATGAAATTCATTCGGAAGCCATCAAAGCAGATATTAACACCTCTACCAAGATGCTACTTAATCTATTAGATAAAATTTGGGAGAGGGAAGAAATACCTAATGACTGGAAAGAAGGTTATATGATCAAACTACCAAAGAAAGGAAGTTTACAGGAGTGCACAAATTATAGGGGAATTATGCTACTATCAGTGCCAGGAAAAATATTAAGCAGAATCATTCTGGAGAGACTAAAAGAGGCCATAGAGAAACATTTGAGAGATGAACAAGCAGGTTTTAGGAAGAACAGATCATGTGCTGATCAAATAACTACTCTGCGTATAATAGTTGAACAAAGTTTAGAACTAAAATCCCAACTTTATATTGGATTCATAGATTACAAAAAGGCATTTGATAGTTTAGACAGAAGAATGCTTTGGAAGTTGCTGAGTCATTACGGAATCCCCATAAAGTTTATTAACCTGACAAAAACAATGTATGAAGGAACGAAATGTAGTGTGGTGCATGAAGGACAGATTACAGAAGCATTTGAAATAAGAACAGGAGTAAGGCAGGGATGCCTTCTGTCTCCATTTCTCTTTCTACTGGCCATAGATTGGATTATGAAAATAACTCAAAACAACAGAAATGGAATCCAGTGGTCACTGACCAAACAACTTGATGATTTAGACTTTGCTGATGACATAGCTCTCCTATCACACAGCCATCAACAGATGCAGGATAAAATGAGCATACTTGATGAGAGATCACAACAGCTAGGACTGAAGATTAATAGAGATAAGACCAACATTATGAGAATTAATACAGTTGGCAATAACAAAATAAAACTAGGAGAAATACCTCTACTAGACGTACAATCTTACATATATCTGGGCAGTAATATAGATAAAGAGGGAGGAACAGAAAATTATACCAAAATAAGGATATCAAAAGCAAGAGGAGCTTTCATTGCACTGGGAAACATATGGAAATCCAAAGAAATTAGGTTAAATACACAAATAAAAATTTTCAACTCAAATGTTAAGGCGGTCCTATTATATTGCTGTGAAACATGGAGAACAACAAAATTGACAATCACAAAGATACAGACTTTAATTAATGGATGCTTACGCAGGATAAAAGGATGGAAATGGCAGGACAAAATCACTAACATAGAATTATGGAAATGTACCAGTCAAACACCAGTGGATAAAGAGATACAGCGAAGACGAAGGCGCTGGTTAGGACACACACTACGGAAGCCAACTGAGAGTATTACACAACAGTTCCTTTTTTGGAATCCCCAGGGGAAAAGACAAAGAGGAAGACCAGGGAATTCTTGGAGAAGACAGATAGAAGCAGAGATGAAGATGATGGGGAAGACATGGAATGATTTTAAAAGAATGGCAAGAGACAGAACGACTTGGAAAGTGTTTGTTGAAGACCTATGCTCCACTGGTAGCTAAAAAGGTAGTAGAAGAAGAAGAGAGTTCTAGTTTAGGAGTCAATGAATAGGAGTGATTGACAGATGTTTGTTAAGACTTCTTATTAAATGATAGGTGATTGACAAGCAATCAGTAAGTGGAATGAGTTCCTAGGATTGTAAGGTGGAATTTCCATGACTGACCACATCAGGTTCCCAGAATGCCCAAGAAACAGGAGCCTTGCTAGCAACACATACGCCAAGCAGAGACTTTGTAGATATTTTCAGGGACTCTTTCAAAGCCAGTAGGAGAGTAAGAATTAGACAGATTTAGGAACCTGCCTCTTGTCAGAGGAGTGCTGGTAGATAGTCAAGGAATTAGGAGTATTAGAAGGTATCAGCAGATTTGTAGAACCATTAGACTAGTAATAGAGTTAGAAGGTGATATAGAAGCTATCAGTGAATTCCAGAACCATGGAGTTATTATAAACCAGAGAAGAGTTGTCAACAGAATTCCTAATGAAATTGATAATTGAGTTGTGCAAGCGTCATGCTAGATATGATAGAAGATAAGAACATTCAGAGAAGTTAGATGTGATAGAAGATAAGAACATTCAGAGAAGTTAGATGTGATAGAAGATAAGAACATTCAGAGAAGTTAGATATGATAGAAGATAAGAACATTCAGAGAAGTCAGATATGATAGAAGATAAGAACATTCAGAGAAGTTAGATATGATAGAAGATAAGAACATTCAGAGAAGTCAGATATGATAGAAGATAAGAACATTCAGAGAAGTTAGATATGATAGAAGATAAGAACATTCAGAGAAGTCAGATATGATAGAAGATAAGAACATTCAGAGAAGTTAGATATGATAGAAGATAAGAACATTCAGAGAAGTTAGATATGATAGAAGATAAGAACATTCAGAGAAGTTAGATATGATAGAAGATAAGAACATTCAGAGAAGTTAGAAATGATAGAAGATAAGAACATTCAGAGAAGTTAGATATGATAGAAGATAAGAACATTCAGAGAAGTTAGATATGATAGAAGATAAGAACATTCAGAGAAGTTAGAAATGATAGAAGATAAGAACATTCAGAGAAGTTAGATATGACAGACATACACAGCGTGACTGTGTATACACCATCAATTGACTAAGCAGACCACACAATTCCAATGTAGTATAGCAGAGATATGATTCCATTGCTGTGGGATTTCTTACATCCAGACTTGTAGATATAATAATAAAGACTGATGTTGATCTTGTTCCAAACATTGTGAGCTATCAATGCCATTGAATGTGCTAATTGTAATGTGATGTATTATAAAAGCAATCCTCTCATGTGATAGCTCACTGTCAAGGACAAACAACTAAGTCAGCAACCAGGAATTATAGTCAAGAAAGAACAAAGTAACAAAGACAGTGCTACAGCAGGAATAGATGAGAAGATAATCTATCTATCTATTGACCTTTCGAGCCGTTGCCGGCCCATAGGGCGTAGACCAAGATACACCTTCTCATATCTGGATTTTTGTTCTAGCAGTTTTCTTTTAAAGATATTTTATCAAATCTCGCCATTTGTCTCTGTTCTGTGCAAGCAGCTCTATCTCATTGAGGGAGCCGAATCCTGTTGCTCTTGCCTCTCTCATCAATGTTCTTCTCAGTGTCTCCCTGGGTCTTCCTCTTTTTCTCTTACCTGTTGTTTCCCATATGAGGGCCTGCTTTGCTATTCGGTTATTATCTCTTCTCATCACATGTCCAACATATGACCATCGTCTTTTCTTTATTACTGAAGATATTAGTGGTTGATTGGCGATTTCTCTAATTTCCTCATTTGTTTTGAATTCGTTCCACGCTATACCAAGTATTTTCCTTAGACATTTATTTTCGAATGCGTTCAACTTTGTTTCTATATCTCTTGTTGTTTTCCAGCTTTCACACGCATACGTAAGGGTTGATAGTACATTTGAATTGAATAGCCTAAGTTTTGTGTTTGTGCTGATGAGTTTTGATTTCCACAACTTTTCAAGGCTTCTGAAAGACATTGCTGCTTTAGCTATTCTGATTCTAATTTCTTTACTTGTATCCCCTTCTCGATCAATGTGACTTCCAAGATAGATAAAGTGATCAATCTCTTCTACTGGTTTGTTTTCCATGTATATTTTGTCATCTGTTGGAATTAAACTTTTCATGACTTTAGTCTTTTCATGATTGATCTCAAGCCCAATTTTGCTGGCTATTGCTGATAGTTCATTTGTGTTTTCCTGCATCGTTTTTATCTGACTGCTGATGAGGACTATGTCATCAGCAAAGTCGAGGTCCTCCAAATGGTCTCCTTGTATCCATTCGATGCCTTTATTACCAGTGCAGCATTTCTTCATTATGAAGTCCACAACAATTCCAAATAACAAGGGTGATAAAATACATCCTTGTTTAACCCAAGAGAAGATAATAGTGGATCAAAATTGAGTTGAAGTAAACAAGTGTTTAAAATAAAAATTTTCAACTCAAATGTTAAGTCGGTCCTATTATATAGCTGTGAAACATGGAGAATAACAAAATTGACAATCACGAAAGTACAGACTTTCATTAATGGATGCTTACGCAGGATAAAAGGATGGAAATGGCAGGACAAAATCACTAACATAGAATTATGGAAATGTACCAGTCAAATACCAGTGGATAAAGAGATACAGTGAAGACGATGGCGATGGATAGGACACACACTACAGGCCCTTTCTTGGAATCCACAGGGGAAAAGACAAAGAGGAAGACCAAGGAATTCTTGGAGAAGACAGATCGAAGCAGAGATGAAGATGATGGGGAAGACATGGAATAATCTTAAAAGAATTGCAAAAAACAGAACGACTTGGAAAGTGCTTGTTGAAGACCTATGCTCCACTGGGAGCTAAAAGGTAGAAGAAGAAGAAGAAACAAGTGTTTGTTGATGACCTATGACCCAGAGCTTAAAAGAAAACAGAAGAAGAAAGACTACAAAAGATAACAAAACAAACAATACATCCTCATTACTGCACATTTATTATCAATTCTTGAAAACACAGAAGACGAACATCTCAAGAGTTAGTGCACAAACAAAAGGTATGCCTTTACGGTCAAATGATATAAATACTATGTTTACAATAATAAATATATTTATATAAGCAAAAAGTTTATATTTCCAGCACATACAAAATATATTAATGATATAATAATTAAACATTTTCTTTCTTTATTTGTAGAATATATAATACACAAACTGTGATTTATGTGAGTTCCAAAAGAACATCAGTCAGTCTCCTGTTATTTTTATTTATAATTGATTTCACTTTGTCATCCGTAATATGATTTCATAAAATAATGTCACTTTCTCACCCGTAATATGATTTCACAATATCATCTCACTTTGTCAACTATAATATTTGTATTTTATTAAAGGGAAAATATGCTCATTAAAGTTTTGAAAATAATCCACGAATATGAAACAACATTGCAAGGTTGTTCCAGTGACATTTTCTTATGCTGGCAGAATAATTTCTCTGATTTAAATTTGTTGCACTAGGAAAGATATGGAAATCCAAAGAAATTTTTAAAAATTAAACACAAAAATAAAAATGTTCAACTCTAATGTGTAATCAGTTGTTATGTGGCTGTGAGACATGGAGAACAACAAAAATGACAATCACAACGTGATTATCATTAATGGATACTTGCATAGAATAAAACTATCTTTACGACACATAGTACTATTGCTGGTGTATGTCGGAGGTCAACAATAGAACCGGAGGGATAAAGGCCGCTTGGTCAAGCAGTTGCCACGACGTGTGAGACTCAGGATTTTTATTTCACCCCCGATAGAAAAAATCCTTACTGTCTACCGCGGGCTTCAAACACCATATGCCGGCTTTTCAGCTAGCGGAACAGTGGTTTTTTAGTCGCGCAGCCACACGCACCTCCTGCATAGAATAAAAGGATGGAAATATCAAGACAAAATCACTAACATGGAATCATTGGAAAATACCAGTGGACAAAGAGATAAAATGAAGACAGTGGCACTAGATAGGGCACACACTGTGGAAGCCAACTGAGAGCATTACATGACAGACCCTTTTTGGAATCCCCAGGGGAAGAGACAAAGTGGAAAACCAAAATATTATTGGAAAAGACAGATGGAAGAAGAGATGAAGATGATGGGGAAGACATGGAATGATCTTAAAAGAATGGCAAGAAATAGAATGACTTGGAATGATGTCATACAGCTTTATATAAATGATGATGGCAAAAAAGCAGCCTCTCTTATGTTTATTTATCAGTTCTGTTACTGATATCTTTTAATGCAATTATATAAGACTGTACACACTTCCCATTTCTGTTACTCTGTCTCTTGTTTAAGGTTAATTTTACTTTACAAACTTCCTCTAATCAAGTATCAGGTAAGTTCTGATATTTATGACAATTTGATTTGTAAAGAGGTCAAGGCTGGCAAAAATCAGTTTCATTTTTATGTCAATGGAAATTGGTGTAAGAGGAAATGAATGAGCAAACAGGGCTTGCTGATGTAGCAATTGGACAGGTGAGGGGCTGGTGACTTTCTAAATGCTCTCAGGGAGGCAGGACAAGTACAATGATTGAAGCAATGAATGTGCAACCTTGAATGGACTGTAAGAGAATCATGCTGCAGACAAGAACACTATATAACAAGTTCAAGAAGATTGGTAAATAAATGCAGAGCTGGGATCATCAGTTGCTACATACTGTAGAGGGGGTATGAGCACTTTTAAAGCTGTCAATGATGCACTGAGGATAATCTTGTGGCTAATTAACTTGCTTGTGGTCACAAAATAAAGTAAGCACTAAAAATATTTGAACCTTGCTGGCTGAGTGGTTAGTGCTCTCACTTCCTAATTAGAGGAGTCAAGGTTCTCAGAAATGGTGGATTTTTTTTGTTTAGTTGATAAGGCTCATAGGGTCACCATGCCTCTACAAATGGGTACCTGAGATTTTTGTTGAAGTAAAGGTGGCTTGATATCAACTACATCACACACAAAAATGTGCCACTGTCATGAACAAATATGGGCACTTAGATCAAAATTTCCCATACACCTAGTACAAGGCACGGAGGGAACCTATAGGCCATGGAACATGCAGGAGTTCTTTTTTCTTTTGGAGAAAGAAATCAAATGGTGGAGGAATATTGAAGAAAGCAACAATGAAGAAAAGAACAATGGTTGGCACTATAGAAGTTTGTTTGTTTGTAATTAAAGATGGTACATAGGGCAGGAAAAAAAAACCAGTTATTATAAGTCTGATAACTCAGTGCTGTTATCTTTTCAGTATCATCAGACTTTGCACAAGACCAAAGTCTGTCTTGCCACAAATCCCTGCTCTGGGTGAGACTCTCGGTCTCACCCTGATACCCACTGTCGTTGCTTCTCATCATTGTTTTTCTGGCTTTATTCCTAGATTTTACTCTTTTCTATTGCCTTCTATTTCCATTTGAGGACTTGCTTTAAGGTTATCTTGTTATCTCTTTTCACTTTATTGCTGACTTATGTCCACCTTCTTTTCTTGATAACAGGTAAGACTTGGTTGCCATTTCTCTAACCTCTGCACTAGACTTGAATTCATTCTACAAAATACACTCAAGAGACTTTTGTTTTCAAATTATTTGATTAATTTTCTATCTCTTTCATTGTTTTCAAATACACAAGTAAAGGGGGAACAATACATTTGATGTGAAACACCCAAGCTTTAATTTTCTGTTTAGGAATTCATATTTCCATATTAATTAGAAAAGTGATACAACTTTTTGAGCAACCCTTTTATAGTAATTGTTCTTCTTGTTTTAAATAGTTCACAAAAACAAATTGAAAGTTTTAGAAAAGAAAAATAACAAAGAAAGTCATTCTTGTTGCCAGTTGAGACACGACACACAGCCAGACAACATGAGTTGGTCTTGTAGTGCACCCAATAGAGATAAGTGGAACAATCACAATAGAGACAGTTCAGTTAGGGGTCAATCACAACTTAGATAGTTTAGTTACGGGTCAATCACAACTAAGATAGTTCAGTTAGGTGTCATTCACAACTTAGATAGTTCAGTTAGGTGTCATTCACAACTAAGATAGTTCAGTTAGGTGTCATTCACAACTTAGATAGTTCAGTTAGGTGTCATTCACAACTTAGATAGTTTAGTTACGGGTCATTCACAACTTAGATAGTTCAGTTAGGGGTCAATCACAACTAAGATAGTTCAGTTAGGTGTCATTCACAACTTAGATAGTTCAGTTAGGTGTCATTCACAACTTAGTTAGTTCAGTTAGGTGTCATTCACAACTTAGCTAGTTCAGTTAGGTGTCATTCACAACTTAGATAGTTCAGTTAGGTGTCATTCACAACTTAGATAGTTCAGTTAGGTCTCAATCACAACAAAGATAGTTCAGTTAGGTCTCAATCACAACTAAGATAGTTCAGTTAGCTGTCAATCACAACTAAGATAGTTCTGTTAGGTCTCATTCACAACTAAGATAGTTCAGTTAGGTCTCGATCACAACTAAGATAGTTCAGTTAGGTCTCAATCACAACTAAGATAGTTCAGTTAGCTGTCAATCACAACTAAGATAGTTCTGTTAGGTCTCAATCACAACTAAGATAGTTCAGTTAGGTCTCAATCACAACTAAGATAGTTCAGTTTGGTGTTTTAATCATAACTAAGATAGTTCAGTTAGATGCTCCGATCACAACTAAGATAGTTCTGTTTGGTATTTCAATCACAACTATGACAGCTCAGTTAGATGTTCCAATCACAACTAAGATAGTTCTGTTAGGTCTTAATCACAACTAAGATAGTTCTGTTCGGTATTTCAATCACAACTATGACATCTCAGTTAGATGTTCCAATCACAACTAAGATAGTTCAGTTAGGTCTCAATCACAACTAAGATAGTTCAGTTTGGTGTTTTAATCATAACTAAGATAGTTCAGTTAGATGTTCCGATCACAACTAAGATAGTTCTGTTTGGTATTTCAATCACAACTATGACATCTCAGTTAGATGTTCCAATCACAACTAAGATAGTTCTGTTAGGTCTTAATCACAACTAAGATAGTTCTGTTAGGTCTCAATCACAACTAAGATAGTTCAGTTAGGGCACAATCGCAACTAAGATAGTTCAGTTAGGTGTTTCAATCACAGCAATGATAGTTCAGTTAGGTGTTCCAATCACAACTAAGATAGTTCAGTTAGGGCACAATCGCAACTAAGATAGTTCAGTTAGGTGTTTCAATCACAGCAATGATAGTTCAGTTAGGTGTTCCAATCACAACTAAGATAGTTCTGTTTGGTATTTCAATCACAGCAATGATAGTTCAGTTAGGTGTTCCAATCACAACTAAGATAGTTCAGTTAGGGCACAATCGCAACTAAGATAGTTCAGTTAGGTGTTTCAATCACAGCAATGATAGTTCAGTTAGGTGTTCCAATCACAACTAAGATAGTTCTGTTTGGTATTTCAATCACAGCAATGATAGTTCAGTTAGGTGTTCCAATCACAACTAAGATAGTTCAGTTAGGTCTCAATCACAAGTAAGATAGTTCAGTTAGGTCTCAATCACAACTAAGATAGTTCAGTTAGGTCTCAATCACAACTAAGACAGCTGTGGTGAATGTCAGGCTGCAAAAAGTTTTTATGAATTTCTGACAGAGAAAAATTAATGCTTACTGCAGTACAGCAACTGATGAGAACTGTCAACAGCATTCTCTTATCTCTTGGTGAATATGGGTGTGACTTCACTCAGATGAATTAGTTCCTACACTAACTAGAGCTTCTCTACAAATGATGAACATAACTATGCTGATTTTCATCCAGTTGATTCTCCCCTATGTTTTTCAACCCTCAAAGCACATTAAATCCTGGGTCTTGAGAGACTGGTATCAACCAACTGTCTCAAAGAACACAATTACAAAGATGAGCTCAAATTGGAATTTGTTATTAAAGCTACTCATTTGATTTAAACAAAAATATTTTATGTAGTATTTTTATGGGCAAAATCATTGAACCTCAAAACTGCTTTACTGCCTTTTTAAGATATGTCATTTGATAAACATAACTATATGATATAATAGGCCATTCTACAAATATAAGTATACCAGAGTTGTAAAAGTCTGGTAAATCACATCTTTTTTATGGGACAGAATGATAGAGGTAAGCCCTATTTAGGGTTAAAAAATCCCTGGTTATATGTTAAGAATGAAAGAAGATTCAACATCAAAACATTTTGTAGATATGTGTTTGTAATGGATGTAGACTGAACAACAAAATACTTTGGTGGCAGTGAAACAAGAATGTGCACAATTTTGTATCCTTCCAGATACATCTTGATCCTGCTGTTAGATAGCACAAAGGGCTTGTCGAGTGTCCCACCAAATGTCTTTATTCTGGGTTGGCTGTTTGAGTACAGAAAGTGAGCCAAGGGCTAACAATCTTACCTCTTCTGTTCTTTTCTGTAGAGTTCTTTTCAGTGTTTCTCAAGGTCATCCTCTTTTCCTCTGACCAGATGTTTCCAATTTGAGAACTCGCTTAGTAATTCTCTGGTCAATTCTACTAAACACAAGCCTGACATATATCCATCCTCTTCTCTTAATAGTAGACAAGATAAATGGTTGATTGGCCATTTCTCTTATTTCAGCATTAGTCTTGAATTCATTAGATTTAGTGACAAGTTAAATAGGAGAGCCACAAATTATCAAATGAGGAAATAATATGCAGGTTTTTTTTGTTTTTTTCTCCAACCACGAATTCAACTCACACTGTTCCCAGCGGGAACTGAACACGGGTTGTCCGAACGTCGGTAGTCCAGTCGGGTGGTTTAAAATACCTCCACGGTTGACCCAGCCATTGGCAGAAATGGGTACCAGGACATTACCCTGGGAAGGTGAGGAATGTTGCCTCGCATCTGAGTTTTGATGCTTGAGGTGACACTATACAGAAATTTCTGAACATTTCTGGATAGGCGACCGAGCACATATGGGTGTAAACTCGCGTGCTAAGATGCCGGTTCAAGTCTCATACTTTACCTTTAATATGCAGGTACTTTCTGTAAGATCTAGAATTTTATTTGAATAAATCAAAACAATAGATTTTAGTATTTACTATATATTTAATAAGTGATTTAAAAAAAAAAAATATAAGTCATAATTATGAAAACAAAGATCATTTCTGTGAAACTCAAAGTTTTTTCTTCTTATTTAAATGAATCTACAAATTCTGTAAATTACTTATTACAAATTGGCCAATTTTTTTTTCCAGGAAGTTACAGAAAATGGCTGGAGGGATTTGCATTTCAATGCAACTAACATCAGACACAAATACAACATGATTCCTTGAGGGAATACTCTATCAGCAAAAGAAACTAGGAAAATCTGGCTTCGATCGCAGAACAAAAGTAAAAAAATGGCACAGCACATTTGAGAAAGCATTGACATTAAATTCAGAAGACAAAGGTACAGAAGAAAGGAGACGAGGCCAGGCACCACAAATACATCTTGTTCATTCTATGGTTGGATTTGTCTATCCAATATTGGTAGATTCAGCCATAAGAGAAGCTATTCAGTAAAGCAGCATTCACCATCAGATACTAATACTTTACCAAACTAATGACTAATCATGATTGTTTGTTATCAACCATCTGTCAAGATAACAAAAGCCATACATAACATGATTACTGTTACAATATATAGGCAGTTTGATAAGCGGTAGAAAACAAATCAGTGACCTTTGGTCATCTGGGTACCAGCCCAAAGTAGTCTTCACTTGGATGGCAATAAATACTGTCTAAAATAGCCTAGAAGACTTAATCTGAGGCTGGACAGACTTTGCCTTGCCAAGATGTAGACAATACCTTCAAGCCAGCAAGTTTTGGGTTGAAGACAAAACAATAAGTCGTAGACTGCCAACTGCCAAAAGCAGTGAAAAGCCAAATTTGAATTTTTGCTACATTGTTGGGCAATTGTTGAAATCAGCCAATGGGACTCAGACTTGAACTCATTTTCATGGAGATATCACATACTAGAGTTACTATAAATAAATATACATCTGAAAGGTCACAAAATACACTATTACTGTCGGATCAAAGAATTATTGTAATATAATGCACTTTGCAGTTTTCAAGATATTTGCAATTGAAAACAGTAGCTATGCTTTGTATAATATTTTTTAAGAATTAATTTATAATATTAATTAATACTAGTGCAGAGTTGAAAACAATGAATTTTAAAATTCAGCATCCATTTAAACATAAATGTACTAAATTTGAAAGAGATCTGCTTATTAATTTGTGTTCAAATAATAATTTCACATAAGCTTTATTGAAGGCTGTTTGAAATCACAGCATGAGCCATATAAATTAATAATCAAATTGTTCTTATTTTTCCTTTCAGCTCTCTGTGGAGCATAGGTCTTCAACAAACAATTTCCAAGCCATTCTGTTTCTTGCCATCCTTTTATTTCATGTCTTCCCCATCATCTTCATCTCTACTTTCACCTGTCTTCTCCAAGAATACTTTGGTCTTCCTCTTTGCCTTTTCCCCTGGGGATTCCAAAAAAGGACCCATCATATAATACTCTCAGTTGGCTTCTGCAGTGTGTGCCCTATCCAGTGCCACTGTCTTCATTGTATCTCTTTGTCCACTGGTACTTTTCCATAATTCCATGTTAGGAGAATTTGTCCTGTTATGTCCATCCTTTTATTCCGCAAGCTTCTATTAATGAATCCTGGATGGCTTATTTATTGTTTTCTTTTCCTTGACTTCTCCATATTTGTGAAGTTTTTGCAGCATATTTTTTTACAGTACAGAATAGCCAGTCCTATGCCCAACCTTCCTTAGTTGTTTCTTACAAATATGTCTGGTAGGGAACAGTGCTATAATTCTTTACTCCCCTTTCGGGCTCTGATAGCACACAGGAATCAAATTGCTAACTTTTGTCAATAGCTCTGCATTTTTCAATATTTTAAAATAAATTTACTGGATGTTTTTTTTAAAAAAAATGATTTTTGAATTTAGCACTAGTTTAAACATAACATAATCATGAAATTTTAAAGAAATCTGACAATCACAATGTCAACTGTCATATCCAGGAATTGGGAACTTCATAGTAACAAAAAAATAATAAATATTATTATTAAATATATAGATTAGCACTTAAATTTGACAAATACATTTGTTCCCATTTATATGGATTTTGGTGCACAGGTTAGTTTAACAAAAATATGGAAGGTATAGAATCTGAGAGGATAATTTAGCTCACTCTTTGGAAACATCAATACATGGCAGTAGAAAATGTAAATACAAAGTAAAAATTGAAATAAATATGTTTACAAATATATCACTTCCTTTATACTTTCCTGGACAAAAATAACAAATGTAGATTAAATAAGATCTCACAAAAACAACACAAAAATGATAATATTTTAAGAAGAAATCTCTATTATATTTTGAGAGTTTAGTCAATGCAGCTATTACTGTTCACCTCAATGATGACATTTGTATTGACTGAAATTATTGGACAAAGCCTGTGACTAGTAATTTCATGATAAATATAGAGTATTTACTTTTTGGAGCTGAGCTCACTATACAAATACAATCATGTGGAGTGTAAAAAAAAATGAGAAAGTTAATGTTTGGAGTTGATAGACAAACAAATTCTTACAAATAAATCCAAATTATTATTTTCTTCTTTTCAAATTGAAAATCATGAAACAAATGCAGCACCCCAAAAGTGAGGTCTATACCACCAAATCTATCCCAACCAATGAATATAACGTACGTAATAATCTGCTTGGGGTACAGTGAAAGACTGCAAACTTATTCCAAACTCAAATTTAAACACTGGAGCAGTTCCATTTCCTGTAGAGACATACTGCACAAGCATTGGTCCTTCAATCGTTTGTGGGTAGTGATTGATTGTAGATTCTCCTGAAGAGCATAAAAGTCAGTCAAAATCAGGTTTTGAGGATTGTACATGTAATTATCTTTAAAATTATGTCTATAGTGCTGTCTTGACAATTGTATATGTAATTATCTTTAAAATTATGTCTATAGTGCTGTCTTAGCAATTGTACATGTAATTATGTTTAAAATTATGTCTATAGTGCTGTCTTAGCAACTGTACATGTAATTATCTTTAAAATTATGTCTATAGTGCTGTCTTGACAATTGTACATGTAATTATCTTTAAAATTATGTCTATAGTGCTGTCTTGACAATTGTACATGTAATTATCTTTAAAATTATGTCTATAGTGCTGTCTTGACAATTGTACATATAGTATCTTTCCATGGGCTATACCTTTTTTTTCCCCTCTCCATACATACCCTTCATATAATACAGTTTACGCATAACAACGTTTTTGTGTTGTTTTTTTTTTTAATATGAACCAAAAATCTCAATTTATACAAGAAAAGGACATTTTATTTTTCTAAAATTCTGCCTTTTATATCTTATAATTTATCTACACATATAATTCTTCAAAAACTTTTTATCTGCCAATTCCGGAAGCAGCTAAAAATCCAAACAGATTGTTTTAATACAATCAGGAAGTTACTGATACCTGCCAAAAGGACTCGCATTTTAATGCATTTAACAAGAGATATCACATGATTAGTGTTACTATACATACACATACATCAGGTGAAAGGTCAAGAAAATAACATCGCATTCGCAATACAATTCACTGGCTACATACACAGGCTTCAGCTACAAAGTAGTTTCCTCTTTCATTTGTCAATGATAATTGTGGTCTAATATAATCTGGATGGCTCGGTAAATGACTGAATGGATAGTGTCTCACCAAAAAGTTGGAAAGACCTCAAAGACAATGATAGCAGATACAGTGATATGCACCACTGTGTTTCCATGGGATGAAAGCTTTTTATTGATTGTTGCTGTGATCACTGTCACATGGTCATTTTAAAATTTCAAGACATCGGATTTGTGATTGAATGCAGTAGATGTGATTTTTCCCAATTATTAATTTATTAGTGCAGAGTTAAAAACAATGATTTTTTGATCCATTTAAACAGAGTTGCCCACAACAATTTTATGTTTATTTTTACAAAATTTGAGATCTGCCTATTAGTTTGCGTTGTTATATTAAATAATAATAATTTTTAAGGAAAGGGTGCATCTCTGCTAAAAAAGCAAGGCACCGGCCATGTTAATTGTTAATCAAATATTATACTGAAAATTATTGGTAACTAACAAGATACTGAAAGGGATTTATCTTTCATTTCAAAGCTCTTCCAATGCAGAAATGTCATTCTCCTTAAGTACCAGCTTGTACATTTATAGCAAATAAAAATAAATCTTTGGCAATTGTTTTCTATGAAAGAATTGTACTTGTGCTAAAAGTGAGGCTTCATTTCCTGGCAAAGTTAACTTGTGAAGCTGTTGAGAGAACTATGATTTGTAAAAACTCATATAATGAATCTTCAACATCTCAAGCTATTTCATCAATTCTTCTTTGAACTGATTTATTTCTCAAAGAAATGAGCTTGGTACTATCAGATGTTGACTTGTGTAGTGTATGTGCATTACCTCACTTACAGCAAGTAGAATTTGTTCTTCACTGTCCCCTTACTTTTATTCAACATCCCCCATTTCACTGGAGGCTACTAACACCCTCTGGATCATTCCAGCACCCACCGTGGGAGCTTTGGGTGGGGTGGGGTGGGGGGAGGGGGGGTGTGTGGTATCACCAATGTTGGGAAAGACTGTTTTAAAGTGATTTGTTGTTGCTAAATCCACAGACTAAAGGGTCAATAGCAACAACAAGACATAAAACATTGTACACTGATGTTTTACATTTCTCTCCAAATAAAATGCAGTTTCAAAATTTTTTTGGTTTGTCCAAGATGGCGATGTATTTTCACCAGTCCATTATCAACAAAGCATAATTTCATTTCTGTGAGTTTGGAAGTGACAAAAATCAAATGCTCAATGTCTCCATGTGCAGTAGAGCTAATTGACTGGAGTTGGCCAGTCTATAAAGCGGAAACAGGTTCTGGGCCGTGCGAGTGAGTGAGTGCACGTGAGTCCAGACCATACACATTAAGCGACCAAATCAGTCATGATGACAGTAAGTATTCAGATGAAGCCCAAAAGACAACAATGAAGGAGGAAAACTAGAAATGGTAAATGTTCTGGTATGAAATTGTCAAAGTGAGAGAAGTTAGGCCTAAAGTATGTATGCGCTATATATAGCAATTGAGCATCTATAAATCAACAACGTCCCATTCTTGATAAGCTACTGTGTGGCGCTGATATAATGATTTTGCAAGAAACACTTTTTTGTGATTGGACAGTTAGTGCCCCTGGATTTCATTGCTTCTACAATAGAAGACACCCTGGACAGGCCATCCTTGTGCAAAATAACATGGATAAAGCTGAGATTGTCTGCGTGAGACTGCAGAATTGCAGGTACATGCGATTAGGGTGCAGATCCCAGTTCCTTTCATAGTTGTAAATGTGAATGCCTGTAATGGGAAGGTGAACACACAACAATGGCAGAATCTCTTCACATTCGAGGAGGAGAACATAATTTTCTGTGGAGGCTTTAATGCTAGAGGAAACCAGTGGGGTAACGTCATAACGAACAAACAGGGAGAAGACCTAGAGAATGCACTAGTGTCTGTCGATTTAGTATGCTTGAATGATGGAAGGGCAACCAGAATGGTCATTCAAACAGGGGACTCTGATAGTGTCATAGACCTGGCTCTGGTGTCTTCAACCTTCGCACCGGTTTGCAGGTGTAGTGTACTGGGATTCTACGGAAAGTGATCACTATCCATGTGTCCTCCTAACTGAGAAAGGCAGAAATATAAGCCAGAAAAGCAAGCTCCACACATTCCACTATGAGAACACAGAGCAGGACATCATTAGCAAAATCAGACATAGGAAACAGGGTGCCCCTCGCAGGAGACAGGAGTGATGGATGCTGCCGCCCTAGTGGATCGTAGAAGTCGAGGAAGCTTGGCGGAACAAGAGACAAATGGCCAAGACATGGCAGAAAGTCAGAAGGAATGGAAGAATCTGAGCTCTTGAAGCGTCTGAAAGAAGAGGTCAACCAAAAAATGAGGCACTTTCAACTATGTGCTAAGCAGTCTAAGGATGCCAAGTGGGATGATTTCTGAAAAAAAGTGTGCTCAGAAAATCGCTAGCCACATTCTGACACCTTCATCAGAGCATAAATGGCACAACATGACATAGAGACATTCCAGACTTCCAGAGCACAGGCCGGATATGTCACAAATCTGATGAGAGTAAAGGGAAGGCCCTGTTTCCCCGTTACATTGAACAGACTGACCAAAGAAATGAGGCTGTAAGAATGAGGATATAGGGGTCTCTTTCAGAATTGTGTGAGGATGTAGTGCTGGAAGAGGATCTCGCAATCACAACCGATACCATAGCTCAACACATGAAAGGTCACACAACACTGTTCCTAGTCCAGATGGTGATCAGTACGATGACACAGGCGATTTAGCTGACTACAACTTGCAAAAACTGGCCAAAGAGTTTAATACCAGCATTCAGAGTGGTCAGATTAAGGAGGAGTAGCTACATAGCTACTTACTACCGCTACTGAAGCCAAACAAGGACCATTCTCAGATCAGTGCTTACAGAATCATCACGATACAGAACACTGCAGGCAAGCTACTGGAGATAATAGTTGCCTGTGTACTCACCTCTCACCTTGAACAGCGCATTCCCACCCACACTCGGAGGTTATAGATATAACAAAGAGACATGGCTCAATGCGGCAGTTTTCGACTATGACGTCTTCGAAGGCTTCCACAGATGAAAGGAGACATGTGCTGCTGCTATAGATCTGGAGCATATACAACAAAGTACCATTTGAA
Organism: Megaustenia siamemsis; assembly: GCA_032433765.1. Lineage (NCBI taxonomy): Eukaryota > Metazoa > Mollusca > Gastropoda > Stylommatophora > Ariophantidae > Megaustenia > Megaustenia siamemsis. The sequence continues at coordinate 61,504,632 of JAVIAB010000046.1, forward strand.
TACCTCATTCTTATGCTCCTCAAACTGGCGGTGCACTCCTTCCTCATTAGATGGATTGCTACTGCACTGTTTCAGAGGAAGGTAATACTCAAATGTGGAAGTTGGTCATCTGAGCTAACATCCGTTTGTCCCTGGCTGCCACAAGGCTCACCATTGTCACCAGTTCTATTTAACATGTACACAATAACGATCATGGAACAACAGCTGGATGGAAGGGGAAGAACTATGACATTTGCTGATGATATTCTGGTATATCGAAAGGAAAGAGACAGAAATGAAATCGCACATTGCAAAAATGAACTCGATCGCATCTCTTTGTGGTGTGGAGTATCAGGTGTATTGGTTAATCCTAATTAAGCATCAGTTGCATGGTTCTCTCTTATCAATCATATCGTTAACACAGAAACAACAGTGGTACGAATGGGAGCTGATGAGGTCACCAGGGACAGGGTGATGACATACCTCTGAGTTAAGTTTCATCGCAGCCTGTGTTTTCGGGACCACGTCAACTATGTGATAACAAAATCCTGTAAAGGATTAGCCACCTTGAAGGACATGGCGGCTGCCAACATCGAGCAGAGGTTACTTACCGTACTGTTCCAGGGACTAGTCCTCACACCAATCAATTATGCCCTGGTAATTCTTATTATCAGTAGATGCGAATTGTGAAGCTGGAGAAAATACAGAATGAAGCTATGCGAATTATCTTGGAGTGTACAAGAGACACTCCCTGTGTTGCAATGAGGTATCTTCTTGACTTTCCAACCATGGATGACAGGATCAAGATCTGGAGGGCACGAGTATACCTGAAGATAAGTGCAGATAAAGAGTATCGATTGCATCATGAGCTCAACACTGGCAAGGTTGTCACGCTAAGAAGAGACAAATCATGGGTGGGCCGAGCAGAAGATGTCATTAAACAGGTCTGTGGACTTACCAATATCAACGTTGGCGAGGAGTGGATATGGGTGCCTACATCATTTAAGGGGACATTCTCGTGTATTGTCACACTTGACAGGAAATGTAAGGAACAGAAAGAACTTAGTCATGGTTAATGCTGAGGTCAACAGTTTCATCTTGAATAACAAATGAGAAATATGTAGTCAACTATACAGACGGATCTGTAATACAACACCAAAGGAGTGCATGGGCATTTACAGCACGTTTGCAGAATAGTCAAGGAAGACAGTGATGCATATGTTACGACCACGAGTAGCATGACGATGGAGGTGATGGAAGTGACCAAGGCATTCATCTAGTTAGAGTCACAAGACTACACCTGTGCCGGTATACTGAGTGATTCAATGAGCATGATAAGAATAGTGGAGGCGGGATCTGTATGTATGCAATGGGTAGAGTCATTGCAGAAGTAAAAAAATACTTAAGGTCACCTTTGTCTGCATCCCAGGACAAGCGGGAGTATGGGGAAATGAAAGAGCGGATAGGTTGGTTAGCTGTACTATTGTTAAGGATGACCAACCAATGGATCGGGTGGACATCATCAATGCCCTCAGGGAAGTGAGGACACAGGACTTTGACAACATGAGAACATGTCACTCCTTCAGATGAAAGAGATAGGAATTAATATGGACACAGCTAAAAATGAGAAACTTAGAGGGTGTGTAAGAAGACTAATCAACCAACACAGAACTGGAATCATCAGTCACTGGACACTGTAAGACTTGCTGATGAGAGGATCTGAGCACCTATAGACATGTTCTGAGTGCAATGATGATGACCAGCAAATAACTCAATTTCTCTCCATTCCTTCTTATTTATGGGAAACAAAATGGTTGCACTTTGTACAGAAAAAGCCATAACATGGAACAAAATAGGTAGAAAAGAAAACTAAAAGTGATTTATATTGACTGGCATGAAAGAAGAGAATAGGTACTTACACCACAGAATCGTTGTACCAAGGGACCTGTATTGGTCAGACCTGAGTAAAGAGCCAAGTAATCATCCTCACAGTTAGTGACATTTGTTGGTGTGTTCATGAAAGCGATTTTCCAAAACAGAGTCCTTTGTACTGGAGGAGTGACGTACCAGGTACACGTTGCTGCACTCAACTGATGATTCGGATATCCAGGGCTGGTGAACAGTCCAGCTGGAATATGTGTCACGTTGCCTCCACATCCAACTCCTGAAATTACAAACAAATACTCTAGATTATTGTTGTTCTAATGCCACAGAGCAGGGCATTATCTCTCAGACCAGGAAGGTAAAGTGGCAGGCTGCAATGCTTTCTTCATTTCCCAGGTTATGCTGGAGAAGTTGGGAGATTTTCCTTCCTAGAGGTACTACAGAACTACAACATCTATTTCAGAATATCCTGCCACTGCAGAGACTATAGCATTTCACTTATCTGTTCTGTTGTAGACTGTTATGGGGTGGGGGTGGGGGGGTCCAACTAGGGTGTGAAGTGAGATCTTTGACAGTTTTGTGGTTTCAATCTTTACACTCTCGTCATCTACTATATTAGTCATAATACTATTATAAATGTGCTGTATAGATGCATATCTTCTTGAAACCTGTTTTAAACAACTAGCAGTCACATAATACTAAGTATTGTTCTATGTTTATTGAGTTCATGGAACAAAAATACTGAATCACTAATTGAAACTGCTAACACCTGGAGAATAAACCTCTTGAGATCTTACTAGACTTTGAAATGAAGTCCACTAAAATAGCAATAATGTAGACACTGAGATCTAGACACGAACAATCCCTTAGGAATCTTCATATTGAGGTGTGTGCCTTGGAGCTATTCCACTCTCTGCATCATTCTTGAGAATATCTTGGCCACAGTTCTTCAATCAGGATTCATTACAGTGTCAATACCTCTCAGCCAAGTTATCTGGTCAATAGTTCTCAGAACACACTCATCTTGCAACATAACTGTAGGTTCACTCTTAATATTGTTCATTCAAAAAGATCAATAACCATCTCAACATAACTCTAACCAAATATTTAATATATAAGAATGTAAGTAAAGATTGCCACGTGGCGTATAGGGAATATGTTGTTAGTGACCATCATTTTAAAAATACCTTCGGCACATGATTTTTGGGGTAATGTGGTCGGTATTATGCCCATGCCACTTTACTTTCCCAGAAAAAATCCGGCATCCATTTAACGATAGGTGAACCTGAAGCCGTCGATCAGGAATGAATCTGACCTCTTGTCTTTAGTACTCCAGTTCACTACCCAGTGAGCTATCACAGCACAAAAATATTTCATATGTACTATTCTTATATCTCTTGGTGTCTATTTTATGAGTCAAATAAAAAAAAAAATATTCATACTTTACCAGTGTCACCTTATAAATGTTAATATTTGGCCATATTCATGATCAAACGAGGAAATTAGAGAAATCGCCAATCAACCACTAATATCTTCAGTAATAAAGAAAAGACGATGGTCATGTGTTGGACATGTGATGAGAAGAGATAATAACCGAATAGCAAAGCAAGCCCTCATATGGGGAACAACAGGTAAGAGAAAAAGAGGAAGACCCAGGGAGACACTGAGAAGAACATTGATGAGAGAGGCAAGAGCAGCAGGATTCGGCTACCTCAGTGAGATAGAGCTGCTTGCACAGAACAGAGACAAATGGCGAGATTTGATAAAATATCTTTAAAAGAATTAAAAACTGCTAGAACAAAATTCAGATAGGAGAAGGTGTATCTTGGTCTACGCCCTATGGGCCGGCTATGGCTCGAAAGGTCTATAGATAGATAGATATTCATGATCACACTTTACATTTTATTTTCATGTATCCATATTTAACCCCTTTAATGCCAATGAAGAGTACACTCGCGCATATAATCCTTCATCAGGATACAAGGGATGAGTGAACTTGAATACCCCTAGAACATTATCAGTCCATTATTAAGGGATGTAACCAATACTTAAGGCCTTTTCTTGGTTATATCCGTTCTATCGGTTTTATTTTCAAGCTTTTTCATCTGTATTCAGGAATATTGAATAAATATAGATTTTTAAGACCTGACCGGCATTTGAACTTTAAAAAACAAAAATCACTTCGGTGAAAAGCGACCATTATTTTTTGCTGATGATTGTCATTAAATAATGAGGAAAAGAACAAGTGTTTTATGATTTTGATAGTAAGGAAATGGATTTGGAATGCTCTGATGATGTGTATATGCCCTCAGAAGAGAAATTTAACATTGCAGACACGGATAATGATAGCGATTATGCCATCAGTAGGCCTCATTTTTACTACTGTTTCGTCAAGTTCTAGAGTCACAGCAATGACTGTCAGTAGCATCAGCTGTTGACATACAACCTAGCACCTCTAGACATGGAACTACTGTTGGGGCAGATACAGTCTACTAGTTCTAGCACTGGAATAATTCCCTCAACAGGTTGTAGTAGACAAAGTCTTCATGGAGTTTGATCATGAGGTGGTAGGAGTGGAAGGGGGCATGGCCGAGCAACACAACATGTACCTTCTCATGTGATTGAAGGGGTTTTTAAGAGCAAATATATTGTAAAAAAATAAAACAGTAAATAAAAGTTCATATTTTTTTTAACATATTTTGTCTTTGTTGCAACTTTTTCAGACATAAGTAGCAGACATAATAATACAAACTTTCAAAGGTTTTCAATTTTTCTTCAGGATAAAAAAAAATGTGTATTTATTATTTCAATATCATCACACACACATAATGTTTATATATTCCAATTCCTCATCCATTTTGCTTCAAAAAACGTACATAAATTAAGCATGTATGTTCTGTAGATCCAAAGATATGCCTCTCTAAAGAATGCAGGGTTATAGTCCTCATTTTTTCCTCTGGTACCTGGTAGTTTTTTTTATAAAGTCTAGTAGTGATGGGGTTAAGTCACAATATTCACAATTCATAAATGTCCATAATCCAATGAAATAATTACTTAATAATTTCTAACAATATTACTTCTCTGTCATCTTCTTCTTCATTCCTTCCTAATTTGCCTTTCAGCATTCATTTATGAAGAGATGCCTCACATAAATAATGGTTTTAACCTCTTGAGTGCATCAGATGAAGAACTTTAGATACAGAAATTGTTCTATAATATACACCACTAGGCCTATAAGAACTAATTGTTGTCAGAGGAAAATCTGTAGTTAAAGGTTAAGACAACAATCTCATAAAGTTTGACTCAAAATATATCATGGTCAGTGATTATATGACTAACTGTTGTTAATATCAAGACATTGTGGAGTTGATGTGCAAAACTTGCAGAAAGAAAAATGGGGGATTAAATGACAAAAAAAAAAGACCATAAATGCCTACCTAACACGCCTCATTATGAGGGAAGTAAAGAATAGTGACACTGTGACCTTCCAGGCATGTCGTAAGAGGCGACTAAGGAGGTTGATCGATGGCTTGACAAGCTGTCATTGTAAAAAGTATTGTTATGGAAACAGCACCATATATTTTAGAGCAGTGATCTCTGCAATATGTGCCACTTTGGCACACAGGGTTTCTGTTTTTGAGATTGTGGTTCTGCCCTATGTGCCGTCTTCGACTCGAAAGGACAATAGATAGATAGATAACATCATAAATATAATTTTTTGAAACGTTAAAAAATGGGTTAAATTATAGGCTTTTTCAGTTGTCATCAACTGAATTCCAGCACTAAAATCAATGTCATTTCGATCAGGTGATTCTTATTGGTGATAAACACTGCTCATCCAAATGGAAAAATCACACTCTTTTACACAATGTTTTTGTAAACATGTGTAGAAGGAGGAAGGAACTCTCCAGTAAAGAATATATACAAGAAACTTAATAAAATAACTAAATCTAAAAGTAGGGAATAGATTTATAAACAAATTAAATAAATAATGGCATAGGGTGATGCAGACTGCGTCAATATGGTCTTGACTGAAATGAGCCTGACGAAATTTGTAGTGAAATGTATGAAAAGCGATAAAAATTTGGAAAAAAATGGTCAAAATTTTAATTTACTGTGAAAATTAATGTCCTATCCTTTGAAGTTACATTCATTCAAATAATATAATTTTCTCAGTAAAATAACATTCTTTCAAGCAAGGTTACAGCCTATTGTGTAAAATTACATTCATCCGGATGATAATATTTATTCCTTAGGAAAATGATGGTTTCTTTTCCTGTAAAGTTAGAACTTACTGTATAAAAATACACTATGTCCTTTTAAATACTATCTTTATGACACTGTCCCACTTCTGGGATCTGTTGGGGAGGGGGGAGAGATTGAAGAAATAAAGGCTGATTATCTAGTGCAGTCACCACAAAGTGTTTGAATCTGAACTGTTGTTTCACTCTCAATAGAGAAAACGTTTGACTCTACAGTGATTTGTACCCATGTTCTCCTGGTTTGGAGCATAGCATGTTATTGATTTGACCACTCACACTCCTCTTACTTTTTACAACTTACTGTGTCAAGTTTTTCCATATGCCTCAATGCAGTCTGCGCCACACTCGTTTTGGCCAAATCTGATCCGCAGCACTCTGTGTCAATCTCAATTTATTTCGTGTACACCGTATATAAGTTTTAAATTAGTTATTTTATATCATCATCATCATCAAGTACCAGGCCTGCTTGCATAGGTGATCATATCTCTCCACAACTTTTGATCTCAACAGTTAATTATCATTTCTGTTGTTGACCTTCTGCAAAGCCATTCTCTTAAGCTGTCTTGTATTTTTTCTCTTTGCTTCCCTCTATCTCTTCGTCCCTCAATTTTCCCAGTTGTTATGATATATTCCAGTTGTTCTCTTCTCATTCATCATCATCATCAAGTACCGTGCCTACTGGCGTAGGTGATCATGTCTCTCCACAATTTTCAATCTTGGCAGCTATTTATCATTTCTGTTGTTGACCTTCTGCCAAGCCATTCTCTTAAGCTGTCTGTTATTTTTTTCTCTTTGCATCCCTCTATCTCTTCTTCCCTCAATTTTTCCAGTAGTTACAATATATTCCAGTTGTTCTTTTCTCATTACATGGCCAAAAAATGATGATTGTTTCTTCCTAATATTGCAAATTAGCTATCTTTTTGCTTTGACCTCTTTCAGAATGTTTTCATTACTCTTCTTAGTTGTCCATGTTATTCTCAACATTCTTCTGTAAAACCACATTTCTACAGACTTCAGTAATTTTCTTGTCTGTTGTCCTATTGTCCATGATTCACATCGATATGTTAAGACTGGCTCTACGTAACATTTAATTCTCTTTTTCTTGTTTCTATTGTCAAAAATGGATTGCATAGCATCTTCCTAACTTTTTGGTAAGCTGCTTTTGCCTGAGCCATTCTTCATCACAGCTCTTTTGTACATCTTCTGTCTGAGGTTAACAAAGTTCCCAAATATTTAAATTCATTTACCTGTTTTAATATTGTTCCACTTGTCTTTATTTTGCACTGAGGTGATGTCTTTTTCTTTGTTGTTACCATTACTACTGTCTTTTTGCTATTAAGGCGAATCCTTTATTTTTGCTTTCTTTCACTATAATGTCTAACATTTCTTGTAACTCTTTTTCACTCTTAGCAAATAAGACTGTGTCATCAGCATACCTTAGATTATTTACATTATGACCTCCAATTGTTATTCCAGGCATGCCCCTTATGGATCTTAAAATAATCTCACCATACATATTAAACAAATCTTGTGGCAGCAAACAACCTTGCCTAACACCCTGTTTTATTTGTTGAAACATTCCCAATTGGTTTCCAGTTCTTATGGTCGCTGTTTGTTGCCAGTACATGTTCTTTATTATTCTTAGATCTTTGCTGTCTATGTTTATGCTTTCTAAAATTTTGATTATTTCTTGGTAATTATTGTGGCGATTCATGATTGTACAAAGAAGTTATGATGGTGGTTTACTGTTGCCTTCCATCAGTTTGTTTATGGTTGGAACCTGTTAGTCTACTGTTCTATTCTTTCTCCTTTGTGTTTGCACACTGACCCCTGTGTGAACTCCTCTGGTTCGGTGTGCATTTGCGCACATTTCTGCACATTCACAACAGCCACACTTTTGTTACCATTTCCTTTTCATACACACAGGATAGACATTTTTATTTTCTTTAACATATTTCGAATATTTTTGTTTTGAATGTTTCATTATTAGTTTTGTGTGTGTGTTATTCTTGTTTGTTCCTGCTGAAGGCCTATTAGGCCGAAACATCGTTTAGTCTGTGTCGTCCACCAATAGTAAAGCTTCTAACATACCATTTTTTTTGTATTTTTTAATTTTTCCTGTTTATTTTTATGCTACAAAATTTTTGAGGCTGCTTGAAGACATATTGCTAATTAATTTTTCATAAAATAATTTATATTGGGTTCTTCTTCTTTCCTTCCTCATTTGCCTTTCAGTGTCGAGGGGAGATATAATTTGTGGCCTTTTGCTGCTGTTATGTTTGCTAGTGCTTATAATATTCCATCGATCCATCTTTTTCGTGGTCGACCCTTGGGTCTGGTATTCTCGCAAAATTAATTAAGGGCTCATTGTGTTCTATTTTGATCATTCTGCCTTGTCACGTGGCCAAACCATTTTATATGTTGTTTCTTTATATATTCTATAGCGACGGCTATTTCTAGCTTTTTCTCAGTGATGAGGGTACTTTACTTTTTTTTATGGTTTCATTAGCTAACTCATGTTTAAAAAAAAAAAGTAAAGTACCCACGTCACGCCAAGTGGCGTCTAGGGAATATGGTGTTAGTGACCATAAATTTTACAGACCTTCAGCACATGATTTTTGGGGTAATGTGGTTGGTATTACACCCGCGCTACTTCACTTTCCCAGAAAAAAATCTGGTATCCATTTAAGGCTGGGTGAACCGGAAGCTGTCGGTTGAGATTGAACCCTACCTCTTGTCCTTTGTAGTCCAGTTCACTAACCACTGAGCTATCACGGCTCCCAAAACTCATGTTTAAGCAGTCATATTTTGCAGTTCTGCATTTATTTTATTTTAGAAAAATTATAAGTGTAGATTAATTTTAAGAAGAGAAAAAAAGTGGATTTCACAAAAATAGTTTTTTTCTCTGTATAAATTAACCCTACAGCATAATTTTAAAAAGAAATTCTGTAGAATTGATCTCTCTTTCCTATATCATATAGAAGGTATGTTACTACATAGAGTTATTTCAAGAGTTTATTGTCTAAAGTTATACATTTTCTTCTTGGGCTGAAGACAGCACATAGGTTGGAAGTCATTGTTCTCCATGATTAACGATTTGCTGCTAGTTCTTGGTTGTTTCTTAGCCCCATGGTTGAGCCTTCCCTAGTAGTTGTTCCATGTAGTGATTCTCTTGGTCTGCCTTGTTTTCTTATACTAGATGGTTTCAATATGAATACCTGATGGGGAAGTCTTTCTTCATTCATTGGCAGCTGATTTATTTCCAAAGCCTTCTTCTTATGGAGCTTGACAGGTATTCATGTTTTGATACAGGTATTGATTCATCTCTTATCTGTTCTTTTGAAATGCATTCTTTTCGGCGTATGTCTGAGATCCTATGAAGTTTTGTTCATTTAGTGAGAACTTTGGATCTCTAGATGTTTGTCAGTTTGTTGAACTGGACATTTTGCTGTCTAGGTAGGTAAAATTATATTATTTTCTGGAGGCAAGGTGCCTCACAGCAACAGGGCTGGAAGTTGCCAGTGACTCACAGCTGATGGCTTGTAGCAGGATTGGTGAACCAGAACCATACTTCACCTCTTGGTAGTGCCTATAGAAATAGACTAACCAGTCTAGTCTGGCCAAGCAAGTAGGAATCAAAAAGGAAAGGCAACTCAGTGCTCAAAAATATCATGCTGCAGTTGAATGCTTTGTGTCTAATGGCATTAATATATTAGTTTACTGCAAACCATAACACAATATATTTACACCCATGTAAAGTCCATCTAAGGACTGATAACAAAGAGGATTATCCATTTCTTTAGTAGTCAACGAGTGAATGCAAGAAAGAGATATTCTTTTCTTGCAATGTTACAGATTACTGTGTAAAATTATATTCTTTGTTGCTTGTAAAATTACAAATTACTGTATAAAATTATATTCTTTTTGCTTGTAATATTAGAAATTACTGTATAAAATTATATTCTTTGTTGCTTGTAAAATTACAAATTACTGTATAAAATTATATTCTTTTTGCTTGTCTTCTTCTTCTTCTTTCCTTCCTCATCTGCCTTTCAGCATCGAGGGGAGATATAATTTGTGGTCTTTTGCTCTTCTGTTCGTCTCTGCTGCTGTTATGTTTCCTAGTGCTTCTAATATTCCATCGACCCATCTTTTTCGTGGTCGACCCTTGGGTCTGGTGTTCTCACAACATTTGTTGAAGGCTCATTGTGTTGTATTTTGTTCTTTCTGCCCTGTCACGTAGCCAAACCATTTTATCTGTTGTTTCCTTATATATTGTATGGCGGGGGCTATTCCTAGCTTTTTTCTCAGTTCTTCATTTCTGATCTTATCTCTCAGACTGTATCCTGTCATTCGTCTAACACATTTAATCTCTGTAGAGGTTATTTTTCTTAGAGATGAAATGTGTTAGACGAATGACAGGAAACAGTCTGAGAGATAAGATCAGAAATGAAGAACTGAGAAAAAAGCTATGAATAGCCCCCGTCATAGAATATATAAGGAAACAACATATAAAATGGTTTGGCCATGTGACAAGGCAGAAAGAACAAAACATGATTGTACAAAGTTGTTGCTTGTAACATTACAAATTACTGTGTAAAATTATATTCTTTGTTGCTTGTAAAATTACAAATTACTGTATAAAATTCTATTCTTTTTGCTTGTAAAAATTACAAATTACTGTGTAAAATTCTATTTTTTTCATTGTGAAGTTATTTCCTGTTAAGCTACAACTTATTCTGCAGAGCTACAACTTACCCTGCGTAGATGATATGAATGTAATATCATATCCAGGATACTGTATGAAGTGATCAGTCTTAAGCTCAAGAGTTGCCACATTGCTACTCATGAAGATTGGACTTGGAATTGTGTCCCCACATTGCTTTCCAATTGAGCTATTGTGGATCTGAAATGCAAAATCAGGTAATGAACAGAAACCAAAAATCATGATATGGGAAAACATGATGAGAAAACATGACAAGGAGAAACATGACAAGAAAAACATATGTAGTTGAAATATGATAAGAAAATGCATGGCAAGGTAACATAAGATTAGTGGATACATGATAAAAGATATGAAGAAAGATAAGATAATATATGATGAGATAACACCAGACAAGATGACAGATGAAATGTTCTACAAACCTCCAGATATTCATTGTCACACTGATTATTGTTTCGAAGACGAAAACTCCTGAAGTAAAAGGCCAGCGTTGTGTTTTCAGGGGAGGTCACTCGGATAAGGCATAACGCATTTACTGGGGTGGCATTAGGATATCCTGGACTTGTTATCCTCCCACTAGGCATACTGATATTATGATTACAGTCTGGAAAGAAGATTTCATATGAGAAATGCATGTAAATCTATTAATTAACAATATACAGTCAGAGCTGTTCTATTCTTTGAAGAACAAAACAAATGTATTAGCTGGCAAACTGTTACAATATATCATATTAATCAACAAAGAAGAAACTAAATAACATGAAAGTAACAATAATATTAAATATCTTAATACTTGAATAATAAACCTGTGTGTACACAGAAGTAAACAAACCAATATGCCTACTTCATAGACTACACCAAAGCTTTTTTGATAAAATAGTACAATACAAACAGCAATAATAAAATATAAAGAGACATCTACACCCATTGATATAAAAAGAGGAGTAAGACAGGGAAGTATGTTATTACCAAGCTTATTCAATCTATAGGAGCCAGTAGTGGGGTGTGATGTACACTCCAAGGTATGGTGACAGCTTTACAAAAAAGGAACAACAAAATACTGACGTTTCAGCCTATGGCCTTCTTCAGAAAATGGGGACAACCGCAACAAACGGTGAGGCACAAATATCTATAGCTACATGTTGGATGATAAAGTTAGAGAGAGGTGAACAGAGGGATGAGAGATGGGATGGTGAGATGAGAAAGAGATGTGTCACATGTTGGAGAATAGGTGAGGTGTAGAGATATAAAATTGTAAGTATAGAGAAATAATGTAGAACTGAAAAATAAAAAATATATTATTATATTAAAAATGACTTAGCAGGATTAGCAGTTGCTCCGGGTGAGAGAATATTCCCAAATAATAGGTAGAGACAAGCCACATGGGAAATCAGCCACATGTTAAGATTAAGGAGGTGATGAGTCTGAGGGCAGTCAGGTGAGACCCAGACCAGAGGTTGTAAAAGTGACCAGACACCGCAGAGTAAATCCCAGGGGCCATAGGTGATAAATAGGTAAAAAGAGGAACAGGTGTGAGTCGAGACACGCCAGCCAGACAAGGTCTGGGAACAAAGGTGGGTGATAGATGAGGCAGTAGTACAATACAATAGCCTGAGGGAGACATGTAAGGATTTGGGGGGGCCAACATCAGATATGGGGAGGGAAAAAGGGAGAGGGGTCAAAGTTAAGTCGCCTAATCAAGGGATTGGAAAACTGAAGGAGGATAACCTAGGTAGAGATAAATAGGGAAGTTATGGAAATAAAGTGGGAGAGTGGCTGTAGACAAGCTGCTAAAAAAACACCAGAGAAATGGTGCACATGAAGTTAATAGAGAAGTAGTTACTAGGAGTAGATAAAGGGAGGTGGTATACTAGGAATGGATGTACTAGAAGTAGATAAATAGAGAAGGGGTGTCTTAGACATTAGATATAGGAGAAGTGGTGTACTGGAAGTGGATTAATGGAGAGGTGGTGAGCTAGAAGTAGACTGGTGGTGAAGGGGTATGTAAGATGTAAAGTAATAGAGAAATGATGTACTAGAACTTAGTACATAGAGAGATGATATACTGGAAGTAGAAAAATAGAGAAATGGTGTATTAGAAGTTGATATACAGAGAGGTAGTGTACAAGGAGTTGATGAATAGACAGGTGGTGTCCTAGAAGAGGATTCATAGTTGATATTGGGAGAAGTAGTGTACATTGATGGATAGACATAGAGAAGTTAAAAAAAAAATGTAAAGTACCCCCATCACGCCAAGTGGCGTATAGGGAATATGGTGTCAGTGACCATAAATTTTACAGACCTTTGGCACACGATTTTTGGGCTAATGTGGTCGGTATTATGCCCGTGCCGCTTTACTTTCCCAGAAAAATTTCCGGTACCCATTAAAGGCTGGGTGAACCGGAAGCCGTCAGTTGGGATTGAACCCTACCTCTTGTCTTTTGTAGTCCAGTTCACTAACCACTGAGCTATCGCGGCTCCCACATAATGAAGTGGTTACTATAAATGGATAGAAAGAGAAGGTGTGGACTAGAAGTAGATATATAGAGATGTAACGGAGAAATGGTGCACCAGAAGAAGAGAAGTAGTGTACTAGAAGTAGAGAAGTAGTGTACTAGGAGTAGATATCGAGAGAAGTGGTATACTAGGAAAGGATGTACTAGACGTGGATTAATAAAGAAGGGGTGTACTAGACATTGAATATAGGTGAAGTGGTGTATTAGAAGTTAGTGCATAGAGAAGTGGTGTACTGGAAGTACATTAATTGAGAAGTGGTGTACTCCAAATTGATTGATAGAGAAGTGGTGTCTTAGAAGTGGATTAAAATATAAATGGTGTACTCCAAATTGATTGATAGAGAAGTGGTGTCCTAGAAGTGGATTAAGATAGAAGTGGTGTACTAGAGTTGGTATGTGGAGAGAAGTGGTATACTGGATGGACAGTAATGGAGAAGTAATTACTATAAGTGGCTTAGAAAGAGAATGGGTGCATTAGGAGTAGATAACAGAGAAGTGGTGTATTGGAAGTTAATATAGAGAGGGGTAACTGAGAAAGGGTTCATCAGAAGTGAATAGTAGAGAAGTGATAAACAAGGAGTGGATATAAAGAGAGGTGGTATACTAGGAGTGGATATAAATAGAGGTGGTATACTGGGAGTGGGTGTACGAGAAGTAGATGAATAGGGAAGGGGTGTCATAGACATTGAGTCTAGGAGAAGTGGCGTACTAGAAGTAGTGCATAGAGAAGTGGTATATTAGAAGTTGGAAATGGAAAAATGGTGTGACTGAGGTAGATATATAGAGAAGTGGTGTACTAAAAGTAGACGAATAGGGAAGGGGTGTCATAGATGTTGAGTCTAGGTGTACTAGAAGTAGTGCATAGAAAAGTGGTTACTCTTCGTGAGATCGAGCAACTCCCCATTCGCCGGGTACCTCGTTCCAATTTAACTCCCGCCGAATTTCGAGCCCTCTCCAATCTCCGTAATCGGGAGGATATCGTCATTAAACCAGCTGATAAGGGAGGAGCTGTGGTAGTCTGGCGTAAAGACTTATACATCCAAGAAGGCGTCAAACAATTATCTGACACCACATTCTATAAACCTTGCCCTAGTGATTCCACTACTATCAACAATGAGAAGGTTCGCTCAACCATCAAACAGCTTATCAATGATAAATCCCTTCCTCCTAGCGCGTCCCGTCTCATCATCCCAGACAGTGCTCTAGGCAAACCTTCCTTCTACATGCTTCCTAAAATCCACAAGCCTAATAACCCTGGTCGCCCCATTGTTTCAGCATGTAGTTGTCCTACAGAACATATATCCGACTATCTCGACAGCATTTTCCAACCCATAGTGACATCCCTTCCCACCTACGTCAAGGACACTAATCATGCTCTCACTATCTTCTCTTCTCTTTCCCTTACCCCGGAACGCTCGTACCGACTTTTCATCCTGGACGTATGCTCTCTGTATACCTCTATCCCTCATCTGATGGCCTTATAGCTCTTAAATTCTTTCTTGACCAAAGAAAACATCCATCCGTGAATACTTCTACTCTCCTCCGTCTCACTGAACTTGTTCTCAACCTTAATACTTTCGAATTCAATGGCCAATTTACTAGACCCACTAATAGCTAATAAGAAAAAGGCTCTACTGAACTTCAATAATAATCCCAATCAAATCACCAAGGATCAGCTCAAACATGCGCAAGCCACCCTACAACGCGAAGCAAGAAGATGCGCAAACGAATACTGGAACAATCTATGCTCTGAAATACAGAAAGCCTCAGACAGGGGCGACTCAAAAACCATGCATGACAATATAAAAAAGGCCCTTGGACCAAAAATAACAAAATTAGCCCCCCTAAAATCCAAGTTTGGAGAACCTATTACTGACAAGGGACAACAAATGCAAAGATGGGTTGAACACTACTCTAATCTATACAGTGACGACAGACCAGCAAACACAGCTCTAGCACAATCAATACCCAAATATCCTACAATGTTTGAACTGGATGTTGAGCCTACTATGAACGAACTTGCTGACGCTATAAATGCCCTCTCAAGAGGAAAAGCTGCAGGAAATGACAACATTCCCACAGATGTACTAAAGGACAACCTAAGCGTACTACTTCCACACCTATACAAACTGCTAATTAAATGCTGGAGAAACGGAGAAATACCTCATGATATGAGAAATGCTAAGATTATAACGCTGTACAAGAATAAAGGAGACAGGGGTGACTGCAACAATTACAGAGGCATTTCTCTCCTTAGCACAACAGGCAAAGCTTTTGCTAGAGTCGTACTTAATCGCCTGCATAGACTTGCAGAACGGGTGCTTCCCGAGTCCCAATGCGGTTTCAGACCCGGGAGATCAACCATAGATATGATCTTCACTCTTAGACAACTGCAGGAAAAATGTCGGGAACAAAATATGCCGCTCTATATTGCCTTTGTGGATCTCACAAAGGCATTCGACACAGTAAACAGAGATGGTCTCTACAAGGTGTTAGAAGGCATAGGCTGCCCTCCTAAATTACTTAGGCTGATAATTTCCTTCCATGAAGACATGAATGGCAAAGTCCATTTTGATGGGAGTCCATCAGAGAATTTCAAAGTCAACAAAGGAGTGAAACAGGGATGTGTCCTCGCCCCCACCCTTTTTGGTATATTTTTTGCTGCCCTCCTAAATTACACCTTCGAAAACAGCTCAGGAGATATTTACATTCGCACTAGACCAGATGGCTCACTGTTCAACCTAGCACGACTAAGAGCAAAAACCAAAACAAATGTTGCCCTACTTAAAGAATTTTTATTTGCTGACGATGCAGCCCTAGTCGCTCATAGTGAGGCCACCCTACAGTCGCTGATCAACAACCTGGATAAAGCATGCGACCTTTTTTCACTGTCAATTAATGTTCAGAAGACAGTAATACTAAATCAAGGTGACTTCAAACCTATATCTATTACTCTAAAAGACTGCCCACTAGAATCAGTACAGAAATTTACATATCTTGGATCCACAGTTACGCAAACCATCTCTCTTGATGAAGAAATAAACTGTCGAATTGGTAAGGCAGCTACGACCTTCGGCAAACTCACAAAAAGGGCATGGAACAACACGAAACTAACTCAAAAGACTAAACTCTTAATATATCAAACTTGTGTGCTTAGCACACTACTATATGGATCCGAAACCTGGACAACATACTCAAACCAGGAAAAAAGACTAAATGTCTTCCACATGCGATGTCTCCGCAAAATAATGCACATCAAATGGCAGGACAAAATAACCAACTTAACTGTCCTGCAACGTGCTAAGACCCTAACAATCATGTCGATGCTCAGAAGTCGAAGGCTAAGATGGCTGGGGCATGTCCAACGGATGGAAGAAAAACGCATTCCTAGGCAAATACTATATGGCGAGCTAAAACACGGAAAACGACAAATCGGCAGACCTAAACTACGATATAGAGATATCTGCAAATCATCTCTGAAAGACTTCGCCATCTGTGAAAACGACTGGCAACATCTGGCAAGTGATCGCACATCATGGAGAGCACGTATAAGGAACGGTATAACAACATTTGAGACTGTTCTAAGACAGGACTTAGAAGAGAAGAGACTCATGAAAAAGGATGGTAAACCCTGTGGACCAGCGAGCCTGACCTGTTCATTATGTGACCGCGTGTGTATGTCAAACATTGGTAGAATTAGCCACGAGAGAAGCTGTTCGGCAAAAACAATACCTCAAAAAAATACGCAATAGCCTCCACTAGACCGTCTGACAAGACGAAAAGGGCCATATATATATAATGGCCAATTCTATGACCAGGTCAGTGGTGTAGCAATGGGAACCAAGATGGGTCCTAGTTATGCTTGCCTGTTCATGGGTTACCTTGAACATCACATACTGAATTCATACCGTGGCCCCCTGCCCATTAAATACCTCCGGTATATCGATGATGTCTTTGTACTGACTGACTTGCCGGAAGATGACATCTCCAGGTTCATCGACTACATTGGCAACTTTCAAAAATCCATCAAGATTACATCTTATATCTCTACCTCGTCCGTCACTTTTCTTGATCTGGTCGTCTCCCTTGGTACCTCCAGCCTCCACACTTCCGTCTTCTATAAACCCATGGACGCCCACTGTTATCTTCTCTACACCTCGTCTCATCCATCTCACTGCAGAGATTCCATTCCATATTCTCAATTATTACGACTTCGTCGTATCTGCCAGGATGATCACGATTTTCTTCAACAGGCCCACCTGATGTTAAATTTCTTTAGGCGTCGTCTCTATCCTGATTCGGTTCTCCAATCTGCCTTTAAGAGAGCTCTCGATATTCCCCGTTCGGCGGCACTCACCCCATCCACCCGCCGTTCCTCTGACAGGACCATATTTACCCTCACCTACCACCCCCATAACTTGACTGCGGTGAGGATCCTTAACCGGTATCGCTCCATTCTCCGCTCAGATCCTACTACCCGCCTACTTTTCAGTGATCCTCCATTGGTCGCCTTCAAACGTGACAAGAGTCTGAGAGACATTCTTGTCACTAGCCGCCTCCCCCGCTCAAACCCCAAACACCTTGGTACTGTTCCTTGTGGACGTCGGGTTTGCAGAACTTGTGACTACGTGCTTTGCACCGATTCGGTCTTATTCCCTAATAAGCGATTTGACATCAAGGAGGGGTTCACTTGTGTGTCACGGAATATCATCTACACCATAATATGCAAGCACTGCCAGATGACGTATGTGGGTGAAAGTGGACGACGCTTGAGTGAAAGATTTTGTGAGCATCTTCGTGATGTTGAGCAAAAGACTGGCAGCCCGGTGTCTGCCCATTTCAACTCCCCTGGACATAGTGGTAAACTCGACATGCAAGTTACTGGCATTGTCTCATGTCACTCTAGCAATCGCAGCAGGTTCGCCCTTGAGAATCGCCTTATTGCCCAATTGGGTTCGCTGTCCCCCCAAGGTATGAACATATCACTCTCATACTCATAGGACACCCACTACATATTTCATACCTCCATGCGCTACTTAATCTGTATATTTGGATACATTTGTCTGCACATGTATTGGCACATTTGGGCTCCTTTGGGTTTTTCTTTTGTGGGCCTTGCGGCAATATATGTGCCGATTTATGCTTTTACGCATGCATTGTTACATACACATACTTATGTTTACACATCGGTTCGGGTTGTATACACAGAGTTAGACGTGCATAGTTTACACATATCCTGTACCCACCTCCCCATATTTTTAGAACCCTTCCTTTCCGTCTTCTCACCTGACTTCCTGGTCAGAGAGATTTATATCGGCCCTGTCGTATCAATTCAGTCCATTTCGAGACTGACCCAGCTCAGGAAAACAGGGAAGTGACCAATTTATTTTTCCTCTCTTTAGTATCTAGCATATTATCGCCATGTAGTTAGATTTGTTAATATATCGTTATATATAATTTTTGTGTTTGTTGTCCGTCCAGATGAAGGCCTACTTGGCCGAAACGTCGACTTTTGTTTCGTCCATTACCACGTAAAGCTGTCACCATACCACTTTTCTTCTTCTTTTTTTTTTTAGTATCGCCATTATCATCAGCTTTACAGCAGCTTTGCATCTCTACGCATCTTGGTGCATCTTGATGCCTTTACCTCTACTGGTATATTAGAAGTTGGAAATGGAAAAATGGTGTGACTGAAGTAGATATATAGAGAAGTGGTGTACTAAAGGTAGATAGATGGAGAGGTGGTGAGCCAGAAATGGATTAATAGAGAAGGGGTATATAAGGTGTGAAAAGTTGTGGAAATCAAAACTCATCAGCACAAACACAAAACTTAGACTATTCAAATCAAGTGTACTATCAACCCTTATGTATGCATGTGAGAGCTGGAAAACAACAAGAGACATAGAAACAAAGTTGAACGCATTCAAAAATAGATGTCTAAGGAAAATACTTGGTATAGCGTGGAACGAATTCAAAACAAACAAGGAAATGAGAAAAATCGCCAATCAACCACTAATATCTTTAGTAACCAAGATAAAACTATGGTTATATGTTGGACATGTGATGAGAGGAGATGGTAACCAAATAGCAAAGCAAGCCCTCATGTGGGAAACAACAGGTAAGAAGAAAAGAGGAAGACCCAGAGAGACACTGAGAAGAACATTGATGAGAGAGGCAAGAGCAGCAGGATTCAGATCCCTTAATGAGATAGAGTTGCTTGCCCAGAACAGAGATAAATGGCGAGATTTGATAAAAAATTTTTTACAAGGATTGAAAACTGCTAGAATAAAAATTTAGATAAGAGAAGGGGTATCTGGGTCTACGTTCTATGGACCAGCTACGGCTTGAAAGGTCAATAGATAGATAGAATGATAAATTATAGTCTCAGCATTCTGCAAGCATGCCAGAACTAATTAGTGACCTGAATAAGTGGGCACATACTCAGAGGGGCACAAATTCTCATGGACACAACAGGTCCAATGATTGGTCAGAAGCAACACATGACAATGTGAATAAATTAAGGAGGCATAAAGAGCACAGTCAAAGATTCTATAGACGGTTGTGAAAGTCTTAGTCTGATAGGATGTCATTCTAAGATGGGATTTTACCTATTTTCCTAGTCAAATATTGCAGATACTGGAATAACTGATGTCAGAATGTGATTAGCTAGGCATTTTGCTATAAATGGATTAGTTAGACAATTCTACAGTGCTTGCAGTATCTTGAAGATATTAGAATAGAATTTCTGAGACAATGGAGATAGAATTCTAATCATGAAAGACACGGCAAGACGATGTGGACATAATATTATCATCCTCATCTGAATCAACTAACAACAAATGTTAAAAGTAGAGGGCAGAATGAATTATGTTGTTCGGATAATTATAAAGAAGTTGTTATCAAGTAATGTTAAGCTGAGTGTCAATGATTGCTGATATTACCCAACGGATCCAATCCAATCAATAAACAGCATCTACTAAGTCAGTCTTGATGTTATACCTCAATACCTGTCAATTCTGTTATAGTGAGTGTGTTGAGGGTCACACAACAGTTTACATTTAACTCTTTCAGGACCAGAACAGGAAACAGGAATTTTCAGATTTGGACCAGAAAACTCAACTTTTTTTCCTGTTTCCAGAAATTTTACCTTATACCTTTTTCATTTGACTACTTCACACAGTAATTGAGATAAATGTGGCATGTGTTATATATCACTGGAAAGGGAAATGGATACAGAAAATGAAAATAGCAATATATTTCTGATATGTCATTATTTAAAGGAATAATTATATTTAAAAAAAAGAAAATATTCAAGGTAGATAATTTTAAATTTAAAATATTGTATTTCACTTACCCATTTCCATCCAGATATGTGTTGCTATCCATTTGTCTTGAAATATTACACAACATAATCCAAATTCCTCGAAAATACAGTTTATTTGATGAATTTATGTCCACAAATAACAAAATTATGCACATTTTTATAAATGATCCCAGAATAAAAATTTTCAAATTTTTTTACATCACAACAATATTATTTACAAGTCAAGTTTATTATTTTTATTGACACATATGTACTTATTGTGTGTGATATTCCCTAAAGCATGTTTTAGCGCACAGATGTGGCTTATCCGGACAACCTGTACAATAATAGCTGCTTCATTTTCTTACTTTCCGCTGCTCCGAACAATGAACACACTGCAGGTCTTTCCCATCAAAATCAATGAGATGGATGGCACCCTGATATCTCTGTGGCTTTGTGTTCCATTTTTTCCCCGGCTTGGATAAATCAACTTGAAGAAGGTTGTTAGGAATAGGTGTCTCTGTTCCTACTATGCTACACAAATCATAAATAAGCAGCTCCTTGAAATCTGCAAAAGGCATAGGCTTTTCGGTGTTAGGGCGGCTCAAGTTATATAAAATATGAGCATTGAGTTGTGTGATCTCAATTATCCACATAAATATTTTCTTCCACCACATGATTGTCTTCCTTGTGTGGTTCCCATAATATGAGATCATCTGGTCTACTCTGTCACATCCATTCATTGAGTGGTTGTAGCTATGGATGGGTGATGGCTTCCTGACTTGACTCCTACCTTCAGTTCTGACCTCATATGTGACACTTCCATGTGTTGTCACCAATTGGCAGGGCTTTTTGGATTTTTTATTCCTCCAGCTGACACACATAACTTGCTCCTCATAATTGATGAACCACTTTGCCTCATTCACTGATATTTTTTTTTATTTTTGACTTCTGCTGGAAATCCGCGTCTGTTGGAATTTAGCGTTCCAGTGTAGTTGTGATTTTTCTGCCGCAGAAATTGAACAAGTGGCAGGGAAGTATAATACCGGTCAGCAAACACATGATGATGATCTGTGATGCCTTCCAGTAACTTGTCGAAAACTTTGACAGCATGTGATGAATGTGGGCCTGTAAGCTGTGTCCGTACCAAAATATACCAGGAGGTTGAAAACGTATCCGGTGATTGAGTCGCAAAGTCCGTATGATTTGATATGATATTTTTTTGGCTTACTGGCATTGTACTGCTTGTACTTAAATCTTCCCTTGTAGCCTATAACCCTCTCATCAATGCAGATATTTTCAAACAGATAAAACGCTTCTTGAAATTTTTCTATCAATGAATTGATGAACGGCTCAATTTTACATTTTCCAGCCGCATCAGGAACAGCCGCATGAAGCATAGATTGATAAATGAGTAAAAATCTTGTCTGACTAAACATGCACCTAAACCAAGGACTACTTTTAAATGATTGAATGGACCAGTAATCCTTTATAGAATTTTTTGCATTCATTCCCATGGCAATCAGGACTGCCAGAAACTGAAAAAAAGTATTATGGTCCAGTGGTGTCCATTTAGCAAAACTTGAATACCTGCGTACAGGAGTACTCAATTCCATTTTTTGCTGAGCATAATTGTTGATATTTTGAATCAGACTGTCAACAATTGTGTCAGTCAACAGGCTCAGAAAATACTTGGTGAAGCATTTTCTGGACGATCTAACTTACATCCTGAATTTATATTTTGGAAGCAAGCTAGATTTTCCTATGGTATCTCCATCTCTGGCTTCATGCCACCCATCAGCAGGCTTCCTAGCCACATCTGTCCTGTCAGCTTTGGCTGACAGAATAGTATCAGTTTCATCATCAGAATCACTGCCACTAAATTCCTCTGAGTCACTGATAGTGCTGGACTGGAGGCATTGACCAGCTAAACCTAAACAAGAGAGTCTTGGTTTCTTACCACTCGACTTACCACTACGATTATCATGACTATCACCACAAAAACTCTCGTCTGAATCTGAATAGTCCATTTCTGATTCACTAAATAACAATGTTTCGAACATAGATCTCGCTTGTTCTGCACTATATCGTGTTGGGTGAGATGTACTGCAAGAACTACCAGCAGTGGGTGTGGCCATTTTGTGATAGAAATTTCAGAAAAAAAAACCAATGAATATCAATGAATAATTTGTCAAGTTTCAAGCGTCCGAACACGATGTTCTAACCGGGAAGATCAACGAAAATAACTCTCACGACCGGAAATCAAGTATTGGCTGAAACAAAAACGAAATTCGGTGAAAACGAAACAAATATTCAGCTATATCCAAAATATCCGACATATCGGTGCTGTCCAAACGGATCACGCCGAGGACTCAGCGCTGGACCTGAAAGAGTTAAATTAACCCCATCACTACCAGTTTTCTAATTAAAAAAGACCCACTTGCTACTGGACCAAAAATAAGGCCAATAACATGTATTTTAAGATAGGTATATTGCTGGACCTACTGCACCTAGATGCTTTATTTATGGGAAAAAAAAATAAAGTGAAAAATGGTTTGGTTAAAGCTTTATGCAATAAGTGATGACACAAATTAGAACGACATTTCGGCTCAATAGGCCTTCAGCAGGAACAAACATACAACACACACACAGATACTTATTTAAAATAAACAAATAATACAGAAATAATTTCAAACTAGAATAAGAAATAAAAATAAAATGTATTCCCTGTTTACTGCACTGTGGCCAGAAGGAAAATGAACGTAAGTGCACACAGGGTATGAGTGCATGCACCCAGATGAAAATGTGTGCACACAGCATGCATCACCAGAAGTTCCCACACACAGGTCTGTGTGCATACACAAAGCACAAAGAACAGAGCAGAATAATACAGGGTACCAGAGAGGAGGAAAGATTGAGATGTTGTAGAGTGGGGTAAGAGATATAGGGGACAATTGAAATATTGCGGTGTGGTCTAGTAGAGGAGATATGTGAATAGCTTTATAAATGATAAAATGCATTATTTATATAAGTTTGTAGAAGCAAAATGAATGAGGAATTTAAAAATGTAATCATCATGTGAGTGTGATGATTTAGAAATAAGTAAATTTAAAAATGATTGATTGGGGGTTTGGAGTAGGATCTTGATGATTTTTGGTTCACTGATCCAGATACAAGCAGTCATCTGACCATTTTTAGTATAAGTGCTGTTGGGCATCTTGGGCCCTGTGTTTGTCTTATATTATATATCTCCAGATTATTCTATCAGTTGTCTTCTTTCTGCCATCATCCAATGTATCCTTCATGTTTTCAGAAACCACCTAGTATTGTCTTTACTTACTTAGGATTCTAGTTGCATGATTCTTGATTTCAAAATTGTTCACTTGAACTGAAACAATCTTCAGTGATTCTGCTACCATGTAGCACAAGTAACTGCACACTGGAGAAAGTGCTGGGTGGAGATTTTAGCACTGTGAGGTTGCCCACTGTGCAAAGATGATCTGCAATCTAAACTAAACTATTCTTTGAAGTATTATTTCATCTGTTTCATCATTTTCCCGTGTGTTACCGGGGCCTCGTTATGAGGGAATTAAAGAATAGTGACACTGTGACCTTCCAGGCATGTCGTAAAAGGCGACTAAGGAGGTTGATCAATGGCTTGACAAGCTGTCATTGTAAAAAGTATTGTTAATTGAAACAGTGCCATATATTTTAGAGCAGTGATCTCTGCAATATGTGCCATTTTGGCACGCAAGGTTTCTGTTTTTGAGATTGTGGTTCTGCCCTATGTGCCGTCTTCGGCTCGAAAGGACAATAGATAGATAGAAATTTAAAAAATGTGTTTTTTTTTATTTTTCATTGAAAAATTTCATTGAAAATCTTTGGAAGTTTTTGTCGGTCTATATGTTACTAAGTCTAAAAATAGTTACATCAAAAGAATAATATAACAAATACTAAACATATTTAGTAATTTATTATATTTATTTACTGTTCTATTTATTACATTGTTATTCCAATTAGTTCAATTTTATACAGTACAGTTCAAGCAGGGTACCAAATTCCACCTGATGCCATTATTTTGAGAAAATTCAGGTCAAGCCATCAAAATCACTACTTACTACTTTTTTCCAAATACAGCTGAAAGACACAAATACTAAAATCGATAGAAGGGAAATAATCAAGAAAAGTCTTGGCAATAACTATTGGTTACATCCCTTACTAAATGGACAAATTGTTCTAAAGAGATGATGTGTGTACTCGTCTCAGGTACACAGCTCAAATGTTTGATGGGCAATTGTACTCAGTGTTGGGAGGGAAGGGGTTTCCTCTTACTTTCAAATAATACCTACAAATCATACAACACTACATCAATGTTCACAAGGCATCCCCCTATAAACTGTAACTGTATCATTTGTTCTATGTTTATCTGTTCACACTAAGTCATTCTTCTTATTCTGTAGGGGATCACAACAACAGTAACAATTACCAAGGAAATCTTGTGACTGTCCAGGACATGGATAAAAAAAAAAACTCAATTTGAAATGGTACTAAACAAATTTATAATGAAATACTATCAAAGTTAGAAAATTAAGCGGCATAGGAGAAAAGAGGTGAGGACTTGCAACAGAACCTGGTATTGTTTATTCTGCCTGCCAGAATTAACATTCATATATTGACAAGCAGAATCAGCAATGATGGCAAAATACTATCCAGTGGCAGTTACAGAAAAACAACAGCTTTCTTAAAATCATCTGTATGATTACCATAAGCAAATCGTTTGGTCAACTATGATGAATCCAAATCCACCATCAAAGGTCAGTGTCATGAAAAATGGAAACAAGAATACCCAAAGTATAATGAGAGTGTTGGATATCTCTAACTATCAAGTAGGGATCAAGACACCATACATTGTTTAGGCACTGGTCACAATAGAATGAGAAACCACATGTTCACCAAACTCAAAATAGTAACTACCAGTCACTGCCACTGTACCTTGGATAACATGACAACAAAACATGTTCTCCAGGACTGCCCCCAGCACACAGGCCTGAGGAGGACAATGTGGCCCACACCCTCCTCCTGGAAGAGAAACTATATGGGCCACCCAAATCACTGAAACAGACAGCAGCCATGTTCATAAGAGAGTCTGGAATCCTAGTCTGAATGAGCTATGATCGACGAAGAAGAAAAATCATCGGTACATTAACACAAAGATGTATGCACAATAGGGTTGGAAGGGGCATACTGGATTGTCAACAGGTATGACATTATCTGTATAACAAGGTCCTAGGTTTGAATCTTGCCACATGCTGGTGGAATTTTTCTATGAATCCTGGTTTATATGTGATATTTTCTGCTCCAATATTCATGGTATATTTGTGATCTTTTCTGTCCCAATATTCATGGTATATTTGTAATCTTTTCTGCCCCAATATTCATGGTATATTTGTGATCTTTTCTGCCCCAATATTCAAGGTTTATTTATGATCTTTTCTGCCCCAATATTCATGGTATATTTATGATCTTTTCTGCTCCAATATTCATGGTTTATTTGTGATCTTTTCTGCCCCAATATTCAAGGTTTATTTGTGATCTTTTCTGCCCCAATATTCATGGTATATTTATGATCTTTTCTGCTCCAATATTCATGGTTTATTTGTGATCTTTTCTGCCCCAATATTCATGGTATATTTATGATCTTTTCTGTCCCAATATTCATGGTAAATTTATGATCTTTTCTGTCCCAATATTCATGGTTTATTTATGATCTTTTCTGCTCCAATATTCATGGTATATTTATGATCTTTTCTGTCCCAATATTCATGGTATATTTATGATCTTTTCTGCCCCAATATTCAAGGTTTATTTGTGATCTTTTCTGCCCCAATATTCATGGTATATTTATGATCTTTTCTGCTCCAATATTCATGGTTTATTTGTGATCTTTTTCTGTCCCAATATTCATGGTATATTTATGATCTTTTCTGCTCCAATATTCATGGTATATTTGTGATCTTTCCTGTCCCAATATTCATGGTATATTTATGATCTTTTCTGTCCCAATATTCAAGGTTTATTTGTGATCTTTTCTGCCCCAATATTCATGGTATATTTGTGATCTTTTTCTGTCCCAATATTCATGGTATATTTATGATCTTTTCTGCCCCAATATTCATGGTTTATTTGTGATCTTTTCTGTCCCAATATTCATGGTATATTTTTTATCTTTTCTGTCCCAATATTCAAGGTATATTTGTGATTTTTTCTGTCCCAATATTCAAGGTTTATTTGTGATCTTTTCTGCCCCAATATTCATGGTATATTTTTTATCTTTTCTGTCCCAATATTCAAGGTATATTTGTGATCTTTTCTGTCCCAATATTCAAGGTTTATTTGTGATCTTTTCTGCCCCAATATTCATGGTATATTTTTTATCTTTTCTGTCCCAATATTCAAGGTATATTTGTGATCTTTTCTGTCCCAATATTCAAGGTTTATTTGTGATCTTTTCTGTCCCAATATTCATGGTATATTTTTTATCTTTTCTGTCCCAATATTCATGGTATATTTATGATCTTTTCTGCCCCAATATTCAAGGTATATTTGTGATCTTTTCTGTCCCAATATTCATGGTATATTTGTGATCTTTTCTGTCCCAATATTCAAGGTATATTTGTGATCTTTTCTGTCCCAATATTCAAGGTTTATTTGTGATCTTTTCTGCCCCAATATTCATGGTTTATTTATGATTTTTCCTGCCCCAGTGTCCAGGTAGTGAGATTCCTTTTGCCCTTCCTCTTGATAGTGCTACTGAGTTTCATACATATGAACTGAAACAATCTTCAGTGTTTTTGCTTGCATTTTGACAGAAATATATATATTGTCCTTTTGAGCTGAAAACAAAAATCCTAGACTCTACATGCCCAACAATCTTTACTATTAAGCATCAGACTTTACATGGGTCACTGTATCACGCCATATGTTCTAGTTTTAGGTTCCTCAACCTTGGCAAGAGAGTTGATGCTTCTTGTTGGTTCTGGCCTCAATCTGCTTGTTAGTGTTTTTTTCTAGGTTGGCCTTTTTTTGTGTTTCCCATTTGAGGGCTTGCTCTGAGATTTTCTTGTTGTCTGTTATCATCACATGACCAACATAAGCCCACTAGTCTTGATTTCATTACTCACACATTTCAACAAAATACATGCAAACTGACAAATAATTTGGGATGTAAGTTTGTAGAACTAGACCAAATAATTACCTGCGATTTGATATGTCAGCTGAAATCCTCGGCCAGATGGTGGATTTTTCAAGTAATATATGACCCTTGCATTCTGTCCTTTGGAGTCAAAATCATGAGGCCTGAATTCACCACAGCTAGTTACTTCTTGTCCACTGTCACCCTGGGAAAGTTCACATGTTACATTTCATTTTCAAATAATTCTATCAAAATATGGATCATTTCTGCAGTCATGGAAGCAGATATTATATCTATCTATCTATTGACCTTTCGAGCCGTAACCGGCCCATAGGGCGTAGACCAAGATACACCTTCTCCTATATGGATTTTTTGTTCTAGCAGTTTTCTTTTAAAGATATTAAAGATATTATATGCAAATAGAAAAAAGTCAAGCTCAAGGTTTATTTAATTCATAGCAATGCTGTCATTGGGAAGAGGGATGCTGGGTCTCCACTTGGGCACATTTTTTGTGGGGGTAAACTTAATGATCCTGTGTGTTACTGGGGCCTCATTATGAGGAAAGTAGATAATAGTGACAAGAGGTAACTAAGGAGGTTGATCGATCGCTTGACAAGTTGTCATTGTTAAATGTATTGCTACTAAAACAGAGACATAGATTTTAGAAGTAGTGAATCTCTGCAATATGTGCCATTTTGGCATGCAAAGTTTCTGTTTTTGAGATTGTGGTTCTGCCCTATGTGCTGTCTTCAGCTCAAAAGGACAATAGGCAGGCAGGCAGGTAGGCAGACAGTCAGACAGACAGATAGATAGATAGAAATCGAAAGGACAATGGATAAATAAATTAATGCCCAATGTTCTTGAATGCTCATTTCTTCCAGCTAATCATTAGTTGCAGAAAGTGTTTCAAACTTGTGTGTGTTCAACATGTGAAGACAGCCACTACCATTAGCTAATTGCCAATACACCAATGTGATATATTGACTAATATATTTATATATATAATCACAAAATTAATTTGGAATATGTCAAAATCTGCACACACATGTTTAGAGCAACTGTCTTGTATGCTTCAAGTCCTCTAATGAACTCCCCAGACCTCAAAGCTCTGCCATTTCAGCAGACAGTGTCTTCCCTATAAAACAAACATAATTTCACATTCTGCCATCTAGGGCACTTATCTATTCCAATAACTTGAAGGCTTCTGTGACTGTGTCTTCTCAGATTGCTGTTCTCAGTTGTAATTTTTACATGACACACAAGAGTAAATGTCATCAAGGCTTACAGCTGCCATTGTCTGCTGCTTATAATATCTTAAATCTTATGAACTTTCATGATGATCTTTTGAAGTTAGGCATAACAAGAGATAATTGCACAAAGCAATATATTAGAATTGATTCAAGATTAGTGTGTAGAAATGAGAGGAATGACTATGGAAGCAATATATTAGAATTGATTCAAGATTAGTGAGTAGAAATGAGAGGAATGACTATAAAAGCAATATATTAGAATTGATTCAAGACTAGTGAATAGAAATGAGAGGAATGACTATAAAAGCAATATATTAGAATTGATTCAAGACTAGTGAGTAGAAATGAGAGGAATGACTATAAAAGCAATATATTAGAATTGATTCAAGACTAGTGAGTAGAAATGAGAGGAATGACTATAAAAGCAATATATTAGAATTGATTAAAGATTAGTGAGTAGAAATGAGAGGAATGACTTTGGAAGCAATATATTATAATTGATTCAAGACTAGTGAGTAGAAATGAGAGGAATGATTATAAAAGCAATATATTAGAATTGATTCAAGATTAGTGAGTAGAAATGAGAGGAATGACTAAGGAAGCAATATATTAGAATTGATTCAAGATTCATCATCATCATCATCATGTGTCATACTGGTTGGCGTAGGCGATCATGTCCCTCCACAATCTTCTATCTACAGTGCATCGTATCAGTTTAGTTGTTGACTGTTTTCCATGCCATGACACCAAGCTATCCAGTATTTTCTCTCTTTGTCGTCCGCGATCTCTCTTTCCTTTTATTTTGCCAGTTGTAACCAAGTATTACAACTTTCCTCTTCTCATGATGTGCCCGAAAAATGTTGATTGCTTCTTTATGATGTTTTTTAAGAGCTCCCTTTTTGTGTTGGCCTCTTTGAGAACTTCCTCATTGGTCTTTTTAGCTGTCCAGGGAACTTTCAACATTTTTCTGAGAAATCCCATCTCTGTGGCCTCTAATCATCTTTTCATTTGTTTGTCTACTGTCCATGATTCGCTTCCATAGGTCAGAATTGGTTCTATATAGCACATTTTTATTGACATAGATTTGTTGTATAAGATATTTTTCATTTTCTGAAATGCTATTTTGGCCAGAGCTATTCTGCTTTTTATTTCTGTGGTGCATCTCCCATCTGATGTTATTATTGTGCCCAAGTATTTGAAATGTTGCAATTGTTTCAGATTTGTCTCATTTATTTTTATGCTGCATGATGGTGATGATTGTTTCTTCGATATAACCATTACTTCTGTTTTTTTACTATTCAGACTGAGACCTTTCGTGTTGCTTTCTTTTACTATTATGTCTATCATTTCTTGTGGCTCATACTCTGTCTCTGCTATTAAGACTGTGTCATTCGCATATCGCAAATAATTTATGTTGTGACCGTTGACTTCAATTCCTTTTTTGTCTACTATTGATCTCATAATATATTCGCTGTAAAGTGAAAACAAATCCGTTGACAGAACACAGACCTGTCTGATTCCTTGTTTTATATAATGGAATTGTCCTGTTTGGTTGTTAATTCGTATAGCTGCTGTTTGTTGCCAGTACATGTTTTTTATGATTCGCAGATTCCTGCCATCAATGTTTAATTTCTCCAGCATATTGATTATTTGCACATGCTTTACTTTGTCAAATGCTTTCGTGTAGTCTATAAAGCACATATATAGATCTTTCTTTACCTCTATAGATCTTTCTATCATTGTTCTTAAGATGTATATTGCATTATTGGTGCTCTTTCCTTCCACAAATCCACATTGTTCCTCACTTATTTCTGGTTTTATTTTGTTCCTTACATGTCTCATGATTATTCTTAGTAATATTTTAGTAATATGGCTCATGAGACTAATAGTGCGATGGTCTTCACAATCAGTGGCTCCTGACTTCTTCGGTATGGCTACAAAGATAGATTTTAGTAGATCTTCGGGTATGTGAGTGACCACCTTATATATGTAATTGAGTAATTTTGTTATGACTTGTACTCCAAGCTCTCCTAATGCATTTATCTCTTCGATTGTTATATTGTCAGGACTGGAGCTTTGCCTCTTTTCATGTGTTGAATTGTGTCCTCCACTTCACTCTGCATTATTGGTGGTCCTGTGTCTTCATATGAATTGTTTAATTCTGGTCTTTCATCATCATAGAGTTGACTGATATATTCTGTCCATCTTTCCATTGTCTTCTCCTGTCCCATTATTATATTTCCTTCCTTTGATTTCACACATCCTGAAACTTTGACTTCTTTTCTTCCTGTTAATTCATTTAACAGATTGTGCATAAATTTTGAGTCTTTCTTTTGTTGTTTTTCCATTTCTTCACATTTCTGTTTTAACCATTCTTCCTTTGCTTCACTGCACTTGTTTTGGATCTCTTTGTGCAATATTTTGTATGTCGCTTCTTCTTTCTTATGTTTTCTTCTTTTGACCATTAGTTGTAATATTTCTTCTGTCATCCATTTTTTGTTGTTGATTCTTTTAGTCACTGGTATTACTTCTTTTGATGATTGTTGAATCGATTGTTTGAGCATTTCCCACTGTTCCTGGATGTCCTGTATTTTCTCAATAGCATTATATCTATTTTGTACTATCGTGCTGTACTTATCACTCATCTGTTTATCTACTCTTAGCATATCTAGTTCTAATTTTATATTTCTTGGTGATTTCTGTGCCTTCTGCAGTTTTATTCTTATCTTTCCAACTACTGGTACATGGTCACTATTGCAATCTGCTCCTGGCCTTTTTTTAACCGATGTTAGCCCATTCCTGAATCTTCTCTGTACCAGTATAAAATCAATTTGATTGTGTACTTTTTTGTCTGGGCTTTGCCATGTCCATAGTCGCCTAGGGTGTTGTTTGAACCTGGTGTTACCTATAATCATTTCATGTGTCTTTGCCCAATCTATCTATCTATCCCCTCTGTCATTCGTCTCTCTAAGGCCATGCCCCCTAGTCACATTTTGCACTTTAGCTGTTCCTACCTTTGCATTGAAATCCCCTAATATAATAGTTATTTCTTGGGATTTACATCGTTCCATGGTCGCCTCTAGCTCCTCGTAAAAAGTGTCAATGTTGTCTTCTTTGCTATTACTTGTTGTTTTGTATAAATTTGAATTATGTTGATATCCATTGGTCTGCCTCTCAATTTTACTAGCAGAATTCTGTCTGATACTGGCCAAAATCCTTTCACTGTTTTGCTTCTTTCTCTATCTAACATGATGCCCACTCCTCTTTCGTGTGTGGTTCCCCCAGAGAATATTACATTTCCACTGTCACATTGTAATAATCCTGCACCTGTCCATCTCATTTCACCTAGTCCCAAGATGTTCAATTTAATTCTCTTCATTTCTTGACTGATGTTTTCTAGTTTTCCAACCTGGAATGCTGATCTAATGTTCCAAGTTCCTATTGCTAGTGTCTTTTTATTTTTGATCTTGCATACAGTTGCTTGATGACGATTGGGTGTCACCTGTAGCACATGATGCTACCTACCAGACGAGGTGGCTGTGAAGTCCCTATTAACGTCGTTAGCTGTAAATATAAGGTTGTGATTTGTCATGATTAGTCCATGCAATTTAAGAAGGTAGTTTGCCATTCCTTTCCTTCTTGGCAGTGACTGTACTAGTCGGAGATCGCAGCCATTGTCTCTATACATGAGATCCTCTGCCTGCCATTGCGGTGTGGGGACCATAAACGGCACTACTTGTCGGCTGCTCCCACAACACCATCCACCACCTGATCCAATGGCTTCACATAACCCTGATAGGGGGGCTAAACGGGGGCTCCACCTTGCTCAGGGGTGTCCTGAAGATTAGCAGAGGAAAGGAGACATCTTACTCCTCCTTTGGTAGGGCAGAACTCTACCCCGCTAACCAAGATTAGTGAGTAGAAATGAGAGAAATGGCTATAAAAGCAATATATTAGAATTGATCCAAGACTAGTGAGTAGAAATGAGAGGAATGACTATAAAAGCAAGAATTGATTAAAGATTAGTGAGTAGAAATGAGAGGAATGACAGGAATGACTATAAAAGCAATATATTAGAATTGATCCAAGACTAGTGAGTAGAAATGAGAGGAATGACTATAAAAGCAATATATTAGAATTGATTCAAGACTAGTGAGTAGAAATGAGAGAAATGACTATAAAAGCAATATATTAGCATTGATCCAAGACTAGTGAGTAGAAATGAGAGGAATGGCTATAAAAGCAATATATTAGAATTGATTCAAGACTAGTGAGTAGAAATGAGAGGAATGACTATAAAAGCATTATATTAGAATTGATTCAAGACTAGTGAGTATAAATGAGAGGAATGACTATAAAAGCAATATATTAGATTAGACTATAATCTCATCATTAAGCACCATGCATGCTGATCATGTCTGTTCACACTTTCGATCTTGACAGTTATTTATCATTTTTCTGTAAAACCACACCTCTACAGCATCCAGTGATTTTCTTGTCTGTTGACCTATTGTCCATGATTCACATCTATATGTATGTGAATATTGGCTGGCTCTACATAATATTAAAAATTATTTTTCATATTTAATTGTCAAAAATAGACTGCACATTCTTCTTGTCTTCCTCATTTTTTGGAAAGCTGCTTGTGCCTGAGTATTGGACTCAAAGCTAGAGAAGAGAAATGAGAGGCATGACAAAGAAAGCAATAATTAGATTCAAAACTAGAGAGCAGAAATAACAGGCATGACAAAGGAAGTAATATATTAGAATTTTGATTCAAAACTAGAGAGTAGAAATGACAGGAATCACAAAAGAAGCCATATATTAAAATTTATTATAAACTATAGAGAGAGAAGAAATGACAGGAATGACAAAGGAAGTAATACATTAGAATTGATTATAAACTAGAGAGTAGAAATAACAGGAATTACAAAGGAAACAATATATTAAAATTTATTACAAACTATAGAGAGAGAAGAAATGATATATATTCATAAAGGAATATATATATTAGAATTGATTATAAACTAGAGAGTAGAAATGAGAGGCATCAGAATCAATAATCAGGGTGAGAAGGTGAGCATGGAGTCTGATGATAGTAAATAATGAGATAAGTATAAAGGGAGGTCAAAAAGTAATGCACACCAATTTTTTTCTCGGCTAATAATAAAGATAGGAATATGAAATTTTGCACACTTGGAATATGACATGTTCCAATTATGTGCACCAAATTGCACAGCATTTTGATAAATATTACGCAATCTATGAACCGTTAAAATGGAGCTTGTCAACAATGTCCGTTACAAACAGCGAATTGTCATAGAATTTCTGGTTGCAGAAAAAGAAACTGTGGCAAACATTCATAAACGACTGTGTGCAGTGTACAAATGTTCTGCAGTCGATAGGAGCACAGTTAGTCACTGGGTTCAGAGAATTAAAGCTGCAGAAAGTGTACGAGTGGAGCTGCATGATTTACCGCGTTCTGGACGTGTTGCCTCGGCTACCAGCACAGACATGTTAAACCGGGCTGATGCCATTATTCGTAAGGATAGGCGTATCACTAGTCAGCAATTGGCATTGCAGCTTACAGTCAGCAAGGGAAGTGCAATCGCAATTTTCAAAACTCTCGGATATTCAAAGATTTGCGCTCGATGGGTTCCTCGGTGCCTAACAAATGATCACAGAGTTCAAAGGAAAACATTCTGTTCTGAATTGTTGGAGCGTTTGGATGTTGAAGGAGAAATGTTTTTGTCAAAAATTGTTACCGGTGACGAAACGTGGGCACATTATTATGAGCCTGAAACAAAAATGCAGTCAATGGAATGGCATCATCCGCAGTCACCAAAAAGAAAAAAATTCAAAACATCTCCATCAGCCGGAAAGGTGATGATCACTGTCTTCTGGGACATTGATGGTGTGATTCTTGTTGATGTAATGACAAGAGGTGAGACAATCAACTCGACAGCTTACATCAATACACTGACAAAACTCAAAAATCTGTTCCACAGAGTTCGGCCTAATAAGCCATCTGCAGATTTGTTGCTTCAACATGACAATGCATGCCCTCACACAAGTCTGGTAACACGGGAAGCAATCAACAAATTTGGTTGGACTGTACTGCCCCATCCTCCTTACAGCCCTGATCTGGCTCCCTCAGATTTCCATCTGTTTGGACCACTCAAAAAATTCCTGTGTGGGACACACTTTGACAATAATGAGGGTGTGATCCGTGCAGTTAAAAAATGGCTACGCGAGCAGGACAAAACTTGGTACAAACGAGGCATTCATGACCTAGTTTCGCGTTGGCGTAAGGCAATACGCTTGGACGGAGATTATGTTGACATAATAGGTAGTGTCAAGGGGATGTTCAGCTACAATCTGTGAAAATTTCACACATTTTGCCTGAATAGTTTCCGAGAAAAAAATTGGTGTGCATTACTTTTTGACCTCCCTACGTACATTAAAGTACTTCCTAGATCTTATTGTTTCCTTGGGCACTTCTGGTCTCCACACCTCAGTTTTCTATAAACCCACAGATGCCCATTGTTATCTTCTCTATACTTCATCACATTCACCTTCTTGTCGTGATTCAATTCCGTTCTCACAGTTATTGCATCTCCGTCGCATCTG
The DNA here is from genome assembly GCA_032433765.1 of Megaustenia siamemsis. Classification (NCBI taxonomy): domain Eukaryota; kingdom Metazoa; phylum Mollusca; class Gastropoda; order Stylommatophora; family Ariophantidae; genus Megaustenia; species Megaustenia siamemsis. Next base: position 61,540,371 of record JAVIAB010000046.1, read on the forward strand.
CCAGAATGACCAAGATTTTCTCCAACAGGCTCACCTTATGTTAGGTTTCTTTAGCCGCTGGCTTTATCCAGATTCGATCGTCCAGTCTGCCTTCAAAGCGGGTCCTCCATACCTCTCATCCTGAGGCACTCACTCCTTCCAACTGTCCCCCCCCCCCTTTCTGAGAGAACTATACTTACCCTCACCTATCATCCTCATGACTTGGCTGCTGTGAAGGTACTCAACCGCTACCATTCCATTCTCCTGTCTGATCTCACCACTCATCTACTTTTTAGTGATCCTCCTATGATTGCCTTCAAACGCGACAGAATTTGGGTGATATTCTGGTTATGAGCCATCTCCCCCGCTCCGATCCTCAACACTTCGGTACAGCCCCTTGTGGTTGTGACTGTATCACCTGTGCCTATGTGCTCCCCACTGACTCTGTCTTATTCCCTAATGGATGGTTCCAGATCAAGCATGGCTTCACATGTGTCCCACATAACATCATTTATGCCATCATATGCCAACGATGCCACATGACGTATATTGGCAAATCTTGGAGACGATTAGCGGAAAGATTTTGTGAACATCTTCGAGATGTTCAACAGGAAATTGGTACTCCATGTCTTCCCATTTCAACTCCTCAGACCACAAGGGCAAAAACAACATCCGCATCACTGGTATTGTCCTTTGTCACTCTGGCGACCGCAGCCAGTTTGCTTTGGATAATCGCTTCATAGTCCAGTTTGGTTCGCTAACCCCGCGAGGCATGAATGTATCTCACTCGTACACATAGTTTCCCTCTAGTTGCTCCTTCCTTATTTCATAGCCTTCTCTGCTGCCCATGTTTGGGCACTTTAGTCTATCCACTATGCCATCCTATTCATAGTTCGCCTCCACTAGTCCCTACTGAGATACTTCGGTGGCCTCCTATACTCCTTTTTTCTGGGTTACTTACCCTTCATATGTTTTTATTGTACCCAACCCTCAGACATCTCACTCATTCTGCCTTTCGAGTACCTGTTATTCTTCTGCTCTATTCTTTCTCCTTTGTATATGCACACTGACCTCGGTGTGTACTCTTCTGGTTATGTAGGCATTATACGCACATTTCTACACATATATGATTGTCCCCATATGGGTTGCATATGCATATATGTGTTCATGTGTATGGATATTGGTATATATATGTATATACCTCTCTCGTGTGTGTGCGTGTGTGTGTATATATATATATATATATATACTTTCACATGGTCTTGACCAGCAGGATATTATTATAGCTACACCAATGCGACTCTCTCTCTCCCATTCTGACCACAGTCCATAACACAGGGAAGAATTTTTTCTTTTCTTATGCCAGTTTCAATTATTTTGTTTTGGATGCTTCATTACTAGTTAGCTATGTAGTATTAGTTTTATTTACTTACATATCTGTGTGTGCGTGTTGTTTGTTTGTTCCCGCCTAATGCCTATTGAGCCGAAACGTCGTTCAAATTTTTTTTTTTCGGTCGCCAGCTTTGACCTCTGACAAAGTCCCTAGAGACTAGAACTGAATTTTGCATGTTAATCACTTTGTCCCCAGCAGCCATGTGCACAGGGGTCCCTCGTGTCACAGGCAGGTAACTCCATCTTCGGAGCTACTCATATTTTTTCAGTTGATGAGTAATTGACGTTTCAAACCAGGCCTCGCTGCTGAGACCAGGGGTGGTTGCCGCAGATAGAAATCATAAATAAAAATCCCAACCAATGCAGCCGGGATTTGAATCCACAACCTCTCTGTCTCAAGGCCGGCGTCTTGCCTCAAGACCAACCAGTCCCCCGTTCAAATTTGTGTTGTCTATCAATCACGTAAAGCTTTTACCATACCATTTTTTCAATTTTTGTTTCAATTCTCCCCCAAGTACAACAAAGTAACAGCTCTTTATTAAAACATATATGGAAGACCAACCACCAGTGATCCTATCTTTTCTAAATATGAAAAATATTTAAATATGAAATATGAAAATGTGTTTCTGTCATATCAAGTGCTGACTCATTTCACAAATGTCAAAAAGTATTACCACCATATCAAGTACTGACTCATTTGACATTTACTAAAATTGTACCATCCTTAAGTTCGCCATACAATATTTGTTTGAACCAGACCAGTGCTGAGATATAAGGATGTTTGCAGGGCTTCCTTGAGGGAATTCTTTACCAGTGACAGAAACTGGGAAAATGTGACTGCAGATCGTAGCACATGGAGAGCAAAAATACAAAATGGCACAGCAACTATCGAGACAGTGCTGATATCAAATTCAGAAGACAAAAGGCACAAGACAAAAGAGACAAGGCCAGGTACCGCAAATAAACCTTGTTCGTTCTGTGGATAGATCTGTCTGTCGAAGATTGGCACAAATTCAGTCATGGGAGAAGCTGTTCATTAAAGCAGCACCCAGTATGAGACACTAATACTTTACCAAATTACTGACTTATCACGACTGCTCGCTACCAACCGTCTGTCAAGAAGCTAAAGGCTATACAAAATTGTACTCACCATTGGCTCATCCCTGAACGTTAGAGATTCACTCTCACAGTTGATGGAGCTTTGTAGCTGAAAATATGTGACTGTGATTCTAACATTTTGGGCTGGGTCCAGTGAATCAATGAACCAAGAACAATGGACTGGATCCACTGTAGAATTTGGATAGTTTGGTGAGGTAAGTGTTTGTGGAGTGTTTGTGGCATTGTAGGCTCCACCACAGCGACCTGACAGAAATATCAAGTTATTTTTTTTTATTGAGAAAAAAAATTATACAGACTTTACTAGAGAAAAAATAGTAAAAGTGAGTTTGTTAAAAAATAATTACAATGTTGGAAATTAGTGGGAATTTTAGAAATAAACTACATGGTAGTTTGAATAATCAAAATAAATTTTTAGAGTACAATAGTACAGACTAACAGAAAATGTTTTAATTCATTTCATTTCATTCAGCGCCGTCTCCGCATCGAAGGTTGGCTACCATGGAGCGCTATTTCACTCTGTCTCTTGCTTTGATGGTGCAGAATGTCATAAGCTGATTTTTCCATCTTTTGATGTTACTCATCCATTTTAGTCTTGGTCTGCCTCTATTGCCCTGTATTTTCCCTTCCAATATTACTTTTAATAGGCTGTTGTGTCTTTTAACATACCCCAAAAAATTCATTTGTCTAGTTTGAATTGTGATTAGTAGTTCTCTTTTCATTTTTAGTTGTTTTAAAAATTCATCATTTGTTTTCTTTTCTTTCCATTCAATTCTACCTATTCTTTTATATATCCACATTTCAAAGGCTTCCATTTTCTGTTCTGTTTTCTTGTCTAATGTCCATGTTTCTGCACCATGCAGATATTTTTTTTTAAACTTTTTGCTATTCTTAGTTTTAGCCCTGGTGTTATTTGTTTTGATGTTAATATACTTTTCATGGCATTAACATTACTTTTTGTCATTCCTATTCTTTTATTTATTTCAGTTTTACATTTTCCATCACTGGTTATAGTATGTCCAAGGTAGTTGTATCTCTGAACTGTCTCCAGGTCTATTCCTTCAACTTTGATATCCACTTGTAGGTTTTGAGTATTTTCTTTGTTCATGATCATAGTTTTAGTCTTATTGATATTCATAACTAATCCATATTTTTTGCTCGTCAGGTTTACTTCAGTAAGTAATTGTTGTACTTATAAGTAATTCACATGTGATGAGAAGTGATAATAACCAAATAGCAAAGCAATCCCTCATGTGGGAAACAACAGGTAAGAGGAAAAGAGGAAGACCCAAAGAGACACTGAGAAGAACATTGATGAGAGAGGCAAGAGCAGCAGGAATCAGCTCCCTCAATGAGATAGAGCTGCTTGCACAGAACAGAGACAAATGGCAGGATTTGATAAAATATCTTTAAAAGAATTGAAAACTGCTAGAACAAAAATTCAGATAAGAGAAGGAGTATCTTGGTCTACGCAATATGGGCCGGCTATGGCTCGAAAGGTCAATAAATAGATAGAATTGTTGTAGAGCTTTAGGATTTTCTGCTACTAATATCATATCTTAGGTTATTGATTATCTTTCCATTTATGTTTAATTAAGCCTGGCATCTCTGTGATATTTCTAAAGATTTGCTCAGTGTATAGATTGAACAAGCTTGGTGATAGGATGCATCCTTGTCTTGCTCCTCTTTTTATATCAATGGGTGTAGAGTTCTCTTTGTTATATTCTATTATTGCTATTTCTTCTTCTTCTACCTTTTTAGCTCCCAGTGGAGCATAGGTCTTCAACAAACACTTTCCAAGTCGTTCTGTTTTTTGCAATTCTTTTAAGATCATTCCATGTCTTCCCCATCATCTTCATCTCTGCTTCAATCTGTCTTCTCCAAGAATTCCTTGGTCTTCCTCTTTGTCTTTTCCCCTGGGGATTCCAAAAAAGGGCCTGTTGTGTAATACTCTCAGTTGGTTTCCGTAGTGTGTGTCCTATCCATCGCCATCGTCTTCGCTGTATTTCTTTATCCACTGGTATTTGACCAGTACATTTCCATAATTCCACGTTAGTGACTTTGTCCTGCCATTTCCATCCCTTTATTCTGCGCAAGCATCCATTAATGAAAGTCTGTACCTTCGTGATTGTCAATTTTGTTATTCTCCATGTTTCACAGCCATATAATAGAACCGACTTAACATTGGAGTTGAAAATTTGTATTTTTGTATTTAGCCTAATTTCTTTGGATTTCCATATGTTTCCCAGTGCAATGAAAGCTCCTCTTGCTTTTGATATCCTTATTTTGGTATCGTTTTCTGTTCCTCCCTCTTTATCTATATTACTGCCCAGATATATATAAGATTGTACGTCTAGTAGAGGTATTTCTCCTAGTTTTATTTGGTTATTGCCAACTGCATTAATTCTCATAATGTTGGTCTTATCTCTATTAATCTTTAGTCCTAGCTGTTGTGATCTCTCATCTAATATACTCATTTTATCTTGCATCTGTTGGTGGCTGTGTGATAGGAGAGCTATGTCATCAGCAAAGTCTAAATCATCAAGTTGTTTGGTCAGTGACCACTGGATCCCATTTCTGTTGTTTTGAGTTATTTTCATAATCCAATCTATGGCCAGTAGAAAGAGAAATGGAGACAGAAGGCATCCTTGCCTTACTCCTGTTCTTATTTCAAATGCTTCTGTAAGCTGTCCTTCATGCACCACACTACATTTTGTTCCTTCATACATTGTTTTTATCAGGTTAATAAACTTTATGGGGATTCCATAATGACTCAGCAACTTCCAAAGCATTCTTCTGTCTAAACTATCAAATGCCTTTTCGTAATCTATGAATCCAATATAAAGTGGGGATTTTAGTTCTAAACTTTGTTCAACTATTATACGTAGAGTAGTTATTTGATCAGCACATGATCTGTTCTTCCTAAAACCTGCTTGTTCATCTCTCAAGTGTTTCTCTATAGCCTCTTTTAGTCTCTCCAGAATGATTCTGCCTAATATTTTTCCTGGCACTGATAGTAGCATAATTCCCCTATAATTTGTGCACTCCTGTAAACTTCCTTTCTTTGGTAGTTTGATCATATAACCTTCTCTCCAGTCTTTAGGTATTTCTTCCCTCTCCCAAATTTTATCCAATAGATTATGTAACATCTTGGTAGAGGTGATAATATCTGCTTTGATGGCTTCCGAAGGAATTTCATCTGGTCCTGTGGCTTTACCATCTTTTAATAGTTTGATGGCTTTCATTATTTCTTCTTTGCTTGGTTTTCCGCAGTTAACGTGTAATTCTTCTTCTGCTGGTAGTATATCTGGAGGATTATTTGGGAGATGATTTTATCATCAGGACACCAGGAACCAGGAGCACAACATAGCGAAGGGGTAGCTATAATGCTATCAAAGAATGCACAGAAGACACTAATAGAATGGGAGGCAGTGGGACCAAGACTGGTGAGAGCAACATTTAGAACAACCAAAAACAAAATAAAATTACACATTATACAATGCTATGCACCAACCAACGATAAAGATGACTCAGTTAAAGATGATTTTTATAAACAGCTACAATGCCAGATGGATGCAAGACGAGCCAAGGATATTATAATCTTGATGGGAGACCTAAATGCTAAGGTAGGATCAGACAACAGAGGCTTCGAAGAGATTATGGGAAAACATGGACTTGGAGATATAAACGAGAATGGAGAGATATTTGTGAATTTCTGCGCCCTTAATCAAATGAGCCTAGGAGGAACAATATTCCAACATAAAAGAATACACAAAGCTACATGGATGTCACCAGATCATAGAACGGAAAACCAAATTGATCACATATGTATTAATAATAAGTTTAAGTCATCCTTACAGGATGTAAAAGTATATAGAGGGGCAGATATAGCTTCTGATCATCATCTTCTGTTAGCCAAACTTAAAATTAAATTAAAAAGGTATACTACAACGAATAAGGGCAGAAAGTATTTCAATGTAGGGTTTCTTAAAGAACAAGGAATTAAAGATAAATTCGCAGTCACAATATCAAACAAATACCAAGTCCTCCAACAACTAGAAAATACAATAAATATAGAAGATCATTGGAAACAGGTAAAAAATATATGGAAAGAGACATGCGAAGAAACACTGGGGAAAAGAGAACGCCAGAATAAGGCATGGATGACAGCAGAGACCCTGGATAAAATTAAAGAAAGAAAGAACAAGAAAGCAGACATAAATAAAAGCAAAACAAGAAGTAATAAAGCCAAGACACAGGAAGCTTACACAGAGGTGAACAAAGAAGTGAGAAGATGCATTAAAAGGGATAAGAGGAAATATATAGATGAATTAGCTAAAGAGGCAGAAGAAGCAGCAAATAAAGGGAATATGAAAGAACTGTACAACAGCACAAAGAAATTAGGTGGAAAATACAAACAGATCAACACCTTTATCAAAGATAAGAAAGGAAATCTGCTTAGTAATATAAGGGAACAAATGGAGAGATGGAAGGAGCACTTTGAAGAACTTTTGAACAGACCCGGCTCAAATAATCCTCCAGATATACTACCAGCAGAAGAAGAATTACACGTTAACTGCGGAAAACCAAGTTATTGCTATTTGCTCCCAGTATAAATTACATATTAGTTGTATGTCTGCGTCATCTAGATTTATATCCTTTAGGCAGTCTATAAGTTGATTATGGTGTATTCTATCGAGAGCTTTGTGTAGTCTATGAAGCAGGCACATATTGGTTTGTTTACTTCTATGTACTTTTTAATCAATGTTCTCATGCTGAATATGGCTTCTTTTTACCAACTGTTTTTCCTGAATCCAAATTGCTGCTCCTCTAATTCAGTATTAATTTTATTCTGAATTTTTCCCTGAATAACTTTTAGAAAGATTTTTGTTACCTGGCTCATTATGCTTATTGTTCTAAAATCACTGCATTCAACTGTACCATTCTTTTTAGGCAATGCAATGAAAGTTGATGTTTTTAGTTCATTTGGTATGTATCCTGTATGGTATATGTCGTTGCATATGTTTGTGATCACTTTAGCGCCAAAATCTACTAGTATGTTTATCATCTCTATCTGTATATTGTCAGGTCCTGCTGCTTTTCCCTTTTTCATTGTTTTTATAGCTTTTTCCACCTCAGATTTTAAGAATTTATAGCTTGAAGTACATTTTATAAATGTTTTTTTTTCTTTTTCGTCGTGAAATAATTCTGTTATATATTCCTGCCATCTATCAATTATATCTTTGCTGTTAGTGTTCTTCCTTCTTTGTTAGAACAACAGTGCACCTTGCCATGAGTCCTCTCTATCAGGTGTCACACAGTGGTAACAGTGCACCTTGCCATGAGTCCTCTCTATCAGATGTCACGCAGTGGTAACAGTGTACTTTGCCATGAGTCCTCTCTATCAGATGTCACACAGTGCTAACAGTGTACCTTGCCATGAGTCCTCGCTATCAGATGCCACACAGTGCTAACAATGTAACTTGCTATGAGTCCTCTCTATCAGATGCCACAAAATACTAACAATGTACCTTGCCATGAGTCCTCTCTATCATCATCATCATCATTGAGTGCCGTCTCCGCAACGAAGGTTGGCTACCATGGAGCGCCATTCTGCTCTATCTCTTGCTTTGATGGTGCAGGTTGTCATCGGTTGATTTGTCCATCTTTTGATGTTACTCGTCCATGTTAATCTTGGTCTGCCTCTGCCTCTTTTACCTTGTATTTTCCCCTCCAGGATTACTTTCAGTAGGCTGTTGTGTCTTTTAACATGGCCTAAGAATCGCATTTGTCTTGTTCTAATTGTGTTCAGAAGTTCTCTTTTCATTTTAAGTTGTTTTAAGACTTCGTCGTTTGTTTTCTTTTCCTTCCATCCAATTCTACCTATTCTTCTATATATCCACATTTCAAAGGCTTCAATTCTCTGTTCTGTTTTCTTGTCTAATGTCCATGTTTCAGCACCATATAGGAATATTGAGAAGATGTAACATTTTGCTATTCTTAGTTTTAGCTCTGGTGTTATTTGTTTTGATGTTAGTATGTCCTTCATGACATTAACATTACTTTTTGCCATTCCTATTCTTTTGTTTATTTCAGTTGTACATTTTCCATCACTGGTTATAGTATGTCCAAGGTAGTTATAGTTCTGAACTGTCTCAAGGTCTATTCCTTCAATTTTGATATCCACTTGTGGGTTTTGAGTATTTTCTTTGTTTATGATCATAGTTTTAGTCTTTTTGATATTCATATCTAGTCCATATTTTTTGCTTGTCGTGTTTATTTCATTAAGTAATTGTTGTAGGTCTTTAGGATTTTCTGCTAGTAGTACAGTATCGTCAGCATATCTTAGGTTATTGATTATCTTTCCATTAATTTGTAGGCCTGGCATCTCTATGATGTTTTTAAAGATTTGCTCAGTGTATAGATTGAACAAGCTTGGTGATAGGATGCATCCTTGTCTTACTCCTCTTTTTATATCAATGGGTGTAGAGAACTCTTTGTTATATTTTATTATTGCTGTTTGCTCCCAGTATAGATTGCATATTAGTTGTATATCCATGTCATCTAGATGTATCTCTTTTAGGCATTCTATAAGTTGTTTGTGGTGTACTCTATCAAAAGCTTTGGTGTAGTCTATGAAGCAGGCATATATTGGTTTGTTTACTTCTGTGTATTTTTCGATTAATGTTCTCATGCAGAATATGGCTTCTTTTGTCCCGCTATTTTTCCTAAATCCAAATTGCTGCTCATCTAATTCAGTATTGATTTTATTCTGAATCCTTCCTTGTATAACTTTTAGCAAGATTTTTGTAACATGGCTCATTAGGCTTATTGTTCTAAAGTCACTGCATTCAACTGCACCATTCTTTTTAGGCAATGCAATGAAAGTTGATGTTTTTAGTTCATTTGGTATGTATCCTGTGTGGTATATGTCGTTGCATATGTCTGTAATCACTTCAATGCCAAAATCTTCAAGTGCCTGTATCATCTCTATCTGTATGCTTTCAGGTCCTGCTGCTTTTCCCCTGTTCATTGTTTTTATAGCTTTTTCCACCTCAGATTTTAAGATTTTATAGCCTGATGTACATTTTATAACTGGTTTCTTGTCCCTTTAATCATGAAATAGTTCTGTTATATATTCCTGCCATCTGTCTATGATATCCTTATTGTCTGTTAGCATTTTTCCTTTTTTGTCTGCAATGCATCCACCTTCTGTGGCTTTTTTATTTTTATTAGTCATTCTCTTTATTTCTGTGTGCATTCCTCTTAGGTCTTGTTTGCTTTCCATAGTTTCTATTTCTATACATTTTTGGCTGAGCCAGTCTTCTTTTGCCTTTTTGCACATTTTGCGTATCTCATTATCTATTTTATTGTATTGGGCAGTGTTCTTCGCTTGTCTCCTTTCTTCCATTTTTTCTAAGATGGTGTTAGTTATCCATTTTTGTTTTTTGTTCTTTTCTCTTTTGGGTAAGGTGTCGCAGGCTTTTTGTATGCTTTTCTTTATGCATTGCCATTTGGTTGTTACTTTTTCATCAGGATTTTCTCTTCTGTATTGTTCAATTCCTTCTTCTAGCAGCTTCTGGTATGTGTTCTTTACTTGTATTGTATAGGTATCTTTAATATCTTTTTGATTTAAAGTTGTTATATCGAGTGGATTTGTTGATGAATTAGATTTTTGTTTGTTTCTCTTTAGTTTGATTTTCATTTTAATCATTACAGGATTGTGATCAGAATTAATATCTGCTCCTGGGTAGGTTTTGGCTTTCTTTATGCTGTTACGGAACCTTTCTTTTATCATTATGTAATCTATTTGATTTCTCTTCCTATCTCCAGGGCTTTTCCATGTGTATAGTTTCCTTTTCTCTTGCTCAAAGTAGGTGTTACATATTATCAGCCTGTTTTCTTCACAGAATTGTATTAATCTTTCTCCTCTGTCATTTCTTTTTCCTAAACCATAATTTCCTATAATTGTCTTATATCTACCTTTTCCTACTTTAGCGTTCATGTCACCCATTACAATCAAGATGTCTGAAGATTTCACTTGCTTCATAACTTTATTTAGGTCTTCATAGTATGCCTCTATTTGTTCATCTGTGTAGTCTTGAGTAGGTGCATATGTCTGTATTATTGCTATGTCGAATGGTTTTGCTTTCAACTTGAGTAGTATAATCCTATCACTGTATGTCCAGTGGGTACTTATATATTTTTGTAGCTCTCTTTTTATCAGTATTCCTACCCCCCTTTGATGTTCTGTTGTGTTTCCTGAGTATATAAATGTATATTTTTCGTCTTCAATGTACCCACATTCTTTCCATCTAGTCTCTGATATGCCTAAAATATCTATATTTATTCGTTCTGCTTCTTGAATCAGATTTTCCAATTTCCCTTGTTGATATAGAGTCCTAACATTCCAAGTACTTATTTTAAGATCTTTCCTCCGACATAAGTTCGAATTTCTCCGACTCTCCATGGCTTCCTCTGGACTAGTACGTGATGAGGCTCCAATCTCTTTCACGGTGGTCAGCCATGTTCGTCTTTCGTGTTCTGAACATGCCTCTTGTGTACCACACACTTTGCTGTTTTCGCTTTCTGGGCCGTTGATCATTCTTGATTCCTCCACCTCCATCCACCGTCACAGACTTTTCACATAAGGGTTGAACATACCCGGTTTGCCGGCGACATTTTGTCGAACCATGTGCTTGCCTATCGAACCGCGAACACACGACACAAAGAAGAATAAATCATATTCCACTTAAATATCAGCAATCACAGTCCATCCCCACGTCAGAAGTAAAACATACACCAAACGGGAGAATAGCAACACATAATTTCACAACTAGACTGTCGCGTAAATCATTTAAACATATCAGCAATTGCCGAATTATAAAAATCGACTACACGAAGCCGTCATGACACCGGAAAATCTCTATCAGATGCCACAAAATACTAACAATGTACCTTGCCATGAGTCCTCTCTATCAGATGTCACACAGTGCTAACAATGTACCTTGCCATGAGTCCTCTCTATCAGATGTCACACAGTGCTAACAATGTACCTTGCCATGAGTCCTCTCTATCAGATGTCACACAGTGCTAACAATGTACCTTGCCATGAGTCCTCTCTATCAGATGTCACACAGTACACCTTGCCATGAGTCCTCTATATCAGATGTCACACAATGCACCTTGCCATGAGTCCGCTCTATCAGATGTCACACAGTGCTAACAGTGTACCTTGCCATAAGTCCTCTCTATCAGATGTCACACAGTGCACCTTGCCATGAGTCCTCTCTATCAGATGTCACACAATGCACCTTGCCATGAGTCCGCTCTATCAGATGTCAGAAAATGCTAACAGTGTACCTTGCCATGAGTCCTCTCTATCAGATGTCACACAGTGCACCTTGCCACGAGTCCCCTCTATCAGATGTCACACAGTGCTAACACTGTACCTTGCCATGAGTCCCTCTATCAGATGTCACACAGTGCTAACACTGTACCTTGCCATGAGTCCCCTCTATCAGATGTCACACAGTGCTAACACTGTACCTTGCCATGAGTCCTCTCTATCAAATGTCACACAATGCTAACAGTGTACATTACCATGAGTACTCTCTATCAGATGTCACACAGTGCTAACAGTGCACTTTGCCATGAGTCCCCTCTATCATGATGTCACACAGTGCTAACAATGTACCTTGCCATGTGTCCCCTCTATCAGATGTCACACAGTGCTAACAGTGTACCTTGCCATGTGTCCCCTTTATCAGATGTCACACAGTGCTAAAAGTGTATCTTGCCATGAGTTTCCTCTATCAGATGTCACACAGTGCTAACAGTGTACCTTGCCACGAGTCCTCTCTATCAGATGTCACACAGTGCTGACAGTGTACCTTGCCACGAGTCCTCTCTATCAGATGTCACACAGTGCTAACAGTGTACCTTGCCACGAGTCCTCTCTATCAGATGTCACACAGTGCTAACAGTGTACCTTGCCACGAGTCCTCTCTATCAGATGTCACACAGTGCTAACACTGTACCTTGCCATGAGTCCCCTCTATCAGATGTCACACAGTGCTAACAGTGTACCTTGCCACGAGTCCTCTCTGTCAGATGTCGCACAGTGCTAACAGTATACCTTGCCATAAGTCCTCTCTATCAGATGTCACACAGTGCTAACAATGTACCTTGCCATGAGTCCTCTCTATCAGATGTCACACAGTGCTAACAGTATACCTTGCCATAAGTCCTCTCTATCAGGTGTCACACAGTGCTAACAATGTAACTTGCTATGAGTTCCCCATATCAGATATCAAACAGTGGTAATGTAACAGTGAGTGTAAGGGTGTAGGGAGGAGGAGATAATCATGGTGTGCAAGGGAAAGCCAGATACACAAAGTGGTGTACGAATTCAGGGTTTCGCATGAAGTTTGAAGTGAGCAAGTCACGGACAATAGTTATATGTTCAGAGTGACAAGTAAATAGAGCTGAGACACGGGGAGTGAGTAGACTAGAAGAGTGAAGTGATTTCATTGGCTGGGAGGAATGACAGGGAGATTTCCATTGGTTGAGACTTGAGATACTTAAGAGCCTGCGCAGGGAGAAAATGACAAGAGATCACATGTAAGCTAAGGAGATCGGTAGGTTGGTCCGTGCCATAAGGGCATGGATCCATTTTTTGTAGTAACAGGGCAAACGCTCTTTTTTAGCTAGTAGTGTTAGGATGACAGGACAATTCAAATATATAAAAAAAGGAGTCAGACAAGGCTGTGTTGTGACACCGGTTTTGTTTTCACTTTACAGTGGGCATATTATGCGATCAATAGTAGACAAAAAAAGGAATTGAAGTCAACAGTCACAACATAAATAATTTGCGATATGCGGGTGACACAGTCTTAATAGCAGAGACAGATAATGAATTGCAAGAAATGAAAGACATAATAGTAAAAGAAAGCAATAAAAAAGGTCTCAGTCTGAATAGTAAGAAAACAGAAGTAATGGTCACATAAACCATAGATAGATAAACCAAACATAGTGAGCACACCATGCTGATTTCAGTTGCATACGCTTAACCGCATAGTGCTCCACTCTCAATTTTATTCATGCAGTTCGTACAGAAGAGGGAATGAGTGATTAGTGTCAAAATGAAACAGGAGTCAAAGAAGGATGTACACTATCACCATTGTTATTTGAAATTACCATTGATTATATAATGAGTAACACCAGTGTGCTGTCAGGCCCAAAAGAGAAGTAAAGAATTCTAGCGCAGTTCCCTACCAGGCATGTTTATAAAAGGTGACAATGGAGGGCTGGACATGGGACTGGCTATCCAACTTTAAAGAAATAAGTCACAAAAGCTTCACATACATGGACAAGTCAAAGAAAAGAAAAAATTGTAAATCCGCCATCCAGGAAAGATAAGGACTCTATATCTAAGAGATGCATGATACAATACAGAAAAAATCAACAAAGAGTCCTGGTCATCAACTCACCTTTTGTCTACCAGGAAGTTCTCCAGAATTGGCACATAGAATGTACATACTCTAAATGAACAAGGAAAAGCTGCACAATTAGCAGCAGAAAAGCAAACTTTAAAAGAATTATTCTAGGAATGTGCGAAACAAGATGGTTAGTAACAGAAAGAATAAAACTAAACACAGGAGCAATGATTGTATCATCAAGACAACAGGAACCTGAAGTAAAACATAGTGAAGGGGTAGCTATAATGTTACCAAGTGAAACACAGAAAACAGTGATAGAATGGGAAGCAGTAGGGCCAAGACTAATAAGAGCAACATTTAAAACAAAACAAAAATAAACAAAATAAACAAAAATACACATTATCCAATGCTATGCACAACCAATGATAAAGATGATTTAATTAAAGATGAATTCTATAAACAGTTGCAATGTCAGATGGACAGAAGATGAGCCAAAGATATTATAATCTTGATAGGAGATCTTAACACAAAAGTAGGATCAAACAACAGAGGCTTTGAAGAGATCATGGGAAAACATGGACATGGAGAAATGAATGAGAATGGAGAGATATTCGTGAACTTCTGTCCTCTTAATCAAATGTGTCAGGGAGGAACAATATTCCAACATAAAAGAATACATAAAGCTACATGGATGTCACCAGATCATAGAACAGAGAATCAAATTGACCACACATATATTAATAAAAAGTTTAAGTCAGCCTTACATGATGTAAAACTATATAGAGGAGTAGATCATCATCTTCTGCTAGTCAAATTTAAACTTAAACTGAAAAGATATACTACAACACATAAGGGTAGACAGTGTTTCAGTGTAGGATTTCTTAAACAGCAAGAAATTATAGATAAATTTGCAGTCACAATATAAAAAAAATATCAAGTCCTCCAACAACTAGAAAATACAATAAATATAGAAGATCATTGGACACAGGTAAAGATTATAAGGACGTAGACGCGTGAAGAAACCCTGGGGAAAAGAGAACACTAGAATAAGGTATGGATGACAGCAGAGACCCTGGAGAAAATTAAAGAAAGGAAGAATAAGAAAGCAGACATATAAGCAAAACGAGAAGTACTACAGCCAAGACACAGGAAACTTACATAGAGGTGAACAAAGAAGTGAGAAGATGCTTGAAAAGGGATAAGAGGAAATATATAGATGGACTAAGAGGCAGAGGAAGCAGCAAATAAAGGAAATATGAAAGAACCATACAGCAGCACAAAGAGATTAAGCGGAACATACAAACAGATCAATGCCTTTATTAAAGATAAAGGAAATCTGCTTAATAATATAAGGGAACAAATGAAAAGATGGAAAGAAAACTTTGAGTTACTCTTGAACAGACCCGGCCCAAATAACCCTCCAGATAAATACTAACAGCAGAAGAAGAGTTACACATTAAGCCAACTGAGAGTATTACACAACAGGCCCTTTTTTTAAATCACCAAGGAAAAAGACAAAGAGGTAGACCAAAATATTCTTGGAGAAGACAGATGGAAGCCAAGATGAAGATGATGGGGAAGACATGGAATGATCTTAAAAGAATGGCAAGAAATAGAATGGCTTGGAAAGTGTTGAAGACCTATGCTCCACAGGAAACTGAAAGGTAGAAGAAAGAAGTGCCAGAAAAAATACAAAGCAAAATGATTCTGGAGAGACTAAAGAGGCCATAGAGAAACATTTGAGAGATGAAATAGCAGGTTTTAGGAAGAACAGATCATGTGCTGATCAAATAACTACCTTACTTATAATAGTAGAACATAGCTTAACACTACAGGCTAAACTCTATATTGGATTCATAGATTATGAAAAAGCACTTGATAATTTAGTCAGAGGAATGCTTTGGAAGTTACTGAGTCATTAAGGAATCCCCATAAAGTTTATTAATTTGATAAGAACAATGTATAAAGGAATGAAATGTAGTGTTGTGTACAAAGGTCAGCTTACAGAATCATTTGAAATAAGAACAGGAGTAAGGCGGAGATGACTTCTGTAATAGTGTATAGACTAGGATAGAATAGGTTACATAATGAGAGATAGATATATAGCTTGGGTCAGATAACTTAGTAGCCTCTATCTTATCTTATCTTATCTTATCTTATCTATCTTATCTTATCCTGCCCATCCATCCATCCATCTATTGACCTTTCGAGCTGTGGCCAGTACATAGAGCATAAACTCAGATACTATAACTCTTTTTATCTAAATTTCTTTCTTGCAGTCTTAATCCTTGCAAAAAACATTTATCAAATCTCGCCACCTGTCTGTGTTCTGTGCAAGCAACTCTATATCACTGAGGCAGCCGATTCCTGCTCCTCTTGCCTCTCTGATCAATGTTCTTCTCAGTGTCTCCCTGGGTCAGCCTCTTTTCCTTTTACCTGTAATTTCCCACATAAGGGCTTGCTTTGTTATTCAGTTATTATCTCTCCTCATCACATGTCCAACATATGATCATCATCTTTTCTTGATCACTGAAGATATTAGTGATTGACGATTTCTCTAATTTCCTCGTTTGTTTTGAATTCGTTCCACGCTATACCAAGTATTTTCCATAGACATTTATTTTCGAAAGTGTACAATTATTGAGCGTTATTAAGTGTACAAAAATTGAACAGAGAATTGAAGCCTTTGAAATGTGGATATATAGAAGAATAGGTAGAATTGGATGGAAGGAAAAGAAAACAAACGACGAAGTCTTAAAACAACTTAAAATGAAAAGAGAACTTCTGAACACAATTAGAACAAGACAAATGCGATTCTTAGGCCATGTTAAAAGACACAACAGCCTACTGAAAGTGATCCTGGAGGGGAAAATACAAGGTAAAAGAGGCAGAGGCAGACCAAGATTAACATGGACGAGTAACATCAAAAGATGGACAAATCAACCGATGACAACCTGCACCATCAAAGCAAGAGATAGAGCAGAATGGAGCTCCATGGTAGCCAACCTTCGTTGCGGAGATGGCACTCAATGATGATGATGATGTACAATTATGTTTCTATGTGTCTTATTGTTTTCCAGCCTTCACACGCATATGTAAGGGTTGATAGTACATTTGATTTGAATAGTCTAAGTTTTGTGTTTGTGCTGATGAGTTTTGATTTCCACAACTTTTCAAGGCTTCTGAAAGACATTGCTGCTTTAGCTATTCTGATTCTAATTTCTTTACTTGTATCCCCTTCTCGATCAATGTGACTTCCAAGATAGATAAAGTGATCGATCTCTTTTACTGGTTTGTTTTCCATGTATATTCTGTCATCTGTTGGAATTATCTTTTCATGACTTTAGTCTTTTCATGATTGACCTGAAGCCCAATTTTGCTAGCTATTGATGATAGTTCATTTATGTTTTCCTGCATCATTTTTATCTGACTGCTGATGAGGACTTTGTCATCAGCAAAGTCGAGGTCCTTCAAATGGTCTCCTTGTATCCATTTGATGCTTTTGTTACCAGTGCAGCATTTCTTCGTTATGAAGTCCATAACAACTAGAAATAACAAGAACGATAAAATACACCCTTGTTTAACCCCAGTTTCTACAGAAAAACATTCACTCATTCCCTCCTCCGTACAAACTGCACATGTGTAGCCATCATACATGTCTTTGATAATATTTATGATTTTCTGAACTACCTTGATTATATTTTCTACAGCTGGCTAAACATGTTCCTTTTCTGAGCTACCTTGTTTATGTTTCCTCATACCAGGCTAAACATATTCCTATTTAATTTTATTAGTTGCCTTATCCTATTCATAATAATTATGACTTGACGCTGCTTAGAGACCTAGAGTTGTATCTTAATGGTGGTAAACATAGACACGATCTGGAAACTATCACAAGAACTACTATTCAGATGATAACAGACAAATTATAGAACATGACTGGTAGTATTCTCAGACAAGATCTAAAGCCATCACAAGAACCACAACTCAGATGGTAAAAGACAGATTATAGAACATGATTGGTTGTATTCTCAGACAAGATCTAAAGCCATCACAAGAACCACAACTCAGATGGTAAAAGACAGGTTATAGAACATGACTGGTTGTATTCTCAGACAAGATCTAAAGCCAGCACAAGAACCACCTTCCAGTGAAGTCCAGAGGGAAAGCAACCAAAGACAAGCTGCTGGAGTGTGGCAGTGGCTGCAGAATATTTAACTCTTACTGTACTGACACAAAATCCTCATTTTTACACAGCATTTTTTAAGAAAAAATAATTAGGACATGACTGCATATCTTAATATCATAATTTTTTAACCTCAAACATTACTATGATGTATTTTATATTAAAATTTTGTAGAATTTAATTAATTTTTTATAAAACATATTTACAAATATATTTTTTCAAGAAAAGTGCTAAAAGTAAATGGAAAAATTCAATAAAGGAAAAAAATTATATTGATAGAACATAAAGACAAAAACTGCAGTTGAAATAATATTTATAAATTTATGTGCATCAGTAACAATGTAAATGTTGTTTATTATAAAATATATTCATTTTTACACAGAGTTGTAGAGTTTGAATTGTTTATGCTTTAAATTTAAAATGATGTTATTTTTTAAAATTGTTATGATCTGTGTCAATTTCAGCAAGAAAAAAATGTAAAAAATAAGAAAGTTCTCACCATAATGTCACACAGTATCTCTTAAAATCAAAATATTACACTGACATATCATATGTACAAATATGTAGAATTAAACATAATTATCTCTTATAAAAAAGAATTTACAATATTATTTTTTGTCAGATAAGTTAAGTAACAATGTTCATGATTGATCTGCTATTTCTCGAGCTAGAAGAAGAAATGGGCAACATCCCTTATCTCAGATGCCAATATATATTCCAATAATCAATATTAGTAGTAGCCTCCTTCAGTCATAGTTGACTATGGATTTTTCAGTGGCCCTAGAAATGTTATTTTTTCTTTTCTTTCCTTTCGCCATGTATTCTCTTTCTCTATGAATCTGTCTGCTTCTTGTTTGAGGTGAACCTTTAGAGTGTGTTTCCCAAGATTGCAGTCAGCAGCTATGTCTTCCCAGGCTACAGGGTTTATGTTCAGAGTCTTAATGTCATGTTTACACATGTCTACAAATCAAAGTTTTGGTTGCCCCCTAGTTCTTTTACTATCTGCCAGTTGTCTGTACAGTGTAATTTTTTTATTATGGCCATCTTTCATACGGTGCACATGGCCAAGCCAGCATAACCTATGTTGTTTGAGCAGCGTGTAGATATTCAGGAGGCCTGTGCAAGTCATGACCTCAACATTTATCACTTTATCCTTCCAGGTGATACCAAGAATACGGCACAGACAACACATATGGAATGCATTTAGCCTTCTCTCCTGCTTTACATAGGGTGTCCAAGATTCACTGCCATACAGGAGGATACTAATTATGCAGGGATTGTACACTGCTGCCTTTGTTTTAATTGTCAGTTTGCTGTTTTGCCAAACACGCCTAAAGAGACGGGCAAAGGTGGTAGCAGCTTTACCAATGTGGGTGTCAATTTCAGTATCTAGAGATAGTCTGTTGCTGATGATGGACCCCAGGTAGTTAAACTGTCGCACAACATAGTTTGTAGTAGTTGATAGAGATTGCAGGGTGTTGCTTCGACGTCCTGACCGAGTATGTTAGTTTTCTGCAAATTTATTGTTAGACTGAAGTCTCTGCAGGTATGCGAAAAGCGATTTACCATGTTCTGGAGTTCTTCCTGACTTTGCATGACAAGTGCAGTTTCATCAGCAAATAATAGGTCTCTAATAGAGATATGTCTGACCTTAGATCTTGCCTTTAGTCTTGCGAAATTGAACAACTGACCACCATATCTAGTATGCAGACAGACTCCTTCATTCACATTTGAGAATGCATGTTTTAATAGAACAGTGAAGAAGATTCCAAATAGATTTGATCAATATTATCACTCATTGAAAAATCTGAATCCAAACTTTGATCCATGTGGTGGATAAAAACATCTTCTACATTTGTTACAGTAATCCAGGACGGAATTAACTGCAAGGCTTGTTAGGCCGTAAATCATTACTACATTAATACAGTTACATTAATAAGGAAGCCATTTTCTTATCAGTGAAAATTCAATCACTTGGAATAACATGCGGCTGAAACTGATTAAGAAACACAATGAAACTGCTTCTAATAACACTGGCTTGAATGAGTTACAAAAGTCAACATTCAGAATAGGATTTCAAAAAGGTGGATTGGATGAAATACAAAAGATTTTTATTACACTCCAAAGTTCTTCTTCTTCATCTTTTCTCTTTTCACTGATACCTAAAAAGGTGTCATGGTTATATCATTTGTTACTAAAAAATTAAAGACAACTAACATGCAGCTTTTATTAGCTGGGCCATAACTGAATTGTACACTTTTCCAAGCCATTATTAGACAAGCTGGATAGAAATAGTTAAATGTTACTTGATAATATTGTCTAAATTTGCTTTGTCTACTGCTCTTGTTAAGATTCTACATTTGTATAAGTGATCCATTAGAATTTTCATCACTGAAAGATGTTTAATATTTGTAATCATTTTTCACATATGAGGGATAATCTATACACTATCTTCTGTTTGATAACCAAGATAAATGAGCTGTCATCTTGATATTGATCAGTCAGTCTGCTCAGGTGTTCTGATAGTTGAATGGACTCAGTATGACAAGATTGCTGTTCTAGAAAAGACAACTTTGACAACAAGTTATTGCTGACTGTCTGTGGACTGGACCACACAGTGAAAAACACTATGCAACTAAATCCACTAAAACATGAAGTATACCTTGGCTTTTGCTCATGTGCTGTACTCAGGGAAGTTAAAAAGCTGCAGATTTGTTTTGTTTTGAGGTGAGAACTTAAACAAATATATTGAGATCTGTCTATTATTACCATGTACATTTATTTTTAGGCTCCATCTGGTGGGCTAATTTTTGCTGAACAAATACATTCTAATGTTAAAAGTTCCTTGGACAGCTAAAATGACCAATAAGGACATTCTCAAAGAGGCCAACACAAAATGAGAGCTCCTAAAAAATATCAGAAAGAAACAGTCAACATTTTTCAGACACATCATGATAGAAGAAATTTGGAATACTTGGTTAAATCTGGCAAAATACTGGAAAAAATAGATCGTAGATGACAAAAAGAGGATACTAGATAGCTTGATGTCATGGCATGGAAAACAGTCAACAACAGAATTGATATGATGCACTGTGATTAGAAGGTTGTTGAAGGACATGATCACCTACAACAACTGGTATGGAACATGATGATGATGAAATACAATCCTGATCATTTTACTTAGACAAGTTCATAGTAGGGAATGTGCTCAAGATGGAATATAAAAACTAGGGAGTTGTTTGTTGTGCAATGAATATGATCTTTTGACTAAACTAATCTTAGACATGTTCCTTATAATTTTACTTACACAAGTGTTTGATAATTTTACTTAGATAAGTTTCTTATAATTTAACTTAGACAACTGACTGATAATTTAACTGAGACAATTCCATGTTCAACAACTAAGATTTAGTTTAAACTGTTAGAAAGGCTACAATGCTAAAACAACTTTCAGTGAAAGCTTTTCTAATGCTTCATCTCTTAAAGCAAGGCTTGTCTGTACTAAAATAAATAGTTGTTCAGGGAGATCTACTTAGAATAGACTATTACTTGTTGAAAATAAATGAAAATGCTACAAACTTGGTGACTGAGCAAAAGTGGCATTGAACCCAGCATTAGATACAGCACCATCTGTGTGGAACACAACAAACAGGGAATTGCTTGATGATAATATTGGTGACTGATGAAAGCTTTGGCCACATAAGTTCTCTAACTGGCGATCACTCTTTGATGTTCCATCATAAATCTGAAGCAGAAAAATATCCACACACACATCTTAGCAAACAATTTATAACTATAATCAGACTCAGAAATGCTAATATTGAAACACAACTTAGTAATCAACGTTTTTACTATAATCAAACTCAGAAATATCAACACTGACAATATAAACTATAAACATATATGTCACAGTATTACTGATTTGTATAAACTATGCTCGTTTTAATACAAACATATTATAATGAGCATTTGTTTTAGATTAATAAAGTGATTTATACTTCGGTTCATTCCACTGTGAGACACTGTACCCAAAGAAAGAGTTGTTGTTATACTGAATTTAGTTAATGGTTCTTTGATTCCATCTCTTTCTGTTTTCCTGTTGCGGCCTGATGTTCTCATGTGATACACCCTCTTATGCATATTATTTAGGTTTCATTCTGGTCACTCTGTCCACACTAGTGAATTTTTTGTTGTTCAATTTGTTCAATATTTGTCTGATGCCTTTTAAATACTGTATTAATGACTTTATTCTCTCTTCACAATATCCCTCCCTCATCTCAATCATCAGTTTTACTACAACCTTGCATGACTTTGCATCCATCTCCTCCTGTTTTAAGTCTTAATGTTCTCTTTACCTGTGTTATAAAGTGAGAAAATGGGACTTAAATTTTAATGAAAAAATAATCAATGTAACTTAAATTTTAATGAAAAAAAAACAAAGTATTGATGATATCAAAATAAAAGATTGCACTGAAGTCTACTGCCATATGCTTCAGACATATTCAAATGAAACCCATAACAGTGGCTTTATTACAAACATCTATAAGGTGCACAAGCAGGTCTGGCAGAATTAAATAAAACAATTGTTAAGAATGCTATGTCTCTACATCAACAGCAGCTGCACAGTCAGAACAGCAGCAGGCTATACAGATCATTTCAAAGTTAGATCAGGTGTAAGACAGGGCTGCATACTATCCCCCTTATGGTTTATTACATACATACACGACCCTGAGTGTGTGTATACATGTGTTTTTGGGCCCTTTATACTTTCAGACATTATCAGTGTCTTTGTGATCAAGTTCACCTAGACAGCGTTCCCCTCACTCGTGTATTTTTAGAACCCTTCACCTGACTTGAGTTTGGTATAATTACAGGCACACTCGGTTTACCATTCCCTTTTGACTCTGATCCACAGTCCGAGTAACACAGGACACACAGGGAAGACATTTTTATTTTCTTTAACATATTTTGATTATTGTTGTTTTGGATGTTTTGTTACTGGTTAGCTATGTAGGATTAGTTTCACTTACATATCAGTGTGTGTGTGTTTTTTGTTTGTTCCTGCTGAAGGCCTATTGGGCCGAAACATCATTCAAATCTGTGCCGTCTACTAATCACGTGAAGCTTCTAACATACCATTTTTTCTATTTTTTTTCTAATTTTTCTAAAACAAGTAGAGGAATTCAAATATCTAGGAAGTCTAGTGACAAATGACAATTCACATACGTTCTCTCGATCGCTGCAGAAATTGCTTTGGAATCTGATCAATTTCGGCTTTCCGTTCCAATTTTCTGCATTCAAGTCGAAATGATATTCTACTTATCATATCTACGCCAATGAATTGGCGTTGCACGCACGGCAATACTCCGTTTTGACAAATCAAGTGTTGTGAATGCGACCTTCCACCGTCTAGTGTTGATCTGCATTTTACGTCACAATGAATGCTGTTCAATGATGGTGTTGTTTGCCGCAAGTTATTTACAATTTTAACGCATTAATGTGGTGGGCTTTGTCAAGTCAGTCGAAGTTTTATCTCGTTGGGGAATTTGCACCATGTTTCGTTCATTGTAGACTGCATTCACTAGAGTAATCATGAATCCATGGGCGCAGCTATTTTGTGCATGCTACGTCATCATAATGGCTCATCGTGTGCCCCAAGACCGACCATGCGCTAATCTTGCGATCTGTTGTTTGGTGTGCAACGGGGATAATCTGACGAAGAACTGTGTTTTGTATGTTCGGAGTTGGAGTCAAACACGATGTCCAAATATCATCAAGCGCTATACATTAAAATACTATGACGATCATCATTTTCAGGAGGATGTGGACTACCAGGCAATATGGTGGATAGGCGGCAGGAACCATTGAAGGCTATGTCTGAAAAGTGTTCCTTGTTGCAGTTTCCTCATATTCCAAGTCTGGCTTGTTGCAGGAGCTACTGAGTTAAGTGCTCTGTGCACACCGTGAGCTGTGTGTTTCATCCGTTTTGATCATGTTCCGATATTCCAATTGTTTACGATGAATGGTGATATCGTATGACAGGGAACAGTTGCCCGTGTTCACTTTCTATGCGGTTTCGCCTTATGTCTTTTGGCGTGTGCTGAGACTGCTATAATGGGGACTACAGCTACCTCCTTTCTCTGTTTGGGAGATGCGTTAGTAATTCGGATGATTCCACTGGCATGGGCGGTTGAGCAATTATGGATTTTAATTAATTTGCAGTGATACCGGGGCCTTCCATAACCAAACAACAAAATTCACAAACAGCAGAAATAGACTTAAGATGCATCAAAGCCTGTCAAATCATTGGACAGCTATTACCACTATTGTCCAGCAAGGACATAACTCTAAAGGCAAAATGGGCACTGTACAATACAATCTTCATCCCAACGTTGTGCTACCAATGCCAGACCTGGACCCTAGATGCAAGAACAATAAGAAAAATAACCTCTACTGAGATGAAATGTGTCAGATGAATGACAGGAAACAGTCTGAGAGATAAGATCAGAAATGAAGAACTGAGAGAAAAACTAGGAATAGCCCCTGCCATAGAATATATAAAGAAGCAACAGATAAAATGGTTTGGCCACGTGACAAGGCAGAGTAATCAAAACACAACACAAAGAGCCCTCATTAAACGTTGCGAGAACACTAGGCCCAAGGGTCGACCATGAAAAAGTTGGATCACGGGAATATTAGAAGCACTAGGAAACATAAAAGCAGCAGAGGCAAACAGAAAAGCAAAAGACCGCAAATTATATCTCCCCTCAATACTGAAAGGTAAATGAGGAAGGAAAGAAGAGGAAGAATTGTTATGAAGCAAGTAGTCACAAGGGTAATTTTCAAAAAGTCACCATATGAAAGTATACAGAAGCATTTCACTATTTGGGTAGATGGCGGATGCCGCCAAAGAAAAAGACTTTTGTTCCTCAATGAACAACTTTGTCACTGAGGCCATGATGTCTGCATCAGTCGAATTGTTGCCCCTTTAGAGATTTGTTTAAGGGTGAGAACAAATGAAAGTCACATGGCGACATATTGGGGCTGTGTTGTTGAACTTCCCAGTTTCCTTGATGCTTCCTCTTGATGCTCTTCACTGCCTATGTTATGTTACATCAGTTTCTTTGTAGGAAAGATACAGCCATGTAGGAAAGCTATACGCCAAGATCTTGGAAAAAAGGCTGAGACCAATAACAGAACTACTGTTAAGCGATTCTCAAATGGGGTTCTGAAAAAACAGAGGATGTACCGACGCACTATTCACACTAAAACAGCTTGCAGAAAAAACAACAGAACACAATCAAAACTTATACATAGCCTTCATTGACCAGGAAAAAGCATTCGACAGAGTAAACAGAGAACAACTGTGGGAGATACTAACAACATACGGAGTAAGCCTAAGAGTAACGTCTAACCAACATTATTAAAAGCCTCTACATCAACAGCAGCTATCAGAACAGCAACAGGCTACACAGACCACTTCGAAGTTAGATCAGGCGTAAGACAGGGGTGCGTACTATCCCCCCTACTGTTTATAACATACATGGACCATATATACAAGCTAGCCAACCCATCAGAGACAGAGGAGATCAACGAGCTTCTATTTGCAGACGATCAGGCACTAATTCACGAAACAATAGAAAACCTACAAGAACACTTAAATAAACTCAACATCTCAGGCACAAAATACAACATGAAAATCAACATCAACAAAACAGAAGTCATGAACGTCGCCAAAAATAAACAGAACATCAACATAACTATAGAAGGCAGACAACTAAAACAAGTAGAGGAATTCAAATACCTAGGAAGTCTAATGACAAACGATAATTCTCAAACGGCAGAGATAGAATCAAGATGCAACAAAGCTTGTCAAATCATCGGACAGTTATCACCACTATTGTCCAACAAGGAAATAACTCTGGAGGCAAAATGAGCACTATACAATACAATTTTCATCCCAACGTTGTGCTACCAATGCCATACCTGGAACCTAGATGCAAGAACAATAAGAAAATAACCTCTACTGAGATGAAATGTGTTAAACGAATGACAGGAAACAGTCTGAGAGACAAGATCAGAAATGAAGAACTGAGAAAAAAGTTAAGAATAGCCCCCGCCATAGAATATATAAGGAAACAACAGATAAAATGGTTTGGCCACGTGACAAGGCAGAAAGAACAAAACACAACACAACAAGCTTTCAACAAACATTGTGAGAACACCAGACCCAAGGGTCGACCACAAAAAAGATGGGTCAATGGAATATTAGAAGTACTAGGAAACATAACAGCAGCAGAGGCGAACAGAAGAGCAAAAGACTGCAAATTATATCTCCCCTCGACGCTGAAAGGCAAATGAGGAAGTAAAGAAGAGGAAGAAGTTTCTTTGTTGTCTTGCCAACAGATAAAGAGATTTCCTTCATGATAAGTGAAAACAAAGAAAGAAAAGGGGGGGGGGGGGGTGTTAAGAGAAATTTCTTGAAAATTTGAACAATTTATATGAAAAAAAACACAGCATTCTTAGAAACAACTTTTTATTTTTTTACGAAGCACACATGGTGTTTGGGGGGAAAAAAAACAGATCTATCATCAAAGGAGACAAATCCAACACTCAGGGGTCACCAGAAGCAATAATTAGGAAGGTATAAAGTGGGGAGACATTTTTGATGCAGCAAACTGTTGACTTCCAAAAATGTGTATTTTGAGCTTGTAAATTTTATGAACATATCATAATATCATCAAGTACTGGGCCTGCAGGAGCCGCAATAGCTTAGTGGTTAGTGAACTGGACTACCACGGACAAGGGATAGTGTTCGATCCCAACCGACGGCTTCCGGGTTCACCCAGCCTTAAATGGGTACCGGATTTTTTCTGGGAAAGTAAAGCAGCACGGGCATAATACTGACCACATTACCCCAAAAATCATGTGCTGAAGGTCTGTAAAATATAGGGTCACTAACACCATATTTCCCTATACGCCACTTGGCGTGACGGGGGTACTTTACTTTTTTTACTGGGCCTGCTGGAGTAGGTGATTATGTCTCTCCACAACTTTCGATCTCGACAGCTACTTATAATTTTTGTTGTTGACTGTCCACCAAGCCATTCTCTTAAGCTGTCTGGTATCTTTTCTCTTTGCTTCCCATAATCTCTTCATCCCTCAATTTTCTCAGTTGTTACAATATATTCCAGCTGTTCCCTTGTTCTATCTATTGACCTTTCGAGCCGTAACCGGCCCATAGGGCGTAGACCAAGATACACCTTCTCCTATATGAATTTTTGTTCTAGCAGTTTTCTTTTAAAGATATTTTATCAAATCTCGCCATCTGTCTCTGTTCTGTGCAAGCAGTTCTATCTCATTGAGGGAGCCGATTCCTGCTGCTCTTGCCTCTCTCATCAATGTTCTTCTCAGTGTCTCCCTGGGTCTTCCTCTTTTTCTTTTACCTGTTGTTTCCCATATGAGGGCTTGCTTTGCTATTCGATTATTATCTCTTCTCATCACATGTCCAACGTATGACCATCGTCTTTTCTTTATTACTGAAGATATTAGTGGTTGATTGGCGATTTCTCTAATTTCCTCGTTTGTTTTGAATTCGTTCCATTCTATACCAAGTATTTTCCTTAGACATTTATTTTCGAATGCGTTCAACTTTGTTTCTATATCTCTTGTTGTTTTCCAGCTTTCACACGCATACGTAAGGGTTGATAGTACATTTGATTTGAATAGCCTAAGTTTTGTGTTTGTGCTAATGAGTTTTGATTTCCACAACTTTTCAAGGCTTCTGAAAGACATTGCTGCTTTAGCCAGTCTGATTCTAATTTCTTTGCTCGTATCCCCTTCTCGATCAATGTGACTTCCAAGATAGATAAAGTGATCGATCTCTTCTACTGGTTTGTTTTCCATGTATATTTTGTCACTTGTTGGAATTAAACTTTTCATGACTTTAGTCTTTTCATGATTGACCTCAAGCCCAATTTTGCTGGCTATTGATGATAGTTCATTTGTGTTTTCCTGCATCGTTTTTATCTGACTGCTGATGAGAACTATGTCATCAGCAAAGTCGAGGTCCTCCAAATGGTCTCCTTGTATCCATTCGATGCCTTTATTACCAGTGCAGCATTTCTTCATTATGAAGTCCATAACAATTCCAAATAACAAGGGCGATAAAATACATCCTTGTTTAACCCCAGTTTCTATTGGGAAACATTCGCTCAGTCCTTCCTCTGTTCGAACTGCACATGTGTAACCATCATACATGTCTTTGATAATATTTATGATTTTTGATGGTAAGCCATATTGCTTCAGAATTTTCCACAAAATTCCCTTGTTCCCTTGTTAGTGCATGGTAAAAAAAATTATGATTGTTTCTTCCTAATATTGGAAATTAGCTCTCTTTTTGCTTTGGCCTCTTTCAGAACGTTTTCATTACTCTTCTTAGCTGTCCATGGTATTCTCAACATTCTTATGTAAACAAAACATTGAGCTTAATGGAACAAAATTACTAATTTGATGTTTATTTAACAAGCTGCAAGTAATATTTCATGTTAATGGCATTAAAACACAAACCTTTAGTGAATCTGATTCACAATTTTCACTTGTCTGAATATCCATTCCAGAAATGGTCAGTGTCACAACATAGTTTATATCTGTGGGGTAACAAATACAATCCAAGCTGAAATGTTTCATATAAACGATTGTCCAACAGTTTCTCCAACAATTTAAAATCATGATAAAAGCACTGTGTAGAATGTCTGCCCTATGTGCTGTCTTTGACTTGAAAGAATAGACTAGATAGAGAGACAGACATATAGATGAAAGCACACTTCAGGGATATTAAAATTGTACAAAAAAGACAAATGAAAAAAAAAACAGTTGTGAAGAAAAAAAAACAACTTAATAAGCAATTAGTGCTTTACAAATAAATAAAATACAATGTCAGAATATATGTTTAAAAAAATCTGCTGAAAATTTTTTTTTAATGTTATATCTTAAAATAGTAACAAAACATAGTTAAATAGTCATGATGATGACTATTATCTAGCATGCCCCTGATTGAAGTTAACTCCCTTGACTGTAGTCTTTAGTTCAGACTGGTGTCAACGCAGTCGGGGCATTCCCATATCCACTCTGCCATCCGTTCAACCAACCATCAAAGTGTTCGTCTACTGATTGTTCCTGTCCTGCATTATTTGACCATGTTCTTTTCCGCTGAGGAAGCTTTTCCTGTTTTCCCCCTATGTGACACATGTGTTATACCATTCTTTTGACATGTGGATTATCCTCAGCTTCCTTGTCACCATCCTGAGAGAGGCTTTCTTTTAAAGCAATGCCATACATGTGAATTTTTAAGGTTTCTTGTGCAATGGCAGACCCAGCCAACCTGTCAGCTATCTCTATGTCATGAACACCAACCAGCGTGACAAGGGTAATATATCAAAGTTATGCTGCTAATATGAGTCATCTCAAGTAGGGGCGCCCACTCCTTGCGGAGTGTGTTCTTGTCAATCCAGCAAAGCATATGAGTCAGTCAAGATGGTCAATTGTGTTGTTTGTCTCTTAGCCAGTCATGTGATAGCTTCTGTCACAGCCTTACTTCTCCATGTATGTGCTGGAGGTAGTAAACATGTAGGCTCCTGCATCTTTCTCTATCAACTTTCCATTAGACTACACAACAAAACCTCAACCGCTCCACACAGCCCTTGTGACCGAGCCATCAGTGTGGATGATTGGGTCTTGAGGTTGGAAGTAAAGCTGCAGTACCTCCTGGATATCCCTGTACTCAATCACATCATTTCCTGTTCAAGTGTATGGTGATCTTGGCTAGCCCATGTCTGTCATGCATATCTATCCAATCCCATGACTGCTACTCTTAAGTCCCCTTTTCTCTAGGCCTTATTTTATGTTACCACAATATTTCATTGTCCTTGTTTTGTTTTTTTTATGTTCTTTCACAACTGGCTTATCCAGAATATTAAGATGTTACAAAATAGACATGTTTGTTCTTTTCTCTGACGATGGCATTCTGAGATTTCTCTGAAACACTTGTATGCAAATATGTTTATAGATGTTTCAGCAGAACTGAACAAGGTCCACAATTTAGAGCCATATGTTGCTATTGGGAAAAAAAATAGACTCTGAAAAACCTAAGTTCTGCTGCTATATCTGTTCCTTGCGATATTGTGTGCAAATTGTTGTGTTTTATTCATAGCTATGCTCAGTCTTCTTTTGATCTCCTTTGTAGTCATTCTGTTGTTTGTTAATAATGAGCCAAAATATTCAACACTTTAAAAAAAACAAAACCATTTCCAACTTTTGTCCATTAATATTTATATATATATATGGCCCTTTTCGTCTTGTCAGACGGTCTAGTGGAGGCTATTGCGTATTTTTTTGAGGTATTGTTTTTGCCGAACAGCTTCTCTCGTGGCTAATTCTACCAATGTTTGACAAACACACGCGGTCACATAATGAACAGGTCAGGCTCGCTGGTCCACAGGGTTTACCATCCTTTTTCATGAGTCTCTTCTCTTCTAAGTCCTGTCTTAGAACAGTCTCAAATGTTGTTATACCGTTCCTTATACGTGCTCTCCATGATGTGCGATCACTTGCCAGATGTTGCCAGTCGTTTTCACAGATGGAGAAGTCTTTCAGAGATGATTTGCAGATATCTCTATATCGTAGTTTAGGTCTGCCGATTTGTCGTTTTCCGTGTTTTAGCTCGCCATATAGTATTTGCCTAGGAATGCGTTTTTCTTCCATCCGTTGGACATGCCCCAGCCATCTTAGCCTTCGACTTCTGAGCATCGACATGATTGTTAGGGTCTTAGCACGTTGCAGGACAGTTAAGTTGGTTATTTTGTCCTGCCATTTGATGTGCATTATTTTGCGGAGACATCGCATGTGGAAGACATTTAGTCTTTTTTCCTGGTTTGAGTATGTTGTCCAGGTTTCGGATCCATATAGTAGTGTGCTAAGCACACAAGTTTGATATGTTAAGAGTTTAGTCTTTTGAGTTAGTTTCGTGTTGTTCCATGCCCTTTTTGTGAGTTTGCCGAAGGTCGTAGCTGCCTTACCAATTCGACAGTTTATTTCTTCATCAAGAGAGATGGTTTGCGTAACTGTGGATCCAAGATATGTAAATTTCTGTACTGATTCTAGTGGGCAGTCTTTTAGAGTAATAGATAGAGGTTTGAAGTCACCTTGATTTAGTATTACTGTCTTCTGAACATTAATTGACAGTGAAAAAAGGTCGCATGCTTTATCCAGGTTGTTGATCAGCGACTGTAGGGTGGCCTCACTATGAGCGACTAGGGCTGCATCGTCAGCAAATAAAAATTCTTTAAGTAGGGCAACATTTGTTTTGGTTTTTGCTCTTAGTCGTGCTAGGTTGAACAGTGAGCCATCTGGTCTAGTGCGAATGTAAATATCTCCTGAGCTGTTTTCGAAGGTGTAATTTAGGAGGGCAGCAAAAAATATACCAAAAAGGGTGGGGGCGAGGACACATCCCTGTTTCACTCCTTTGTTGACTTTGAAATTCTCTGATGGACTCCCATCAAAATGGACTTTGCCATTCATGTCTTCATGGAAGGAAATTATCAGCCTAAGTAATTTAGGAGGGCAGCCTATGCCTTCTAACACCTTGTAGAGACCATCTCTGTTTACTGTGTCGAATGCCTTTGTGAGATCCACAAAGGCAATATAGAGCGGCATATTTTGTTCCCGACATTTTTCCTGCAGTTGTCTAAGAGTGAAGATCATATCTATGGTTGATCTCCCGGGTCTGAAACCGCATTGGGACTCGGGAAGCACCCGTTCTGCAAGTCTATGCAGGCGATTAAGTACGACTCTAGCAAAAGCTTTGCCTGTTGTGCTAAGGAGAGAAATGCCTCTGTAATTATTGCAGTCGCCCCTGTCTCCTTTATTCTTGTACAGCGTTATAATCTTGGCATTTCTCATATCATGAGGTATTTCTCCGTTTCTCCAGCATTTAATTAGCAGTTTGTATAGGTGTGGAAGTAGTACGCTTAGGTTGTCCTTTAGTACATCTGTGGGAATGTTGTCATTTCCTGCAGCTTTTCCTCTTGAGAGGGCATTTATAGCGTCAGCAAGTTCGTTCATAGTAGGCTCAACATCCAGCTCGGACATTGTAGGATATTTGGGTATTGATTGTGCTAGAGCTGTTTTTGCTGGTCTGTCGTCACTGTATAGATTAGAGTAGTGTTCAACCCATCTTTGCATTTGTTGTCCCTTGTCAGTAATAGGTTCTCCAAACTTGGATTTTAGGGGGGCTAATTTTGTTATTTTTGGTCCAAGGGCCTTTTTTATATTGTCATGCATGGTTTTTGAGTCGCCCCTGTCTGAGGCTTTTTGTATTTCAGAGCATAGATTGTTCCAGTATTCGTTTGCGCATCTTCTTGCTTCGCGTTGTAGGGTGGCTTGCGCATGTTTGAGCTGATCCTTGGTGATTTGATTGGGATTATTATTGAAGTTCAGTAGAGCCTTTTTCTTATTAGCTATTAGTGGGTCTAGTCTTGCTGCATTTTCTTCGACCCAGTCGTTCTTTGAGAACCGTTTCTGGCCGTAGGTAGATAGAGCGCAGTTATAGATGTGTGTTCTCAGGGAGCACCAGTTGTCATCCACACTTGATGCATCTTCTACTTCTTCTACCAGTTCATCAAACTTGGATCTAAAAATGTCTTCGGTTGGTGTGGTTTTTGTCGCTGTGATGTTGATCTTGGCTGCTGCAGGCTCTCTTGATTTGTAGATGCGACTACTTCTGGCTTTGATCTTACTAATGACTAGAGCGTGGTCTGTGTTGCAGTCTGCACTGTGATATGTTCGTGTTATTCTGATGTTATTTAAAGACTGCCTACGTGTAAGAACTAGGTCTAGTTGGAGCCAGTGACCACTTCTAGCATGACGCCATGTTACTTTATGCTTGTGTTTCACATTAAAGTATGTATTTGTTACACATAGGTGGTTATTTGAGCAGAATTCTAGGAGTCGCTGGCCATTTCCATTGATTTTTCCAATGCCGTGGTGACCTAGACATGTTGGCCAATATTGCTGATCAGATCCTGTGCGTGCATTGAAATCACCGAGTAAGTATAATAGTTCCTCTAAATATTTATAACTGCTTCTATATCTGATGTACAAATTCAAGTCTTGGTTAATTAAGATATATATCTTGTTTTCACTATTACTTTGAACTGATGACAACAACAATTTCTCATTGTCAATTGGTGAGATGGATACAAGTGTCTTGGTAATAAGTAAAAGTTAATTTTATACAACAAAAAACAGATGACCTTATCATCACTGTCTATTTCTGAAATCTTGAGTTAATACAAATATGCCCATGACTTATTTCATTTGTGCCAGGTCTACTTAGCTTAGGTGATCAAATCTCTCCACAAATGTCTGTCTATATAACTGTTTATAAAATCTGATATAGCTTTCCTACTATTCCATTCTCTTAAAATGTTATGTTTTCTCTCTGTTTCCATCTATCTTTTCTTGACTAAATACTTCCAGCTGTCAGAATGTTTCAGCTGTTTCCATCCATTACATGCCTAGAGAGTAATGTTCATTTACTCCTAATGTTAGTATTAAGCTTCCTTTTTCTTTCCCTTGGGATCTTCTAAAACATCTTTATTATTTTAATTATCAATAGAACACTGAACATTTTCCTCTAAAACAAATATTTATGGCTTTGTCCAGCATTCACAAGCATATATTCCTTTGTTTGTATTTCAGTGTCAAAGTGAGATATAGTTTGTGCTCTTTAGTTTTTCTGTTGCCCTCTCCTGCTGCTATATTTCTAATATTTCATCACTCCATCTTTTTCACTGAGGTTGGCCTGGTGTTTTTGTAGCATTTATTTATGGCTATTTGTGATTAATTTTTATATAGATGCCAAAACCATTTCATCTATTGTTTCTTTATGTACCAATGGCAGAAATTATTCTTATCTTTTTTCTTAGTTCTTCACTTGTGATCTTATTTTCTCATGCCTAATTGTCTACAAATAGCGGCTTGTTAATCTCCTCTGTCTCAGATGGAATGGCTACCTTGCATGTGTAGCCCAAACAATACAGGTTCTTTGACTATAAAATTAAAACAGCATAATAGGTAAATCCATAATCCCTGCCACAGTACATCCCTCAACATGTTACAACAAACAATACCATTTCTAAGTTGCTTTAAGAGTCCTCTTTATTCCCCTGCAAAGCAATCTTGTCAAGTCTCTCTCCATCTGACTTACTCTTGTTCTAGTCTGGCCATCTTTATTATTTTGTTCTCACAGTGTTAGGAAGATAACGAGGGATAAGAACATTTCCAAAAACTGAGGACTTGTCTTCTCTTCTTGTCCTTGGTCATACATAACAAACCAGCCAGTGAGTGGTTGATACAATCTTGTCAAGCCTCTCTCCATCTGACTTACTCTTGTTCTAGTCTGGCCATCTTTATTATTTTGTTCTCACAGTGTTAGGAAGATAACGAGAGATAAGAACATTTCCAAAAACTGAGGACTTGTCTTCTCTTCTTGTCCTTGGTCATACATAACAAACCAGCCAGTGAGTGGTTGATACAATCTTGTCAAGCCTCTCTCCATCTGACTTACTCTTGTTCTAGTCTGGCCATCTTTATTATTTTGTTCTCACAGTGTTAGGAAGATAACGAGGGATAAGAACATTTCCAAAAACTGAGGACTTGTCTTCTCTTCTTGTCCTTGATCAAACATAACAAACCAGCCAGTGAGTGATTGATAATTTGCATTTAAGCAAAATCTTTTATGAATTTCCCACAAGAAGATTGTATAAAATGACTACACATGTTGATGTTTTCTTTTCCTACTGTTATTTTCATTAATCACATCTGTATAGTCTTGGCTTCAATTCTGAGTTGCTCTGGGCAGATAACAGACATTGTTTCGATTGAGAAAGTTACTTTTGCTTTGTTCACCCTTATGTAGATATCTTTCAGTCACCCCCATCTAGTGTTACTACAAGTCCCAGGTATGTTAATGTGTTTCTTTATTCTAAACTGTTGCAGCATACAACTTGCTTATTACATCATTTGTACAAATTAATCATATAAAACATCTTGCTGGTAAATTCTAGATTTATTTCTCCTGAGATTATCTGACATTAAATATCTGCTTACCAACATAAATCAACCATTCACAGTGCAGGGAGTCTTCATACAGCCCATCACCATTTCCATCCACTGATCTAATAATTCCTTCAGGCTGCCGAAGTATTCCACCACAACCTTGTTGTGGGCCTTCACAAAATAAAACAAAAATGTCACCTCTGTGATCGAACAGGAGGTTTTTGTGAGGGGTTATGAAAAAGGCTGAATGACATATTATATTTAAAACATATATTTTTGTGAGGAGAGTAGTTGTTGGGTAAATACAGATGGTGAAGGGGAATGGTTGTTGGGTAAACAAAAATAAAGTAGTTGTTGGGTAAACAAAAATGATGAAGGTGAGTAGTTGTTGGGTAAACAAAAATGATGAAGGTGAGTAGTTGTTGGGTAAATACAGATGATGAAGGTGAGTAGTTGTTGGGTAAACAAAAATGATGAAGGTGAGTAGTTGTTGGGTAAACAAAAATGATTAAGGGGAGTAGTTGTTGGGTAAACAAAAATGATTAAGGGGAGTAGTTGTTGGGTAAACAAAAATGATGAAGGAGAGTAGTTGTTGGGTAAACAAAAATGATTAAGGGGAGTAGTTGTTGGGTAAACAAAAATGATGAAGGGGAGTAGTTGTTGGGTAAACAAAAATGATTAAGGGGAGTAGTTGTTGGGTAAACAAAAATGATGAAGGGGAGTAGTTGTTGGGTAAACAAAAATGATTAAGGGGAGTAGTTGTTGGGTAAACAAAAATGATGAAGGGGAGTAGTTGTTGGGTAAACAAAAATGATTAAGGGGAGTAGTTGTTGGGTAAACAAAAAAAGATTAAGGGGAGTAGTTGTTGGGTAAACAAAAATGATGAAGGGGAGTAGTTGTTGGGTAAACAAAAATGATTAAGGGGAGTAGTTGTTGGGTAAACAAAAATGATGAAGGTGAGTAGTTGTTGGGTAAAAACAGATGATGAAGGGCAGTAGCTGTTAGTAAACACAGATGATAAAGTGAGAGTAGTTCGTTGGGTAAAGATGTGGATGGGAGTAGCTGTTAGTAAACACATATGATAAAGTGAGAGTAGTTGTTGGGTAAAGATGTGGATGGGAGTAGCTGTTAGTAAACACAGATGATAAAGTGAGAGTAGTTGTTGGGTAAAGATGATGAAGGGTAGTAGTTATTGGGTAAACACAGATGATTAAAAGGAGTAATTGTTGGGTAAACACAGGTTAAGGGGTTAGTTGTTGGGTAACACAGACACACCAAAAATGTTCATGTGATGACTTTAAAAAGAATCAACATATAAAAAAATAACAATCAATTTGATCCATTCAAGATTTCTTTTCTTAATTGTCTGTGGTATCAAAGATTGTCATTAATACAGTGGCTTGTGCACTGACTTGCTGGCACAAAAATCATGGTTAACCCTCACTCCAAAACAAAACTGCAAGAGATTAGGGAAGGTAAGAGCCATGCAGTAAAGCTAAACAAATTAGAAAGGTTGAATATATTCCACTATTATATACATGGACAAAAAAAATGGAAAAACAACTTAAAGCAAAGAAATAGAAACATTACTGTAGTCTTAAATAAAATCATATAGAATTTAGGCATAACAGCAAATGGAATTTACCATAAGTAGTCCAGTAAGAGCCTGAAAATCCAGAATGAGCTACAGAGTAGTCAGTAATGAAGTTAATATACATTTGATTTCCTGTGCTTGAAATATATTCTGGAACTCCAGTGATTCGCCCACAGACAGGATCACCAATCCTGGTAGAGTTTGTATCTGGTCCATCATAAAAGCTGACATGGTCAAACTGACAACGTGAGTGGTGCTCAAGGTGAAATGTGTTGAACCTGTTATATCATAAAAGTTGATAACAGTCATACACACAACACCAGTGGTGCTCAAAGTGACATATATTGAGCCTGTTATATCATAAAAGTTGATAACAGTCATACACACAACACCAGTGGTGCTCAAGGTGACATATATTGAGCCTGTTATACCATAAAAGTTGATAAAAGTCATACACACAACACCAGTGGTGCTCAAGGTGACATATATTGAATCTGTTATATCATAAAAGTTGATAACAATCATACACACAATACCAGTGGTACTCAAGGTGACATATATTGAACCTGTTATATCATAAAAGTTGATAGCAGTCATACACACAACACCAGTGGTGCTCAAGGTGACATATATTGAACCTGTTATATCATAAAAGTTGATAGCAGTCATACACACAACACCAGTGGTACTCAAGGTGACATATATTGAACCTGTTATATCATAAAAGTTGATAGCAGTCATACACACAACACCAGTGGCACTCAAGGTGACATATATTGAACCTGTTATATCATAAAAGTTGATAGCAGTCATACACACAACACCAGTGGTACTCAAGGTGACATATATTGAACCTGTTATATCATAAAAGTTGATAGCAGTCATACACATAACACCAGTGGCACTCAAGGTGACATATATTGAACCTGTTATATCATAAAAGTTGATAGCAGTCATACACATAACACCAGTGGCACTCAAGGTGACATATATTGAACCTGTTATATCATAAAAGTTGATAGCAGTCATACACACAACACCAGTGGTACTCAAGGTGACATATATTGAACCTGTTATATCATAAAAGTTGATAGCAGTCATACACACAACACCAGTGGCACTCAAGGTGACATATATTGAACCTGTTATATCATAAAAGTTGATAGCAGTCATACACACAACACCAGTGGTACTCAAGGTGACATATATTGAACCTGTTATATCATAAAAGTTGATAGCAGTCATACACATAACACCAGTGGCACTCAAGGTGACATATATTGAACCTGTTATATCATAAAAGTTGATAGCAGTCATACACACAACACCAGTGGCACTCAAGGTGACATATATTGAACCTGTTATATCATAAAAGTTGATAGCAGTCATACACACAACACCAGTGGTACTCAAGGTGACATATATTGAACCTGTTATATCATAAAAGTTGATAGCAGTCATACACACAACACCAGTGGCACTCAAGGTGACATATATTGAACCTGTTATATCATAAAAGTTGATAGCAGTCATACACACAACACCAGTGGTACTCAAGGTGACATATATTGAACCTGTTATATCATAAAAGTTGATAGCAGTCATACACACAACACCAGTGGCACTCAAGGTGACATATATTGAACCTGTTATATCATAAAAGTTGATAGCAGTCATACACACAACACCAGTGGTACTCAAGGTGACATATATTGAACCTGTTATATCATAAAAGTTGATAGCAGTCATACACACAACACCAGTGGCACTCAAGGTGACATATATTGAACCTGTTATATCATAAAAGTTGATAGCAGTCATACACACAACACCAGTGGTACTCAAGGTGACATATATTGAACCTGTTATATCATAAAAGTTGATAGCAGTCATACACATAACACCAGTGGCACTCAAGGTGACATATATTGAACCTGTTATATCATAAAAGTTGATAGCAGTCATACACACAACACCAGTGGCACTCAAGGTGACATATATTGAACCTGTTATATCATAAAAGTTGATAGCAGTCATACACACAACACCAGTGGTACTCAAGGTGACATATATTGAACCTGTTATATCATAAAAGTTGATAGCAGTCATACACACAACACCAGTGGCACTCAAGGTGACATATATTGAACCTGTTATATCATAAAAGTTGATAGCAGTCATACACACAACACCAGTGGCACTCAAGGTGACATATATTGAACCTGTTATATCATAAAAGTTGATAGCAGTCATACACACAACACCAGTGGTACTCAAGGTGACATATATTGAACCTGTTATATCATAAAAGTTGATAGCAGTCATACACATAACACCAGTGGCACTCAAGGTGACATATATTGAACCTGTTATATCATAAAAGTTGATAGCAGTCATACACACAACACCAGTGGTACTCAAGGTGACATATATTGAACCTGTTATATCATAAAAGTTGATAGCAGTCATACACACAACACCAGTGGTACTCAAGGTGACATATATTGAACCTGTTATATCATAAAAGTTGATAGCAGTCATACACACAACACCAGTGGCACTCAAGGTGACATATATTGAACCTGTTATATCATAAAAGTTGATAGCAGTCATACACACAACACCAGTGGTACTCAAGGTGACATATATTGAACCTGTTATATCATAAAAGTTGATAGCAGTCATACACACAACACCAGTGGCACTCAAGGTGACATATATTGAACCTGTTATATCATAAAAGTTGATAGCAGTCATACACACAACACCAGTGGTACTCAAGGTGACATATATTGAACCTGTTATATCATAAAAGTTGATAGCAGTCATACACATAACACCAGTGGCACTCAAGGTGACATATATTGAACCTGTTATATCATAAAAGTTGATAGCAGTCATACACACAACACCAGTGGCACTCAAGGTGACATATATTGAACCTGTTATATCATAAAAGTTGATAGCAGTCATACACACAACACCAGTGGCACTCAAGGTGACATATATTGAACCTGTTATATCATAAAAGTTGATAGCAGTC
Source organism: Megaustenia siamemsis (assembly GCA_032433765.1). Taxonomy (NCBI): domain Eukaryota; kingdom Metazoa; phylum Mollusca; class Gastropoda; order Stylommatophora; family Ariophantidae; genus Megaustenia; species Megaustenia siamemsis. The sequence continues at coordinate 61,580,240 of JAVIAB010000046.1, forward strand.
ATACACACAACACCAGTGGCACTCAAGGTGACATATATTGAACCTGTTATATCATAAAAGTTGATAGCAGTCATACACACAACACCAGTGGCACTCAAGGTGACATATATTGAACCTGTTATATCATAAAAGTTGATAGCAGTCATACACACAACACCAGTGGCACTCAAGGTGACATATATTGAACCTGTTATATCATAAAAGTTGATAGCAGTCATACACATAACACCAGTGGCACTCAAGGTGACATATATTGAACCTGTTATATCATAAAAGTTGATAGCAGTCATACACACAACACCAGTGGCACTCAAGGTGACATATATTGAACCTGTTATATCATAAAAGTTGATAGCAGTCATACACACAACACCAGTGGTACTCAAGGTGACATATATTGAACCTGTTATATCATAAAAGTTGATAGCAGTCATACACACAACACCAGTGGTACTCAAGGTGACATATATTGAACCTGTTATATCATAAAAGTTGATAGCAGTCATACACATAACACCAGTGGTACTCAAGGTGACATATATTGAACCTGTTATATCATAAAAGTTGATAGCAGTCATACACATAACACCAGTGGCACTCAAGGTGACATATATTGAACCTGTTATATCATAAAAGTTGATAGCAGTCATACACATAACACCAGTGGCACTCAAGGTGACATATATTGAACCTGTTATATCATAAAAGTTGATAGCAGTCATACACATAACACCAGTGGCACTCAAGGTGACATATATTGAACCTGTTATATCATAAAAGTTGATAGCAGTCATACACATAACACCAGTGGCACTCAAGGTGACATATATTGAACCTGTTATATCATAAAAGTTGATAGCAGTCATACACATAACACCAGTGGCACTCAAGGTGACATATATTGAACCTGTTATATCATAAAAGTTGATAGCAGTCATACACATAACACCAGTGGCACTCAAGGTGACATATATTGAACCTGTTATATCATAAAAGTTGATAGCAGTCATACACACAACACCAGTGGTACTCAAGGTGACATATATTGAACCTGTTATATCATAAAAGTTGATAGCAGTCATACACACAACACCAGTGGTACTCAAGGTGACATATATTGAACCTGTTATATCATAAAAGTTGATAGCAGTCATACACACAACACCAGTGGTACTCAAGGTGACATATATTGAACCTGTTATATCATAAAAGTTGATAGCAGTCATACACATAACACCAGTGGCACTCAAGGTGACATATATTGAACCTGTTATATCATAAAAGTTGATAGCAGTCATACACACAACACCAGTGGTACTCAAGGTGACATATATTGAACCTGTTATATCATAAAAGTTGATAGCAGTCATACACACAACACCAGTGGTACTCAAGGTGACATATATTGAACCTGTTATATCATAAAAGTTGATAGCAGTCATACACACAACACCAGTGGCACTCAAGGTGACATATATTGAACCTGTTATATCATAAAAGTTGATAGCAGTCATACACACAACACCAGTGGCACTCAAGGTGACATATATTGAACCTGTTATATCATAAAAGTTGATAGCAGTCATACACACAACACCAGTGGCACTCAAGGTGACATATATTGAACCTGTTATATCATAAAAGTTGATAGCAGTCATACACACAACACCAGTGGTACTCAAGGTGACATATATTGAACCTGTTATATCATAAAAGTTGATAGCAGTCATACACACAACACCAGTGGTACTCAAGGTGACATATATTGAACCTGTTATATCATAAAAGTTGATAGCAGTCATACACACAACACCAGTGGTACTCAAGGTGACATATATTGAACCTGTTATATCATAAAAGTTGATAGCAGTCATACACACAACACCAGTGGCACTCAAGGTGACATATATTGAACCTGTTATATCATAAAAGTTGATAGCAGTCATACACACAACACCAGTGGTACTCAAGGTGACATATATTGAACCTGTTATATCATAAAAGTTGATAGCAGTCATACACATAACACCAGTGGCACTCAAGGTGACATATATTGAACCTGTTATATCATAAAAGTTGATAGCAGTCATACACACAACACCAGTGGTACTCAAGGTGACATATATTGAACCTGTTATATCATAAAAGTTGATAGCAGTCATACACACAACACCAGTGGTACTCAAGGTGACATATATTGAACCTGTTATATCATAAAAGTTGATAGCAGTCATACACACAACACCAGTGGCACTCAAGGTGACATATATTGAACCTGTTATATCATAAAAGTTGATAGCAGTCATACACACAACACCAGTGGTACTCAAGGTGACATATATTGAACCTGTTATATCATAAAAGTTGATAGCAGTCATACACACAACACCAGTGGCACTCAAGGTGACACAAGCTGAACCTGCTATCTCTCTCTCTCTCTGCGATCAAGACTCAATCTGCTGTATCATAACATACACAATGCTAGTTGTGCTCAAAGTAAAGTTAGTTGAAACCACAGAAAAACATCATTCCTAATGACAGCTTATGACTCTTCAACCATTCCCAGTTATTTGAAATCCTCATTAATCAACACATCATCCTGACTGATGCATATTAGACAACTCTATAAGTTCTTGGATCCTCTCTTCAGTATATCCCTCAACATGCAGCAACCGATCACAGTATATCCCTCAACATGCAGCAACCGATCACCCTACTTCTATATTGACTTATAAAATCTTCTTCCTGCTCTGCTAGATGTGGCATAGAGCTCATAGTGTTTCCGCCATCCATCTCTATTCTTGGAGAAATGTTCGATCTTAACTAATGAGTCTATACCTGACAACTTTGCTCCTCTTTCGAGTGTTCTTTTTAGTGTCTCTGGGGCTTCCTCTTTTTCGGTATCCTGGTGTTTTCCATAGAAGAACCTGTTTTGGAATTCTCTTGTTGTCTCTTCTCTGCTCATGTCTGACATATGTCCACCTTCTCTTCCTAATTGTAGATGAGGTTGTTGGTTGCATGGTCATTTCTCTTATCTCTATTTTAGTCTTGAATTCATTCCATTGTACAACAAGTATTCTTCTTAGGCATTTTTCTTCAAAAGCATTTAGTTTTCTCTCAATGTCTTTTTTTGTTTACCAGCATTAACTTGCATAGGTTCAAGACTATAGAGATGAAGAATGTCTACCACCATTGCCCCTCTCTGTCCCAGACTAGAGAGATAAAGAATGTCTACCACCACTGCCCCCTCTCTGTCCAAGAATAGAGAGATAAAGAATGTCTACCACCACTGCCCCCTCTCTGTCCAAGAATAGAGAGATAAAGAATGTCAACCACCATTGCCCCCTCTCTGTCCAAGAATAGAGAGATAAAGAATCTCTGCCACCACTGCTCCCCTCTCTGTCCCAGACTAGAGAAATAAAGAATCTCAACCATCACTGCCCCCTCTCTGTCCCAGACTAGAGAGATAAAGAATGTCTACCACAACTGCCCCCTCTCTGTCCAAGAATAGAGAGATAAAGAATCTCTGCCACCACTGCCCCCCTCTCTGTCCCAGACTAGAGAAATAAAGAATCTCAACCATCACTGCCCCCTCTCTGTCCCAGACTAGAGAGATAAAGAATGTCTACCACAACTGCCCCCTCTCTGTCCAAGAATAGAGAGATAAAGAATCTCTGCCACCACTGCCCCCCTCTCTGTCCCAGACTAGAGAAATAAAGAATCTCAACCATCACTGCCCCCTCTCTGTTCAAGACTAGAGAGATAAAGAATGTCTGCCATCACTGCCGCCCTCTCTGCCCCAGACAAGAAAGATAAAGAATGTCTGCCATCACTGCCGCCCTCTCTGCCCCAGACAAGAGAGATAAAGGATGTCTGCCATCACTGTCCCAGACAAGAGAGATAAAGAATGTCTGCCATCACTGCCGCCCTCTCTGCCCCAGACAAGAGAGATAAAGGATGTCTGCCATCACTGCCCCAGACAAGAGAGATAAAGAATGTCTGCCATCACTGCCCCCCTCTCTGCCCTAGACAAGAGAGATAAAGAATGTCTGCCACAACTGCCTCCCCTATCAGTCCCTGACTAGAGAGATAAAGAATGTCTACCTCCACTGCCCCCCATTCTGTCTCAGACTAGAGAGATAAAGAATATCTGCCATCACTGCCCCCCTCTCTGCCCCAGACAAGAGAGATAAAGAATGTCTGCCATCACTGCCCCCCTCTCTGTACCAGACATGAGAGATAAAGAATGTCTGTCACCACTGCCCCCTCTCTGTCCCAGACAAGAGAGATAAAGAATGTCTGCCATCACTGCCCCTTTCTCTGTCCCAGACATGAGAGATAAAGAATGTCTACCTCCACTGCCCCCTCTCTGTCCCAGACTAGAGAGATAAAAAAATCTGCTATCACTGCCCCCCTCTCTGTCTCAGACTAGAGAGATAAAGAATGTCTGCCTCCTCTTTCTCTCCCAGACTACAGAGATAAAGAACCTTTGCCTCCTCTCTTTCACTCTCTCCCAGACTAAAGAGATAATGAACATTTGCTACCTCTCTCTCTCCCAGACTAAAGAGATAAAAAACCTTTGCCTCCTCTGTCTCTCTCCCAGACTAGAGTCTCTCTCCCAGACTAGAGAGATAAAGAACATTTGCCTGCTCTCGCTCTCTCTTTCTCTCTCCCAGACTACAGAGATAAAGAACATTTGCCACCTGTCTCTCTCTCACAGACTACAGAGATAAAGAACATTTGCCACCTCTCTCTCTCTCCCAGACTACAGAGATAAAGAACATTTGCTAATTCTCTCTCTCCCAGACTACAGAAATAAAGAACATTTGCCACCTCTCTCTCTCCCAGACTACAGAGATAAAGAACATTTGCCACCTCTCTCTCTCCCAGACTACAAAGATAAAGAACCATTGCCACCTCTCTCTCTCAGACTGCAGAGATAAAGAACCTTTGCCTCCTCTCTCTCTCACAGACTACAAAGATGAAGAACCTTTGCCTCCTGTCTCTCTCTCTCACAGACTACAAAGATGAAGAACCTTTGCCTCCTGTCTCTCTCTCTCACAGACTACAAAGATGAAGAACCTTTGCCTCCTCTCTCTCTCAGACTACAGAGATAAAGAACCTTTGCCTTCTCTCTCTCAGACTACAGAGATAAAGAACCTTTGCCTCCTCTCTCTCTCTCTCTCTCTCAGACTACAGAGATAAAGAACCTTTGCCTCCTCTCTCTCTCTCTCTCTCAGACTACAGAGATAAAGAACCTTTGCCTCCTCTCTCTCTCTCTCTCTCAGACTACAGAGATAAAGAACCTTTGCCTCCTCTCTCTCTCTCTCTCTCTCTCAGACTACAGAGATAAAGAACCTTTGCCTCCTCTCTCTCTCTCTCTCTCTCAGACTACAGAGATAAAGAACCTTTGCCTCCTCTCTCTCTCTCTCTCTCAGACTACAGAGATAAAGAACCTTTGCCTTCTCTCTCTCAGACTACAGAGATAAAGAACCTTTGCCTCCTCTCTCTCTCTCTCTCTCAGACTACAGAGATAAAGAACCTTTGCCTTCTCTCTCTCAGACTACAGAGATAAAGAACCTTTGCCACCTCTCTCTCGCAGAGACTACAGAGATAAAGAACCTTTGCCACCTCTCTCTCGCAGAGACTACAGAGATAAAGAACCTTTGCCTCCTGTCTCTCTCTCTCTCAGACTACAGAGATAAAGAACCTTTGCCTCCTCTCTCTCTCTCAGACTACAGAGATAAAGACCCTTTGCCTCATTTCTCTCTCCCGGACTACATAGATAAAGATCCTTTGCCTCTTCTCTCTCCCAGACTACAGAGATAAAGAACCTTTGCCTCCTCTCTCTCTCCCAGACTACAGAGATACAGAACCTTTACCTCCTCTCTCTACCAGACTACAGAGATAAAGACCCTTTGCCTCCTGTCTCCCTCCCAGACTACATAGATAAAGACCCTTTGCCTCCTCTCTCTCCCAGACTACAGAGATAAAGAACCTTTGCCACCTCACACTCTCTCTCCAAGACTACAGAGATAAAGAACCTTTGCCTCCTCTCTCTCTCCCCCAGACTACAAAGATGATGAACCTCTGCTTTCATTTCTCCCAGACTACAAAGATAAAGAACCATTACCTAATCTCCCTCTCTTTCTCTTCCAGACTACAAAGGTGAAGAACCTGAGCTTTCCTTTCTCCCAGACTACATATATGAAGAACCTTTGCCTCCTCTCTCTTTCTTTCTATCTCCCAGAATACAGAGATAAAGATCATTTGCCACCTCTCTCTCCCAGACTACAGAGATAAAGATCATTTGCCACCTCTCTCTCCCAGACTACAGAGATAAAGATCATTTGCCACCTCTCTCTCCCAGACTACAGAGATAAAGATCATTTGCCACCTCTCTCTCCCAGACTACAGAGATAAAGATCATTTGCCACCTCTCTCTCCCAGACTACAGAGATAAAGACCCTTTGCCTCCTCTCTCTCTCCCCCAGACTACAGAGTTAAAGAACCTTTGCCTCCTGTCTCTCTCTCCCCCAGACTACAAAGATAAAGAACCTTTGCCTCCTGTCTCTCTCTCCCCCAGACTACAGAGATAAAGAACCTTTGCCTCCTGTCTCTCTCTCCCCCAGACTACAAAGATAAAGAACCTTTGCCTCCTGTCTCTCTCTCTCCCAGACTACAGAGATAAAGACCCTTTGCCTCCTCTCTCTCTCCCCCAGACTACAAAGATAAAGAACCTTTACCTCCTGTCTCTCTCTCTCCCAGACTACAGAGATAAAGAACATTTGCCTTCTGTCTCTCTCTCTCTCTCAGACTGCAGAGATAAAGAACCTTTGTCTCCTCTCTCTCTCTCACAGACTACAGAGATAAAGAACCTTTGCCTCCTCTTTTTCTCTCAGACTGCAGAGATAAAGAACCTTTGCCTCCTCTCTTTCTCTCTCCCAGACTACAGAGATAAAGAACCTTTGCCTTCTCTCTCTCAGACTACAGAGATAAAGAACCTTTGCCTCCTCTCTCTCTCAGACTACAGAGATAAAGAACCTTTGCCTCCTCTCTCTCTCAGACTACAGAGATAAAGAACCTTTGCCTCCTCTCTCTCTCTCTCAGACTACAGAGATAAAGGACCTTTGCCACCTCTCTCTCTCACAGACTACAGAGATAAAGAACCTTTGCCTTCTCTCTCTCTCAGACTACAGAGATAAAGAACCTTTGCCTCCTCTCTCTCTCTCTCTCTCTCTCTCTCAGACTACAAAGATAAAGAACCTTTGCCTCCTCTCTCTCTCAGACTACAGAGATAAAGAACCTTTGCCTCCTCTCTCTCTCTCAGACTACAGAGATAAAGAACATTTGCCTCCTCTCTCTCTCTCTCTCTCTCAGACTACAGAGATAAAGAACCTTTGCCTCCTCTCTCTCTCAGACTACAGAGATAAAGAACCTTTGCCTCCTCTCTCTCTCTCAGACTACAGAGATAAAGAACATTTGCCTCCTCTCTCTCTCTCTCTCTCTCAGACTACAGAGATAAAGAACCTTTGCCTCCTCTCTCTCTCAGACTACAGAGATAAAGAAACCTTTGCCTCCTCTCTCTCTCAGACTACAGAGATAAAGAACCTTTGCCTCCTCTCTCTCTCTCAGACTACAGAGATAAAGAACCTTTGCCACCTCTCTCTCTCTCAGACTACAGAGATAAAGAACCTTTGCCTCCTCCCTCTCTCTTTCTATCTCCCAGACTACAGAGATAAAGATCATTTGCCACCTCTCTCTCCCAGACTACAAAGATAAAGAACCTTTGCCTTCTGTCTGTCTCTCTCTCTCTCCCAGACTACAGAGATAAAGAACATTTGCCTTCTGTCTGTCTCTCTCTCTCAGACTGCAGAGATAAAGAACCTTTGTCTCCTCTCTCTTTCACAGACTACAGAGATAAAGAACCTTTGCCTCCTCTTTTTCTCTCAGACTGCAGAGATAAAGAACCTTTGCCTCCTCTCTTTCTCTCTCCCAGACTACAGAGATAAAGAACCTTTGCCTTCTCTCTCTCAGACTACAGAGATAAAGAACCTTTGCCTCCTCTCTCTCTCTCAGACTACATAGATAAAGAACCTTTGCCTCCTCTCTCTCTCTCTCTCAGACTACAGAGATAAAGAACCTTTGCCACCTCTCTCTCTCACAGACTACAGAGATAAAGAACCTTTGCCTCCTCTCTCTCTCAGACTACAGAGATAAAGAACCTTTGCCTCCTCTCTCTCTCTCAGACTACAGAGATAAAGAACCTTTGCCTCCTCTCTCTCTCTCAGACTACAGAGATAAAGAACCTTTGCCTCCTCTCTCTCTCTCTCTCAGACTACAGAGATAAAGAACCTTTGCCTCCTCTCTCTCTCTCTCTCAGACTACAGAGATAAAGAACCTTTGCCTCCTCTCTCTCTCTCAGACTACAGAGATAAAGAACCTTTGCCTCCTCTCTCTCTCTCAGACTACAGAGATAAAGAACCTTTGCCTCCTCTCTCTCTCAGACTACAGAGATAAAGAACCTTTGCCACCTCTCTCTCTCTCAGACTACAGAGATAAAGAACCTTTGCCTCCTCTCTCTCTCTCAGACTACAGAGATAAAGAACCTTTGCCTCCTCTCTCTCTCTCTCAGACTACAGAGATAAAGAACATTTGCCTCCTCTCTCTCTCTCTCTCAGACTACAGAGATAAAGAACCTTTGCCTCCTCTCTCTCTCTCAGACTACAGAGATAAAGAACCTTTGCTTCCTCTCTCTCTCTCTCTCTCTCAGACTACAGAGATAAAGAACCTTTGCCTCCTCTCTCTCTCTCAGACTACAGAGATAAAGAACCTTTGCCTCCTCTCTCTCTCAGACTACAGAGATAAAGAACCTTTGCCTCCTCTCTCTCTCAGACTACAGAGATAAAGAACCTTTGCCACCTCTCTCTCTCTCTCAGACTACAGAGATAAAGAACCTTTGCCTCCTCTCTCTCTCAGACTACAGAGATAAAGAACCTTTGCCACCTCTCTCTCTCTCTCAGACTACAGAGATAAAGAACCTTTGCCTCCTCTCTCTCTCAGACTACAGAGATAAAGAACCTTTGCCACCTCTCTCTCTCTCTCAGACTACAGAGATAAAGAACCTTTGCCTCCTCTCTCTCTCTCAGACTACAGAGATAAAGACCCTTTGCCTCCTGTCTCCCTCCCAGACTACATAGATAAAGACCCTTTGCCTCCTCTCTCTCCCAGACTACAGAGATAAAGAACCTTTGCCACCTCACACTCTCTCTCCAAGACTACAGAGATAAAGAACCTTTGCCTCCTCTCTCTCTCCCCCAGACTACAAAGATGATGAACCTCTGCTTTCATTTCTCCCAGACTACAAAGATAAAGAACCATTACCTAATCTCCCTCTCTTTCTCTTCCAGACTACAAAGGTGAAGAACCTGAGCTTTCCTTTCTCCCAGACTACATATATGAAGAACCTTTGCCTCCTCTCTCTCTCTTTCTATCTCCCAGAATACAGAGATAAAGATCATTTGCCACCTCTCTCTCCCAGACTACAGAGATAAAGATCATTTGCCACCTCTCTCTCCCAGACTACAGAGATAAAGATCATTTGCCACCTCTCTCTCCCAGACTACAGAGATAAAGATCATTTGCCACCTCTCTCTCCCAGACTACAGAGATAAAGATCATTTGCCACCTCTCTCTCCCAGACTACAGAGATAAAGACCCTTTGCCTCCTCTCTCTCTCCCCCAGACTACAGAGTTAAAGAACCTTTGCCTCCTGTCTCTCTCTCCCCCAGACTACAAAGATAAAGAACCTTTGCCTCCTGTCTCTCTCTCCCCCAGACTACAGAGATAAAGAACCTTTGCCTCCTGTCTCTCTCTCCCCCAGACTACAAAGATAAAGAACCTTTGCCTCCTGTCTCTCTCTCTCCCAGACTACAGAGATAAAGACCCTTTGCCTCCTCTCTCTCTCCCCCAGACTACAAAGATAAAGAACCTTTACCTCCTGTCTCTCTCTCTCCCAGACTACAGAGATAAAGAACATTTGCCTTCTGTCTCTCTCTCTCTCTCAGACTGCAGAGATAAAGAACCTTTGTCTCCTCTCTCTCTCTCACAGACTACAGAGATAAAGAACCTTTGCCTCCTCTTTTTCTCTCAGACTGCAGAGATAAAGAACCTTTGCCTCCTCTCTTTCTCTCTCCCAGACTACAGAGATAAAGAACCTTTGCCTTCTCTCTCTCAGACTACAGAGATAAAGAACCTTTGCCTCCTCTCTCTCTCAGACTACAGAGATAAAGAACCTTTGCCTCCTCTCTCTCTCAGACTACAGAGATAAAGAACCTTTGCCTCCTCTCTCTCTCTCTCAGACTACAGAGATAAAGGACCTTTGCCACCTCTCTCTCTCACAGACTACAGAGATAAAGAACCTTTGCCTCCTCTCTCTCTCAGACTACAGAGATAAAGAACCTTTGCCTCCTCTCTCTCTCTCTCTCTCTCAGACTACAAAGATAAAGAACCTTTGCCTCCTCTCTCTCTCAGACTACAGAGATAAAGAACCTTTGCCTCCTCTCTCTCTCTCAGACTACAGAGATAAAGAACATTTGCCTCCTCTCTCTCTCTCTCTCTCTCTCAGACTACAGAGATAAAGAACCTTTGCCTCCTCTCTCTCTCAGACTACAGAGATAAAGAACCTTTGCCTCCTCTCTCTCTCTCAGACTACAGAGATAAAGAACATTTGCCTCCTCTCTCTCTCTCTCTCTTTCTCAGACTACAGAGATAAAGAACCTTTGCCTCCTCTCTCTCTCAGACTACAGAGATAAAGAAACCTTTGCCTCCTCTCTCTCTCAGACTACAGAGATAAAGAACCTTTGCCTCCTCTCTCTCTCTCAGACTACAGAGATAAAGAACCTTTGCCACCTCACTCTCTCTCAGACTACAGAGATAAAGAACCTTTGCCTCCTCCCTCTCTCTTTCTATCTCCCAGACTACAGAGATAAAGATCATTTGCCACCTCTCTCTCCCAGACTACAAAGATAAAGAACCTTTGCCTTCTGTCTGTCTCTCTCTCTCTCCCAGACTACAGAGATAAAGAACATTTGCCTTCTGTCTGTCTCTCTCTCTCAGACTGCAGAGATAAAGAACCTTTGTCTCCTCTCTCTTTCACAGACTACAGAGATAAAGAACCTTTGCCTCCTCTTTTTCTCTCAGACTGCAGAGATAAAGAACCTTTGCCTCCTCTCTTTCTCTCTCCCAGACTACAGAGATAAAGAACCTTTGCCTTCTCTCTCTCAGACTACAGAGATAAAGAACCTTTGCCTCCTCTCTCTCTCTCAGACTACATAGATAAAGAACCTTTGCCTCCTCTCTCTCTCTCTCTCTCTCTCAGACTACAGAGATAAAGAACCTTTGCCACCTCTCTCTCTCACAGACTACAGAGATAAAGAACCTTTGCCTCCTCTCTCTCTCAGACTACAGAGATAAAGAACCTTTGCCTCCTCTCTCTCTCTCAGACTACAGAGATAAAGAACCTTTGCCTCCTCTCTCTCTCTCAGACTACAGAGATAAAGAACCTTTGCCTCCTCTCTCTCTCTCTCTCTCTCAGACTACAGAGATAAAGAACCTTTGCCTCCTCTCTCTCTCTCTCTCAGACTACAGAGATAAAGAACCTTTGCCTCCTCTCTCTCTCTCAGACTACAGAGATAAAGAACCTTTGCCTCCTCTCTCTCTCTCTCAGACTACAGAGATAAAGAACCTTTGCCTCCTCTCTCTCTCAGACTACAGAGATAAAGAACCTTTGCCACCTCTCTCTCTCTCAGACTACAGAGATAAAGAACCTTTGCCTCCTCTCTCTCTCTCAGACTACAGAGATAAAGAACCTTTGCCTCCTCTCTCTCTCTCTCAGACTACAGAGATAAAGAACATTTGCCTCCTCTCTCTCTCTCTCTCAGACTACAGAGATAAAGAACCTTTGCCTCCTCTCTCTCTCTCAGACTACAGAGATAAAGAACCTTTGCTTCCTCTCTCTCTCTCTCTCTCAGACTACAGAGATAAAGAACCTTTGCCTCCTCTCTCTCTCTCTCAGACTACAGAGATAAAGAACCTTTGCCTCCTCTCTCTCTCAGACTACAGAGATAAAGAACCTTTGCCTCCTCTCTCTCTCAGACTACAGAGATAAAGAACCTTTGCCACCTCTCTCTCTCTCTCAGACTACAGAGATAAAGAACCTTTGCCTCCTCTCTCTCTCAGACTACAGAGATAAAGAACCTTTGCCACCTCTCTCTCTCTCAGACTACAGAGATAAAGAACCTTTGCCTCCTCTCTCTCTCAGACTACAGAGATAAAGAACCTTTGCCACCTCTCTCTCTCTCTCAGACTACAGAGATAAAGAACCTTTGCCTCCTCTCTCTCTCAGACTACAGAGATAAAGAACCTTTGCCACCTCTCTCTCTCTCAGACTACAGAGATAAAGAACCTTTGCCTCCTCTCTCTCTCAGACTACAGAGATAAAGAACCTTTGCCTCCTCTCTCTCTCTCTCAGACTACAGAGATAAAGAACCTTTGCCACCTCTCTCTCTCTCACAGACTACAGAGATAAAGAACCTTTGCCTCCTCTCTCTCTCTCTCAGACTACAGAGATAAAGAACCTTTGCCTCCTCTCTCTCTCTCACAGACTACAGAGATAAAGAACCTTTGCCACCTCTCTCTCTCTTTCAGACTACAGAGATAAAGAACCTTTGCCACCTCTCTCTCTCTCTCAGACTACAGAGATAAAGAACCTTTGCCTCCTCTCTCTCTCAGACTACAGAGATAAAGAACCTTTGCCTCCTCTCTCTCACAGACTACAGAGATAAAGAGCCTTTGCCTCCTCTCTCTCTCAGACTACAGAGATAAAGAACCTTTGCCTCCTCTCTCTCTCTCTCTCCCAGACTACAGAGATAAAGAACCTTGCCTCCTCTCTCTCTCTCTCTCCCAGACTACAGAGATAAAGAACCTTTGCCTCCTCTCTCTCTCTCTCTCTCCCAGACTACAGAGATAAAGAACCTTGCCTCCTCTCTCTCTCTCCCAGACTACAGAGATAAAGAACCTTTGCCTCCTCTCTCTCTCTCTCTCCCAGACTACAGAGATAAAGAACCTTTGCCTCCTCTCTCTCTCTCTCTCCCAGACTACAGAGATAAAGAACATTTGCCTCCTCTCTCTCTCTCAGACTACAGAGATAAAGAACCTTTGCCTCCTCTCTCTCTCTCTCTCCCAGACTACAGAGATAAAGAACATTTGCCTCCTCTCTCTCTCTCAGACTACAGAGATAAAGAACATTTGCCTCCTCTCTCTCTCTCAGACTACAGAGATAAAGAACATTTGCCTCCTCTCTCTCTCCCAGACTACAGAGATAAAGAACGTTTGCCTCCTCTCTCTCTCTCAGACTACAGAGATAAAGAACATTTGCCTCCTCTCTCTCTCTCAGACTACAGAGATAAAGAACCTTTGCCTCCTCTCTCTCCCTCTCTCCCAGACTACAGAGAGATAAAGAACCTTTGCCTCCTCTCTCTCCCAGACTACAGAGATAAAGAACCTTTGCCTTCAGTGTCCTCTTTCTCTCCCAGACAGTCAATAGCCAGCTTCTGTTTTCACTATCCCTTTTTTAGTCCACTGTATTGACAACTTTTTGAATATATTTTTATCATGCATCGACATCTACCATTTTGCATTGTGTACAATTCATATTACTCCAATTTCTTTTTTTTTGTTTGTTTTATTTTTAGGAAAACTCATAACTCTTTCCGCACGTTTTTACACAAAACTGTGCACCCTTTTCAGACTAATATGTTTTGCCGCAGAAGTACATTACCGGGTGCCTATACCATATTTGAAGTTTTTAATTAGCCCTTATATAGTTTCTTTCAAACATTCTTTACTGGGGAGTTTGTTCCTCCTTTAGCATGTTGTGATTACAAAGAAATCATGAGATTTTCTATTTGGGTTTATCATTGACAAAAATCAGCTCATCTAAATGGCATTGATTAGCATTGATTTTAAAGATAGAATTCAACTGATTACGGCTGAAAAAAACCAGTATATTAAATATTTTTTAATGTTTCAAATAATAACAATATCTAAGTATCTATACTAACAATGGGATCAGTTATTCAATTGATTTAGACAAAAAAATGGTCTCATATTTGATACTTGTAATCATTAAATCGATAAGATTACAATGAAGAGAATATCAATACATCATGATTGTTAAGGACAAGAGATAAGTTATTTTTATGCTATATCAAATAACTTTCAGAGCTGTTTGAAGAAATATTGCTATTTTTTTTTTTCCACAAAATAGTTCATTTTGTTTTACTTTGACCTGATCTTTATGAGGGTAATTTGGCATTTATGGTCTCAATTTTACTTTTTTCATTTTTTTAAAAAATCTTTTGTCATTTTTCTCTCTACATGTCTTGTAGCATCTTTTTCTATGAGAAATCTAATTCCTTGTTCAATTATCTAAAAATACATATATACAATATATATATCCCTCAATGAGATAGAACCGCTTGAGAAGGAGTATCTGCGTCTACGCGCTATGGGCCTGGCTACGGCTCGAAAGATCAATATATATATATATATATAAAATACAATATGTTATGTGTTGGATAAAGATAATACATATAGAGATTAACTCTTTCTGGATTTTAAACCAATACAACAACTCCACTTATGAAGGCATACTTGACCAAAATCTGACACATTGGCTCGGACAGAATATGGTTATATATTGTAAAGTAAAGTAACGATTATGCATAATTATTCACCAATATGTATTGGATACATATTGTATTCGATTATCTACAAGAATATTCATAATTACTTCCTTCGATTACCATGTGGTATTTTTAGATACAGTTGTTGCATTTTCGAAGCAAATGTGTGTTTTTTTTCTGACAAATGTTGGCCACACCATTTCTTGTCCCCAATTTAATTATTTATGGACATCAATGCATCAAGTAGTGTATTTTGAAGAACTTTGAATTAGTTTGTGTATAATTTAGAGAAGAATGGATAGCAACATGCTTCTGATCATCATCCAGTACCGGGTCTGCTGACGTAGGTGATCATGTCTCTCCACAACTTTTAATCTCGAAGCCTATTTATCATTTCTGTTGTTGACCTTCAACCAAGCCATTCTCTTAAGCTGTCTGTTTTTTTTCTCTTTGCTTCTTTCTATCTCTTCGTCCCTCAATGTTTCCAGTTGTTACAATATATTCCAGTTGTTCTCTTCTCATTACATGTCCAAAAAATGATGATTGTTTCTTCCTAATATTGCAAATTAGCTCTCTTATTTGCTGTGAACTCTCTCAGAACATCTTCATTACTCTTCTTATCTGTCCATGGTTTTTCTCAACATTCTTCTGTAAAATCACATTTCTACAGACTCCAGTGATTTTCTTCTCTGTTGTCCTATTGTCCATGATTCACATCCATATGTTAAGACTGGCTCTACGTAACATTTAAGAACTTTCTTTCTTATTTTTATTGTCAAAAATGGATTGCATAGTATCTTCCTCACTTTTTGGAAAGCTGCTTTTGCATGAGCCATTCTGCATCTCACCTCTTTTGTACATCTTCCATCTGAGGTTAAAAAAGTTCGCAAATATTTAAATTCATTTACATGTTTTAATATTGTTCCATTTGTCTTTATTTTGCACTGAGGTGATGTCTTTTTCTTTGTTGTAACCAGTACCTCTGTCTTTTTGCTATTAAGGCTGAGTCCTTTATTTTTGCTTTCTTCACTATAATGTCCAACATTTTTTGGAACTCATTTTCACTCATAGCGATTAAGACTGTATCATCAGCATACCTTAGATTATTTATATTATGACTTCCAATTGTTATTCCAGGCATGCCCCTTATGGATCTTAAAATAATCTCACTATAAATATTAAACAAATCTGGTGACAGCACACAACCTTGTCTAACACCCTGTTTTATTTGTTGAAACATTCCCAATTGGTTTCCAGTTCTTATGGCCACTGTTTCTTGCAAGTACATTTTCTTTATTATTCTTAGATCTTTGCTGTCTACATTTATGTTTTCTAAAATTTTGATTATTTCTTGGTGCTTTACTTTGTCAAATGCCTTGGTGTAATCTATGAAACATAAGTATAGATCTGTTTTCACATCTATGGCTCTTTCTACTAAAGATCTTATGATATATATGGTATTGCTCGCTTCTTTACCTCCACCAAAACCACACTGTTCATCGCTAATTTCTGGACTGATTTTGTTTCGCACTCTTCGCATGATGATTCTTTGTAATATCTTAGTCATGTGACTCATAAGGCTTATTGTGCGATGATCATTGCATTCAATCGCACCAGATTTCTTTGGTAGGGCTATGAATATTGATTTGAGCATGTCGTCTGGTATATATCCGCTGTTGTAGATATCATTCAATATTTTTGTTATTATTTCTATTCCAAAATCACCCATGGCTTCAATCTCTTCTTGAGTTATATTATCTGGTCAAGGAGCTTTTCCTCCTTTCATACTGTGCAAGGCGTCTTCCACTTCTTCTCTGAGTATTTCTGGTCCTTCTCCATTATCCTTAATATTTACTTCTGTTCGTTCATTTTAAAGATCTTTAATGTATTCTGTCCATCGTTCCCTTATGCTTTCTTGTTCAATCAACAGTTCTCCTTCCTTTGATCTTAAACATCGAGTTTTTGATTGCGTTTTTATCCCTGTTAATTCTTCAATTTGTTTGTAAATATCTTTAGCATTTCCTTTTTGTTGCATTTCAATCTCTTTGCATCTCTCTTTTAGTCATACTTCTTTTGCTTCATTGCATTTTATTACAATTTCTTTATTTAATCTCTTATACTCATCTTTATTTTCTTTATTTCTTCTTCTTGTATACATTAGTTGCAAAATGTCATCTGTCATCCATTTCTTTCTTGAATTTGTCCTCACTGGTGGTATGAACTCTTTTGATGTTTGTTGCATTGATTCTTTTAGCATTTTCCCACTGTTCATCAATGCTTTGTATCTTCTCTACTGCATTGTAACGATTCTGAATTGTGATTTTATATTTGTCTTGCAGCTTCTTGTCTGATTTGAGTAAATCTAAATTTAACTTGAAGTTAACTGAGGCACATTTTGTTGTTTTTAATTTTACTCTAAGCTTTCTCACGACTGGTACATGATCACTATTGCAATCTGCCCCTGGTCTAGTTTTCACACACACCAGACTGTTTCTAAATCTATTGCTTATCATTATGTAATCAATTTGATTACGTGCGTTGTCTCCTTGGCTTTTCCATGTCCACAGACGTCTTGGATGTTGCTTAAACCAGGTGTTTCCTATTATCATGTTGTGTGTTCTTGCGCTGTCAATAAGTTTCTCACCTCTTTCATTCCTCTCAACCAACTACTTCCTCAACTCTTTCCTTTCCTACTTTTGGGTTAAAATCTCCTAGAACTATAGTGTTTTCATGTGGTTTGCATTTATGAAGTGCCTCATTCAACTCGTTAAAAATTTATCAATTTTTCCCTCTAGACTGTCTGCTGTTGGTGCATAAACTTGTATAAGATTTATGTCTATTGGCTTTCCATTCAATTTCACTGAAAGGACTCTGTCAGATATTGGGTAAAAGCCTTTCACTGTTCTTGCTCTTTCTGCATCCAAGATGATACCTACTCCTCTTTGGCGTTCAGTACCTCCAGAATAGATTAATTTATGTTTATCAGAATACATCTCCCCTGATCCGGTGTATCTCATTTCGCAAAGTCCCAGTAATTGTAAACCCATTCTTTTCATTTCTTGTATGATATTTTCTAGTTTACCCTTCTGCATGAGTGTTCTCACACTCCAAGTACCTATCTTTAGAGTTTGTTTTATCTTTATTTTGCTTACAATAGTTTGATGACTATCGGGTATCACCTGTAGCACATGATGTCCCCTACCGAACGAGGGTTTTCCATTGGAACCCCCCTTAACGTTGTTGTTGTTATTTCTATTGTGGCGATTCATAATTGTACAAAGAAGTTATGACGGTGATTTTCTGTTGCCTTCCGTCGGTTTGTTTACGGTTGACCCTGCTAGCCTTTGACTAAAAAGTCTCACCCCCAAGGCAGTGGGGTTGTTTTACTTCGGGGTACCCTTCCTTAGCCTTTTAATCTCCCGAGCTCACCTGCAAGGCAGCAGGGCAGCCACATGTTGTACTGTTTACTGCATACAGTAGCAGGTAAAAATACCCGACCTGTCCTGGAACATGCTTCTAGTCAGGGAAAAATAGACATACATGAAATATGATATTTTGAATTGAAAATGATCTGCCTTTGAATATTTTTATACTATTATAATAAATAATATAATTTTTCCTTCAGATATCACCAATATAATGCTATTTTCATTTTCTTCAACCATTTTATTTTCTGGTGATGTATAACATGTACCACATTTAATTATATTATTGTGTGAAATTGTAAAAAAAAAAAAGAAACATGATGGACTTTTTCTAAATTGAAAATTGATCTGATCCAAACCTAAAGTCCACCAAAGTGTGGAAAGAGCTAAGATTTAAAACCATAAGATCCAATTTGTCTTTGAAATCTCTTTTGTTGCATTGATAAAAACCTCACATAGTGAAATAGTTAAGACTTACTGCATTCCCTGTAATAGACACAGAATTTTATGCAATATTATCTCACCATATTGAAACAGATTTAAGACTTCTTCCACATTACCTATCTGTTCTGTTTAATACAGATGCTCTTGTCTTGCTAAATCTTATGCTACAGTTAAGAGAGACTCTTTGAAGTCACTTCAAGCACAAGGTCTGTCTCTCCACTACATTCCTTTTCTTAGATATTTTCTTGACATGGTATGTCCATCAAATCCCTATTCTTAAACATTTTTGGACAGTACAAGGTCTGTCTATCTATCCTTATTCATTTTTTTTTTTTACAGGACAAGGTCTGTCCATCTATCTCCATTCTTGTTTTCTATTTTCATCCAGTCAAGGTAAATGTCCTTGAGAGTTTCCATTATTTCTCTTCTCCATATATTTTTGGACCTTCCATGTTTTCCTCTGTCCTTGTGGGTTCCATGGCACTGCCTGTTTTACTCTGCCAGCATCAAATTTTCTTAGTGTGTATCAAATTCATCACCATTTCTATTCACACTCTCTTGCTCATTGCTCTGTTCTTTCCCATAAATCTTCACATCTGATCTTGTCATACCATCACATGTTGAGAAGTTTTCTCAAACAGCTGTTTATGATTGCCTGTTATCGTTTACTTGGTTGTATTATTCAACATCTCTGTCTCTGACCATGTAAAAGGACTATTTTTAGATCACCATTAAAAACCTTAGCTATTTTCAACAAAAAATAATATGTGAGTTCAGCTTACTTGAATCTGATGATCCTATTTGGCTCCACAGTAATATTCCAAGAGCAGTTCATGAGGTGTCCATATCCAATGGATTGATGCGGGGAAGCAATGATGCCACTAAAATCAGTGAAGACACCACCACATTCTGCAAATAAAATATATAAAAAAGCTTATTTAGAGTGAGTATGAATTAATACTGACTGCACGTAACTCTTGGTAAAGGGATGGTGTCTTCCTTTACCTCTTCTGCAGTTACATCAGAGGCTGTTAATGTTTGTTATGTGATGCTGTTTGCTGGTAACCATGTTACATTGTTATAGTGTTCTATATTTCTTCTTAACTGTACCATATATTATCACATTAAAATGAACTAGGACACATACAACTCAGTATTGTGGCTACATGAATACAAGTCTTCATTCATCAAATTTCTACATTAACTTTGGCATATTACCATACAAGCCTATCAGCAAAGTTGACATATAAGTAACTTCATGCTCCTTAGTGATCTTTCTTCATAATCTAATTAGGCAACTTGTAGATCTCTGTAATCATACTAATAGCTCTTATTCACTTCTCTCAAACTGTTCCTTAGCTATAATTATGTACTCATCTGTAATTCTATGACTTTATCCACAAAGTCTCTTGTATATGTAGAAGGTTTAATCCACGCCATCTCTTATGTCCTTTGGAGATTCTATTTCCAACTCCAAGTCTCTCAGTTTTGTTGACTACTCTAAAAACTTCCTCACTGTCTAACTCATCCATTATCTTCCAGATCTGTCTATAACTATATCTAACTAACTACTAACTTTCTGCCTTGAGACAGGTCTCTGACACTTTCTAATTCTACATCTCGACTGGTATGTCAAAAGTCTTCATGACTGAATGTTCAATCTAACTAACTACTAACTTTCTGCCTTGAGGCAGGTTTCTAAATACCACTACTACATTTTCTCTGGTGTGTCCCAAGTGCTTTGTGGGTGAAAATGTATTTAACTATCTAACTTCTAACGCCTCTGCTTTAAGGCAGTTTCCTAAAATTAATCTGACTTTACATCTTCTCAAGTTGTCCCGAAATCTCTGAGAACTGATTCAAAAGTGTCCATGTTTCTTGGTTTTGTTGCCATGTCAGCCACTCCCATTTGGCTGAGGATTCTGGGAAATCATGACTATGGTCACCCTACCATTTGTCAGGAATTAATCACTATCTTCTTAACTCCGCCTTACAATTCTTCCACTAATCCTAATTCTTGAGGAGTCTTGATAACATTTGTCAATCATTTCTATTACTTAGGCTTCCAGCAAAACAAAGCTCTCATTTGGTATGTTGGCGCCAACTCTCTCAGAACTCTTTCAACTCCTACTACCACTGTACATCAGTAGGAACTCAGCGTCTCTTATTGTTGGACACCAAAGAGACATCTATGGCTACTTGAATTCCCTGGTGTCGGCTCAGTCCTGGACATCAAATGAGCCTGTTTGTTTGTTCTGTGTCCAATGCTATTCTCCATTGTCTACATAGCATCTCCAATTAGTGGATGATCTGTCAAGAGTTTTGACATTCAAATTCTGTCTAGCGATCTCTTGTGTCTCTCTCCACTTAATCTCATAACTTGTTATGTCTCACCATTCTGAGTCCGATCAACAAATTTAAGATCACTTATTCTTGGTCTCCTTTGTTATATTCTCTTCACCTACAACTTATTCATCTTTTATTCTTCCATCAGATTCTTATTTTATTCCTCCGTCATATTATTCTATTCTTCTGGATTGCTCACACTACAACAACATGTACATCTCTTGGGGGAGGAACGGTCTCTTCCTTTACCTCTTCTGCAGTTACATCAGAGGCTGTTAATGTTTGTTATGTGATGCTGTTTGCTGGTAACCATGTTACATGTCCAAACCATTTCATTTGTTGTCTCTGGATAGAGCTAAGAACTGGTGTTGCTCCCACTCTTTTCTTCATTCCTTATTTTGTTTCTTATTGTCATATTCATTATTCTTCAAAGACATCTCATTTCAGTTGTTATTATCTTTCATTTTTGCTTTGTTTATTTGCATTTTTGCAAGTCCATGTTTGACACTGAAAATACAAATTTGGCTGAAACATTTGGTTATGTATTGTTCATTCTGTATCCATTATGACACATTTGTTTTCTTTAATGGCTGCTATCTGTTCTATCATTAGATTTGCTTCTGTTTTCAATTTTCTCTTTTGCTGCTACAAAACTTCACACATATATGAACTCTTGTCTTAGCTCAATGTTAATCTGCTATAATACTTCCCACATATATAAACTCCTCTCTCAACTCTTTGTGCTCAATGTTAATCTGATATAATACTTCCCACATATATAAACTCCTCTCTCAACTCTTTGTGCTCAATGTTAATCTGCTACTTTAAAAAAAAATATTATTTATGTTATAATCATGATTATTTATTTTAATTTTCTACTTTTTTTTTTTTAAAGAAAAATGAAGCCTTTGAAATGTGGTATATATATATTTGTATATATATATATATAAGAATAAGTAGAATTGGATGGAAAGAAAATAAAACGAACGATGAAGTCTTAAAACAACTAAAAATGAAAAGAAAACTACTAAATACAATTCAAACAAGACAAATGCGATTTTTGGGCCATGTTAAATGTAATCTTGGAAGGGAAAATACAAGGTAAAAGATGCAGAGGCAGAAGAAGACTAACATGGATGAGTAACATCAAAAGATGGACAAGTTAGCCTATGACAACCTGCACTATCAAAGCAAGAGATAGAGCGGAATGACGCTCCATGGTAGCCAACCTTCGAAATGGAGACGATACTCAATGAAAAAAGAAATCTATTTTAGTCAATTAAAAAAATTTGTTATGCAACCACATCAGTTACCATTTTCTTTCAATTTTTATTGACAGTAAGTTCTGTATCACTGCATAGGGAAACTTTAGGAACATTACAACATGTGTGGAACATCCACATACATCTCCCAGCAATAGAATCTCATTATCTTTTAATAACAAACTCCAATATGAAGAAAAGGGGATGTGGCTGTAGCATTGAGAATAAGACACGTGAAATCAGAAGATAGCAAGACTATCTGCTGGTAACAAATTATTATTTCGATCAAATTCCTGATGAATTTATGAAATTAATTAAATTTGACATCATTTTTTTACCATGGTGTCATTCATAAATTGTTTAAATGAAGTATCTTTAAACTTATTTTTAAAAAAGAATAATAAAAATTGATTGCTTTGTAAATAAAAAAATAGTTATAATCTTGGCTAAGTGATGAGAAGAAATAAGAATACAATCACAAATCAGCTCTAAAATGGGAAGGAGCAGGAAAGAGAAAAAGGGACAGACCATGAGAGACACATTGAAGAACGATGATCAGAGGGGCAATAATAGCTGGCATTGATCCCCCTACTGAGATTGAGAAGTTTGCCCAGAACAGGGACTTATGACAATGTTCACTGCAAGCCCTGTATGATGTTTGATGGCACTGATGATGATGTAAAATAATAAGCAATCATTGTTTATTAAGCACTGGCCTAGTTACACTTCACACAATAACATTTGTAGCTAAAATTCTCACCTTCAGACTGGTATTCAGCATGGAATCCCCTCTTCTGGACAGAACCATCAGTATGAAAGATAATGTTCATTTGACCCCTTGTTTGAATAATACCAGGAATATGACTGCCAGAGAATCTTCCCAAATTCTGAGAATTACCGAATGTGGAAGTGGTTTGTAGGCTGGACGCATTACCTTGTGATAGCACTACATAGTCATGATAGCCTAAAAGGTAAAAATATAAACAAATGATTAGAATATGTCAAGAATTATAACACAAAGTAAGCATTGTTTAGCAAGTCTGGATTGGGTTCAATATTTTATGCACAATGAGGACAATTCCATGTTGTAATCATTGCTTTTTTCCCTCTAGTTGCTGGTTATCACAGCTAAATTATTATTACATTAACTTCTACACTTTTAGCATATCCTTCTTAACAGTAAAATTAGTTTTACATTTGTTTTCATAATTTTTGTTGATAGCTGTGTGGATTGTGTTTTGATCTTTTTACATGACCAAACAATTAGCATTTTTTGTTTATGTATATATCTATTATTCTGCATGGTTGATCCCTGTACTTTTAGTGCCTCATTTCTAATTTTATCCCTCACATTGGCTCCTATCAAACTACATATTTCCTTTTTTTCGTATCTATCTTGCTGTGCAACATTGAAGAAAATAGATCAAAATAAGGCCTGTTGTGTTGTGTTATTTAATCATGTATTGCAATGTTGAATACTTTTTTGCCCATAGGCAGTGCAACTCCTGGACAAGCTACACTGAGATATCACCAATCTTGAGCTGACCATTCTTTATTTGAACTCTTTAATACTGATTATTGGCATTAAATTGTACACAAACCATGATGACAAATAATCTTCAAACAATTTCTGGCAACTTTGGCCATTCCCTTTCTGCTTTATGTCACCTTTGCAATCTTTTTTTTTTACTTCACATATCTATTAACTCCCAAACGTTCGGTGTATATTAAATTAGTACAAATTTTTATGATTGGGTGGTCCGATGTTTGCTGAGCCTTTTACAAGATATTTTGTGAGTAAAAAATTTTGAAGAATCACATAATATCAACATTTAATATGTGAGACTTTAATCATCATTGAGTGCCGTCTCCACATCGAAGGTTGGCTACCATGGAGCGCCATTCCACTCTGTCTCTTGCTTTGATGGTGCAGATTGCCATAGGCTGACTTTTCCATCTTTTGATGACACTCATCCATGTTAGTCTTGGTCTGCCTCTTTTACCTTGTATTTTCCCTTCCAATATTACTTTTATTAGGCTGTTGTGTCTTTTAACATGACCCAAAAATTTCATTTGTCTTGCTCTAATTGTGTTTAGTAGTTCTCTTTTAATTTTTAGTTGGTTTAAAACTTCCTCCTCTGTTTTCTTTTCTTTCCATCCAATTCTACCTATTCTTCTATAAATCCACATTTCAAAGGCTTTCAAAGTCAATTTTCTGTTCTGTTTTCTGGTCTAATGTCCATGTTTCTGCACCATACAGGAATATTGAGAAGATGTAACATCTTGCTATTCTTAGTTTTAGCCCTGGTGTTATTTGTTTTGATGTTAGTATATTTTTCATGGCATTGAAAATATTTTTTGCCATACCTATTCTTTTATTTATTTCAGTTGTACATTTTCCATCACTGGTTATAGTATGTCCCAGGTAGATGTAGTTCTGAACTGTCGCTAGATGTATTCCTTCCACTTTGATATTTAATTGTAGGTCTTGAGAATTTTCTTTGTTTATGATCATAGTTTTAGTCATTTTGATATTCATATCTAGTCCATATTTTTTGCCAGTCATGATTATTACATTAATTAATTGTTGTAGATCTTTAGGATTTTCTGCTAGTAGTAAAGTATCGAAGAAACAATCATCACCATCATGCAGCATAAAAATAAACAAGACAAATCTGAAACAAGTGCAACTCGTCAAATACTTGGGCACAATAATAACATCAGATGGGAGATGCACCACCGAAATAAAAAGCAGAATAGCTCAGGCCAAAATAGCATTTCAGAAAATGAAAAATATCTTATGCAACAAATCTATGTCAATAAAAATGAGAAAGAGAGTTCATCGGTGCTATATAGAACCAATTCTCACCTATGGAAGCGAATCATGGACAGTAGACAAACAAATGAAAAGACGATTGGAGGCCAC
Organism: Megaustenia siamemsis; assembly: GCA_032433765.1. Classification (NCBI taxonomy): domain Eukaryota; kingdom Metazoa; phylum Mollusca; class Gastropoda; order Stylommatophora; family Ariophantidae; genus Megaustenia; species Megaustenia siamemsis. Next base: position 61,605,390 of record JAVIAB010000046.1, read on the forward strand.
AGAGATGGGATTTCTCAGAAGAATGTTGAAAGTTCCCTGGACAGATAAAAAGACCAATGAGGAAGTTCTCAAGGAGGCCAACACAAAAAGGGAGCTGTTAAAAAACATCAGAAAGAAGCAATCAACATTTTTCGGGCACATCATGAGAAGAGGAAAGTTGGAATACTTGGTTACAACTGGCAAAATAAAAGAAAAAAGAGATCGCGGACGACAAAGAGAGAAAATACTGGATAGCTTGGTGTCTTGGCATGGAAAACAGTCAACAACAGAATTGATACAATGCACTGTGGATAGAAGATTGTGGAGGGACATGATCACCTATGCCAACCGGTAAGGCACATGATGATGATGATGAGTAAAGTATCATCAGCATATCTTAGGTTATTGATTATCTTCCCATTAATGTTTAGGCCTGGCATCCAGAATGAATTTTCAATCACTGTCCTCACGCTGAATATGGCTTCTTTTGTCCCACTGTTTTTCCTGAATCCGAATTGCTGCTCATCTAATTCAGTATTAATTTTATTCTGAATCCTTCCTTGTATAACTTTTAGTAAAATTTTGGTTACCTGGCTCATTAGGCTTACTGTTCTAAAATCACTGCATTCAGCTGCACCACTCTTTTTAGGCAATGCAATGAAAGTTGATGTTTTTAGTTCATTTGGTATGTGTCCTGTATGGTATATGTCATTGCATATGTCTGTGATCACTTCAATGCCGAAATCTTCTAGTGCCTGTATCATCTCTATCTGTATATTGTCAGGTCCTGCTGCTTTTTCCTTTTTCATTGTTTTTATAGCTTTTTCTACTTCAGATTTTATGATTATATAGCTTGATGTACATTTTATAAATGGTTTTTTGTCCCTTTCGTCATGAAATAATTCTGTTATGTATTCCTGCCATCTATCGATTATATCTTTGTTGTCTGTTAGCATTCTTCCCTCTTTGTTTGCAATACATCCGCTTCCTGCAGATTTTTTGTCTTTATTAGTTATTCTTTGTATTTCTGTGTGCATTCCTCTTAAATTTTTTTTACTTTCCATAGTTTTGACTTCTAGACATCTTTGGTTGAGCCAGTCTTCTTTTGCCTTTTTTGCACATTTTTCGTATTTTATTATCAATTTTCTTGTATCTGGCAGTGTTCTTTGCTTGTCTTCTCTCTTCCATTTTTTCTAAAATGTTGTCATTTATCCATTTTTGTTTTTTGTTACTTTCCTTTTTGGGTAAGGTGATGCAGGATTCTTGTATTCTGTTTTTTCTGCATTGCCATTTGGTTGTGACTTTTTCTTCAGGATTTTCTCTTCTATACTGCTCAATCCCTTCTTCTAGCAGCTTCTGATATGTGTTCTTTACTTGTACAATATAAGTTTCTTTTACGTCTTTTTGATTTAACGCTGTTATATCTATTGGTATTGCTGAATTAGTCTTTTGTTTCTTTCTCTTTAATTTTATTTTCATTTTAATCATTACAGGATTGTGATCTGAATTAATATCTGCTCCTGGATAGGTTTTGGCTTTCTTTATGCTGTTCCGGAATCTGTCTTTTATCATTATATAATCTATTTGATTCCTCTTTCTACTCCAGGGCTTTTCCATGTGTATAATTTCCTTTTCTCTTGCTCAAAGTAGGTGTTACATATTATCAGCCTGTTTTCTTCACAAAATTGAATTAATCTTTCTCCTCTGTTATTTCTTTTTCCTAAACCATGATTTCATATAATGGTCTTATATCTGCCTTTTCCTACTTTTGCATTCATGTCACCCATTACAACCAAGATGTCTGAAGATTTCACTTGCTTCATAACTTTATTTAGATCTTCATAGTATGCTTCTATTTGTTCATCTGTATAGTCTTGAGTAGGTGCATATGTCTGAATTATTGCTATGTCAAATGGCTTTGCCTTCATTTTTATTACTATAACCCTATCATTGTATGTCAAGTGTGTATTTATATATTTTTATAGTTCTTGTTTTATTAGTATGCCTACCCCTCTTTGGTGTTCTGTTGTGTTACCTGAGTATATAAATGTATATTTATCATCTTGTATGTATCCACTTTCCTTCCATATTGTTTCTGATATGTCTAAAATATCTATGTTTAATCACTCTGCTTCTACCATAAGATATTCTAGTTTTCCTTGTTGGTATAAGGTCCTAACATTCCATGTGGCTATTTTTAGCTCGTTCCTAAAACAGTAGTTATAATTTCTCTCCATGGCTTTCTTTGGAATTCTACGTGATGAGGCTCCAATCTCTTTCACTGTGGTCTGCTATATTCATCTTTCATGTTCTGAATATGCCTCATGGAGACTTTAATAACATGTAAAAAAATATATATATATTTTTCAATTTTAATCTGTCCGTCCCGTCCGTCCGTCCATCCATCTATCTATCTATCTATCTTTCATTCGCCTGAAATATTGTCTTCATCTGTAATGTCATTTTTTGTACAAATTTTACTGCCCCCTGCAAATCCTGCAGTGGCCCATATAGTTTTGTCTGTAGTGTTGTATCTATGGGCCAATGGATTTTCCTCAGTCTAATATATCCAGTAATTCAGAACCAGTACAATGCAATAGAGAAGATTAAAAGCATTGATGAACAGTGGGAAATGCTAAAAGAATCAATGCAACAAACATCAAAAGAGTTCACACCACCAGTGAGGACAAATTCAAGAAAGAAATGGATGACAGATGACATTTTGCAGCTAATGTATACAAGAAGAAGAAATAAAGAAAATAAAGATGAGTATAAGAAATTAAATAAAGAAATTGTAATAAAAAGCAATGAAGCAAAAGAAACATGGTTAAAACAGAGATGCAAAGAGATTGAAATGCAACAAAAAGGAGATGCTAAAGCAATTTTTCTCCGGCTTGGTATATAACCGTTGATCAGAGGTTTAACAAGCCGCTATCGTAAAAACGATGTTGTTAATGAAACGTAGACCTGATACAGAATGTGTAAATTAGCAGTAGATAGTTGTGATAGTTTTTTCGGCCCTAAAACAACAACAAAAATAGGATTCTGGAATGTTCGAACAATGGCCGCTCCGACGAAACATGCACAGGTCGCGAGCGAGATGGAGAGATACGACCTAGATATTTTAGGATTAAGCGAAATGCGCTGGCTTGGAACAGGTAGGAGATCTATTGATAATAAAATAGTAGTTTTTTCTGGAAGGGAAGATGGAAAACACCGTGAAGGAGTAGGCATAATGATGACAGACATAGCTGCAAGAAGTTTATTAGAATGGGAACCGGTAAATAGCCGTCTGATACGAACACGCTACAAAACAAAACATGGAAGACTTTCAATTATTCAATGTTATGCGCCTACTAACGAAGCTGATGATGAAGTTAAGGACGATTTTTATAACCAACTGCAACAACTTATAAACAAAATACCAAAACACGATCTTTTAATTGTAATGGGAGATTTCAACGCCAAAGTGGGACAAGATAATGCAGGAGTGGAACATGTGATGGGGAGAGAAGGCTGTGATAATACTAGTCAGAATGGAGAAAGATTAATAGAATTATGTTTCATAGAAAATTTAGTTATAGGTGGGACATTATTTCCACACAAAAATATTCACAAAACAACATGGATATCTCCTGATGATAGAACCTCCAATCAAATTGACCACCGATGTATTAAACAACAATTCAGATCATCATTAATAGATGTAAGAGCATACAGAGGTGCTGATGTTAATAGTGACCACAACCTGTGCATTGGGAAAATAAGATTAAAATTTAGAAGCCAACAGAAGAGGTCAATTACACATAAAATTGATAGTCATAAACTGAAAGATGAAGCCATAAAGGAAAAGTTTAACATAGAGCTAAGTAATTGTTATACAGCACTCGGTGAAATAGACTTAGATATCAATGAGATGTGGGACTCACAGAGCAAAATACTAATGACAGCAGCAGAAGCAAGTGCTGGACTGAAGAAAATGGAAAAACGAGCTTGGATCTCAGACACCACGTGGAAATACATCAAAGAAAGAAGAGAAGCGAAGAGAGCCATGACTAATGTAAAGACAGATCTTGGAAAGGTTCTGGCAAAAGCAACATACAAAGAATTAGACAACAAAGTGAAAAGTTCAGCAAGAAGAGATACAAGAGCTTATATAGACAATTTGGCAGAGAAAGCAGAGACAGCTGCAATTACAGGAGACAGCAGAACTCTTTATACTGTGCAAAAGATGCTGACAAACACCTTTACATCCAGTGGAACACCAATTCTAGACAAATCTGGATTAATGCTAACAACGAGCGCAGACATAAAAGCCCGTTGGGCGGAACACTTCAAAGAAATTCTTAACCGTCCACTACCCCACAGTTTAATAGATTTTGAAACTGAAACACCAGCAGCAGAATTAAATGTAAATTTAGATGACTTCACCTTGAGTGAAATAAAAACCACCTTAAAGCTTATGACCAATAACAAGGCTGCTGGAGAGGATAAGTTAACAGCTGAGATCCTCAAGGCAATTGATAGCCATAATCTAATACATCTCCAAAAAATGTTCAACATCATTTGGAAAACAGAGAAGACGCCTCATAAATGGAAAAAAGGAATCATTGTTAAGATCCCAAAAAAGGGCAATCTTAGAGATTGTAACAACTGGAGAGGCGTGACACTTTTGTCAGTTGCCTCAAAGTTATTCTGCAAAATCATCCTAAATAGAATACAGGATTCAATAGATACAGTAATGCGTGAAGAACAGGCTGGGTTTAGAAAAGGGAGAAGCTGTATTGACCACATTTTCACTCTACGACTTATATTGGAGGAACACATTGAAAAGCAAAAACCTTTTGTACTTAACTTCATCGACTTCAAAAAAGCATTTGATAGTATTCATAGAGATTCTTTGTGGAAAATTCTGAAGCAATATGGTTTACCATCAAAAATCATAAATATTATCAAAGACATGTATGATGGTTACACATGTGCAGTTCGAACAGAGGAAGGACTGAGCGAATGTTTCCCAATAGAAACTGGGGTTAAACAAGGATGTATTTTATCGCCCTTGTTATTTGGAATTGTTATGGACTTCATAATGAAGAAATGCTGCACTGGTAATAAAGGCATCGAATGGATACAAGGAGACCATTTGGAGGACCTCGACTTTGCTGATGACATAGTTCTCATCAGCAGTCAGATAAAAACGATGCAGGAAAACACAAATGAACTATCATCAATAGCCAGCAAAATTGGGCTTGAGATCAATCATGAAAAGACTAAAGTCATGACTAGTTTAATTCCAACAGGTGACAAAATATACATGGAAAACAAACCAGTAGAAGAGATTGATCACTTTATCTATCTTGGAAGTCACATTGATCGAGAAGGGGATACGAGCAAAGAAATTAAAATCAGAATAGCTAAAGCAGCAATGTCTTTCAGAAGCCTTGAAAAGTTGTGGAAATCAAAACTTATCAGCACAAACACAAAACTTAGGCTATTCAAATCAAATGTACTATCAACCCTTACGTATGAGTGTGAAAGCTGGAAAACAACAAGAGATATAGAAACAAAGTTGAACGCATTCGAAAATAAATGTCTAAGGAAAATACTTGGTATAGCATGGAACGAATTCAAAACAAATGAGGAAATTAGAGAAATCGCCAATCAACCACTAATATCTTCAGTAATAAAGAAAAGACGATGGTCATACGTTGGACATGTGATGAGAAGAGATAATAACCGAATAGCAAAGCAAGCCCTCATATGGGAAACAACAGGTAAAAGAAAAAGAGGAAGACCCAGGGAGACACTGAGAAGAACATTGATGAGAGAGGCAAGAGCAGCAGGAGTCGGCTCCCTCAATGAGATAGAACTGCTTGCACAGAACAGAGACAGATGGCGAGATTTGATAAAATATCTTTAAAAGAAAACTGCTAGAACAAAAAATCCATATAGGAGAAGGTGTATCTTGGTCTACGCCCTATGGGCCGGTTACGGCTCGAAAGGTCAATAGATAGATAGAAAGCAATATACAAACAAATTCAAGAATTAGCAGGAAGAAAAACGCAATCAAAAACTGGAGGTTTAAGATCAAAGGAAGGAGAACTGTTGATTGAACAAGAAAGAATAAGGGAACGATGAACAGAATACATTAAAGATCTTTAAAATGATGAACGAACAGAAGTAAATATTAAGGATAATGGAGAAGGACCAGAAATACTCAGAGAAGAAGTGGAAGACGCCTTGCACAGTATGAAAGGAGGAAAAGCTCCTTGACCAGATAATATAACTAAAGAAGAGATTGAAGCCATGGGTGATTTTGGAATAGAAATATTAACAAAAATATTGAAGGATATCTACAACAGCGGATATATACCAGACGACATGCTCAAATCAATATTTATAGCTCTACCAAAGAAATCTGTTGCGATTGAATGTGACGATCATCGCACAATAAGCCTTATGCGTCACATGACTAAGATATTACTAAGAATCATCATGCAAAGAGTGCAAAACAAAATCAGTCCAGAAATTAGTGATGAACAGTGTGGTTTTGGTGGAGGTAAAGGAAAGAGTAATGCCATTTATATCATAAGATCTTTAGTAGAAAGAGCCATATAGGTGAAAACAGATCTACACCTATGTTTCATAGATTATACCAAAGCATTTGACAAAGTAAAGCACCAAGAAATAATCAAAATTTTAGAAAGCATAAACGTAGACAGCAAAGATCTAAGAATGATAAAGAACATGTACTGGCAACAAACAGCGGCCATAAGAACTGGAAACCAATTGGGAATGTTTCAACAAATAAAACAGGGTGTTAGACAAGGTTGTGTGCAGTCACCAGATTTGTTTAATATTTATAGTGAGATTATTTTAAGATCCATAAGGGGCATGCCTGGTATAACAATTGGTCATAATATAAATAATCTAAGGTATGCTGATGATACAGTCTTAATCGCTAAGAGTGAAAATGAGTTACAAGAAATGTTGGACATTATAGTGAAAGAAAGCAAAAATAAAGGATAAGTAATTTTGCCTTAATAGCAAAAAGACATAGGTAATGGTAACAACAAAGAAAAAGACATCACCTCAGTGCAAAATAAAGACAAGTGGAACAATATTACAACAGGTAAATGATTTTAAACATTTGGGAACTTTGTTAACCTCAGACGGAAGATGTACAAAAGAGGTGAGATGCAGAATGGCTCAGGCAAATGCAGCTTTCCAAAAAATGAAGAAGATACTATGCAATCCATTTTGACAACATAAACAAGAAAGAGAGTTCTTAAATGTTATGTAGAGCAAGTCTTAACATATGGATGCGAATCATGGACAATAGGATAACAGACAAGAACATTACTGGCGTCTGTAGAAATGTGGTTTTACAGTAGAATGTTGAGAATACCATGGACAGCTAAGAAGAGTAATGAAGATATTCTGAAAGAGGCCAAAGCAAAAAGAGAGCTAATTTCCAATAGTATCTTCCACAGTTGTTCTCTGTTTACTCTGTCAAATGCTTTTTCCTGGTCAATGAAGGCTATGAATACTATGTATTCAGTTCACTAAGGAGCTCATAAATAAACCTGCTGGTATAATATTACCATACATAACAGTAAAAGAAAGCAACAAGAAAGGTCTCAGTCTGAATAGTAAGAAAACAGAAGTAATGGTCACATCAATGAAACAATCACCAACATCATGCAGCATAAAAATAAACAGGACAAATCTGAAACAAGTGCAATGTTTCAAATACTTTGGCACAATAATAACATCAGATGGAAGATGCACCACACAAATAACAAGCAGAATAGCTCAGGCCAAAATAGCATTTCAGAAAATTAAAAATATCTGATGCAACAAATCTATGTCAATAGAAATGAGAAAGAGAGTTCATCGGTGCTATACAGAAACAATTCTGATATGGAAGTGAATCATGGACAGTAGAAAAAGAAATGAAAACTAAATTAGAGGCCACAGAAATCGGATTTCACAGAAGAATGAACAGCTAAAAAAAGAAATCAGAAAATTCTCAAAGAGGCCAACAGAAAAAGGGAGCTCCTAAAAAACAGAAAGAAAAAGTCAACATTTTTCAGGCACTAATGAGAAGAGGAAAGTTGGAATACTTGGTTACCACTGGCAAAATACAAGGAAAGTGAGATCGTGGACGACAAAGAGAGGAAATACTATGATGTTATAGATAAATTTATTACTGTCCAAATGTTTAAGTTTATAAAGAAAATAAATCACTGCCATCAGTTTTTTCCAGCTATATCTGATTTGTCACTAAATTGTTTCCTCTGTTGCCAAATAAAAAAAAATAAAAAAAAAAAAAGGATATGAGAAGTGAAATTATATATCAGGCATGTAATAAGCATTTCTGCTCCAGCAGGAAAATAAATTGTCTTCTTGTAAGTTATAATATGACTGATAAGTGATGCTGATGTTTTCTTAACCAGCAGGTTTCTTTCATTCATTACCTGTGTTGGGTTTGTGAATGAAAATGTGAAAGCGTGCATGTTTGCCTGTGTGCAAGCATGTATATACCTTATTTAATCAACTATTATATTATATTTTTTTTATAACTTGTAAATATATATAACACATAATATGATTTCTTTAATTTCTTTTCAAATGAATTATGATATCCTCCCTTTCTAACATTAGATGTGTTGTTGAAAATTTGTTTGTATAACATAGAGGGCAATTTGACTATTATAATTTGTTAATTTTACATGATTTTTTTTTAAATGTGCACTACTAACTTATTGAAAAAAAAAGAAAAGTTTCCCATTTTACTTTCATTAATTTATATAAACATGAATATTGCAAATGATTATATTAAATATTTTCATACATTTTTTTTCTTTCTTTGTAACTCTTTATGTTGTGTGTATTTAGGTCAGTGTTTAGTATTAGAAACAAATAAAGTAGGTCACATTATGAAGCAACCACATTCTAATTCCAAATTCATGAACACTAAGCAAAAGCTTTTGTTATTTTACATATTTATTAAGGGCTGGAATTTTTTGTTACTTTAAATATTTATTAAGAGCTGGAATCTTTTGTTACTTTACGTATTTATTAACAGCTGGAATCTTTTGTTACTTTACATATTTATTAACAGCTGGAATCTTTTGTTACTTTACATATTTCTCTTTTAGAGATCTGTTATGTGCTGATGATGCTGCACTTGTCACGCAAAGTGAGGAAGAACTCCAGAGCATGGTACATCGCTTTGCGCATGCCTGTAGAAATTCGGTTTAACAATAAGTTTGCAGAAAACTAACATACCAGTCGAAGCAACACCTGAAATCTCTATCGACAACTACAAACTTGATATCATGTGGCAGTATAACTACCTGGGGTCCATTATCAGTGACACACTATCTTTAGATAGAGAAATTGACACTTGTATTGGTAAAGCTGCTACCACCTTTGCCCGTCTTTCAAGGCGTGTCTGGCAAAAGAGGCAAACTGACAATTAAAACACAAGCCACAGTGTACAATGCCTGCATAATTAGTATCCTCCTGTATGGCAGCGAATCTTGGACAACCTATGTAAAGCAGGAGAGAAGGCTAAATGTACTCCATATGCGATGTCTACACCGTATTCTTGGTATCACCTGGAAGGATAAAGTGACAAACGTGGTGGTCCTGACTTGCACAGGCCTACTGAATATCTACACGCTGCTCAAACAACGTAGGTTACGCTGGCTTGGCCATGTACACCATATGAAAGATGGCCGTGTACCAAAAGATATACTCTACGGACAACTGGTATATGGTAAAAGAACCAGGGGGTGCCCAAAACTTTAATTTGTAGATGTGTGTAAACGTGACATGAAGACTCTGAACATAAACCCTGCAGTATGGGAAGACATAGATGCAGACCGCAATCTCTGGAAACACACTCTAAAGGTTCACCTCAAAGAAGAAGCAGACAGATTCATAGAGAAAGAGAATACACGGCGAAAGACAAGAAAGGAAAAAATTACATTTCTAGGGGCGCCGAAAAATCCATAGTCAACTATGACTGATGGAGGCTACTACTACTACTACTAAGAGCTGGAATCTTTTGTTACTTTACATATTTATTAACAGCTGTAATCTTTTGTTACTTTACATATTTACATGTCATAGATGGACCAGCATATGATATTGGTGAGCAGGGATGTTCATTCAATGACAGAGAATCCAGTGAAGAAAGGTTATGAGTGCAGTGCATCCTTTCCAGTAATCATTACTCTGGACAGAGAACACAGATGACTCAACCTCTGAGATAGAAGTGTAAGTCTTGATTTGTGAGAACTCTTCAGAGAGTGACAAAATAATTTACACTGACAGGTCTGTTATTTGACATGCACAGAGCTCATGGGTTTTCATGGCTCAAATTGGAGGTAGTACTGTAAAGGAAGACGGCAGTGCTTTCACATTGACAACAAGTAGTTTGACTATGAAAGTTATGGCTGTTACCAAATCATTGGCATGCTTGAGACAGGGCTTATATGCATGTGTATTTCCTGAGTGACTCAACTAGTAGGCTGAGGAAGATCACAATTGATTGGGCTCAATGGCAATGGTTAGAGTCTCTGAGAGGTCTAGTGTGACAAAAGTCTGCTTCAATTTCATGCTAGGACACACTGGTGTTAACAGATAATGAGCATACTGACAGGATTACCTGTTTGGCTGATGTTGAGTGTGGAAGGCTAATGAACCTTGCTGACATTATGAAAGCCCTCAAGGACACTGAATGAAAAACCGATTTAAAAAATGACTCTGAATCCACAACTATCAACAGACTGTACAAACATCATGTCAAGGTGGGAGCACTATACAGGAAGTCAAATAAAACTTGTCAAAAACACAATACAGTGCCATTAGTCACTACATCTTGAGGGATATACTTCAGAAGAGATCTGAGCACTTATGAACTTGTCCGGTGTACGATGAGGATGACCTGTCAACTAAACTAAACTAATTAACATTTGCTATCTTTTGTTACTTTACACATTTATTTACACTTGTTATTACCTTTAATTTTACAGATTCATTTTGTCTGCATATATTTTAAACATGAGGAAATAGCGTACATTGATAAAAACTGAAACATACTTTCCAAATCAAAGTCAGTGAAACGTAAGGCTATTTGGAGCTGAGAACCAGGACTGATGGTGTAGGCACAGTTGAGATTGTTAGGATATTTGTTTGGATAGCCTGGTGATACCAGTACACCTGAAGCCTCTGTGAAGAACCCACCACACTCTGTGGAACAAGGAAACAAGACTTCTCATATCACATCACACATAAGATCTTTACATTTGAAACTGTGGTACAATGTGTCTACCACATCAGGCACAACTGTCAACCTTTCATTATGTTCAATTATATGTAACTGTCTAATTTTCTTAAATTAAAGCCTATAATACAATATGTAAATGTAAAGGGTTAATTCTGTCAGAACAAATCAATATTAGTAATAAACAAATGAACTTTTCTGTATTATTCAACACTTGTCATCAATCTACATTTTGTTGTGTACAATTTAAAGAAAATAATACACAGAAGTTCATCTTGAAATATAAACACAGGTCAGACAAATATAAGTGTAAGTTAGTAATAAACAGACACTTGCACACAGTGGCACTTAGACAAAAATGCCTGTGTGTGCACACATACACAACAAGGAAATTGTATGTCACTTCAACTAAAAAAAAACCAAATCAACATCATCAGAAAGAGCTTGTAACATACCTCACTATAAGTTCCATAACAGAAATGATAAATAACTGGCGAGATTGAAAGTTGTGGAGAGACATGATCACTTATGCCAGCAGGCATGGTACTTGATGATGATAAGTTCCATTCTGGGCAAACTTTTCAATCTCAGACAAAACTTACTGTCCTTGACTCTCTTATTGCAGTCCTTCTTTGTGTCTCTTGAGCTCAACATCATTCTCCTGTTGATTCCCATTTGAGAGTTTGCTCTGTTGTTCTCTGGTTATATATTCTCTTCACATGCCCACCTTATCTTAATTACATATGAGATTGTTGGCTGCATGCACATTTCCCTTATCTTTGCATCAGTCATGACTCCATGATCTATGAAAAAGCTGGTCACCAACATCATATTCCTCATCAATGGGTAGAGGGAATCTATTTATTTTACTTATTTGAAATGATTCCATTTTATGCAAGGCATTTTCATGAGACAATTGTTTTAGAATGCATCTAGTTTATTCTCAATAGATCAATAGTTTATTCTTTATTTCTTGCATTGTTTTCCAACTCTTATAATCAAGGATGGATAATACATTTGAGTTGATTATTGTTAGCTTTGTTTTCATGTTTAGGATTTTTTTACTTCCATATATTTTCAAGGTCTCTGAGAGTCACTGCTGCCTATGTTATTCTTGTTTCAATTTCAATTAAAAAAAAAAAAAAAATCTTCTCTTAATATATGCATCTTCCAAAATATACAAAGTGATCAACTTCTTCCACTTATTTTCCTTTAAGGTGTACTTTTTCTTCCTGAGTAATTAGCTTTCTCTTGTCTTTTTTTGGTTGATCTCAGATCCTCATCTGCAAAGCATTGAAGGCAGGGTCATCAATTTTTTTTGTTGTATTGTGTTCACATTGCTACTAATATCAAAGTGATGTCTACTTTTGTTACTTCTCTTATTAGTGGTCTCCTTAATACTTCTCTAGGTCAGCTACTTTTTCTTTTGCTTTGCGTTTTTCACTTGAGGGCTTACTTTTTGTATCTCTCTTAGCTCTTCTCCTCACATGGCCCCAGCATATATGCCCACCTTCTTTTCTTGATTATATATTGATTTGTTGGTTTCATGGTCGTCAACATATATTGCCTACTTTTATTTGAAGTGACAAAGAGGTATCTTACATATTATATGGAATTATTATATATAATTTTGACAATGTTTAAGAATACAAAAAGTGTTTTAAAAATTACATCTTTAGTGCCAATCATTCAACTTCTCAAAATAATATTTTCTGAAGATTATCAATGTTATACTCATCATCATCAGGTGCTATGCCAATAAAATATTGATTACATCAGAAATCTGTCCCAGTTGTTGTTATAGAAGTATTGATTACATGAGAAATGCTGAAAGTCTGTCCCAGTTCTTGTAATAATATACTTTTATTGATACTTTATTTACTTTTTATTATTCACGTTTCACTCTAGTTTCTAGCTCGTATCATCTCTATACCTATGATTTTATATATCTCTACACTCATCCAACCTCCCCTCATGTAACACATCTCGCTTTTTTTTATATCACCATCCTATCTTTAATCTCTCCATCCAACTCTCCCCTAACTTTGTCATCCAACATGTAGTTATAGGGATTTGTGCCTCATCCTTTGTTGTCATTGTCCCCGTATTCTGAAGGAGGCCACAAGCCGAAACGTCATTATTATGTTGTGTTCCTTCTTTGTAAAGCTGTCACCATACCTTGGAGTGTGTAGCACACCCCACTACTGGCTCTCTTCTTGTAATAATATTGATTACATCAGAAGTGCTGGAAATCTGTCACAGTTGTTGCTGTAATAATATTGATTACATCAGAAATGCTGGAAATCTGTCACAGTTGTTGCTGTAATAATATTGATTACATCAGAAGTGCTGGAAATCTTTCACAGTTGTTGCTGTAATAATATTGATTACATCAGAAGTGCTGGAAATCTGTCACAGTTGTTGCTGTAATAATATTGATTACATCAGAAGTGCTGGAAATCTGTCACAGTTGTTGCTGTAATAATATTGATTACATCAGAAGTGCTGGAAATCTTTCACAGTTGTTGCTGTAATAATATTGATTACATCAGAAATGCAAGAACTGAAACCAGGATATATGCTGCTGTAAACAATTTTGAAAACAAAATTGTAAAGACATGTAATATCCGTCTCATATTACGATAGTGTGTGTGTGTGCATTTTAAAAAAAAGCTATCTCTACAGCATTAATCCCATTTCTGGGGTCTGCCAGAGGTACTTTTAGGACCGGAGAATAAAGGTCACATGTCCAATACATTTGGCATGAGGTATTCAGGTCTTAGTTTTTATTTCACCCCGACAGAAAAAAAAATCTTTTTGTCTCTACCATGATTAGAACTTGCATTCTCCTGGTTAGGACCTTGACAAGTTATGGACTCAAATACCCACTTTCATGTGAAGTAATTAGCATGTTTAAATGTCTTGAATAGGTGGATGACTTAGGTGCCCTGATCTCTTGATATTTGGATATAAAGTAAAGTAAAGAGCCTAGTGATGCCAAGTGACGTATAGGGAATATGGTGTTAGTGACCATAATTTTTACAGACCTTCAGCACATGAATTTTGGGGTAATGTGGTCGGTATTACGCCCATACCGCTTTACTTTCCCAGAAAAAAAATCCGGTACCAATTTAAGGCTGGGTGAACCTGGAAGCTGTCGAGCAGGATCAAACTGTCCTTTGTAGTCCAGTTCGCTAACCACTAAGCTATTGCAGCTCCCAGATTTGTGGAGTTAGACAAACAAAATTTTACACACTGGTCCTCCAAGCTTGTGAGTTAGGCATGAGGCCTTCAACCTTATTTTGTAACTCATTCGGTGGCGATTTCAGAAAAGAAAAATTCATTTGTTATTGAGATTCATCCAGAGTCAACTTTAGATAAGAAAAACTCATTTGTTAGTAAAGGTAAAGTATGAGACTTGAATCGGTGTCTTAGCACACGGGTTTTCACCCATATGTGCTTGGCCGTCTATCCAGGAGTGTTTGGAGACTTCTGGACAGTTTCACTTCAAGCACCAAAACTCACAATGCGAGGTGGCATTCCTCACCTTCCCAGAGTACTATCCTGGTACTCACTTCTGCCAGTGGCTGGGTTGACCGCAGGGGTATTTTTTTTTTCCAACCACGAGTACAACTCACACTGCTGCTTCCAGCAGGAATCAAACACAGGTTATCCAAATGTTGGTAACCCAGTTGGGTGGCTTTCCCAACTAGGCTACTGAGATTCCCCAACTCATTTATTATTGTGACTCACCTGACAGTGATTCAAGGTAACAAAAACTTAATTTTTTAAGGACATATATAGCAAATCAATTACAGAATGAATTCAAGACTATTACAGAAATAAACAGATATGGCAACAAACAGTATCATTTATAATCAGCAAGACAGCATGGGCATATGTTAGCAGCCATGTGATGAAAAGAGACAAGATAATCACAAAGGAAGCCCTCAGTTAGGAAACAGCAGGAAAAAATATAAAGAGGACAATTTCAAGAGACATAGAGAAGAACAATGTCAAGAGATGCAGTGACAGCAAACATTGGCAAATATTTTATGAATGGTAAATATTCAAATCACAGATAGACAATTTGAAAGTATAAATAAAATATTGGTGTAATAATTGATTTCAGTTTCTTCATATAATGAATGCACATATGTTTAATTCATGATTTTTAAACACACACAAAAATAGCTGTCTTTAAAATATTTATTCCATATCTGGGGTCTGTGGGAAGAGGCACTATTGGTTATTGGTTATGGAAGGCCTCGGTATCACTGCAAACGAATTAAAATCCATAATTGCTCAACCGTCTGTGCCAGTGGAATCATCCGAATTACTAACTCATCTCCCAAATAAAGAAAGATAACTGTAGTCCTCATCATAGTAGTCTCAGCACACACCAAAAGAAATAAGGCAAAACCGCACAGAAAGTGAACACAGCCAACTGTTCCCTGTCATACGATATCATCATTCATCGTAAACAATTGGAATATCGAAACATGATCACAATGGTTGAGACACACACAGCTCACGGTGTGCACAGAGCACTTAACTCAGTAGCTCCTGCAACAAGCCGGACTTGGAATATGAGGAAACTGCAACAAGGAACACTTTTCAGACATAGCCTTCAATGGTTCCTGCCATCTATCCACCATATACTGGAATTTGACGTCCTCCCGAAAATGATGATCGTCATATTGAGAAAAAAAAATATATAGCGTTTGATGATATTAGGATATCGTTATTGACTGCAACCGAACATATAAATACACAGTTAGTCATCGAATTATCCCCGTCACACAACAAACAACAAACCGTATGGTTAGCGCACAACGAACGAAACATGGTACAAATTCCCCAAAGAGGAAAATCATAGGTTGACTTGACAGAGCAGTCCACATTAAATGTGTTTCAGCATGTAAATAACTTGCGTCAAATAATACCAACGTCAGCCATTGAACAGCACTCAGTGTGATGTAAACCGCATGTCAACACTAGATGGTGAAGGTCGCTTTTACAAACAATACTTGACTTGTCAAAAAGGAACATTGCTGTGTATACTCGTTAGCGCAGATTTTGTCACTTCGTCGGCCGCAGATTTGCTAAGTAGAACATCATTTTGATTTCAACACAGAAAATTACATCAGAGAGTCGAAATTAATCAAACCACAGATACAATTTGCTGCAGCGATCGAGAGAATGGAAGAGGGACTATATGACTGAAGAATAAAGGTTCCTAGCCTAGTGCAGTCACCACAAGGTACTGAGGTCAAAGTTTTATTTCTTTCCCAATTAAAAAAATCCTTTTTGACCCTTCCATGACATCCTATGTTATCCTTTTTGGCAGCATAACAAGTTATCCATTACCCCTAAATTATGATACCATAGTAAAAATTACAGCATCAAAAAACACTTTCTTCAAAATGTGATAGTTTGCCGTGTTGAAATACGCCCTAACTTTTCTAATTACTACTTCCAGTGACCCCTGAGTTTTCTCTATAGATATAGAAGATATGCAGAAAATACTTTTTTTCATATATTTCAGTGCTCCTAATGTTACAATTATGTTGTAGAAATGTGTACTGCAGAAGGTAATGATGCACATCACAGGTAGGTATCATAATGTAGTTTGAGCCACTAGCTATCTATTATTTTATTTTAATTAATTAAACATTTATATATAAAAATAAAGAGGCTCTTTCAAAAATTGTTTCATATTTATGCAGGAGATTACAAGGGATTACAAAACTTACTAGAGTCCCATCCAGCAGAGAATCCATTTCCATTGGTTGTTGCATCAGACTGGAAGACAACCAGTAATCTGTTGGATGAGGATTTTTGTGCTGGAGGTTCTATATTATGACACCAACGTCCCAGACTGGACAGAGTGCCATTGGGAAAGGCATCAAACACCTAAGGCATGATATTTTAATATAAAATACAATTAAATTAAATTAAATTATATGTAATCGGTGAATATTATTAATGTTAACCATTTCCCCCTTAGTTTCTTGACCCTTAGATGATTGTACCTGAACTCCTTTGGAATAAAAGCCCAAATTTGGCCCCATCTTACCACCCACCAAAAAGAAATAAAAAGAATAACAAATTGCACAGAAAATAGTCTAACTTTATCTCCATTTATAATCATCATCTGTGAGATCTTCTAATGGATAACTTTGGTTGACAAAATCTTAATCTGTACTAATGTTCACCTATAACCAACATTTCTTCTAATCTTTTTAATCAGTGAGAGTGGTGCTTGATAAAAAATATTTAAAATTCAAAACTATATTGCATGACATTCAAACTTGCATGCCTTTTAATCCAGCATATGTTTTCATTAAAATGAACTTTTGCATTTTTTTTTATGTTCTTTTTATTTATCAAAATGAAACAAGGGGCTATCAGCAAGTTTCCAGACTGTATTTACCATGATTTAACCACTTGGCATATAAGCATGAAAATCTGACAGTCCATGCAGTTAAGTGTACTAAGTCTGTGTGTCATATGACATCATGCTGCTTGCTCGGCTTCTTCCAGCTCTTTTCCAACACTGAGTATGGGCTGCTCAGTAATCATTATAATAGTTGACAAATTTAAGCAACATGTTTGCATCAAATTTTGTATGAAGCTTGGCAAATCTACTATTAAGATTCTCAAAATGTTTCTTCAGGCTTCTGGTGAACATTCTTGAGGTCACGCGGGTCTTTGACTGGCACACACTTTTCAAGGCCAGTTGAGCATTCTTTCAAGATGATGAATGCTCAGGGCATCATGTCACTAGCAAATGTGGAAAATAAAATTGATGAGTTAAGTTAATTCATGAGGTCCATTACCAAATAATCTGGCATATCTCTCACATGGTTGGAATCATTCATGGGGTCTGTCAGGAGTTAATATCAGAAAGCCATCACACTGCTGTGAAGTTCATTCTCAGGCTCTTGACACTCTATTAAAAACAGAGGCAACTTGACATGTGCTTTAGAGTGGTGTGAGGTGGCACATTAAAACCTTCATCTCTAGGATGATCATGGGCAATAGGGCAATGAAAGTTGGATCTACAGGCATGATCTTGAAGTCAAAACAACAGCAGACACAATTGATTGAGCCAGTAGTACATAGTGCAAAAGTATGACAGATCATCAAGTACCAGGCCTGCTGGCGTAGGTGATCATGTCTCTCCACAACTTTCAATCATGGCAGTTATTTATCATTTATGTTGTTGGCTTTCTGCCAAGCCATTCTCTTAAGCTGTCTGATATCTTTTCTCTTTGCTTCCCTCTATCTCTTCGTCTCTCAATTTTTCCAGTTGTTACAATATATTCCAGCGGTTCTCTTCTCATTACATGGCCAAAAAATGATGATTGTTTCTTCCTAATATTGGAAATTAGCTGTCTTTTTACTTTGGTCTCTTTCAGAACGTTTTCATTACTTTTCTTAGTTGTCCATGGTATTCTCAACATTCTTCTGTAAAACCACATTTCTACAGACTCCAGTGATTTTCATGTCTGTTGTCCTATTATTCACATCCATATGTTAACACAGGCTCTACATAACATTTAAGAACTCTTTTTCTTGTTTCTATTGTCAAAAATGGATTGCATAGTATCTTCCTCATTTTTTAGAAAGCTGCTTTTGCCTGAGCCATTCTGCATCTCACCTCTGTTGTACATCTTCCATCTGAGGTTAACAAAGTTCCCAAATATTAAATTTATTTACTTGTTTTAATATTGTTCCGCTTATCTTTATTTTGTCCTGAGGTGATGTATTTTTCTTTGTTACCATTACCTCTGGTTTTTTGCTATTAAGGCTGAGTCCTTTATTTTTGCTTTATTTCACTATAATGTCTAACATTTCTTGTAACTCATTTTCACATACACAGTAACAACATACAACCTTGCCTAACACCCCGTTTTATTTCTTGAAACATTCCCAATTGATTTTCAGTTTCTATGGCCGCTGTTTGTTGCCAGTGCATGTTCTTTATTATTCTTAGATTTTTGCTGTCTACGTTTATGCCTTCTAAAATTTTGATTATTTCTTGGTGTCTTACTTTGTCAAATCTTCTTCTTTCTTCTTTCTTTCTCTTTTCACTGATACCTTAAAGGTGTCGTGGTTTATATCATTTGTCGTTCTTGAGCTGCTCGAACTGTCTGAATTAGTGATTTTCCTTTGTTGTTAAATGTCTCTGTCACTGCATCTATCCATCTTCTTCTGGGTCTTCCTCTTGGTCTTTTTCCATGCATTCTCGAGAAGAACGCCCTTGATATCAAGGTGATTGGTGAGGATTCATCATCTTCTTCTATGACTGAATTATAAATTAGCGTATATATTAGTACCAGACATATGACATCATCTTCTAAGACTAAATTATAAATTAGCATATAGATCCTATGACATCTTCTTCTATGACTGAATTATAAATTAGCATATAGATCCTATGACATCTTCTTGTATGAATGATTTATAAATTAGCATATAGATCCTATGACATCTTCTTCTATGACCAAATTATAAATTAGCGTATAGATTAGTACCAGACTTATGACATCTTCTTTTATGACTGAATTATAAATTAGCATATAGATTAGTACCAGACTTATGACATCTTCTTCTATGACTGAATTATAAATTAACATATAGATTAGTACCAGACTTATGACATCATCTTCTATGACTGAATTATAAATTAACTCCCCATCTCATGTAAAATTCAAAGATTCATCACAAACTTCTTGATGTATCACATAAATCTAAAGAATTTCAGGCTAGCTTTTCTTTTTTCTTTTTGTTACCTTTTATTTATTTATTTTGTTGTTGTCAGCTTCAAGTTTACACCATCTTGTCTGCAAAGTTTGTTGTCAGTGATTGAATAGAATGTAGCTTAATTTATTATTTTTGTTCTATTTCTCAGAGGTACGTTTTCATTGCCTGTTTCTGTTGTATCATCCCAGACATTAGCTTTGGCATCTCCGAACGTCACATCAATGTTGTTGTTGAGAACTGTTACTAATCTAATGAAGTTAGTCAATAAAGACACACTTACCTCTACATAATCCTTTTGACAATCTGCTGCTTCCATGTCAAAAGGTGGTTTGAACCACAAGTTGATGATATATCCAGGATCAACATTGATGTCCCACTGGCACTGGATATTGTGAGGATAGCTTGAGGGGTAGTTGGGAGTGCTAAAATTTCCTTTGTTGCTGTGATACAGTATACCACAACCTACATTGTGGACATACAAATGTTGTAACTAATGTCGTCACTCAGTTCAAATTACTAATCTTAGAAAATGTGACTTGAGTTCTTATCAGTTACACAAACTTAAACAGACAAAATAAACATATCAACAAACTGAATCTCAACAACAGCAAGATATTAAAAACTAGAACATAAAAGTTAACCAAAATTTAGCCCTAGATTACAGTACTGTTGTAAAATTTCATCATCATGTGCCATACCGGTTGGCATAGGTGATCATGTCCTTCCACAATCTTCTATCTACAGTGCATCGTATCAGTTCTGTTGTTGACTGTTTTCCATGCCATGACACCAAGCTATCCAGTTGTAAAATTTATGAACTGAAAATACATCTTTTATTTAATTCAACAGTTTCCCGCAAGCAAAGCATCACCCCCCCCCCCCCCCTTTTCATACCTTCCTAATTATTGCTGCTGGTGACTCCATAGTGTTTCCTATATTTCCTTTGAGGTTTGATAAAAAAAAAAAACTTATGCATCGCAAAATTTATGAATATATCTTAAGAACGTACTGTATGTTTTTATAAATTTTGCCAATTTTCAAGAAATTCTTTTTTTTCCCTTCTCATGACATGGGAAATCTCCTCAGCTGTTGGTGAGACATCAAAGAAACCTTTGTAGGCTGTGGTTAGATTTCAGGCTATAAATCAACCATAAGTCAGGAAATGATTACATCCGATCCCCTTGTGTCATCTTGGATAACACACTGTGTAGCAGAAGTTCAAAGAAAATTTTAATTTCTGAACTAGAAATGTAATATTTAAGAGGTTAAGTGTAACATTTAAAACATGACTTGTGGATATGTTCCGCAATCTAGGGTTAAGATGAAATCAAACTATAGAAAAACAACAGTCCTAAAAACAGTCATAAAAATGAAAGACCAAAAACATACATTTTAGTAGATAATCAATCTAAACAAACACAGACCAGAACAACAGGAATAGAACAACAATAGGACAAATTGAATGGAAAGAAAAGAAATGAAGGGCACACTTGAGATTGGTTCAAGCAGTAAATAAATATTACAAAGGTCAGGACTTTTTACAGCTGTGTTGAGTATCCCAAAAGGGCATATACCAATGATTACTGGACTGTGATGAAGTATAGTTACTTTGTCCTACCATTTGATGTTCATAAGTTTGCAAAGGCAACGTACATGAAAACTGTTTAACATTCTCTCCTGCCCTGCATAGGTAGTCCAAATTTCTGGTCCATATAGAAGTGTACTGAGCACACAACTTTGGTAAATTTGAATCTTAGTCCTGAGTGTTAAATTGGTGTTGGCCCATGCTCTATCTTTAAGTTTACCAAATGTGGAAGCTGCCTTTCCGATTCGGGAATTTATTTGTTCTTCAAGGGAGACATTGGTTGTGACCAAAGAACCAAGATAATTGAACTTTCTCACAGGTTCAAGGGGTATGTTATTTAGTGATATACACAGTCTATTTTGTTACAAATCTCTGTTCTGTGTGAGCCATTTCAATCTCAGCATGGAAGTTGATATCCACCATCTTAGTCTCATTTATCAATAATATCCTTGGTTGGAAATTGGAAAATCTGATTCAAGAAGCAGAATGAAGAAATATAGATATTTTAAGCATATCGGAGACAAGATGGAAAGAATGTGGGTACATAGAGGATGAAAAATATATTTTTATATACTCAGGAAACACAACAGAACATCAAAGGGGGGTAGGAATACTGATAAAAAGAGAGCAACAAAAGATATAAGTACCCACTGGACATACAATGATAGGATTATACTAGTCAAGTTGAAAGCAAAACCATTCGACATAGCAATAATACAGACATATGCACCTACTCAAGACTACGCAGATGAACAAATAGAGGCATACTATGAAGACCTAAATAATGTTATGAAGCAAGTGAAATCTTCAGACATCTTGATTGTAATGGGTGACATGAACGCTAAAGTAGGAAAAGGTAGAAATAAGACCATTATAGGAAATCATGGTTTAGGAAAAAGAAATGACAGAGGAGAAAGATTAATACAATTCTGTGAAGAAAACAGAACAGGCTGATAATATGTAACACCTACTTTGAGCAAGAGAAAAGGGAAACTATACACATGGAAAAGCCCTGGAGATAAGAAAAAGAATCAAATAGATTACATAATGATAAAAGAAAGGTTCCGTAACAGCATAAAGAAAGCCAAAACCTACCCAGAGCAGATATTAATTCAGATCACAATCCTGTAATGATTAAAATGAAAATCAAACTAAAGAGAAACAAGCAAAAGTCTAATTCATCAACAAAACCACTAGATATAACAACTTTAAATCAAAAAGATATTAAAGATACCTATACAATACAAGTAAAGAACACATACCAGAAGATGCTAGAAGAAGGAATTGAACAATATAAAAGAGAAAATCCTGATGAAAAAGTCGCAACCAAATGGCAATGCATAAAGAAAAGCATACAAGAAACCTGTGACACCTTACCCAAAAGAGATAAGAACAAAAACAAAAATGGATAACTAACACCATCTTAGAAAAAATGGAAGTAAGGAGACAAGCGAAGAACACTGCCCAATACAATAAAATAGATAATGAAATAAGCAAAATGTGCAAAAAGGCAAAAGAAGACTGGCTCAGCCAAAAATGTATAGAAATAGAAACTATGGAAAGCAAACAAGACTTAAGAGGAATGCACACAGAAATAAAGAGAATGACTAATACATTAAAAAAGCCACAGAAAGTGGATGCATTACAGACAAAAGAGGAAAAATGCTAACAGACAATAAAGATATAGATAGATGGCAGGAATATATAGCATAATAATTTCATGATCAAAGGGACAAGAAACCAATTATAAAATGTACATCAGGCTATAAAATCTTAAAATAAGAGGTGGAAAAAGCTGTAAAAACAATGAAAAAGGGAAAAGCAGCAGGACCTGACAGCATACAGATAGAGATGATACAGGCACTAGAAGATTTTGGCATTGAGGTGATTACGGACATATACAACGACATACACCATACAGGATACATACCAAATGAACTAAAAACATCAACTTTCATTGCATTGCCTAAAAAGAATGGTGCAGTTGAATGCAGTGACTTTAGAACAATAAGCCTAATGAGCCATGTTACAAAAATCTTGCTAAAAGTTATACAAGGAAGGATTCTGAATAAAATCAATACTGAATTAGATGCGCAGCAATTTGGATTTAGGAAAATAGCGGGACAAAAGAAGCCATATTCTGCATGAGAACATAAATTTAAAAATACACAGAAGTAAACAAACCAATATATACCTGCTTCATAGACTACACCAAAGCTTTTGATAGAGTACACCACAAACAACTTATAGAATGCCTAAAAGAGATACATCTAGATGACATGGACATACGACTAATATATAACCTATAATGGGAGCATACAGCAATAATAAAATATAACAAAGAGAACTCTACACCAATTGATATAAAAAGAGAAGTAAGACAGGGATGCATCCTATCACCAAGCTTGTTCAATCTATACACTGAGCAGATCTTTAAAAACATCATAGAGATGCCAGGCCTACAAATTAATGGAAAGATAATCAATAACCTAAGATATGCTGACGATACTGTACTACTAGCAGAAAATCCTAAAGATCTACAACAATTACTTAATGAAATAAACATTACAAGCAAAAAATATGGACTAGATATGAATATCAAAAAGACTAAAACAATGATCATAAACAAAGAAAATACTCAAAACCCACAAGTGAATATCAAAATTGAAGGAATAGACCAGGAGACAGTTCAGAACTAAAACTACCTTGGACATACTATAACCAGTGATGGAAAATGTACAACTGAAATAAACAAAAGAATAGGAATGGCAAAAAGTAATTTTAATGTCATGAAGAACATACTAACATCAAAACAAATAACACCAGGGCTAAAACTAACTATAGCAAAATGTTACATCTTTTCAATATTCCTATATGGTGCAGAAACATGGACATTAGACAAGAAAACAGAACAGAGAATTGAGCCTTTGAAATATGGATATATATATAGAAGAATAGGTAGAATTGGATGGAAGGAAAAGAAAACATGAAGTCTTAAAACAACTAAAAATGAAAAGAGAACTACTAAGCACAATTCAAACAAGTCAAATGTGATTTTTGGGCCATGTTAAAAGACACAACAGCCTACTAAAAGTAATGCTGGAGGGAAAAATACAAGGCAAAAGAGGCAGAGGCAGACCAAGACTAACATGGACGAGTAACATCAAAAGATGGACAAATCAGCCTATGACAACCTGCACCATCAAAGCAAGAGACAGAGCAGAATGGTGCTCCATGGTAGCTAACCTTCGTTGCGGAGATGGCACTTGATGATGATGATGATGTCCATTAATTATTTATAACCGAATCAAGCAATAAAAGCAAAAGATCTCCATTAATTATTTATAACCGAATCCAGCAATAAAGGCCAAAAAATGTCCATTAATTATTTATAACCGAATCCAGCAATAAAAGCCAAAAAAATGTCCATTAATTATTTATAACAGAATCCAGCAATAAAAGCAAAAGATGTCCATTAATTATTTATAACAGAGCCAGCAATAATACCAAAAGATGTCCATTAATTATTTATAACAGAGGCCAGCAATAATATCAAAAGATGTCCATTAATTATTTATAACAGAGGCCAGCAATAAAAGCAAAAGATGTCCATAAATTAATTATAACAGAGGCCAGCAATACTATCAAAAGATACCCAATGCCATTGTGCACTTACCCCCAGTTTCAAAACTGTATTCCAACCTGAACCTTCCATAGTTTGAGCTCACATTGGATCTGAACGTCAGGCGTAGTTCATTGCTCATGGATGTAAATGTTTGTGGTAGAGCTATTCCACAGTAATTGCCAATAGTAGGCGAGTTGGGAAGGCCTCCGTTCTGAATGTGGAGGCTCTCAGAGTCACAATTATTTGAGCTGTTGTCAAGGTGGAAGTCTGTGAAGCTAATCTGATCAACAGAAATATGCTACATTATTGCTGTTACATGTCTCTCTCTGGGTTATACATCTAGTTAAGATTTGTAAAGAAAGAATATTTGAAACTTTTGCTGGATCACTCATTTGGACATGTCCATAGAATATTAAATCCTACAATTGAAAAGCAAATTAGGTTATAAGTGAAGAAATAATATCATAACATTAAAATAAGTGAAGTAATATCACAAAATAAAAACAGGTGAAGTAATAATATTGAAAAAAAAAAAACAGGTGAAATAATAATACCAGAAAATAAAACAGGTGAAGCAAAATATCATAAACTAAAACAGGTGAAGAAGCAATAATATCAGACACTAAAACAGGTGAAGCTATAATATCAGAAAATAAAACAAGTAGAATACTAAATCAGAAACTAAAACAGGAGAATCTATACTATAGGAAAATAAAACAGGTGAAGCTATAATATCAGAAAATAAAACAAGAATAATAAATAGAAACTAAAACAGGAGAATCTATACTTTAGGAAAATAAAATAGGTGAAGCTATAATATCAGAAAATAAAACAAGTAGAATAATAAATTATAAAATAAAACAAGTAAATCTTTATATATATATATATATATATATATATATAAAACAGGTGAAGCTATCAAGTCAAGCTGTCCTATGATGGATTCGCTCACCTCATGGATGGGAAGGGAGAGAAGATCAGATTTCTTCCTGCTTGCAAAACAAGAGTCTGAGAAAAGTTAGACAAGTCACTAGCAAAAGCTATAGACCATCATCATAAATGACATTTTCAAGTGTTGCGTATGAAGTGTAGTTATCTTGTGCCGGGTATATAGTATAAGCCTTAGAGGCAAAGCAGCAAGAGGTTGAAGTTTAGGAGTCATGATCCAGGTTGGCTGATCTCCTCTAGAGTGTCAAGAAGCTAAAGGGCTTAAACACTTGTTCGACAGGAGGACTACTTCTGATGATCAGATTACCTTCTGCTGTGAAGCTCTGTACAAAGATTTTCTTTCTACTAGGAAAATAAAACAGGTGAAGCTATAATATAGGAAAATAAAACAGATAAAGATATAGTATAGGAAATTAAAAGAAGTAGAATAATATCAGAAAATAAAACAGGCAAAGCTATAATCATCATCATGTGCCATATCGGTTGGCGTAGGTGATCATGTCCTTCCACAATTTTCTATCTACAGTGCATCATATCAGTTCCATTGTTGACTGTTTTAAATGCCATGACACCAAGCTATCTAGTATTTTCTATCTTTGCTGTCCACAATCTCTCTTTCCTTGTATTTTGCCAGTTGTAACCAAGTATTCTTTCCTCTTCTTATGATGTGCCCGAAAAATGTTTATTCTTTCTTTCTGATGTTTTTTAAGAGCTCCCTTTTTGTGTTAGCATCTTTTGAGAATTTCCGGATTAGTCTTTTTAGCTTTCCAGGAAACTTTCAACATTTTCTGAGAAATCCCATCTCTATAGCCTCTAATCGTCTTTTAATTTGTTTGTCTACTGTCCTATGTAATCTATACTGAGAGCAAACAGCAATAATAAAATATAACAAAGAGAACTCTACACCAATTGATATAAAAAGAGGAGTAAGACAAGGATGCATCTTATCACCAAGCTTGTTCAATC
Organism: Megaustenia siamemsis; assembly: GCA_032433765.1. NCBI lineage: Eukaryota > Metazoa > Mollusca > Gastropoda > Stylommatophora > Ariophantidae > Megaustenia > Megaustenia siamemsis. Next base: position 61,632,564 of record JAVIAB010000046.1, read on the forward strand.
TAAACACTGAGCAAATCTTTAAAAACATCACAGAGATGCCAGGCCTACAAATTAATGGAAAGCTAATCAATAACCTAAGATATGCTGACGATACTGTACTACTAGCAGAAAATCCTAAAGATCTACAACAATTAAATGAAATAAATATGACAAGCAAAATATATGGACTAGATATTAATATCAAAAGGACTAAAACTATGATCATAAACAAAGAAAATACACAAAACCCACAATTAGACATCAAAATTGATGGAATAGACCTGGAAACAGTTCAGAACTAAAACTACCTTGGACATACTATAACCAGTGATAGAAAATGTACAACTGAAATAAATAAAAGAATAGGAATGGCAAAAAGTAATTTTAATGTCATGAAGAACGTACTGACATCAAAACAAATAACACCAGGGCGAAAACTAAGAATAGCAACATGTTATATCTTCTCAACACTCCTATATGGTGCAGAAACATGGACATTAGACAAGAAAACAGAACAGAGAATTAAAGCCATTGAAATGTGGATTTATAGAAGAATAGGTAGAATTGGATGGAAGGAAAAGAAAACAAACAAAGTATTAAAACAACTAAAAATGAAAAGAGAACTGCAAAACACAATTCAAATAAGACAAATATGATTGTTGGGTCATGCTAAAAGACACAACAGCCTACTAAAAGTAATCCTGGAGGGGAAAATACAAGGTAAATGATGCAGAGGCAGACCAAGACTAACATGGACGAGTAACATCAAAAGATGGACAAACCAGCCTACAACAACTTGCACAATCAAAGCAAGAGACGGAGCAGAATGGCGCTCCGTGGTAGCCAACCTTCATTGTGGAGATGGCACTCGATGATGATGATGTCTACTGTCCATGATTCACTTCCATAGGTCAGATTTGGTTCTATATAGCACTGATAAACTCTCTTTCTAACTTCTATTGAAATAGATTTGTAGCATAAGATATTTTTCATTTTCTGAAATGCTATTTTGGCCTGAGCTATTCTGCTTTATATTTCTGTGGTGCATCTTCCATGATGATGATTGTTTCTTCAATGTGACCATTACTTCTGTTTTCTTACTATTCAGACTGAGACCTTTCTTGTTTCTTTCTTTTACTATTATGTCTATCATTTCTTGTAGTTCATTCTGTCTCTGCTATTCAGACTGTGTCATCCGCATATCACAAATTATTTATGTTGTGATCGTTGACTTAAATTCCTTTTTTGTCTACTATTGATCTCATAATATCTTCGTTGTAAAGTGAAAACAAATCTGGCAACAGAATACAGCCTTGTCTGACTCCTTTTTTTATATATTGGAATTGTCCTGTTTGGTTGCTAATTCGTATAGCTGCTGTTTGTTGCCAGTACATGCATGTTTTTTTCTATGATTTGCAGATCATTGCCATCAATATTTAATTTCTCCAGCATATTGATTATTTCCACATGCCTTACTTTGTCAAATGCTTTTGTGTAGTCTATAAAGCACATATATAGATCTTTCTATCAATGTTCTTAAGATGTATATTGCATTATTGGTACCCTTTCCTTCCACAAATCCGCATTGTTCCTCACTTATTTCTGGTTTTATTTTGTTCTTACACATCTCATAAAGATTCTTAGTAATGTTTTCATCATATGGCTCATGAGACTAATAGTGCGATAGTCCTGACAATCAGTGGTGCCTGACTTCTTCGGTATGGCTACAAAAATATATTTTAGCAGATCTTCGGGTATGTGTCCAGTGTTATATATGTCATTGAGTAGTTTTGTTATGACTTGTACCTCCAGCTCTACTAATGCATTTATCTCTTCGATTGTTATATTGTCGGGACCTGGAGATTTGCCTCTTTTCATGTGTTGAATTGCATCCTCCACTTCATTCTGCATTATTGATGGGCCTGTGTCTTGGTTTGAATTGTTTAGCTCTGGTCTTTCATCACCATAGAGTTGACTGATATATTCTGTTCATCTTTCAATTATCTTTTCCTGTCCCATTATTATATTTCCTTCCTTTGATTTCACACATCCTTAAAAGTTTTGACCTCTTTACTTCCTGTTAATTCCCTTAACTGATTGTGCATACATTTTGAGTCTTTCTTTAATTGTTTTTCCATTTGTTCACATTTCTGCTTTAACCATCCTTCCTTAGCTTCTCTGCATTTCTTTGGATCTCTTTGTGCAATATTTTGTATGTCCGTTCTTCTTTCTTATGTTTTCGTCTTTCATCCATTAGTTCTAGTATTTCTTCTGTCATCCATATTTTTCTGTTGATTTTGGTTATTTGGTTATGGAAGGCCCCAGTATCACTGCAAACAAATTAAAATCCATAATTGCTCAACCGCCCATGCCAGCGTAATCATCCGAATTAACATCTCATCTACCAAACAAAAAAGGCAACTGCAGTCCCCATCGTAGCAGTCTTAGCACACGCCAAAAGACATAAGGCGAAATTGCGCAGAAAGTGAACACAGCCAACTGTTCACTGTCACATGATATCATCATTCATCGCAAACAATTGGAATATCGAAACATGATCAAAACGGATGAGACACAGCTCACGGTGTGCACAGAGCACTCAACTCAGTAGCTCCTGCAACAAGCCAGACTTGGAATATGAGGAAACTGCAACAAGGAACACTTTTCATGCATAGCCTTCAATTGTTCCCGCCGCCTATCCACTATATACCGGAAGTTCACTTCCTTTTGAAAATGATGATTGTCATATTTTAAAAAATGTATAACGCTTGATGATGTTAGGCCATCGTTGTTGACTCCAATTCCGAACATATAGGCACACAATTAGTCGTCAGATTATCCCCGTCGCACGTCAAACAACAGATCATAAGATTAGTGTACGGCAAGTCTAGGGATGTACGATGAGCCATTTGTTGATTCTTTTAGTCACTGGTGCTACTTCTTTTGATGTTTGTTGAATCAATTGTTTGAGCATTTCCCACCGCTCTTTTATGTCCGTTATTTTCTCAATAGCATTATATTTATTTTGTATTATCATACTGTACTTATCACTCACCTGTCTATCTACTCTAAGCATATCTAGTTCTAATTTTATATTTCTTGGGGATTTCTGTGTCTTCCACAGTTTTATTCTTATCTTTTCAACTATTGGTACATGGTCACTATTGCAATCTGCTCCTGGCCTTGTTTTAACCGATGTTAGCCCATTCCTGAATCATCTCTGTACCAGTACAAAATCAATCTGATTGTTTACTTTTTTGTCTGGGCTTTGCCATGTCCATAGTTGCCTAGGGTGTTGTTTGAACCAGGTGTTACCTATAATCATTTCATGTGTCTTTGCCAAATCTATCCCCTCTGTCATTCATCTCTCCAAGGCCCTGTCCTCTGTCCTCCAGTCACATTTAGCACTTTAGGTGTTCCTACCTTTGCGTTGAAGACCCCTAATATAATAGTTATTTCTTGGGATTTACACTGTTCCATGGTCATCTCTAGCTTGTTGTAAAATGTGTCAATGTCTTCTTCTTCGCTATTACTTGTTGGTGCACAAGCTTGAATTATGTTGATATCCATTAGTCCACCTCTTAATTTTACTTGCAGAATTATATCTGATGCTGGCCAGAATCCTTTCACCATTTTGCTTCTTCAATCTCACATGATGCCTACTCCTATTTCGTGTGTGGTTCTCTGACAGTAATTTACATTTCCACTGTCACATTGTAATAATCCTGCTCCTTTTCATCTCATTTCACCTAGTCCCAAGATATTCAATTTCATTCTCTTCATTTATTGGCTGATGTTTTCTAGTTTACCAACCTGGAATGCTGATCTAGTTTATTAACCTGATAAAAACAATGTATGAAGGAACAAAATGTAGTGTGGTGCATGAAGGACAGCTTACAGAAGCATTTGAAATAAAAACAGGAGTAAGGTAAGGATGCCTTCTGTCTCCATTTCTCTTTCTACTGGCCATAGATTGGATTATGAAAATAACTCAAAACAACAGAAATGGGATCCAGTGGTCACTGACCAAACAACTTGATGATTTAGACTTTGCTGATGACATAGCTCTCCTATCACACAGCCATCAACAGATGCAGGATAAAATGAGTATATTAGATGAGAGATCACAACAGCTAGGACTAAAGATTAATAGAGATAAGACCAACATTATGAGAATTAATGCAGTTGGCAATAACCAAATAAAACTAGGAGAAATACCTTTACTAGACGTACAATCTTATATATATCTGGGCAGTAATATAGATAAAGAGGGAGGAACAGAAAATGATACCAAAATAAGGATATCAAAAGCAAGAGGAGCTTTCATTGCACTGGGAAACATATGGAAATTCAAAGAAATTAGGCTAAATACAAAAATAAAAATTTTCAACTCAAATGTTAAGTCGGTCCTATTAAATGGCTGTGAAACATGGAGAATAACAAAATTGACAATCACGAAGGTACAGACTTTCATTAATGGATGCTTGCGCAGAATAAAGGGATGGAAATGGCAGGACAAAGTCACTAACGTGGAATTATGGAAATGTACCGGTCAAATACCAGTGGATAAAGAGATACAGCAAAGACAATGGCGATGGATAGGACACACACTACGGAAGCCAACTGAGAGTATTACACAACAGGCCCTTTTTTGGAATCCCCAGGGGAAAAGACAAAGAGGAAGACCAAGGAATTCTTGGAGAAGACAGATCGAAGCAGAGATGAAGATGATGGGGAAGACATGGAATGATCTTAAAAGAATTGCAAAAAGCAGAACGACTTGGAAAGTGTTTGTTGAAGACCTATGCTCCACTGGGAGCTAAAAGGTAGAAGAAGAAGAACCTGGAATGCTGATCTAATGTTCCAAGTTCCTATTGCTAGTGTCTCTTTATTTTTGATCTTGCATACAGTAGCTTGATGACGATCGGGTGTCACCTGTAGCACATGATGCTCCCTACTGTACAAGGTGGCTATGGAGTCCCCATTATCATCAAATCAAGTGCCTTCTCCACAATGAAGGTTGGCTACCTTGGATCACTATTCTACTCTGTTTCTTGCTTTGATGGTGCAGGCTGTCATAGATTGACTCGTCCATCTTTTGATGTTACTCGTCCATGTTAGTCTTGGTGTGCCTCTGCCTCTTTTACCTTGTATTTTCCCTTCCAATATTACTTTTAGTAGGCTGTTGTGTCTTTTAACATGCCCCAAAAATTTCATTTGTCTTGCTCTAATTGTGTTTAGTAGTCCTTTTTTCATTTTTAGTTGTTTTAAAACTTCCTCATTTGTTTTCTTTTCTTTCCATCCAATTCTACCTATTCTTCTATAAATCCACATTTCAAAGGCTTCAATTTTGTGTTCTGTTTTCTTGTCTAATGTCCATGTTTCTGCACCATACAGGAATATTGAGAAGATATAACATTTTGCTATTCTTAATTTTAACCCTGGTGTTATTTGTTTTGATGTTAGTATATTTTTCATGGCATTGAAATTACTTTTTGCCATACCTATTCTTTTATTTATTTCAGTTGTACATTTTCCACCACTGGTTATAGTATGTCCCAGGTAGATGTAGTTCTGAACTGTCTCTAGATGTATTCCTTCAACTTTGATATTTAATTGTAGGTCTTGAGAATTTCCTTTGTTTATCTCTCTCTCTCTCTCTGCGATCAGGACTCAATCATAGTAAGGGTTCCAGACTCTCACATGAAGTCAGCTGTCAGGCTAAGTGTGTTGATCGCCTCCACAGACAGAACATCACAAGTAGAGTTCGCCAGATCAACTCTGATTGAGCACCCGTTAAAACGTTGCACTGTGTTCTGCGCCAGTGGCACAGTGCATCCGATTTCAGCCAGCAATTTATTCGGGTTTGCTTTCCCTAGCCTTTGATTGTCCCCAATCTTCCTGCAAGGCAGCAGATTGTCTTTTCTGTAGGGGGATTCTGCCCTTAGATGGTCGGCCCTCCCAGGTTTACGAGCACCATCTGCCCGAGTCACTAGAGGTGACTAACACAGACATGCACACACAAAGATATGAGATGTGACTAACACAGACACGCACGCACAAAGATGTGAGATGTGACTAACACAGACATGCACACACAAAGATGTGAGATGTGACTAACACAGACATGCACACACAAAGATTTGAGATGTGACTAACACAGACATGCACACACAAAGATATGAGATGTGACAAACACAGACATGCACATAGCGATACGAGGCACGACTAACACTAACACACATCAAGATATATGACACATGACTAACATAAACATGCACACAAAGATATGAGATATGACTAACATAGATATGCACACACAAAGATATGACACATGACTAACATAGACATACACACACAAAGATATGACACATGCCTAACATTGACATGCACACAAAGATATGAGATATGACTAACATAGCCATGCACACAAAGATATGAGATATGACTAACATAGCCATGCACACACAAAGATATGAGATGTGACTAACACAGACATGCACACACAAAGATATGAGATATGACTAACATAAACATGCACACAAAGATATGAGATATCACTAACCCAGACATGCACACACAAAGATCTGACATATGACTAACACTGGTACACACTACGATATGAGATATGACTAAACACAGACACGTGGGAATCACAGGTTTCGTTAAACATTTGTCCGGAGATTTGAGAGTGCAGTCTGACCCATAGAACGTTCTCTTGCATGTACAGATTCCCGATCGACTGTTCACAGGTGTCGTTGAAACAGTTGTCTGGACATTTGAGAGTACATATGATGTCACAGCCATCAGAACACATCTGTTCGCACTGTAGCCCAAAATTACCATCGGGACAAGTGTCATTACAGGTATAGCAAAGATGTTTACATTGTAGGCATTTTCCGGATTTTTCCTCAATTAAAGGACAGACACTGAGACAAGACCCGGAACAGTCGTGTCCATAGATCCCATGTGAACAGTTGCCGTGACAAGTACCGATGATGACATTGCAGCCTTTACTACACCCACTACACATTGCACAAAATGACCAAGAATGCTCATCCAGACAATAGGCGTCTGTAAATGTTTGCACCTCACATACCGTCAGTGCACTGTCGGCCTGCGAAATGGTCGGTGAGAACTCAATCGTAATGTATGCCATTGGCGTTTGTGTTTTGACTACAATAGAGTTCACAGATAAATTAGGGTATGATATATCATTATACTGGAACACTACTCCGCCACTGTCAGATAAAGCATTTAGAGTGGCATTCTTTACCCAAATCATAGTGCTAGCTCGATGATAGATTCGAATGGTGTGAGTCTTCTGGAGCATTGCAAAGTTCAGATACCAGTAAACAGAATTGGTTCCACTTCTCCATTGTGTGTGTGTGCAGTCATTGTCATAGAGATTGGTCTTTGTTTTGCTATTAACTGCGGCCTCTGGTCCACATCTGTCTCCTGTATAACAAGCATCAAATGTGTCGGTCTGGTTTGTGTTCTGTTTGAGAGCCACTTTCCGACCCCCGCCAATGTAGATGGAGCAGATATTTGCAACTATCACCCTTTCAATCAGTAACTTGTTGATCAGACCAGCCCCAGAGCAGAAGACATCAATCTCGTGCGGACTAACTACAAACCTTGATACATTGTTACATGAAGCAGAACCATTCAGTTTTACCGTGAAACTGTCCGGATATTTTAAGTCATTTGCATAAATCCTAAACCAGGAGCACGGCAAAGATTGATTGAGAGTTGCCTCAACTGATGTAGAATCTGTGTCCGGATTACATGAGGTGTCGTTGTTATCAAACAGGAAGGTAGGTTCAGATTTTTGGGCATATTTGTAAATAAAATCCAAGTACTGACACTGGGGTCCAAAAATTTCGTGCTGACAACTGTCATTGTTTGGGCATGTCCCTGTAGTTTTGTCACAAACTAAGTCATTATAGCAGTGACATTGTAACGAACAATTTGCCCCAAACCAACCATCGCCACAAGTAAGGTCATTAGCTTCCATGGTTGCTAACGAAGCCAGCGAATAAAGACTTGATCTACAGCGATGGTTAACAAACTGTGTACACACATTTATTATCAAACCCGTGATTACATTTTTTAAAAAATCCGGCAACTCACTGTGGTAACAGATTAAATAATTGTTGTAGATCTTTAGGATTTTCTGCTAGTAGTACAGTCAAGTCATATGTGTATATATATATATATATATATATATATATATATATATATATATATATAATGTAGGAAAATAAAACAGATGAAACTATAATGTAGGAAAAAATAAAACAAATAGAAAATGATATCATAAAATATAATAGGTGAAGCTATAATATAGGAAAAATAAAACAGGTAGAATAATATCAGAAAATAAAACAGGTGAAGCTATAATATAGGAAAATAAACAGAGTGAAGCAATAACAGAGTGGAGTACTGTGTCACATGATGAAAAGGTATTGTGACAGCTGATTGAGTGGAATTATGTAACATATATGGTAAAAAAGCACTGTAACAAGTGATACATTTGAGCACACTAATATATGAAATATTTCTTCATAATGAAGAAATGCTGCACTGGTAATAAAGGCATCGAATGGATACAAGGAGACCATTTGGAGGACCTCGACTTTGCTGATGACATAGTTCTCATCAGCAGTCAGATAAAAACGATGCAGGAAAACACAAATGAACTATCATCAATAGCCAGCAAAATTGGGCTTGAGGTCAATCATGAAAAGACTAAAGTCATGAAAAGTTTAATTCCAACAAGTGACAAAATATACATGGAAAACAAACCAGTAGAAGAGATCGATCACTTTATCTATCTTGGAAGTCACATTGATCGAGAAGGGGATACGAGCAAAGAAATTAGAATCAGACTGGCTAAAGCAGCAATGTCTTTCAGAAGCCTTGAAAAGTTGTGGAAATCAAAACTCATTAGCACAAACACAAAACTTAGGCTATTCAAATCAAATGTACTATCAACCCTTACGTATGCGTGTGAAAGCTGGAAAACAACAAGAGATATAGAAACAAAGTTGAACGCATTCGAAAATAAATGTCTAAGGAAAATACTTGGTATAGAATGGAACGAATTCAAAACAAACGAGGAAATTAGAGAAATCGCCAATCAACCACTAATATCTTCAGTAATAAAGAAAAGACGATGGTCATACGTTGGACATGTGATGAGAAGAGATAATAATCGAATAGCAAAGCAAGCCCTCATATGGGAAACAACAGGTAAAAGAAAAAGAGGAAGACCCAGGGAGACACTGAGAAGAACATTGATGAGAGAGGCAAGAGCAGCAGGAATCGGCTCCCTCAATGAGATAGAACTGCTTGCACAGAACAGAGACAGATGGCGAGATTTGATAAAATATCTTTAAAAGAAAACTGCTAGAACAAAAATTCATATAGGAGAAGGTGTATCTTGGTCTACGCCCTATGGGCCGGTTACGGCTCGAAAGGTCAATAGATAGATAGATAGATAGAATATATGAAAGAAAGTAATTTGAAAAGTGATAGAGTTGAGCACTGTGTCATATAGTATGTTGTAATACAGTGGAATGTTGTGGTATCTTGTATAGTAATATGACAAGTGACAGAGTTAAACAATGAGACAAGTGTTGAGTGGAGCACTGTGATATGTGATGTGGTTGAGCAGTGTGACAAATGAAATGGCATACCCTGATTTGAGTGCCTTCAGGAGCAGTAATTTTCCAAGCACATGCAAGCGTAGAGTGTAAGTGGCTAACATTGTTGCTGGGACTGGCAATGACTCCCTGAGGGTCTCTCAGCAAGCCTCCACATTCTGAAACAATTATTAGACTCAGCAGTAGACAATATTCAATTGACCTCCAGCAGCACACTAAATCAAAATAAAATAACCAATTTTGCAACACTATCTAATCCAAAAGCCAATTTGAATGAAGAGGACATAGAAAATAGAAGACATTTCCTTAAATTTAAGAATACAGTAAAGAATGTTGCAATTAATACAGTGAGCCACACATAAAAATAAAAGAAAAAGTTGATAAGTGAGACTAAGCTGCAAAAGTTAGGAAAAAATTTAAGCTAAATGACCTAACAACAAAAAACATATCTTTGTATGACTCCAATAAACAAACAAGACAAAGAAGTAAAGGTCAGTGCATGAAAGGACAAACACAATTGTATTGACAATCTAGCCTCAGAAGCTGAAAAGGTAGCAAAATCAGGGAACTTCAAAGCTTTGCACTCTACAATGAAACAGCTGTGCAGTCATTTACCACCACCATTAAACATCCCACATCTCAATGAGGAAGTAGTTTTGTCTAACTCAAACAATCCAACAACAAAGTAAACAATAACAAACCAGCAGGAGATGATGAGATCTCAGGAGAAATGAGGAAGTTGTTTTGTCTAACTCAAACAATCCATCAACAAAGTAAACAATAACAAACCAGCAGGAGATGATGAGATCTCAGGAGAAATGAGGAAGTTGTTTTGTCTAACTCAAACAATCCAACAACAAACTAAACAATAACATAGCAGCAGGAGATGATGAGATGTCAGGAGAAATGAGGAAGCTGTTTTGTCTAACTCAAACAATCCAACAACAAAGTAAACAATAACATAGCAGCAGGAGATGATGGGATCTCAGGAGAAATGAGGAAGTTGTTTTGTCTAACTCAAACAATCCAACAACAAAGTAAACAATAACATAGCAGCAGGAGCTGATGGGATCTCAGGAGAAATGAGGAAGTTGTTTTGTCTAACTCAAACAATCCAACAACAAACTAAACAATAACATAGCAGCAGGGGATGATGAGATCTCAGGAGAAATGAGGAAGTTGTTTTGTCTAACTCAAACAATCCAACAACAAAGTAAACAATAACATAGCAGCAGGAGATGATGAGATCTCAGGAGAAATGAGGAAGTTGTTTTGTCTAACTCAAACAATCCATCAACAAAGTAAACAATAACATAGCAGCAGGAGATGATGAGATGTCAGGAGAAATGAGGAAGCTGTTTTGTCTAACTCAAACAATCCAACAACAAACTAAACAATAACATAGCAGCAGGAGATGATGGGATCTCAGGAGAAATGAGGAAGTTGTTTTGTCTAACTCAAACAATCCAACAACAAAGTAAACAATAACATAGCAGCAGGGGATGATGAGATCTCAGGAGAAATGAGGAAGTTGTTTTGTCTAACTCAAACAATCCAACAACAAACTAAACAATAACATAGCAGCAGGAGATGATGAGATCTCAGGAGAAATGAGGAAGTTGTTTTGTCTAACTCAAACAATCCATCAACAAAGTAAACAATAACATAGCAGCAGGAGATGATGAGATGTCAGGAGAAATGAGGAAGCTGTTTTGTCTAACTCAAACAATCCAACAACAAAGTAAACAATAACATAGCAGCAGGAGATGATGGGATCTCAGGAGAAATGAGGAAGTTGTTTTGTCTAACTCAAACAATCCAACAACAAAGTAAACAATAGCATAGCAGCAGGAGCTGATGGGATCTCAGGAGAAATGAGGAAGTTGTTTTGTCTAACTCAAACAATCCATCAACAAAGTAAACAATAACATAGCAGCAGGAGATGATGAGATCTCAGGAAAAATGAGGAAGTTGTTTTGTCTAACTCAAACAATCCAACAACAAAGTAAACAATAACATAGCAGCAGGAGCTGATGGGATCTCAGGAGAAATGAGGAAGTTGTTTTGTCTAACTCAAACAATCCAACAACAAAGTAAACAATAACATAGCAGCAGGAGATGATGAGATCTCAGGAAAAATCTCTTAACACCGTTCAATGAAGCGTGGCACAATGAATTCCACAACAATGGAAATATTGGTTGTTTGTGAAGCTCCCTAAACAAGGGCATTTATCAGATGTCAACTCTTCAGCAGCACAATATTAGAAAGATTGAAGAAGTCAGGAGATAAAATAAAACTTAAGAGAAGAATAAGCAGAATCCAGACATCAGTAATGTATTCACCACATTTTCACTCTCAGAACCATTATTTATAAATGTGCCAGCAAGGTAAAAGAGGGAATGTGTACTATGAGAATGGGGAGGAGAGGAAGGATAATTGACTAGTGATAAATATTCAAATAGTCACAATATGAGTGGTCATGGTCAAGAAAGCTAGAACTGATTCACTGAGTGAATTGAAATTTTATATGGTGGAATGAGTGAACAAACACGGGGAAAGGGTAATTTACATAGGAAAAGTAGTTGATAGAGGAGGAAAGGTAGTTTACATAAGGGAAAATGTAGTTTACCACAGGGGAAAAGGTAGTTTACATAGGGGAAAAGGTAATTTACATGGGAAAAGTAGTTTACAGAGGGGAAAAAGTAATTTACACAGGAAAAGGTAGTTTACATAGGGGAAAATGTAGTTTACCACAGGGAAAAAGGTAGTTTACCCAGGGTAAAATGGTAGTTTATCACAAGGGAATAAGTAATTTACCCTGCAGAAAAGGTAGTTTACCACAGGGGAAAAGGTAGTTTGTCACAGGGGAAAAAGTAATTTATCCCAGCGGAAAAAAATATTTTACCAAAGGGGAAAGGAAGTTTACCCAGGGGAAAAAAGTCGTTTACCCAGGGGAAAAGTAGTTTATCCAGGGAAATTGCAGTTTACCACAGGGTAAAAGTAATTTACCTCAGCGGAAAAGGTAGTTTACCACAGGGGAAAAGGTAGTTTACCCAGGAGAGAATGTAATTTACACAGGGGAAAAGGTAGTTTACCACAGGGGAACTGTAGTTTACACAGCAAAAAATGTAATTTTGCACAGGTGAAAAGACAGTTTGCACAGGGAAAAAGGTAGTTTACCGAGGGGAAATGTTAGTTTACATAGAAAAAAAGGTAGTTTACAGAGAGGAAAAAGATAGTTTACACATAAAAAAGGTTAATTGTACAGGTAACCTGGGTCACTCAGAGAGTCATACGATGGTATTACACTGGCTATTTGGTAGACCGCACAAGAGCATTGAGACATCTAATTAATGAGGATGGATGTGAACAACTGGTCCAATAGCTAAGAATGAGAATAGATGTTAGGAAGGAGATCATCATTGGATAATGAGAAAGACTAAAGTTAAGGCATAGTAGATATCAAAGTCCACCAGGACTAACTGTAGTACTGAAATACAGATTAGATAAAAGGATAGTATTCATGGAGGGGTCAAGGCAAAGAGATGCTAATAAATGCAAAAAATTGCAAAGCTTCAGTAAAGCTGAATCTGAAGGAGAAGTGCAAAAAACATTGCAAAAATGGTACGGTTAAAGCGTTATGTAATTGATAGACGACACAAATTTGAACAACGTTTCAGCGCAATAGGCTTTCAGCAGGAACAAACAAACAACACACACACACACACAATTATGTAAGTAAATAAGATAAATCCTACATGGCTAACTAATAATGAAGCATCCAAAACAAAATAATTTCAAAATCTAAAATCCTTTCTCCCTCTGGCCACGACACAGGGAAGTTATTGTTATTTTTGTTCCTCGTACTAGTTTGAAATTATTTTGTTTTGGATACTTCATTATTAGTTAGCTATGTAGGATTTATCTCATTTACTTACATTTGTGTGTATGTGTGTGTTGTTTGTTTGTTCCTGCTGAAGACCTATTGCACTGAAACGTCGTTCGAATTTGTGTCGTCTATTAATTACATAAAGCTTTAACCATACCAGTTATGCAATTTTTTTTCATTTCTCCTTCTGGTATTCATAGATCAAGGATGATACTGATTTCATATGCTGTGAGAGCAGAGTGTCTGGACATGTTAAGAGAGGTATTTTATTTGTGTACAGTGTAATTTGGATCACGTCTACTAGTTTTTGTTATTAAAGTTAATATTTTAAAAAATATATATAGCACCCCCATCACGCCAACTGGCATATAGGGAATATGGTGTTAGTGACCATAAATTTTACAGACCTTCGACACATGATGTTTTGGGTAATGTGGTCGGTATTACACCCGTGCAGCTTTCTATCTATCTATTGACCTTTCGAGCCGTAGCCGGCCCATAGGGAGTAGACCAAGATGCTCCTTCTCTTATCTGAATTTTTGTTCTAGCAGTTTTCAATTCTTTTAAAGATATTTTATCAAATCTCGCCATTTCTCTCTGTTCTGTGCAAGCAGCTCTATCTCATTGAGGGAGCCGATTCCTGCTGCTCTTGCCTCTCTCATTAATGTTCTTCTCAGTGTCTCTCTGGGTCTTCCTCTTTTTCTCTTACCCGTTGTTTCCCACATGAGGGCTTGCTTTGCTATTTGGTTATTATCTCTTTTCATCACATGTCAAACATATGACCATCGTCTTTTCTTTATTATTGAAGATATTAGTGGTTGATTGGCAATATCTCTAATTTCCTCGTTTGTTTTGAATTCGTCCCACGCTATACCAAGTATTTTCCTTAGACATTTATTTTCGAATGTGTTCAACTTTGTTTCTATATCTCTTGTTGTTTTCCAGCTTTCACATGCATATGTAAGGGTTGATAGTACATTTTATTTGAATAGCCTAAGTCTTGTGTTTGTGCTGATGAGTTTTGATTTCTACAACTTTTCAAGGCTTCTGAAAGACATTGCTGCTTTAGCTATTCTGATTCTAATTTCTTTGCTTGTATCCCCTTCTCGATCAAAGTGACTTCCAAGACAGATAAAGTGATTGATCTCTTCCACTGGTTTGTTTTCCCATGTATATTTTGTCGTCTGTTGGAATTAAGCTTTTCATGACTTTAGTCTTTTCATGATTGATCTCAAGCCCAATTTTGCTGGCTATTGATAGTACATTTTTACAGCTTTACTTTCCCAGAAAAAAAAATTATGGTACCCATTAAAAGCTGGGTGAACCGGAAGCCGTCAGTTGGGATCGAACCCTACCTCTTGTCCTCTGTAGTCCAGTTCACTAACCACTGAGCTATCACGGCTCCCTAAAATGATTAAAGTTGGTGAATTTTAACCTCAGATGGTAGATGTACAACAGAGGTGAGATGCAGAATGGCTCAAGAAAAAGCAGCTTTCCAAAAAAATGTGGAAGATAATGTGCAATTCATTTTGACAATAGAAACAAGAAAAAGAGTTCTTAAATGTGATGTAGAGACAGTCTTAATATATGAATGTGAACCATGGACAGTGTGAAAACAAACAAGAAAATCACTGGAGGCTGTAGAAATGTGGTTTTACAGAAGAATGTTGAGAATACCATGGACAGCTAAGAAGAATAATGAAAATGTTCTGAACGAGGCCAAAGCAATAAGAAAGCTAATTTCCAATATTGATAAGAAACCTTCATCATTTTTTGGCCATGCAATGAGAAGGAAACAGCTGGAATATATATATTATTTATATTGTGACAACTGGGAAAATTGATGAATGAGGAGATGGAAGCAAAGAGAAAAGATACTGGACAGTTTAAGAGAATGGCTTGGAAGAAGGTCAACAACACAAATGATAAATAACTAACGACATTGAAAGTTGTGGAGAGACATGATGACCTACGCCAGCAGGCATGGTAGTTGATGATGATATATACATGCATCTGTGTAACCTTGTGCCAGTCATGATTTAATTTGTATAAACATATTCCTACTTTTACATTTAGTTATTTTATATAGTTTCTTGCAAACATTCTTTACTGGAAAGTTATGTCCTCCTTCTACACATGGTGTATGCAAAGGAATCATGGGAAAGAGTGTGATTTTTCCATTTTAATTAGCAGTGTTTATCACAGACAAAAATTAGCTGATCGAAATGGCACTGATTTTAATGTTGGAATTCAATTGACGACAGCTGAAAAAGCCAGTAATTTAACATTTTTTTTTTTTTTAATGTTTTGAATAATGACAATATCTAAGTAACAAAGAGAGCAGTTATTTCAGCTATTTCAATTTGGATTTAGAAAAAAAAATAGTCTGATGTTGGATCTTCTTCTTTCCTCCCTCATTTGCCTTTCAGAGTAGAGGGAAGATATAATTTGCGGTCTTTTGCTTTTCTGTTCGCCATTATTGCTATTATGTTTCATAGTGCTTCTAATATTCCATCGATCCATCTTTTTTTGTGGTCGACCCTTGGATCTGGTATTCTCACAACGTTTATTGAAAGCTCATTGTGTTGTGATCTTTCTGCTTAGTCACATGCCACACCATTTTATCTGTTGTTTCTTTATATATTCTATGGCGGGAGCTATTCCTAGCTTTTTTCTCAGTTTTTCATTTCTGATCTTATCTCTCTGACTGTTTCCTGTCATTTGTCTGACACATTTCATCTCAGTAGAGGTTATTTTTCTTATTGTTCTTGCATCTAGGGTCCAGGTCTGGCATTGGTAGCACAACATTGGGATGAAGATTGTATTGTAGAGTGTCCATTTTGCCTCTAGAGTTATTTCCTTGTTGGACAATAGTGGTGATAACTGTCCAATGATTTGACAAGCTTTGTTGCATCTTGATTCTATCTCTGCTGTTTGTGAATTATTGTTTGTCACTAAACTTCCTAGGTTTTTGAATTCCTCTACTTGATTTAGTTGCCTGCCTTCTATAGTTATGTTGATGTTCTGTTTATTTTTGGCAACATTCATGACTTCTGTTTTGTTGACTTTGATTTTCATATTATATTTAATGCCTGTGCTGCTGAGTTTATTTAAGTGTTCTTGTAGGTCTTATACTGTTTCATGTAGGTCTTCTATTGTTTCATGTAGGTCTTCTATTGTTTCATGTAGGTCTTCTATTGTTTCATGTATTAGTGCCTGATCGTCAGCAAATATAAGCTCATTGATCTCCTCTGTCTCTGATGGGTTGGCTAACTTGCATATATAGTCCATGTATGTAATAAACAGTTGAGGGGATAGTACACACCCCTGTCTTACACCTGATCTAATTTCGAAGTGGTCTATGTGGGATACTTGTAATAAATAAATCAATAAGATTACAGTGAAGAGGAAATCAATACAATGTAATTGTTGATGACAAAAGATAAAAGCTATTTTTATGCTACATCAACAGAACTTTCAAGGCTGACTGAAGACAATGAAGACATAATGCTAATTTTTTTTGTTTAACAAATTAGATCATACAGAATTGCTTTGACCCAATATTTTTTATAAGTTGGAAAATAAATTAAACATGGTTTCATTTTTTTTGTTTTCATCTTTATATCCCCCATTTTTCTTTCTGTATGTCTTGAAGCATATTTTAATTGGTGAAATCTAATTAAATTACCTAAAAATGCATATACAATATGTTATGTGTTAGAAAAAGATAAAGCATCTAGACTGATATTTAAAACCAAAATGTCCATGAAAAATGTTATCTTTGAAATTTCTTTCCTTGAATTGATAAAAACCTTACGTACTGAAAGATTTAATGTTATGTTTCTTAAAATATATTTTGTGGCAATATTGACCTGAGATCATATATAAGAGAGAAGCCACTTATTGTTATTTCAATGTATTATGTCTCTCATTATAAGTGTGGCAAATTTCAAGACGATCTTAACATACATTTTTTGGGGGGCAATTATAATTTTAAGATTTTCTCCCATTCAAAAGCATTGTTGCCGTCTAGTTGAGGTGTGTAAAAGTTTTAATAAATCCACTAAGACAGATTACAGTAGCATGTTTATTTATGTTCAGTGTCCATTTCTACTAAAGTGTGTGAGATTTCAACTTGATCTTAACATAAGATATATTTGTTTTCTGTTTTTATAATTGTTTAGTGTCATTAGAGAGTAACTAATACTGCCATTTGAAATTCTGTAATTCATCACAGATATTCGAAACAAAAATATTTCTGTTAACATAATTTTATGCAATTGTTTGTGTTTATCTTATCCTAATGAAATGGGTGTAAATTTTGATGTTTTTTATTATTATGTAAAATGTCAAATTAATAAATGCTCTTTATTATAACAAATCACTTAAAAATTAAACTTTGTTTATAACCGATGTACAAATGTGATTGAGGTATTTTTTTATATTTCTGCAGTCAAGGGTTACCTAGTTATGATGATTTTAATAATAACAATTGAAGGAAAAAATTATTACCTCTACATTACGATGTCAATGTAGGTCACTGTGGCCTCACATCACACTTACAAAAGATAGGACACAGTGACTTTGCAACATGTGACTGCGGAGCAAACAGCAAACTCCAGAGCATATCCTACATGACTGTAGCACTCTCAACACTTTAAGAACACAAATATGCCCCCAAAGAAACAATCCTTCATGACAAGTTATGGGGAACCTGTGAAGATCTCAAACACAGCCCTGTTTGTGACCCATACTCGTCTAAATGTATAGCAATAGTTGATCACTGAAGAAGAATAAGAGCCTATATTTCTCCCATGGAACATGGACAATCAACATATCATTAATGCCTCTGAATGCAGGTTATAGAAAAATATTCAGAATACTATGGGCAGAGAAAAAAACACATTCATTTTGCAATAATGTAATATTTCTGAGAACAGGTTTGTAGGAACATAAGAACAAGAAAAATAAAGTATTTTGGATACCTGAAACAACATGATGGCCTTGATAAGAACATTAAGGAAGGCATGGTACCAAGAGAAAAGAGAGAGGATAATTAAGAGGGTAGGTAGTACATCATCCCCTGGATAGTGCAACTGGGTAAAGCACTATCTCCATATTCCGTACCCAGGCAGAGTAGGCAAAGTGAAATGAGGAAGAAAGCACCAAACTTGGCACATGGAACATAAGGACCTTGTGCCCAGGACTTGCTAAAGCAAACACACTGAAAAAAGGGTAAGTTAGAGCAACAGTCCTCATAAAGAACTAAATAGGCTACATGTCGATATTGCTGCCTTCCAAGAAACAAGACTCTCAGACTGTGGTTCTGTAAAGGAAGAAAATTATACTTTGTTTTCTGGCAAGGTCTAAGCCCTGAAAAGCCACGTCTGCATGGAGTAGGCTTTTCTGTACATAACAAACATATAAACTCCATAACCACACCAAAAGGAGTGTCCGAACGTTCAATGATACTTCAGCTACATACAAAGAGTGGATTAATAAACATCATTAGTGCCTATACACCAATGTTGGCTGCATCAGGCAAAGAGAAAGACAATTTCTACTAACTTCAAATGATCATAGACTCACTTCCAAAAGAAGAGCTCTTATATATACTTGGTGATTTCAACACATGCACAGGATCTGATCAACAATCTTGGCCAACATGCCTAGGCCATCACGGCATTGGCAAAATCAATGAAAATGTCCAGAGACTCCTAGAATTCTGCTCAGATAATCATCTACAGATAATCATCTATGTGTAACTAACATCTACTTTAATGTAAAACATAAACATAAATCAACATTATGTCATGCTAGAAGTGGTCACTGGCACCAACCAGACCTAGTTCTAACACTTAGGCAGTCTTTAAATAACATCAGAATAACACGAACATATCACAGCGCAGAATGCAATACAGACCACGCTCTCATCATCAATAAGATTAAAGCTAGAAGCAGTCGTATTTACAAATCAAGAGAGCCTCCAGCAGCCAAGATCAACATTACAGCTACTAAAATCTCATCAAACAAAGACATTTTTAGATCTAAGTTTGAAGAACTCGTAGAAGATGCACAAGATTCATCAAGTGTGGATGACAACTGGTACTCTCTGAAAACACACATCTATAACTGCGCTCTATCTACCTACAGCCAAAAGAAGTTCTCAAAAAACAACCTGGTCGAAGAAAATGCAACAAAACTAGACCCACTAATAGCTAATAAGAAAAAGGCACTACTGAACTTCAAAAACAACCCCAAGTAAATCACCAAGGACCAGCTTAAACATGCACAAGCCACTCTGCAATGCGAAGCAAGAAGATGTGCAAATGAATACTGGAACAATCTATGCTCTGAAATTCAGAAAGCCTCAGACAGGGGCGACTCAAAGACCATCATCATGTGCCATACCGGTTGGCGTACGCTATCATGTCCTTCCACAATCTTCTATCTACAGTGCATCATATCAGTTCTGTTGTTGACTGTTTTCCATGCCATGACACCAAACTATTCAGTATTTTCTCTCTTTCATTTTATTTTGCCAGTTGTAAACAAGTATTCCAACTTTCCTCTTCTCATGATGAGCCCAAAAAATGTTGATTGTTTCTTTCTGGTGTTTTTTAGGAGCTCCCTTTTTGTGTTGGCCTCTTTGAGAACTTCCTCATTGGTTTTTTTAGCTGTCCAGGGAACTTTCAACATTCTTCTGAGAAATCCTATCTCTGTGGCCTCTAATCGTCTTTTTCATTTGTTTGTCTACTGTCCATGATTCGCTTCCATAGGTCAAAATTGGTTCTATATAGCACCAATGAACTCTCTTTCTTATTTCTATTGACATAGATTTGCTGCATAAGATATTTTTCATTTTCTGAAATGCTATTTTGCATAGCACAGCGCTATGCCACTGAGTATGGGTTCAACCCTCCTTTGGTTCATATTTTTTTCTGTTGTTGATAATTTGTCAATTTTTCCGAGTGCTGTAAACATACCTCTTCCTCTGAATTGATTCGCTCTTAATATATCAAACTTGTGTGCTTAGCACACTATTCTATGGATCTGAAACCTGGACAACATACTCAAATCACGAAAAAAGACTAAATGTCTTCCCCCATGCAATGTCTCTGCAGAATAATGAACATCAACTGGCAGGACAAAATAACCAACTTAACTGTCCTGCAACGTGCTAAGACCCCAACAATCATGTTGATGGTTAGATGTCGAAGACTAAGATGGCAGGGGCTTATCCAGCAAATGAAAGAAAAATGCATCCCCAAGCAAATCCTATATGGTGAACTAATAATAGGAACAAGACATATCGGCAGACCTAAACTACAATATAGAGATATCTGTAAATCATCTCTGAATGACTTCTCCATCTGTGAAAATGACTGGGAACATCTGGCAAGTGATCGCACATCATGGAGAGCATGTATTAGGAATGGTATAACATCTTTTGAGACCGTGCTAAGGCAAAACTTAGAAGAGAAAAGACTCATGAAAAAGAATGAAAACCCTGTGGATCAGTGGGCCTGACTTGTTCATTCTGTGGCCGTGTGTGTTTGTCCAACATTGGTAGAATTAGCTACGAGAGAAGCTGCTCGACAAAAACAAGACCTAAAAAAAATACACAATAACCTCCACTAGACCATCTGACAAGACGAAAAGGGCCATATAGGTAGTACATGATGCCATGGATAAAGTGATAACCTGCAGCAGATGCTGGGCAATTTGTCCAGGAAAAAGAACATACTACAGACTAGCTGTCATGACAGCCAAATTCAGTTCCAACAAGCTCAATCTTTATCAAATAACTGTTAAGTGTACAAGGCAGTTATTCAACGGAAGTTCAGCAAGTCATTGTGACAGATGTTTGAAGTGTCATATTGAAGAAAATATATATCCATTAATTCCAAAATTAAATGTATAGGTAGGTCAAGATTCTTTACATATCACACAGACAAGACTTGACAAGCACCGACTCAGCACATGAGTAGATGTGCTTTTATTCTAAGATTTATCTTGTCAATAAAATTATAAGAAAAAATAATAACTGAAATTAATACACAATTAAGTAATATTCAGATAAGTAAATGTTTGCATAAATGTTACTTCAAGATCTTTTCTTGACAATGATTCTGTACTATTCTCACATTTATAGTTAAACAGATTTATGTATTCTATTTGATTGGCCAGAAAAGACTGATTTTCACAGATCTGATAAGTCTTGAATTCTGCATAACTAAGTTTTGATGCATTATTGAAACAAGTGTTTCTTCACTAGTAATGACGGGAGAGAAGTAAGACATAAAAGGAAGTTATTTGTGAAATATTAGGTCACCTGACAGTTTCAATGTGAAATTCTATCTATTGACCTCTCGAGCCATAGCCGGCCCATAGGGCGTAGACCAAGATACTCCTTCTCTTATCTGAATTTTTGTTCTAGCAGTTTTCAATTCTTTTAAAGATATTTTATCAAATCTTGCCATCTGTCTCTGTTCTGTGCAAGCAGCTCTATCTCATTGAGGGAGCTGATTCCTGCTACTCTTGCCTCTCTCATCATTTTTCTTCTCAATGTCTCCCTGGGTCTTCCTCTTTTTCTCTTACCTGTTGTTTCCCATATGAGGGCTTGCTTTGCTATTCGGTTATTATCTCTTCTCATCACATGTCCAACATATGACCATCGTCTTTTCTTTATTATTGAAGATATTAGTGGTTGATTGGCGATTTCTCTAATTTCCTCGTTTGTTTTGAATTCGTTCCACGCTATACCAAGTATTTTCCTTAGACATTTATTTTCGAATGTGTTCAGCTTTGTTTCTATATCTCTTGTTGTTTTCCAGCTTTCACATGCAT